>OY855910.1:36280463-36880463 GCA_963693305.1 Meandrina meandrites
GTCTGATATCAAGTGCACGCTTCTTTGACTCGAGAGCGGAGATGTAGTCGCCCACTGAATGTTGTGCAACCCCTACTGAATCGTAGCTGTGAGCGGTTTGTGAATGTTCTTCACCGAACAGTTTCCGTCTGATATCAAGTGCACGCTTGGATGACTCGAGAACGGAGTTGTAGTCGCCCAGTGAATGTTGTGTAGCCCCTACTGAATGATAGCTGTCAGCAGTCTTTGAATGTTCTTCGCCAAACAGTTTCCGTCTGAGATCAAGTGCACGCCTTTTTGATCTGACAGCTTCTGTATAGTTGCCTCTGTTGTGTTGAGCGATGCCAAGGTCTAAGTAGTTCTGCGCTAGTGCCTCCTCGTGTTGCTCTGGACTTCCGTCAATTTTTTCCTTCTCTTTCATGCTTTCCTTCAGAGCTGTTTGAAGAAAAGTGATTCTTTCTTCGGTAAGCGTTATTGCGTCTTCCTCGTATTTGCTAAATCTTCTTAGCAAACAAACGGCATTGCGATGAAAATTGAAACAACCAGCTGTGCTTGTTTGGAGTGCTGACTCAGAGTCTTTTAGTATTTTGAGTACCAAGTTGCCAAAAAAATGGTGGTCGTCAGTGGAAGCGATGTTTTTCAGCGCTTCGCTCAAAATAAAGATAACTTCAATTTCAAGTGGCTGGTTTACCAAAGGATTGTCTTTCCATGTCTCTGGTGTACTGTGTTCGCCACATTTCATTGTTGTTGTCTCTGGCCTCGGGATCACTAATAAGCACGTGTCTTTCGCATCTCTGCATTCCTTCAGCGCCTTCATGTAGAACTTAGATGAGCTCACAGTGTCATTTTTCCTATGATAATAAATAGCAAAAATTTGAAAAATAATTAGCCTTAAAATTGTATGTTCGGAACTGGTGTTCATGTAAGAAAGGGCGTCTTGTAAAATTTTCATTGCATCCTCCGTCTTCCCGATAACAAGGTGATAGATACCAAAATAGCACAAGTGTTTTCCCTTCTCTCCATCACAGTCGAAGGAAGTAAACACTTGAAGTTCTCTAGATTCAGAAAGAAGCTTCTTCGTTTTTCCACCTGCGCCCCAGGTCACCTCACCAAACGCACTGGAATTGAGTAGTCGCCTGTAGAAAACATTTTTCCCAGAATGATTAGCCGCCATTAACGCTGAATCGAAAATGTAATCGATCTTAGTTCCTTCACTCAAGAAAAGCGAGTCAAGAAACAGCTCCGATTTCGTCAAAACATCGAAACTTCTGTCGGATGTCTTTGAATCAAAGCAACCGTCAATTAGACTTTGAACAATGTCTTTCTCTTGTTCATAGAACTGAATGAATGCCGACATGGAACGCCCAGTGAGAAAATTCTCATTTAGTTTCTCGAATTGGTCAATGTAAAATCCGTTGTATCGAGACTTTGAAATGAGAATTGTTTCTTTCATATCAGTTTCTCCCTTTTCTTTTGCAAACGACTGAATTAGTTTATGCATAGAGAATTTGTTAGAATTTGAACAGCAATCAATAAGAGATTTCCTTTGAAGTCTTCGCAATACTTTCTCTGCTTCTGTTATTCTTGTTATCCCCAAAACAGCAGCGGCAATCTTTAAATCAAACTGCGCCGGAAGAATACACAAGGATACTAATGATTCTTGTTCTTGAGCAGAGAGTCTCTGGAAAGAAGAGTCAAATAAGATTTTCAATCTCAGATTGCTCGGATAATCTAGATCGTCCAACATTTCGACAATGTTATCAGAACACTCCATGAACTCTTCAAGATATTGACTGCATAGAGAGAAATCTTCAGAAATGGAAGAACACAACAACTTTATGGCAAGAGGCACCTGCCCGCAGATTTGCGAAACTTTTTCTAAGTCAGAAGTGTTCGCTTTAGGAAGTAGTTCTTGAGCTAGGGCTTGAGATGACAACTTATCTAATTCTCTTATTCTCACAGCCACGTGCCCCTGGAAATGTAGATTCAAAAAAGACAAAGACTCCCGTGTGGTTAGAAGGAAGTTGACCTTGTCACCGCGATTGAGAAGTTCTCCAATCAAATTGATAACTTCTTCCTTTACGTTTGGTACGCCACATTGAAACAGGTCATCAGCATTGTCGAGGATTACAACACAGCGATCCGATAGTCTGTCAAAGATTAAGCCAAGCTCGTCATCAGTTGATAAACTCTGTAACTTATCAGTTTCAAGTGTTGCACAATTTCGGAAGAGGCTAAGTAATTTTGATGTTAAATCACTTTTTGACTGAAGTCCACGTAGCGAGAGAAAGTAGACGGGCAACCCACGTTCTTGAAGACTATGCCCCACTGCGATTGCAATGGACGTTTTTCCGAATCCTGGCGATCCCCAAACGGAGACCAGTCGGGTTGTTTCGGTAGTCACGTGACCAACAATTTCGTCACATTCGGTCTCGCGTCCAGTAAAGTGGGGAACCATTGGAGGAAGATTTGATCTTGGTAGAAACGTTTTAGATCCTAGCAAAAAAAAATGTTCTTCAGGTTAATAAAACTCTTGTGTTCAAGAAATATTATGTTATAAAGAATGTGTTCATAGCGGAGCTCCTGCGCGCGAAGCGCGCCAGCGGAACACCATGGGTAAGAATTATTGGTAAACCCATCAGGCCGTGAAAATTGGGTGCGTACGCCCGCCCGCACGCCCGCCCGTACAGACTCTCGGGAAGTAGGAGTGGTGTCCTAAGGCAGCCCGACCGGGGGTGGGGGAAGGAGAATAGGCTGAAGGAGATGGGGAGCAGGGCCCGGTTGTTCAAAACCGCCATTAGCGCTAATCCACGATTAAGTATGCTAAATCGCGATTAAATTTTAATCGTCGATTAGTTTCGGTTGTTCAAAACCCGATTAGCCCTAACCAGCGATTAAACGAAGGGTTAAATTTAACCCTCTTCACCAGGACCCGGTTGTTCAAAACCCCGATTAAACTAACCTCCGATTAAGCCTAATCGTCGAATAAATCACTAACACCGGGTTAGCTAATCGAGGGTTAAAAAACCGTTGTTCAAAAGGAGATTAGTCCGCTGATTAAGTAATCCGCGATTAAGCGTAAAATGAATTATATTAATTAATTGTAATTTATTTTGCGCCAGTTTACGTCATAAAATTGCGGGAAATCTTTTGTTCAAAATGGCTTCCCGGCGAAAAAAGTCCGTAAATCAAACTTTTTGCCGTCAGAAATTTCCGTTTTAACGGAAAAATTTAAAGAAAACATGGACATTCTGCAAAGCAAATTTACAACCAGTGTAACAAATGCCAAGAAGAACAAGATCTGGGAAGAGATGACGGAGGCCGTAAACGCCGTCGGCGTGACCGCAAGAAATTTCTGACGGAGAGTTGACTCGGGGCTTCGCCCCTCGCCCACTTTCAGGCGATAAAAACCTAGAGGTTGCCGTATTATTGTTAAATAGCGCACGTGATTTTAATCACGTGAGCTAAAAGTTCTTCAATCTTACAGCAGTTTATTTCTTGAAAAAAAACACCTTCAGTTTAATACTCTTTTACCTGATCTTTCAATCTTCAGTTCCTCAATCTTTTGGCTGATCTCGGCAATTCTCTCATTTGTCATTTCTTGGTTAGCTGCAGCTGTCTTTTCGAGTGTCTTTCTCAGTTCTGAAGTGTCTTGCTGTCGTTCCTGTTTCAACTGGGAAATATCTGACCTCACACCCATGAGTTCATCCTTCACATCTTCCTTAAGAAATGTGCTTGCTGCCTGAATCTCCTTTTTAACGTCATCTTCTAACTGACGAACTCTTTGTGTAGGAAAGTCCGACGCAGTCAAACTTCCAACAGCGTCAATTGGGTCAGTGGTGACTCCAAGAGCTTTGATGGCGTCTTTGGTATGCTGAATGTATTGATCAAATGTCTTTTTGTCCATCTCAGATTTGAATGAGTGACAAAAAGCGTTTCTTAAAAGCCGCAGTTGGTCAATCGCCAGTGCAAACGTTTCAGCATTATTCCCGCCCGGGCTGATCACAGAAGAATGAAACGTTCCATGAGGTAATTTGCGGGGCTTCACGTACAAATCATTGAGTGTCCCGAGACGACCTGCACTGCCTGGTAAAGAGAAGGAACGCGCGTAGATCGTGGCCTGCAACAAGGCAGTACAATCCCATTCGTCATAAGAGAGGTGTGTGGGTACTTTGGTTGTGCCACCCTCTGTAGCGAGAAACATGTTCCGCACAGTAATGGAGTCATCCCAGGGCTGGTATCCAGGGAGAGACGCAAAGGTGTTGTCCCACATGTGTTTGAAGGTTTGGCGTAAAGCGTTCGGGAATTCATTCAGCACGACGAAAGCAAACTTGAAATAGTTCAACTGTTCGTTCGTAAACGGCTGTAGAGCCATTGTAGATACCAATGAACTAATCTCAGTAAAGACAGCTTGTGTTTACATCATTAGCGTGATTTTACCGTCTCTGTGAAAAGGACAGCAGCAAACAGTTATTCAGAGCCAGATTAAGAACGCTTAACCCTTGTACTCGTTTCGCGCGTTATTTGTACTCTACGAAAGAGTATTGGATAATAAAGTAAGATAACGATGGGTACAGCTGCCCGGGGAAAACTCCTCTAAAAATGAACAGGGGCGCTCGTCGGTAATTTAAAGAAACCCCTACAAGGTACCAGAATTACGATTAGTGGGCGTGGCTCAAATTACTTTTCACCCTAAGGAGTACCAGGAGTTCTTCTGTAGAAACCATTCTAAAACAGCAAATTAACTAACACTGACAATTATAAATGGCAATTAAAATGATTTCCCCAGAAATTAGCGAAGTCGCACATGGTTCCTGTTATTTTTGGCTAAAAAGTACCGCGATAACTCTAACGGTAGTCATTTTATATGTTAGCACCCTTGATGGTACCAATCGACAAACTTTACCCCCTAAAAAGTTACGATGAGCACCCCTGTCATTTTGATATCGGAGACTTCCCGCAGGGTACAGTCAGTCAGGAAAAGCATCACTGCCAGGGATAGTCGTCTGCCTTACAGAGACTGGAAACGGGGTTGCCTGACAACAATATTTCTTAGACAGTGAGGATAGCAAGTTTCTTTTTTTTATGATAATGCATATTTTTCGATATATGAAACATATTATTTGCACATTAACACTCAAACAATGCAGGAACATGCTCTGCACGATAAAAGGTCCACAATACTACCGCTTGGCTAAGGTTGACAGGTTTTATAGATTGAAAGGAATGACTCTGGATATGGCTTTTGATACATAGATAGCTTCTCAAATTCGCATTTGCTGCCATATTAATCAACTGCTGGTTATTCTGAACAAAGTCGTTGCAAGTGACGTCGTATTTTTCCCGTAGTATTCCGAGGCACATCTCAACTGCCCTTTGACCGTTTCAACAGCTTTCCGTCTTAGAGTGGTATTCATTTTAAAGGGACAATGTCTCGGCTGATATATAGTATTTATGTAAGTATGGCCTGTAGTTTTCTATAACACTTGCTTTATTTTCTTGCAAAAACAACAAAAGGAAAGTTATGAAAGCAAAGAAATATCAGCAAAAAAGAAAATTAAAGGATTCAAAATTTCACCAGAACGACAATTTTGATTTCTTGACATCCCACCACAAAATCAAAATTGATGGACTGAAATCCCACGTCCATCCTTGTAATCATGTATTTCTTCTCAAAAATAATTCTTTTATTTTGGTCTGCAGAATTTTCAGTTTATTTGTATATTTGGTGACATTTGGCAATATAATATCAAAATAAGGAAAGAGAACTTTCGATAGCCAGCCAGTCAACCGGGACACTTTCCTTTCTAGTAAGGAATGGATCATTGTTTATTTGGAGGGCGAGGGGAGGGGGATGAAAATTTTTTCAAGACAAACAATTTTTTCTGCGTCGATGTCTGTGCAAACAATTTTTGTCCGGTTGCTTCTTCTTGCAAACATTTTTTCATGTCTGCAAACAATTTATTTGCGCTTAATGCTTCTGCAAATAATTGTTTCATTACATATAAAATGACCAAAATAAGACAGGGACTATGTCCAGATTGGTCGTTTTAGAGAGGCCTTCGTTAGCAGGAGGCAGCGTGGACGAATGGTTTAAGGCGCTGGTGTTGTAATCCGGAGGTCCCGGGTTTAAGCCCTGCACCCTGCCACTAGCTTTCCCGAGTTAAAACCCTCGGTCACGATCTGAATATAGCCAATTGGTTTGTCTCCTCCCAGTTGGCATTTGTAGGCATGTTATGTTCATTTAAAATATTTGTTTCCTCTGTTTCAGTGGCATGCCTGCAAACTAGCTATCTCGAAGCTAAGTGCACGACCACTACAAAAACATTAGACTTTTTTACAAAAGAGGGAGCTGGGTACCAATACGAAGATTTATACAATCAGACACGTAGGTTTGCATAAACGATGACTTCAGCTCAATCCGGAATTTTTAAAAGAACATAAGTTCAACATATTGAAAGATATGTTTGGTACAATTCAAACTGTCAATTACATCATCAGCATCATAAGTGTGGTTATTTTCCTGATATCTTGTAGTTGTCTATGAAAGTATCAATCTAAAGTTCTGTCAGCGAAACTAGCACTTACTGTAAGTTGATCATGTTTACATAATTCACAGCTAAAATTTACTTACAATCCAAAGTTTCAGAATTGAAGGACGGATCCATGGGGGTGGGTTGGGTGGCTAGCCATCCCTCCCCCCCCCCCCCCCCTAGATCCACCAAAAATATAAATTAGCGCATCTTAATAGAAAATAAGAACAATTATTGCTGATAGTTTTAGTTGAAATAAAATAAACGTTTTGCTAACATCCAAATCCCCCTATTTTGCATCAGGTAATAAGCAATAGTAGTAAGCAGAAAATATGAAAATATTTTGGTTTTGTTCCAAAAATAATTTTCTTTCTTCTATCTCTTCTTTGCACCTCACTCAAATCGTTGCCCTAACTCCGCAATACAATAATGCATAACTCATTTTGCTCAATATTTATGCACTACATGCAAGCATGATGAAATTAAAACCCACGCTTTCTTGGAGCCGGCGTTCATTTCGTAACAACGACACCAACTGCTTTCTTGGCAATGTTTTTGAAACAGCTCAAATAAGGAAATGCTCGCACCCCATGCTCTAGACATAGCTGATAACTATCTCATCATTGTTTCACTTAGTTCCACATTTGTAGGATTTTAATTTCATCTTCGTCAAGTTAAGTTACGCATTGGTCAGCGGAATTACAAACAAAAGTCTACAACCCAAAGAAGCAGCTGAAGGTCTGGATCCGCCACTAGTCAATTCAATTCTTCCTTCCTGCAAGGAAGGAAGAATTGAATTGACTAGTGGCGGATCCAGACCTTCAGCTAGGGTGGGGGCCCGCTTGCCTATGAATGTTAAATCTTGCGAAGATAATTCCGGTACTTCAAAGAAAATGCTGTTTGTTTATAACTGCATGCAGGTATGGCTAAAAATCGCCATTTTTGACAAAATTCTTAATTTAAAAAATGTACGATTCGTATATTTTTACATTCCATCAGCAGTTTGGCTTTATTTTGTATCAGATTCCGTTAATTTCTGACTTTTTAAGAATACGGTGAAATCCAAGATGGTGATGTCACAGCCAACCAAAATTAAGACCGAGGGTTAACTGAGAAAACGACGTGTTTCTTATATTACTGATAGCTGAGAAATGAGATTTGGAAAATGATAGGCAAGAAATGGACTGAATTTTAGCCTGAAATTTCAGCGCCCTCTTCCAGACCCTCCAGAAAACTTCACATAACGCCCACTTCCCAACCTCGTGTTTGCATCTAATACGCCATTCACACCAACAAAACATGTTTAGTTAAACCAGGTTAAACAAAATGAAAATCAGCAACAAAAACCTGAAAAACTAAATTCTGCACAGGGTGCCAGTTAGCGCAAACTTGCGAATTCCTTGTACTAAATTTGGTAAATTTGAACTCGACAAACATCAATTAGCAACTTCTATGAAGAAAATAGTTCAAGCTTTGATGTGAATGGGGTATAAGACCTTTAACTGAACGAATCAATCATATAAATCACTGGGTGTTTCACATTGTTATTGGAACATAACAGAATTTCTAGTTCAGTTACGGTGTTAGTGATTGAGGATGAAGCCCAGGGATGTGATGACCTTGATTATTCACTGATGTTAAATATTTTACACTATCAAGCAACACGTTTAACACAATCAAAATGCAGCCAAGCAGAATGTTCGTGATAGCAGCAACTGTCATTATAATCTGTATTTGATGCATAACAAACAATCTAAAAAGTAAAATCTAACTGCAATAATATTGCCAGGTTGCAATAGATCGTTTTCACATGACGTCGTGAAGTACTAAAATCCAAAACTAAAGAGACACCGAATTTTTTATCTTCAACAGGGATATAAGATGAACTATATTTATATCAGCTCAATAGCGCCCTTCATTTGAAAACCAGCACATATTAAATTCGTAGTTACTTGGTTCGTGACATGAAGTTACGATCATTTTTGTCAACAAAATAATCATTTATCTTGTATTTTTATCCGTTTGAGAAATCAGAGTAGTAGTAAAGGTGTTTATGTAACTGATGTTTCTTTGTTCAGTACCGAGTAGAGATAATCATTTGCCTCGATAGCCAAAGTCAGGTCCAGATGTGTTTACACGGTATTTGTCACATTGGTGTAAAATAATTCAGCGGAACACCAATTTAGCGGCTCTAAAATTGTGGCATTCTCTTGACTTCATTCACTGAATGGTTTTCAATTTAGTTTTTTTAGTGCGTGACAGTATAGTATCTCCCTGCAGCAGATTATGTTCGCTTTGCTTGTGATCTTGTTTGATAATTCAGACGAATGCATGCGTGGCCGCGAGCGAACTGGACCGCCTGAGAATCAGGCTTGTATGATGAATGTTTTGAGACTGTTCGATTGGATTGGAAGAGCTGATTCTATAACTATCACCCTTGCGGGGTTATTTTGGTGGAATATTTGTGTCATGACTCGACCAAACACGGGGTTGTAAGGTTTCGAATGTTCCCGAAAAGTTTCTATCATTTTAGTATTCAGCTAAAAAGCCCAACAGATTAAACTGTGCAAGTTTTCACGAGTAACCTTTAAACGGCTTTAAACGATCTGGGAAAGCAGCCACAACGACATTCCAAGACTTTTGGTTAAGTTTTCTCATTGGGTGCTCTTAAAAGAAGCATGCATTCCGTACAAATCGCAGAACCTCAACTCGGCAGTCATTGTTTCCGTTTAGAATACTTTGCAACCAATATTACCGAAATATTAATTACATACTTTAGCTTACCTCAGTTCAGCATGAGTATTGTTTCTTTCAGAACTCTGCGCACGATTTCGGATTGGTTTAAAGTGAACCATACACTGAACTGTCGAGGGATTCTGTAAAATTACGAGTAAACAGCCGTGCTATTAGTCTCTTTCTTAGAATTCAATCCCACGGCGTGATAAAATCCTAAACCATCCGAGAATATAAAGGTCAAAAAGTCATTCTCGTGACTGTGGGCCTTTTGTTCAAATCGAAAGTGGGTGTGTCCCTGGATAAACAAGCGCTGACGTGTAGCTGTTTGGTGTCTGTAAATGGAGACGAAACCCTCCTATATTTTCAAGAATGATTGATCTGTAGACAGATGACAGAACGATTGATTAAGTTGTTTTTATTTCGTTGTTATTCACCAAATACGGTTTTCAGCCACGGAATGATATCAATGAGTAATGAATGAAATCAATGACTAATCAATGCAATCGATGACTAATCGATTGCATCGATGACTAATCGATGACCAAACATTTTGTGGCCTATCGATTAGTCATCGATTACTCATTGATCATCGGCAATAATCAATGACTAATCAACTGATTACCCATCGATTGATTTCATTGATGTCATTGATGTCATCGATTGGTTATGCCTGGTTAAAGCAATCCAAATGGATAGCGGGCTCTGAGGACGAGCCTGAGAATGATGAGAAGTCAAGAATGATCTGTAGCCCCAAGGGGGGAGGGCAATCGGGATTCCAACTGACGGGTATGATCGAATAGGGAAAAAATCAAGACCCAAAAAAAAAACTCCTAGGGCTTCCAACAAAACCCAAAAAATCCCTGGACCTAGAATTAACCCCCAAAAAATCCCTTGCCGAATTTCTTACCCTTTTTTAAAAGGGTACGAAATAAATAAACAAACACAAACTGTTTGATCATTCATCATACCGATTTATCTTTCCCTCATCGCTTAAAAACGCAATGTCGTTTCAGATGATGAAATATAGAATTATTTCGAGATCTTGGATTGGATTCCAAGAGCTGATTCTATATCTATTACCCTCGCACGATTATTTCGGTGGAATATCTGTTTATGGCTCGATCAAACACGGGGGTTGTAAGGTTTCATTCCCTAAAATTTTCTGTGTTCAGCTAAAAATCCGAGCAGATTAAACCTGTTGGTTTACAAAAATATCATTTGAAAACGCTATAACGATATGAGGAAGCAGCCACAGCAACATTCCAAGACTTTTGCTTGTGTTTCCTCGTTGGGTGCTCTTGGAGAAAGCATGCATTCCGTGTAAGTCACTGAACCTCAGCTCGGCAGTCTGTTTCCGTTTGGAATACTTTGCAACTTATATTATCGAAATATTAATTACTGACATATTTTCGCTTACCTTCAGCATGCGCGTTATTCCTTAAAGAACTCTGCGCACGATTTTGGACAGGCCTAAAGTGAACCATTCACTGAACTGTCATGGGAATTCTGTAAAATTACGAGTAAACAACCGTGCTGTAAGTCGCTTTCTGAGAATTCAATCCAACAGCGTGATAAAATCCTGAAACATCCGAGAATATAAAGGTCGAAATGTCATTCTCGTGACTGTGGGCCTTTTGTTCAAATCGAAAGTGGGGGGTGTCCCTGGATAAACAAGCGCTGATGAAACGTGCAGCTGTAATGGATACGAAACCCTGAAATATTTTCAAGAATGATTGACCTGGAGACAGATGACAGAACGATTGATTTAACCGAACAAAATAAGCAAATTTTCAGTTGTTGATTTTTGACACACTATAAAGTGAACAAGTTATGGGAATTTAGTTGAATTACTAGTAAACAATCGTGCCGTTAGTCCCTTTCTAGGAATTTATTCGAGTAGTTCGCACGATAAAAGCCTAAAACACCCGAGAATACAAACGTCAAAAAGTCATTCTCGTGACTATTGGCCTTTTATCATGTTTTATGATTAGATCAAGTGGGAGACTCCCCACACGAAATTGAATAACTGAACAAGCCCTCGCGTGTACCTATGTAACGCGATCAGTAAACAACTCCAAAATCATCTTCTCCAGAGCCCACGATCGGTCTCGACCCTTAAAGCAATCCAAATGGATAACGGGCTCTGAGGACGAGAATAAAGAGAAGTCAAGAATGATCTGGAGCCCCAAGGGGGGAGGGTAATCGGGATTCCAACTGACGGGTATGATCGAAAAGAATGGGGAAAAAATCAAGACCCAAAAAAAACTCCTAGGGCTTCCAACAAAACCTAAAAAATCCCTGGACCTAGAATTAACCCCCAAAAAATCCCGTGCCGAATTTCTTACCCTTTTTAAAAGGGTAAGAAATAAATAAACAAACACAAACTTTAAAAAGTTTGTGTTTGTTCATTCATCCTACCGATTAATCTTTCCCTCATCTGGTGGTCATTTTAACAACACAAGACACACCCAAGAACACTTCCTTAGTTTGCGTTTCGCAGAACTTCGCAGCTAAGCCACTACCACGAATTTTTATAGTGTTTATAATACCCCCAAAATTCCCTACTTAAATCATGCCACCCAAAAAAATACCGTCACTTGAAATCCCGAGTACCCCCCCACCCGTGGGTCAGACCGTCTGGAGATAAATGTCAGTCCTTCAGTTCTTTCCCGTAATCTACTGCAAGATTTGAGTGCGTCATTCTCGTCCCCGGCAGAGTCAGTCTTTTGTTTCTTTGAAGTCGTAAGCAAACGAAATAAATCGACGCTCTGGAGACGAGAAAACATCTGTATTTAGTACAGTAACGTGTACGTACGGTACAATCCAACGAAACGCGCCAGATGGGATTGGGGGGAGGAACTGGACCCTACGAATAGTTATTTACCTTCACCTTAAGGTGGGGGTATACCCGATTTTGAGTGACGTTGTTTACGCTTTACCTAATCATAAGTTTTTTTTAAGGTGGGGGTACACCAGATTTTGAGTGAAATTTTAAGAGGTTTAAGGAAGGGATAGATGAAAGAAAATTATTTTTGAAACACCAACAGACAGTTGAACCCCACGCAAGAGCACCCCAGGTTGTCAGGGGACTGTTTGGGTGTCCATATACTAATTTTTAATTTCAAATTCTAATTTTAAAATCACATTAAATCTTTAATATTTCTTATTTCTCCAAATTTTACTAACCCTTTGAGAAAAACTATGTCTTTCCAAACATCGCCAAAAATCACCAAAAAATTTACAGAACACCGCTTAACATAGCTTTGTGAAATGAGCATAGAGCTTCTGGATTACTTGAAACGCAGACGAGATATTCGCATTAAACCAAAATTAGCGGTGGAAAAACAGGCTTCAGGTGTACCCCCGTCTTAAGTCAATTTGCTAATGCGCAATCTAAGCTACTATATTCCAGACTCGACCTCGTCCCCATCAAGTATTTGAACGTCGTAAAATAACGTGGGAACGACGGGGTTGTTGCAGATTAATATCTTCAGTATTTTTGGCGACCTGGATTATTTCCTGGGAGACCTTGAAGTTATTCCTTAGCGGTGGGGGGTGCATGGGATCCTATTTTATACTACCTCAAAAGTCAAAACAACAGTGTGTTATGGAGCGTGTACAGTGAGAGGGGGGAGGCGCTATAGCCACGTGCCGACAACGAAAAAATCCGCCGTAAAAAAAAACTTATTTTGAAAAAAAATAAAAAACAAAGTCACGAAAATTGTAGCGGGATTTGAAAATCATTCGGTCCATTGATCATCCAATGCCGTAATGAACTGTCAACATTAACAAGGCGAACAGACCAAGGTTCTTCTTCATTGAATCATTTGAACGGAGTCCTGCAAGAAATAAAGGAGAAGATTTGACATGGGTTTTTCCAAGTACGCCGAATGTTTAGTACTAAAACATTGTGTAGCACCTTCTGCTCGGTTTTACCTTGATACGTAATATTAGTCCATCTCCAGGATTTAAAACTCTGAGCTCAGTCAATTTTTTACAGAGAAACCCTTCGCGGGAAAACAAACTTGTGGTAGGCACTCTTGGGTTTAAATTGGTACTTTGCGCCAATTTTTATCGACCAATCCCCCACACCCCCTCCGTGGAGCACTGAGCATCGAACTTAAGGCACACCACATGTCTAAATCGATTGACATTACCTCCATTAACGGCTTTATATTGCATCACAAATCCTTTCTGACGGCCTCTGGAGTCGGTAACAAACCTCACCAACACATCTTCAGCAGCGGATGTAGTGTCCGGGAAATTGCCGCAAAATTTACCCCTGGCGGAGGTGTCCTCAACTGTTATGTCACTGACTTCAACAAAGTCCGAATCACAAGGACTCTCTAAATCAAATGAATCGAACGTCAGTTTCACTCTTTTTCCTTTCGGGGCTCGGATTTTCCAAACGCAGTTGATGTTGTTGGGGTAAAAGTCTGGCCCCCAAGGAGATTTGATTGTCCCTGGAGTAGAGGCGTTAATAATTTTGTTTTGTCCTCCTGTGCAGTGGTCGCTGATGTGACCTTTAACTGCAAAATAAAAAAATCAAATTTTACCGCAATTCTGAGTAATCTCTTTCTTTTTAATCCTGAAATTTTACAGCAAGGGACCAAAAGTGTGACAAACTTTTAATTAATTCACAATCTTTCATGCAGTCTTTATCCAATAAGAAGCCGAGGACAGCTTTCAGTTCACTTCTTATTTGATTAAATCAGCACAAAAGAATGTGAGTAAATTAAAAGTGGTCATAGTTTTGGGCTATTTGCTGTGAGAAGATGTTCTATAAGTGTCCAAAAAATATCAAAAAGTGAATGAAAACGTGACTGCACGCTTTCTAGATAATGGTGAAATCTGGAATTTTAGCCGAAAAGTTTCCGAGTGTTTAGGAAATAATCCTGGCCAAGAGAATATGATGTCCGGACATAATAATTTACAGCCAAACAACAAATTTAACAACCTGATGAGGGTTAAAAAATATGTGTTTACAAAAAATTTTTATTGATAAAACTGAAAAGATCAAGGGCGAAAAATGAGCTGAAGTAACATCTATCGAATGTTCACTAGTTAGCTTCCTTTGGAAAAATGATAACATGCGATCTTTGGCGGCCGGTCTTGACCACAGCAACTACTTAAGAACATCCTTTAGTGATGTTTAGCTTGTACAGGTAATGGCATGGGATCCGAGTAAAATAACGGATTAATATCACAGCTTGCTCTAAGAATATGCAATTTTTAAATGATGAAAATAGATATAACGTCATACATCTTTAGTTTTACTCTGCCCCATGCCATTACTCGACCTTTCTCGTTTGCAACAAAAACACCTGATTATTAAGATGAAGAAATCAAACGGAGGCTATCGGTACACTTCTTGACCTCCCGAGAACGAGATTTATGGGTCATCTGAATATCATTGGATATCTTTCCGGTTGTATTCAGGACAACTTTGTAATCTTTGGAGTAGTTATAAAAAAATTAATAATTGGGTAATTTTAATTACCGTATGTGTTAATTTAGAATACTTACAAGGCAAAGCTTCGTACGTCGCATTGAAGCCATCTTCTCCAGAAGCGAATAGTTTATCGGATTTGAATGACACCCAAAGTTTTCGACCGCGGAAAACTGGAACTTCCGGTTCACCGCAAAATTGACCAAGCAGCTGACCAGTTTGATCGTTGTCTCGTATCATTACTTTGTCGTCAGGGCACTGGGTTTGAAACACACGGAAGACCATTTTCATGAAGTGCCCAGGAGGGGCCTCAAGGGTCCATGAACATTCACTGTTTGGTGGGTACTTAGCTGGGAAAGTTGGGCTTGTGATGTATCCCTGAGAGAAGAGAGGAGCAATCGTCTTTCCTTTCGTGCACCTTCCAATTTCCACTAAGGAAATAAAAACAAGAAAAATGTGTCTTATTAGGCTACTGTGTGCGACACGGTGGCCTCAAGGTTAGCGTGCTGGACTTCGGAACGAACGGTCCGAGTTCGAGCACTGGCCGGGGCACTGCGTTGTGTTCTTGGGCAAGATACTTTACTCTCATAGTGCCTCTCTCCACCCAGGTGTATAAATGAGTACCGGTGATTGCGGTGAATTAAATGCTGGGGGGGGGGGATAACCCTGCTGCGATGGACTAGCTTCTAATCCATTGAGGAGTAGAAACACTCCAAACCGCTTCATTCTACGAAAACCAGAAAACTGTCGCACACTAGGCTATGATGCAGACATGACTTTTTTCAGTACCTTACTATGATTAAGACATTCATGTTTGCCTGTATAACGTTGGTAAAATCAATAACTAAAGATCACAGTAATATTATAAGGTAAATAATAATAATAATAATAATAATAATAATAATAATAATATTAATAATAATAATAATAATAATAATAATAATATAAGGTAAAAATAGAAGGATCGAGCGACCATGCAGGAAACAAAAACACACACTAGATATAGGCACGTATCGCGTGCAGAGGGATAAAGCTGCTTCAAGTTAGGAGCATGTGATTATGTTTGAGACCCCTTTTCCTCCATCAGCGATTCCCTTGAGTACCCCCCCCCCCCCCCCCCCCCCACTCCCCACTCTTTGGTTAACGTTCCGTAATAAAGCAATGATTCCAACACCTGTCTTACCTTCACTGATGACCCTGTAAGTCCCGTTGAATCCGTCGAAAACAAATTTCTCGTTGGATACGAAGTACAAGTAAAGAGAATTTTTTGAGGAAATGATCGGTCTGGGTTCCACTGGTCCACAGAACTTGTTAATCAAGGGGCTTTTCTCACTCGGTCCATCTCGAACTACAATGTAGTCATTGTCACATATCGGAGAGGCTCCTTCCAAACGAAAGGCACTGAATCTGAGTTCTATTCTGTGACCCTCCTGGGCCTTAAATAGATAGGTGCAGTTCACGTCCGACAGGTATGTGCGCGGGTACGAGGGGCTCTGGAAGATCTGAAACGTGCCGTTTGCGTTGAATGTTACATTCCGTACAGTGCGACTGCAACTTATTCGTGCTGCTAAAGAAGGTAAAATTAAAAAAAAAAATAAACTTTCGTTCGTCAACGTAAAACCGCTTAGTTTAAAATAATAACATTCCACTTTTCAAGTTTACACTTACTTGCGGTCAATGCAGGTTCCACGAGTACACTGAAAACTGTATGGAGAAAATGACATTATTTTGTGAGGATATTGATCTTCATTTCACAAGTTACAAAAAGAGTTCATTTCTAAGCGTTAAACATAAATTCTCTTTCATTAAAAACCGCTGATATCGATTATTACCTCTCCTCCTCCTGAATAAAGAGCGTTACATCCGCGTTCCTGTTTCCCGCCTAGCTGCGTTACAAATCCTCTTAATTAAAACCTTAAATTTATACGATAATTTTTTTTAGCTTCCCCACTCCCTCCCCCACAGACACTATTTCCCCCTTACAGCTGAACCCTTCAGTTTCTTCCTCAATACTCCGTATGCAAACTGTCTACCCCTGTATAAAAGCTAACACCGCTAACTAAAATAACAGCTCCAATGTTTCAGTACAAGCGGAATTTTACGGTATTGTGGGTTTGCTGTCATTTCTTTTGTGTTCGGCACGCGCGTATCATAACTTACATTTGCATACTAATTTGTGTATGACTCAGTCGAACGCGGAAAGTCTGCAAAACTTTGGCGTTGGTTGTATCGTCGTCAAATTTATCGAACATTTCCAGGACAGAAGAGAAAATTTCAATTTTATCCCGTTTAACCCGCAAAATGACGGAAGGAAACCCGAATATGTAATTGACTGAATTAACAATCTGCGTTAAAATTACTAGCATCATCTTACCATTGCAGAAATAACAGGTAATCGGATTCCATGAAACAATTAACATCCGTGTTTCTCAGTTTCTGTATGTTAATCTGATTTTATAATACTACAGCAGGTGTGCACACAGGCACACCAATTTTAGGCGCACAATAATATAACTTTAACATGCACGGACTTTGAGTTGAACTAAAGAAGTTAAATATTTTCTTCCAATAAACCCTGTCGAGTCGTTTCAAAAAAAGTCTGCAAACGTCATAATCATATTTTTAAGAAACATACCGCGATCATTTAGGAGACAATAAACTTAAAAATAACACTGTCGCTTGCCCAGATTTTTGCAGTTTTCTACTTTACTTTTATCGAATTACTAATCGATCGATCGTTCAAGGAAGTTGGATGCTAGTTAGGTAAGCTGCAAGGCTGGAGACCAAATTAACGTTGGAACCACGCGAAGTAGGAAACCTTGTTCCGATCGGTAAGCGATGGTAGACAATTAAAACATGATGGCTTGACGCTTTTTCGGATTAAGTCAAAATTGACGAAAGGTGACGGAGCTTTAACAAATATTGTGTCTTGCGGTTTAAAGAGCATGTTTCTTAAACTGTAACGAAGAAAGGTCTCGCCTCAGATCACTAGTTTTTCGAAGTTTTCAGCTTAAGGAAACTTATAAGTGAAGTAAACGCACTTAAAAAACCCTTTTAAATCGAAAGAACCGATTGAAAAGAGTCAAAAGAGTAATTTTGTATATTTTACTACCAGTTAATTAAGTGTCTGCACGTCTTGTGTAATTGTTTACATTTTTGTAAAACAAGCAATAGTCCAGTTTAGGAAACCATTACGTAATTTAAAAACGAGATTGGTAACACCTACCGCATATAGAAGCCAACAGGCACAAAACCGATTTGTTTATCATCTTCAATCGGGCAGAAATTGGATCGCGATAGAAATAGAGCAGGTGCTTCCAAACTGTTTCCGTTGCTCGGACGCGTTACGCTTTGTATCCTGCTTAAGAGGCCTGATGCGTATTTTACATATTTTAAGTATCTTTTTGTTCGCGTAGCGTGATAATGCCAATAAAGTTCATGGCTGCCAGTTATATTCTATTGTAAGTAGCTCTCTAGGGAATAGCTATACAAAAGAGCAAAACAATACAAAACAACAAACTCGCTTCACATTCCATTACATGTAATACTGTTTGATCACAAAGATTTACAAACAATAGTTTTCTTCCTAAATGTTCTCGCATGCAGTGAGCGCAACAGTTATTGTTTGACTTTTGTTTGATAATTTTTACGCACTTTCGCGGCTTAGTGCTTTCATGACAGCTTAAAAACTGTGAGTCTTACTTACTGATATTGGAAATTAATTAAAAGCATACAATATCGACTGCTCGAGAAAGAATGTGCAGACAGCGTTCTCCCTTTTTCATTGCTAATAGTAAGAATTGCGCAACTGGATTCCATGAGTGCTATGTAAGCATTTTGCTTTTAATACAACCTTTGTCTAATTATTTCAATCAAAGAAACTCGTCAGCGCATTCTGTTGTAACGACGAAGCAATATTTGGAATTTCGTGTATCAAAGCTTGCTTATATATAACACGTACTCTGATTGGGTAGCTAGGTTTTTGATATCAGCAGGTATGAGGCTTAATAAAAGTGTAATCTGATTATGCAATATATAAAACGTACTCTGATTGGACCGTTAGGTGTTTCATATCGGCAGGTATAAGGCTTCTTAGTATGCAATATACAACGCAGGCTCTGCTTGGCTGCCATGTGTACTAATTCTTTTTCATTTTATCGTAAATACGCGTTTGTTTTATATCAAAAGCCCGGAGAGGGGGAGAGGGGGTGCTCAAAAAATTGTTTAACGGGTAGGCTCCGCCTTGATGTCCAAAACCATTCCCCTTTCATATACCATTTCGACAGAAAAAAATAGCCCTCTCTTATATATCTTCGATAGGAAAATGGTGCCCCTTGCAGAAGGCAGAAGGGAGGGATCCTGAATTTTTTTTATTTAAATGACATCTTAAAATACTTGAGGTGATTCCTTAGTATTGCATTGCGCATCCCTACTGCACAGAATTTTTACGCGTAATTAGCGCGCGAACAAGAACAATGTGTCGCTTTTTCTGTGCGGCTTGGTTTGCGAGAGAGATAAATCGCCGTTTTCTCGTAAACAAGCATGGTGACCTATACTTTTTATCGTATGATTTTGGTGTACAAATTATCGAGGATCCGTTACCAGGATTCATAACAATAATAGTATAAGTCATTACATCGATTTATGCATGTGTTCACACTTTTTTTTTTTCAAAGTATCATTCGTATATTTTAAACTTATCTGACAAAAAATAAAGTACAAACAGCGGCAACAAACATGACACAATTTGACAAGAAATAAAATACAAACAGCCGCAAGAAACAAAACACATGAACTACGCATGATTTGAAAAAAGAATTAGATTCTTTTTTTAAAGCCAAGCGTAACTCATGTGTTTTGTTTCTTGTGGTTGTTTGTATTTTATTTCTTGTCAAATTGAAATAGCCAAGGAACAAGAATGTTTAAAATTAATGTATGTTTGTAGTAATTTGTTGCTATGGCCGTTACTACGTAAAATACTTCTACCACCGTGTACATTCATTGAATTTTACACTCATCTAGAAGTAACTTCGCAAAATCATTTCAAAATGGTTTTTACCAGTGCTGAAGGGTTTCATATCTTATATTTTCAGAAAAATGACTTTTTCGTCAATATTGTCATATTTTGGGGTACCATTCCACCTCACTGTCACATGTCAATCACGTTTCTTAGCAACGTCCCTCACAAAAGCCGCGGACTCCGAGTGCGAATTGAGAATGGGATCTCAATCAAAAAAAAAATTATCTCTCGTTTATCTGGCCTTGTAGGATCTGATTGTTGTGTTTCTTGCTTTTCACTTGTAGTCCTGCACAGTATAATTGTACGAACATGTTATTGTTACAAGATGAAATATTTTGTTGCATAATTCGTTGTTCTGGCTCTCTTCAAACTTCTACCTGCAGACAGGAGCCAAGATTTACGTTTTCCACAAGTTAACAACAGCCCATGATGAAATGGCGACAAATTTCTTTTATTCATGCTTTTCGCAATTTTTTGGATCCAGTCTCTACTCTGCAACAGGTGTTAGATTTTCCTGCGCAAAAGCGCCGTGTGATTGCGATTGTTTTCTCTCGGTACAGGAAGTCCTTAGTTCTTGCTCCGATAATGATTGCTTGCGCATGTCTGTTCTTTCCGCCACAGGAGAAAATTGAAGATCTTTATGATCCCCTGAGGTAGCAGGTGTACCGCCGGGGCGGTTCTGTTCATTTTCTTGGAGTTGACATTCAGCTAGAGTAATGTTTTCTTCATCAGAGTTTCTTCGCTTTCTCTTTAGGTAAAGCGTTAATAACAACAACATCATCATTAAACCGACAATGGTAGACACGCCAGCGATGACTAGTACTATGGCTGGAGAATCTATGATGGAAAGGAATTGTTAACAAATCAATATAGATAAATAAATAATAAATCATCCACTAACGGACACTTGACCTGCCACTTCTACTACCACTACCACTGCTACTGCTACTGCCACTGCCACTGCCACAAAACTGTCACTGTCACTGCAACTGCCACCGCCACTGCCACTGTCAATACCACTACCACTGCTACTGCCACTGCCACTGCCACTGCCACTGCCACTGCCACTGCCACTACCACAAAACTGTCACTGCCACTACCACTGCCACTTCTACTGCCACTACCACTGCTACTGTCACTGTCACTGCCACTGTCAATACCACTACCACTGCTACTGCCACTGCCACTGCCACTGCCACTGCCACAAAACTGTCACTGCCACTACCACTGCCACTACCACTGCTACTGTCACTGTCACTGCCACTGTCAATACCACTACCACTACCACTGCTACTGCTACTGCTACTGCCACTGCCACAAAACTGTCACTGCCACTACCACTACCACTACTACTGCCATAATATAATAATAATAATAATAATAATAATAATAATAATAATAATAATAAGGTTCTTATTGCGCATTTAAAATTCTCAATGCGCTTACAATTGCACATGATTAAAAAGAATTTTAAAAAAAACGATAAAAGTAAAAATGCTGTTAAATACGGAAATTCAGTATTAAAATATTTAACTAGCAAAAAAATCTGACTAAAACATGCAATTATAAAAATCTATGACTAGGTTAAAAGCTATTACAAAAAAGAAATGTTTTAAGATTCTTTTTAAAAGTCGCTATGCTCTCAGACTGTTTGATATAAAAAGGTAGGTCGTTCCAAAGTTTCGTGGCGTAAAAAGAGAAGGATCTTTGACAGTATGTGTCACTGCCACTTCCACAACTAATACCAATACAAGTAACTCTACCATCAGCACTTCCACTACGACTGCTACTGTCACTGTCAGAACCACTACCACAACCACTACGACTTCCAACCCCACAACCACTACCTCCCTAGCCACGCTTCCTAAATTGTACACTTACGGGCGCTTTATCAATATAAATCAATCTATTGACCTTCTGATCTGCGTAAAGTAGAAATAAAAGTATAGCATAAGAGAATCACAAATGCCGCTCTTAAAATAGATTCGAGGAACAGACGTATGTCTGAAAGATGGAAATATTACGTTTTGGTATTTTATTTAGGTTTCATGCATGCAATACAGTATTTCCTCATATGTCGCGTCATGTGTCCATGTCACGTTACCAGCCTCACCTCTCACAGCTTTGTATTTCGCTTTGAACTTCACGGATCTGTATCGGTTTGCTTTAAATCTCACCCACATTTGCCTTCCAACGGTAGAAATCTTGTCAGGTCTTGCATGACCACAAAACAATCCAAGCTGTTGACTGTCACGGTGTGCTCCGTCACGCACTTCCACGTAACTTGCGTCTTCTCTCGTGGAGCAAGGCTGTGCATCTCCAAAATCGAAGAATTCGAATTCCAGTTCAATAGAGTGTCTCCTCGCCACGTAGATATACCAGGTGCATTGAATATCATCCGAGAAGAAATCAGGGTACCCAGGACTTGCGAGCTCGCCCGTTTGAGCATTGATCTCTATTTGATCATTTTCGTCTGTGGTATTATTTTTCGAACAGTTTGCAGTGGCCCTTCTCACTGTGAACAAAAAGATCATAATAATCAAGTTAGCTTTGAATAAAGATGTCGGTATGAAGAGCATTGAGAATTATGGCGGAATAACACGGAGATTCAATCGGTATTTCATAAGGAGAAATTTTAATCTAAAACACAACACCAACAACAACGTGATGTTAAAATTAAGCCACCTTCGAGAGACTTTCGAGAAGAACTAGACAATAAGTAGGCTAAAAAAGTCCTTAATAGTCCTTTTTTCGCCTGTGAAACCCTAAGAATGCAAAGTGTAGCGAATCCGTTGGGACAGTCCTTTCCACACACAGATACACTTCACAAATACATACAGAAAATGGCATTCACTTTCACTTTTTAGTTCTTTTTAGTGATAAGTATAGGGAGGAAGGGTATGATCCCCCTTACCACTTTGAACATTGGATTGCCGTTGCTCGCCTATGTACCGACAAATTCCTATGCGAACATTAACATAGACTTTTCTGAAAAACAGAAACGTTATGTGCAATAAAAATCATTTGCTTTTGAAGTTGGTGAGTGATTAAAATGGTCATTGGTTATCGTTCACACACAAAACCAAATAAAACATGCTCAATTGTTCAAGAGTTACTTCCAATTCCAATTTCATCAGTGAATTAATTGTTTTAGGTCGGCAGTGAATGCGTTCGACACTGAGCATGAGCCATACTGATGATTTTAAGGAATGTTTGATTTATTTTGATTTAATATATATCTTTTTAATTTTTCATGTCAAGCATTTCCCAAGAAATGATAACATTGTGTCCGTCCTGAGTCGCGACAGTTGTCAGATAATCGGTTTTGCGGTTCCACAAATTTGACGTTCTTCTTTTAAAATAAAAACGTGCCAATTCACATGCCTAACTGCTCGCACGAAACCTTTTATCCTCTGAAAAAATCATTCTCTGATTTCTCACAACGGCATCACATCTAATAAAAGCATGCAAGTTATGAGAATTGATCACCCAATAAACCTGGCAGAATTTTAATGTAAATCTTGAACGTTAGAGGCTAAAAGCCGTTCGCGGAAAATATCACACGTCGATTTTCTAATGCACGTACGTAAGTCGAGAAGCCGAGAGAGTGGACTGTTAGAGCCCCAACCTTTTATTCCAAGCTAAACACATGATTGACTTATATCTTCCCCTTTCCGACTGTGGTTCATCATAAGCCCTCCAGTCGATATGATCTTTATTTCCCTTAACAATATTGTTTTCGTATACATTCTCTGTTAGAATAACTACATTTCGAGGTAACATTGAAGTCGCATTTTTTAACACAGGAAATAAGTACATTTCTTGTATTTAAGATGTAACCTTTAAGTCGTATTTTCCCTTGCTAAAAGGTAGCATTTAACGACGACATATTTTGAGGTCAGGTTATTTCCTATATTGATTACCCACAAAGAGGCCCATGGGCTCCGCCTAAAGTTACGGCGCCAAACAGCCGCAAATATTACTGGAGGAAAACCCATTTTCGATTCAAATGACACGATTTATTTCATCAGAACAGTAGGAGTGACTGCAATACACGACACTTGTTTTGAAAACTCCATCACAAAAGACAAAGAACATGTGAAAATAATTTGCAGGCCATTCGGCGTGGAGACTTAGAGACGGCAGCGAGCTAAGAGAGTAAAATATTCAGCGTGTCTCGTTACCGGCGTGCACGAAGAGCGATCCCATTACTGTTTTGAAGTATAGGAGTCACTGGGTTTATTTAAATATGGATTTACGTTAAACAAAAAGGTTAGAGGTCTTGCTGACAGTTCAAAACATCGTTCCTTTAAAACTGGTGTTTTGACGCATATTAAACAAGGAAACAAGTGAAAATTTGACAGCAGTTAAAATTGATGGAAGTTTTTTTTAGCAACGGTAAACGAGATATGTAGTTTTTGGTCGCTGTTTGCTCTCCCATTTACCGCCGATTATCTCGCAGAGTCTAAATGGCAACAGGCTACGTTTTGAGTCGCCTAAATACCGTCTTAACGTCCCAAATCACATTCTCGACTGAAACCGCAGAAATTTCTTTTCAGTTCACCAGAGAAATCCATACATGCAATAAAATCTAAGCTCTTGGCTTCATTTTATCAAGTACAACAACTTTATTCATTAACAGAAGGTGAAAAATGTTGGCAAGAACAGGATAAGTTTATTGTTTCCTGTTGGTATCTGTTTGAAACACTCGCAGACCGCAAATGGCTTTCCAAAGGATGACCCGAGAAATGGCTGTTCATAGATTGTTCCAGCACGTCACAATGCTGAAAAGTGTCCAAATGTTTATGATGCTTGCCTTATTTCAGTACTTAGAGTTCTTGAAGAACTGTATTTTAGTTATATGTATCAACACACACTGACTTCTCAGTTGAGTCTTAAGGCCGGACCTAAGCGAGATCATTGTGTTGTTGTATTTTTAAAACCATTGTTTGCGCATGGAATTCCAAGGGAATTAACTATAGCTAGGCAACATCGTGTAGTGAGCTTATTCGAAACAAAGAAACGTAGTTTCAGTTTATTAGCGACTGGTGCGTGATAACTGTTATAGACACAGCCGGTCCGAAGTTTTATGACCTCGTCGAAAGCTCTTCACCGGCTTCTAGCGCCAGTTATCTATGCCATGGAAGTTCATGGATTATGATAGCCTTTGTGAGCCAAAGAACAACCTCACTCAAAACGAAATGATAATTTGAATACGTTATTACTCACCCAAACTGATCGCAACAAGAATCACAACAAAATGAGCATCCATCTTCAAACATTCGGTGATTTGTGGAGAACTGCAAGTTTAAAAGAGTCGTGAAAATCAAATGGCCACAAGAAGGTTTGCTTTCACAGACTTCAAGTCGTAGAGAAGGTCACAGAAACTCGATATGCGCGATTCAACTTAAAAATAACTTCTTTTACCTATGCAAACAAATTAGGCAGATTGTTTCTACAGACCACCACAGGGCGACGGACGAAATTTAAAATTCTAATTGTCTTCAAGTTGACAGCGACTAAACAGTATTTCAAACATCACTCTATAATACAATACGTCACTGATGCTTACTGGACTCTCAGAGGATCAGGCGAAATCCACACCTTCACTCAATCATCAACCGAAGTCGCACAAAATTTTTTTTTGATTTTCCGTTTGAAGTTTGACAGGGTGACCGTCAACGGGTTGACATTCCTCGCAATGGTGAAAATAATACGCTTTTTAACCTCAATTAAGAATCAAGTCCTTTATTGTATTTTAATTTAGTTTTTTTTCTTATCTCAAATCTCCGGTAGTAATTTTGCAATTTTGTCATCGCGAGTTTGCGATTAAGCTCTTTAATTCTTGTAGAGATTAATTGATTGGTTTTCAAATACGACAAGAAGACAAAGTTCAAAGGCGCCGAGCCGGTTAACAAAGCTTCTCGTGCTTTCTAAATCCAGTTTTAAAGATTGTTTAGTCTTTATCGAGGATTTCGTTCTTGGGCGCCACTGCAAGTGATGCCTTTCACAGAAGACTTTGACTTTCTTTCTCGTGGGAAATACACAAAGTGATTTTTGGAATGTAGTGGATATACGAGTCTAAGAAAGTAAACACCTTTTAAAGGACAGATAAATTAAGTTTTTGAAGGGGAAGGGGGTTCAGGTGGGAGGGGGGGGGGCTTTGACAAAACCAAGAAATTTCTGCGCAGCGAAAACGCAGAAAAAGTCGTGCACAACAAGCCAGGAAAAATATCGAAAAAGACCGAAACATAGTTGCATGACCTGATGTCGGAAAAAAATGTTGCTCAGAAAACGCTACCCAAACCCTTCTCCCCCACCACCGACAAAAAAACATAGTGGTCCTTCCCTGATGCATCTGAAAATACACTGCAGTGTTGACAACTTCACAATCATTCTACGATAAAAGAGAGAGGATTAATGAGTTTTTTGAGAACAAAGAAAGCGCAGCTGTTGAGCGACAACCTTACGGCTAAAATTGTGCCGATAACCTACACCCCTGCAAGTATCGGCGTTTTTAAATCTATTAAAATCTGCTCCATAAAACCGCGGTCGTATTTTTTCATGCTATGGAAAGCCCCAGTGATAATCAAAAACATATTAAGGTAGACGTAACATGTTAAGGTAGCGATTCCATCGTGAGACAAACGAATAAACGTTCGTCTTTTCTATCGTACTCCACGATATGAACAACAAACACATCTTTAATGACAACAAAAAACTGTTATAAAGAAGTAGTTGGATTGGAATTAGAAGCTCACAGAATTGAACGCCCGGGAAGACCGGCGGAGAAGACCGGATGTATATCCGATTGGGTTTCAGCCCAGAAAGTTCACTGATTTATGCTCAGTTCTTGTAGCTTTCTTAAGATATAACTTTAAAGGAACATCCGTGACCTCCCTTATATCCTGCTAGATTACAGAAAATCTCTTTTCCCCCCCTCCCCTCCCCCCAAAAAAAGTTGGCGATAGCAATGTGGTGTCGCTCCTTATCGGTAAAGTCGCAATGTGTTGCACAGTAGCTTTCGTCCCGAGCGGTTGCTAGGAAACGTGACGTAACATAGTTGAAAAGGTCCTGGGGGGGCGAAGCCTCTTTAATGCTCTTAAATTGGATTAAGGTTTTCATTATCATAGCATACAAGCGGAAGACAAGGGATTGTTCAGATTTAACTTTACAGGCTTAGCCGACCTAAAGCCCTGGGCATTTAATAACTCATAAACCCGGCCCTAGTTTTAACTTTGTTATCTAGTGAAATGTTTTTGGAAGTATTTTTTCCATCATTCTGATCATTTAGTGGAATGACTCAGTTTGGAAGTATTCGTTCCGTCATCTCATCTCGATATTACTCACACCCATCCGTAAGCCTGGCAGATTTTGGCCGCGTATATATCTCCGTAATTTTTTTTCTTTTTTTTTTCTACATAACTCTGGTAGTTTTATTCTTATGGAATAACAGGAGCTTGGAATTTGTCCGCGCATTAGCACTTTAGCAACTATGTGTTTTTGGTCTTGGAACTTGATATTATAAGCCTATAAGCAGCTTTTCTTTAAAGTCCAAAGGCTAAGTTGTCGATCATAAAGCCTGCTGCCCTGCTTATAGAGGTCACTGAAGTAAGAACCCCTAGATGTGTTTTAAGATTGTTTTAGCATGGGAAATCACCAGGTTTTTTTTTTTTTCTGTTGCCATGCGGCGTTCATCTGTTGCACATGCATGACTGACAACAAAATCGCTAGTAGTTCTAGTAGTTTTGCAGGCTAACGGTTAATTGTTTTGACTTTCTGTCAATATAATTTCGAAATGGTGTCATGTGAATACGTCTAAAAAGATTTCTTATCTCGTTTATAAGTAATAGAAAATTACCAATCTGGCTTCATTTACTAACTTAATCCTGATTCCCGACATTACAAAAATCTTTTTGTTGTCTTTGTTTACCCTCTTTCAGCAGATAATTTTTTTTTTTAATATTGAGGTTACCATATGCGACATAACACTAGGTCGATGCTAGTCAGTGTACGGACGCCATTTGATCGATTTCAAGATGTGTGGTCACAATATTATAAGCATGCCATGTCTGTTGCCGAAGGAGGAGTGTCTCTTTTATAAATCGGGTCAGCAATGCCTGTTTGCCACTCCTCGTCATTTGCAGCAAGCTACAAATGACATTGTAAACTAGCATTCGTAATATGGCTATTGAAGTGATAAAGAGAAAATTACGTTTCTATTAATAACTTTGACACATATCTAAAAAGAAACTAGGTTATTTTATATATGAAGGCGTCTATGAAGCACTACATTCAAGAAAGGGTCGATTTTCACTCTCTTCTATCTATCGTACAACAAAGGTACCTTTATTCAAGTCAGGTTGTATGAAACTGGGGTGTTAACATTTTTATCGAAATCCACTAAAACAAATTGTCAACCTTTTTCAAAGAATTCAGAAGTTACGGCCGGATACATTGAGTCTGTGGAAGCAGACGACTGTATCGACTGTATGACTCAATAAAGAAACAGATTTAAAACGCATCAGAAATTCGTTTGCTCCACTGAGACAAAACCTGCGTTCAATTAGCAGCCTAGAAGCAGCGCTTTGTAGTCTCTTATTAACACGATAAAAGGCTTTACAATAAGTAAATCTAAAAAATAAAAATAGCGTCAGAGTGACGTATACTAGGTATGTACTTGTTTTTTGTGGTTTGAAAAACTACTTTTGATGATCAACATTTATTTTATCTCGCGCTGTTGTCTCGGAGAACGAAAGCTAAAAAACGTTTGGCTGCAACCGTTTGACACACAAGTCATTTGTAACCCAATAGACCGCTCCATTGCCATTACTCATAAATTCTCTCATCGGCTTGTTTGTGGCATATTTCACTGCCTGGGAAACATTGTACACGTAATAATACATTTTCCAACTTCAACTATTTACTTTGACTGACAAAATGTTTTCGTTTGAAAACGTTTTTCGTTTCCTTCGACTAGCTTTGTATCTCCATCTGTTCCCGCTCCTTTCTTTGAAGCGTTTTTGCCTTCGTCTTATGTACATTCATCTTTTCCCGCCTTTTTGCCGTCCATTTTTCTACAGAATTTTCTGCCTTACATTGTCACTCGCAGTTGTTTACCAGGCCACTCATTTCACGACCATTTCATCCAAGAGGTTGGAACTCGAAATCTCGATGTAGGCTTTGGAGGAACTAAGTTGCTTGGCGTCACCGTCTCATTATTTAAAGACACTTCACTGCGGTTTTCTTTTGGTGTCGCGGGAAATATCTTGATAGTTATTCCCGGTCTAGTTCTGTATACTCTCACACGACCACGTGAACGAGGTTTCCTTTTTTTCATTGCAGATGCCCCAAAAATGGCTGCCACTGAAATGACGAGCACAACTGCCACTCCCACGCAGATAGCAACGGCTCAGAAACCTATACATGCAGTGAAAATGAAAGGAA
This sequence comes from Meandrina meandrites, assembly GCA_963693305.1. Taxonomy (NCBI): domain Eukaryota; kingdom Metazoa; phylum Cnidaria; class Anthozoa; order Scleractinia; family Meandrinidae; genus Meandrina; species Meandrina meandrites. The sequence continues at coordinate 36,309,628 of OY855910.1, forward strand.
TGTAAAATTAGGTCCTGTTTGCAGAATAAGAAGGCTGTTGTCTGACGATTCCTTCACGGAAAATTAGCCTTATATTCCACGTTGAACATCCCACCCCTTCCTTCTCACTCAGCACCATTATGTGTGGTTAATTACTACGTAGAGACATTGAAATGTAGCTGTTTAAATTTCAAGTCTACTGTGAATCTTGTGAATTAAGATTTTCGACGTTTTTCAGTTTGGGTGGTCTCTTTCGTGTCAGATTTTGTCCAAATGTAGGTAGTTAATTAGTTTCAATGGTCAGATAAAAAGACAAACCGTTGTAAAGAAAGCGGTCATTTGTGGTGTGTAACATTGTGATCTTTCGATCAGTTGTCGCTTGGATGTTGACAAAGAACTACAGGTTGTCAATTTCAAGTTAAAATGAATCACGCCATACACGGTCTCAAGTTTGTCTTTTTTACAAAATTTCGACTTAATCTTCGTCTTTATTATTTCATCGTTGGTCACGGTTTATCAATCTAAGAAACTTTAATTTTGAAGTTTCCTTGAACGTCGGAAAATGACTTTAAATGTTGTAGAATAGCTCCTTCATGCCATTTTATGCCAATTAACATTCTTCTTTTTCCTCTTCTTCTTCGTCCTGCAAATCTATCTGTCTTTTAAAGAGCTATGATGATTCAAAACTGAAAAAAAATGGACGAAACTACATAATAGCCCTTACCGTTTGAAGTTTCATATGAGTAATACGTTGTCACAAAGCCTCGTTTTTCACTTGATTCGTCTGAACGAAAACGAACAAGCATGTAACTTCCTGATGAAAATGTATCATGTACAGTTCATGTTCGGAGGGTAGGTGCTTTGAGTGTCATACTCTGGACTGTAGAATGTGTCTGACGATTTGGTGAGGTAAATATTGTTGTTCAAACTTCCAGATTTATTCCTGGAACATCTTGTTTCTGGGAAATAGAAATGTTGGTTAAAGTAGTCAGTTAGCTTGATGTTGAAAGTATCACCTTATTAAGACAATACTGTTAAACTACCGTAAATCCGATCATAGCCCCCCCCCCCCCCCCCCCCACCAACCCTCCCCTTTTGAAGCAAGAAATTCATTAAACCCCTCCCCCACTTCTTTATTAAGCCCCTCCCGAACCCCTTTTATTAAAAAAAAACAAATACCAGGTAAACGGGAATCGGGCTTTGCTGAAATATAATTTCCACTTGTAATAAAAAGGCAATCACGTATATAACACTGCAACACTTTTGTAAACCTCCACAGTTCTAGTGATTGTCGAGCAAAGAGTAATATTTTCAAAATTGTTCAGTTGAGTCCGACTAAAAACCAGTCAAAATAATGATTATTTTCTCACTTGTAAAGTGTTTGAAAAGAATTAAGCCCCTTGTGGGGCTTATTAGAGGATTTGTGGTATACCAAATGAGCCTGCTAGATTACAGAAAATCTCTTCCCCCACCCTCCCCTCCCCCCAAAAAAAGTTGGCGATAGCAATGTGGTGTCGCTCCTTATCGGTAAAGTCGCAATGTGTTGCACAGTAGCTTTCGTCCCGAGCGGTTGCTAGGAAACGTGACGTAACATAGTTGAAAAGGTCCTGGGGGGGCGAAGCCTCTTTAATGCTCTTAAATTGGATTAAGGTTTTCATTATCATAGCATACAAGCGGAAGACAAGGGATTGTTCAGATTTAACTTTACAGGCTTAGCCGACCTAAAGCCCTGGGCATTTAATAACTCATAAACCCGGCCCTAGTTTTAACTTTGTTATCTAGTGAAATGTTTTTGGAAGTATTTTTTCCATCATTCTGATCATTTAGTGGAATGGAAGTATTCGTTCCGTCATCTCATCTCGATATTACTCACACCCATCCGTAAGCCTGGCAGATTTTGGCCGCGTATATATCTCCGTAGTTTTTTTTTTTTCTTTTTTTTTTCTACATAACTCTGGTAGTTATATTCTTATGGAATAACAGGAGCTTGGAATTTGTCCGCGCATTAGCACTTTAGCAACTATGTGTTTTTGGTCTTGGAACTTGATATTATAAGCCTATAAGCAGCTTTTGTTTAAAGTCCAAATGCTAAGTTGTCGATCATAAAGCCTGCTGCCCTGCTTATAGAGGTCACTGAAGTAAGAACCCCTCGATGTGTTTTGAGATTGTTTTAGCATGGGAAATCAACAGGATTTTTTTTTTCTGTTGCCATGCGGCGTTCATCGGTTGCACATGCATGACTGACAACAAAATTGCTAGTAGTTCTAGTAGTTTTGCAGGCTAACGGTTAATTGTTTTGACTTTCTGTCAATATAATTTCGAAATGGTGTCATATGAATACGTCTAAAAAGATTACTTATCTCGTTTATAAGTAATAGAAAATTACCAATCCGGGTTCATTTACTAACTTAATCCTGATTCCCGACATTACAAAAATCTTTTTGTTGTCTTTGTTTACCCTCTTTCAGCAGATAATTTTTTTTTTAATATTGAGGTTACCATATGCGACAGAACACTAGGTCGAAGCTAATCAGTGTACGGACGCCATTTGATCGATTTCAAGATGTGTGGTCACAATATTATAAGCATGCGATGTCTGTTGCCGAAGGAGGAGTGTCTCTTTTATAAATCGGGTCAGCAATGCCTGTTTGCCACTCCTCGTCATTTGCAGCAAGCTACAAATGACATTGTAAACTAGCATTCGTAATATGGCTATTGAAGTGATAAAGAGAAAATTATGTTTCTATTAATAACTTTGACACATATCTAAAAAGAAACTAGGTTATTTTATATATGAAGGCGTCTATGAAGCACTACATCAAGAAAGGGTCGATTTCCACTCTCTTCTATCTATCGTACAACAAAGGTACCTTTATTCAAGTCAGGTTGTATGAAACTGGGGTGTTTACATTTTTATCGAAATCCACTAAAACAAATTGTCAACCTTTTTCAAAGAATTCAGAAGTTACGGCCGGATACATTGAGTCTGTGGAAGCAGACGACTGTATCGACTGTATGACTCAATAAAGAAACAGACTTAAAACGCATCAGAAATTCGTTTGCTCCACTGAGACAAAACCTGCGTTCAATTAGCAGCCTAGAAGCAGCGCTTTGTAGTCTCTTATTAACACGATAAAGGCTTTATAATAAGTAAATCTATGAAATAAAAATAGCGTCAGAGTGACGTGTACTTGGTATGTACTTGTTTTTTGTGGTTTGAAAAACTACTTTTGATGATCAACATTTATTTTATCTCGCGCTGTTGTCTCGGAGAACGAAAGCTAAAAAACGTTTGGCTGCAACCGTTTGACACACAAGTCATTTGTAACCCAATAGACCGCTCCATTGCCATTACTCATAAACTCTCTCATCGGCTTGTTTGTGGCATATTTCACTGCCTGGGAAACATTGTACACGTAATAATACATTTTCCAACTTCAAGTATTTACTTTGACGGACAAAACGTTTTCGTTTGAAACGTTTTTCGTTTCCTTCGACTAGCTTTGTATCTCCATCTGTTCCCCTTCCTTTCTTTGAAGGGTTTTCGCCTTCGTCTTATGTACGTTCATCTTTTCCCGCGTTTTTGCCGTCCATTTTTCTTGAGATTTTTCTGCCTTACATTGTCACTCGCACTTGTTTACCAGGCCACTCATTTCACGACCATTTCATCCAAGAGGTTGGAACTCGAAATCTCGATGTAGGCTTTGGAGGAACTAAGTTGCTTGGCGTCACCGTCTCATTATTTAAGGACACTTCACTGCGGTTTTCTTTTGGTGTCGCGGGAAATATCTTGATAGTTATTCCCGGTCTAGTCTTGTATACTCTCACACGACCACGTGATTGAGGTTTCCTTTTCTTCATTGCAGATGCCCCAAAAATTGCTGCCACTGAAATGACGAGTACAACTGCCACTCCCACGCAGATAGCAACGGCCGAGAAACCTATACGTACATGCAGTGAAAATGAAAGGAATGTAAAATTAGGTCCTGTTTGCAGAATAAGAAGGCTGTTGTCTGACGATTCCTTCACGGAAAATTAGCCTTATATTCCACGTTGAACATCCCACCCCTTCCTTCTCACTCAGCACCATTATGTGTGGTTAATTACTACGTAGAGACATATTGAAATCTAGCTGTTTAAATTTCAAGACTACAGTGAATCTTGTTAATTAAGATTTTCGACGTTTTTCAGTTTGGGTGGTCTCATTTAGAGTCAGGTTTTGTCCAAATGTAGGTAGTTAATTAGTTTCAATGGTCAGATAAAAACACAAACCGTTGTAAAGAAAGCGGTCATTTGTGGTGTGTAACATTGTGATCTTTCGATCAATTGTCGCTTGGATTTTGACAAAGAACTTGTTTGTCAGTTTCAAATTAAAATGAACCATGCACGGTCTCAAGTTTGCTCTTCTTATACAGAACTTCGACTTAATCTTCGTCTTTATTATTTTTATCGTTGGTCATGGTTTATTAATCTTAGAAAACTTTAATTTTGAAGTTTCCTTGAGCGTCGGAAAATGACTTTAAATGTTGTGGAATAGCTCCTTCAAGATTTTGGTGATGCCATTTCTATGCCAATTAACATTCTTCTTTATTGTCATCTTCTTCGTCTTGCAAATCTATCTGTCTGCGTTTTAAAGTGCATATGAAGCGAAATTATTTCTGCCGTTTTAAGGTTTTCAATATCTATACAAAGCCACTGTAAACTTAAAAATCCTATCCAACAAAGATTTCTGCCATTTTGCTGGGGTTTAAAATGCCGTCTTTCCGATCAAAAGTGTCCGAAGACTGGATCGAGTTTTAACCAGATTGTGACGTCACCTTGGTTGCAAAGGTTTTGATTACACGTCGCGTGTCTCAGTGAATCTCTCTCAAACACAGAAAAATTGTCTAGCGAGGAGTCCAAATTTAGCGTTTCGTACGGCTCTTCGGGTAGTGAATGTAGTAAAGAAAAAGCAGACGAGGATAACGATGTAGTCTGCAAACAAAGTGACGTCACGAGGTAGTTTGGCCGCGCGATTCGAAGACCATTTTTGAGAGCAAAATGCGGTAACTTTCATGAGTTACAAAATCGTCAATTTGTTTCCCCACAATCTCAAACTTTCAGATATTTTCTTTGAGATGTCAATCATTGGAAATATGCATTAAAAAAATTTGCTTCATATGCACTTTAAAGATCTATGATGATTCAAACCTGAAAAAAAATGGACGAAACTATATAATAGCCCTTACCGTTTGATGTTTCATATGAGTAATACGTTGTCGCAAAGCCTCTTTTTTCACTGGATTCGTCTGAACGAAAATGAACTAACAAGTAATTCCCAGATGAAAATGTATCAGTAGGTATGGTACTGCCACAAAACATTCCAAGGAGTGGGCTATCAGAATATGCTCCATCTCGAACTTCGACAAAATCGCCGTTTTGGCACGAAGGACTTGCAGCTTGAAGGTCAAATGCTGAGAAGGAAAGTTTGATTTTGTTTTTTGGAAGAGAAATGATCCATGTACAGTTCATGTTCGCAGGGTAGGTGCTCCGAGTGTCATACTCTGGACTGTGGAATGTGTCTGATGATTTGGTGAGGTAAATATGGTTGTTCAAACTTTCAGATTTATTCCTGGAACATCTTGTTTCTGGGAAACAGAAATGTTGGTGAAAGTAGTCAGTTAGCTTGATGTTGAAAGTATCACCTTATTAAGACAATACTTTTAATTATAAACTACCGTGAATCCGGTAACAACCCCCCCCCCCCCCTCCTCCCCTTTTGAAGCAAGAAATTTATTAAGCCTCCCTCCCCCACTTCTTTATTAAGCCCATTCCGAACCCCTTTTATTAAAAAAAAAATCAAATACCAGGCAAACGGGAATCGGGCTTTGCTGAAATATAATTTCCACTTGTAATAAAAAGGCAATCACGTATATAACACTGCAACACTTTTGTAAACCTCCACAGTTCTAGTGATTGTCGAGCAAAGAGTAATATTTTCAAAATTGTTCAGTTGAGTCCGACTGAAAACCAGTCAAAATAATGATTATTTTCTCACTTGTAAAGTGTTTGAAAATAATTAAGCCCCTTGTGGGGCTTATTAGAGGATTTGTGGTATACCAAATGAGCGGTTCAAATATTGGATATAAGTTTAAGAAACGGGTCTTGCAATGTTAGTAAGTTTTCCCCTGACCGTGTTATTATAGAGACTGAGTATAAATATTGTGAAGACATATTCACATAAAATGCTAAAGAAAGATTGTTTCGAACAAATTTTGGAACTTTAAAATATTTACATCTCTTTTAAGCTTGTGCTTGTCTTAGCTCTTCTGATTCATACTTTTCATAGTCAGCTTAATGACGTAATCATGTTAGCTAAACTTACGAAGACTTACCGCTTAGAGCAAAGACCCAGAGCAGGTTACAAACATCTGCGAAAACAAAATAATTTCAAGAGACGTTAGACATCATTCAATACAGTCGAATCAAAATTGTCAAACTGATGTGATCGCTTATGGAAGGTGGTCGCCTGTGAGTGGTCAGATCACAGAGTGGTAGATCGTGGTAGGATGTAAATTTTCTCAAAAGTTATTGTTTCGGAAGTGTAATGCTGGCTATTCTGGTTATTTTATTACAAAGGCTTAGAAGACATGACACGAAATTCTTAACGACCTAGTCCGAAAAATCGTTGTTCAAACTGTTGTTGTAACCAAAATGTCTTACAATCTGTATGTGGTTTGGCAAGATAGCCGACGATATAAAACGCCATTTTAATTGTCACGTAACCAACATTAGGCTGTGGTAACAGTTAACTGTGAACATTACGTTCTTACCAAACAAGTTGATCATGAAATCAAATAAATCAAGCTAGGTTCGACATTTCCAGGAAATTTTTGGTGTCACAATGTGTAGATAGGTGGCCAGGAAAAGGGGACGCGCTTTTAAGAACGTTCTTGGCACTCACAGATTGTGAAATCATACCTGGCTAAACACTCTGTGATGCAATTTTGATTTCACCTTTTCACAAAATATGAACTTAGAGACGGCTATTCATTAATAGATTTAACATAAGAATACTTACGAACAAGCCTGAAGAGAAACGATATTCCAATTCGCGCCATGTTTTGGTGCACAACCTAAACTACCACGTTTGTTTGCATAATAAATTTTTAATTTAACGTTCGTTGTCAATTTATGCAGATTTTAGCCGAAGAAGCAATAGTAATAATTCACAATTCACAATTCTCAGTAAACAAAGAGTTTAAGCAATCAATTTAAACTGAAGATCCTATGATAACAAAAGAGAATTTTATTACACCACAGACGAGCGTACTCGAAGTGATTATAACGATCATCTAACAAACAATACTCTATTGTTTACATTGTTTATATCGTCAAATAAATAACTATTGACTCACCCCCACCCCCTGATCCCCCGACCCCCCGACCCCCCGACCCCCCGACCCCCCGACCCCCCGACCCACCCTACCCGGTCCTACTGATTGCTTTATTCTCGTCACGAGGTATAAAAGCTTTGTTTTCACTGGCGATAAATCGCCCAGGACTAAAAGCATATGAAAAAATTTCCAATGAGCTTGAGCTTATGCCGAGGGCATTCCTAGTGAGGCTAACGTAAAATAATGACTGTATTTTAAGGCGATTTTCACTGGGCATAAACAAAAATATAAGTGCACATGAAAAACGAATACACTAATTCTTCTTGCTCTGTGCTGGGAATAGCCGTGACATAAAACAAAAGCGTAAAGCACCGAAAATAATGAACGATTTCGTTTTCTTATGCTTACGCCTCAGGACAGCACAAGAAGAGTTAGTGTGATCGTTCTTATGTGCTTACGCTTCTCTATGAACATTACCTTTCAAATGTTTATGAAAACAATGTTATATACGGAATGCAATATCACTCAGTCTATATACCGCAAATGTTGTCTCGTCCTTCTAGCTATTCACAGCATTAAATCCCCGCCATTTATAGTCGATTGAAAAGACATTGTCAATTAATGATGCGTTTAGAAAAAAAAAGGAATTCATAATAAGTGGTTTTGTGATAATCGAGATGGAAATTTCATTTTGGCCAAAGTTTGTTTAGAAATGAAGCGAGAACAGCGTCATTAACATGTCGTGGTTCATGTAGTTTCCAGTATCTCTCTACCAAGCGAAAGGGTCGTTGCCGTCATTCACAAAAATAATCCTGATTGCTGTTGATAATTATTCCTGTCAATTAAGACATAGCTTTTATCGACATTAATTAATGATGAAGTAGTTTGGAGCCCATTGTGTTATACTGACAACACCGAGCTAAGCCTTTCAATTCTGATCATTTCGAGTCTAACCAAAAGCGTACCGACCGAATATATTTGAACCAACTGAAGGTAGGTACAACTTAGAAAAGCACTACGTCTTCTTTCAGTTCACAAATACAGGATAATAAGCGTTGCACTTACCGGTACGTAAAACAAAATGGCAGGTGAAAACAGAACTACGGCAGCCAAATGTGATTTTTATCTGTGCGAAAACGGTAGCACTCAAATGTAATTTGTTCCACTAAAAGGATTGCTCTATGAATGCGCAAAAGCCTTTCAGATTTTTAGAAACAAAATGCACACTTGGCTTCTACTCAGATAATTTTAAATATTTTCCGTTGAGTGAAAATCGCTTAGATATATATATATATAATATAAAATGTTTTTCCCATTTTTAAATTCCTGGCTCATAATAGGTCAAAAAATATCATCTGCTTTATTTTTGTCATCGGTAGCAAAACATGAACTGCTTGTACGGAAAAATATGAAACAAAAATTGGTTTGCAGTTTGGATTAGCAGACGACCACCAGTTAAAATAAATATATATATACATTTTTTTTTTTTACAAAAAAAAAATGGCAAAATGTATCAACTGATAAAATCAGCAAGGTAGCATATCCGAGGAAAATAATAATTCTCCGATAGTTTTAATTACTTTAGGCGAACATATACAGCAGCAATTCCAGTAATCACATACAAATGATATTGATATTTAAAGGTCTTTATTTCAAATTGCAAACAGGCGACATTTGTCGGTGTTATTTTGAATTATCAAAATTTAGACATTTAGTGCATAGAGCATTTCAAGTTGAAAAGCATTTAGCAGGTGCCAGAATTGAACAAACAATTGAACGCTCTTCGTAAAAGTATTATGTAAGCCGTTTTATAAAACCGTACTGTAAAATAGATTTACTTATTTCGGTTACAATTCCTAACGCCTTGCTTATAGCATTATGTCAAATGCAGAGGGCAACATGAAAAACCCAAAAACTAAACCACCGTTTCTATTCCGGATCTCTCTAGGTTAGGATATACCCCGAATATAAGAAGCCAAACTTAGTATACATAAGTTAGCCTATCCAGACGAGGGACCGGTGGTCGCTTGTTGCTTACACTGTAAATTCAAATGAGAGCGGTTTCACTTGAGCATCAAAAGAAATTAGCGTTTGCTTTGGTTTTGCATTAGTACACTTAGTAATTGGTTTAAAAAAAAACCCGCCACTTTCTCGACCAATCAGAAATAAGACCAAACCCAATCCTGACGCGCTCACACACGTTTTCCCGCGCTTCGTACCGGCTTCGTGTATTTGCTTTGAGTTTTGATTGGTTCACTAGATTGTCTATGTCCTTTGTGATTGGCTAGAGTGATTACTTTGGTTTTGGTTTTACGACATTTAAACGAACTGAACCGCTCTATTTCAAATTTACAGGCCCTGTCAAGACTAATTCTACAAGTCAAAATATTCACCAATAGTACGAAGTAGTACGTAGTTCCTTCGCATTTCAAATTGTTTATAGCATTGCGCGTAGGAGATTTAGATTTTGGAAAACAATATATTCATGCTGATCAGTTCCTTACTACTCGTGATCAACATGGTGTTGACATTTTGATACTCGGACTTGATATTCGGAATAACTATATAAGTTATGTAAAAACTGTAATAGTAGCTGTTAAAATTTGCGCTTGGTGTGGAGGCCCAATGGTAAATGTGCTCAGATCGAGCGGTCCGGGCTCGAGCACTGGGCGGGGTCACTGTGTTGTGTTCTTGGGCAAGACACTTTACTCTCATAGTGGCTCTTTTCACCCAGGTGTATAAATGGGTACCCGTGAATTCTTTGGGAAACCTGACAGAATGCTGGGAAGTAACCTGCGATGGACTAGCATCCCATCCAGGGGAAGAAGCAATACTCATAGCCGCTACATGCTACAGAAACCCGAATTTCAACGACTGAGATTAAATGGCTTTTCTCTTTAACTAAATTACTGAGTACCATTAACATCCAGTAAGCTACTGTTTGTCTGGAACCAGTAGTTTCATTGGCCCTGTATACGCTGAAGGGGCATTGTTATGACTACGACCTGTTGCCTATATATGGTTGCGAGCCAATGGCGAAGTTCGTTCCAACGGTTTTTTTAAAAAAAATTCATGGGAAACTAAAGTTTCTGTAAATAAGAATCCTTTCTGATGTTCAAAATCTCCCAATGTGATAATTATTTCCTAATGTTTTGATCTGCATCGGATACTTTAAATGGAATGAGCGGATAAATTTCAACCAATTTGATATTTGTACCAAAAAATATGTACCTATTTTTAATCTCCTTGCTTCGTTTTCAGAAAACATGAATCAATCAAATTCGACCTTTACAACTGCACAGCTTCCTAATTTCTTGACAACATCCGCTGATGACATACATCATCATGAAGCAATTGTTTCCGATGACGCCACGTGGATTCTGACGTCAGCATTCATCATTTTCACCATGCAGTCCGGGTTTGGTCTGCTGGAAGCAGGCATGGTATCCAAAAAAAAATGAAACCAACATTATGGTAAAAAACGCCGTCGATGTCATATACGGCGGTTTCGCCTACTGGTTGTTCGGATTTGGTTTGAGCTTTGGCCGTGATCAGGGAACGACGGCTTTCAATGGCTTTGGTAAATTTCTCACTGACGCAGACGATGACGAAATGGGTCACGTGTTCGCTAAGTACTTCTTCCATCTGTCGTTTGCTACGACTGCAACAACAATCGTGTCAGGCGCAATGGCGGAGCGTGTCCAGCTCAAGGCATATATTTTGTTTTCGTTTATCAACACGCTGACTTACTGTTTCCCCGCGCACTGGGTGTGGGAGCCAAAAGGCTGGCTTTACGAAATGGGTGCCGTCGACGTGGCAGGCTGCGGACCTGTGCATTTGGTCGGCGGCTTCAGTGGCTTGGTAGCCACGCTCTATCTGAAGCCGCGCCTGGGAAAGTTTGACGTGAACAATCGCCCCAGGCCTAACCCGATGGCTTCACCAACCAATGTCATGCTTGGCACGTTTATGCTCTGGTGGGGGTGGCTTGGGTTCAACTGTGGAAGCACGTTTGGAATCACGGGAGGAAAATGGAAATTGGCATCCAGGTCAGTTAATAAGACCAAATTGATTGCAAGGCTGGTACTACGGCAAAAGGGCAAAATTTATTTATTTATTTTTTTTTTTTTTTCAGTTAATAAGTAAAGGGTCATTATTGATTTACTCTTGTTTTATGTCATTCGTGTCACGCAACTTTCTCTCTACTGAAGCGTTATGTAACGAGCCAAATGAGGGACGGACCATTAGAAATAACCGGGGGGACTTTTCCCAAAAAAATTCCTTGAAGGGGAACTTGACTAAAAAAAAAACAATCCTACGAGCGGTTGTGCCTAAAAAATATTAGTGCGTTGGAGAAAAAAATTCCTTCAGACAAGTAGGACTTAGAAAAATTACTACACTCCCCCACCACTTAATTCTAATGGTCCGTCCCTAACGGCGGTGAACGCGTTGATATTAAAAGGGCAGTCCAGGTTCGAGCCCTGGCCGGAGTTATTGTGTTTTGTTCTTGGGTAAGACACTTAACTCCCATAGTGCCTCACTCCACCCTGCTGTATAAATGGGTACCGGCGAATTTACCCTCCGATGGACTAGCATTCCATCCAGGTGGGGGTAGAAATACTCCTAGTCGCCTCGATTCATGCTAAAAAAACGGGAATAAGCTGCGATCTGATGGGTTGGTTAACTGAGCTGAAATACAGACCTTTCCTTTTTACCTATATATTTCCCTGGTTTGAGCTTCTTGAAATATAACGAAAAAGAGGCTCGATAAAACACCTCTAACACTTGTTCTGTGAATTGATATAAAGCAGTGAGTAAAAGTGGCAACAACGCAATGATCTCAATTTTCAATCTCACTCAGAGCCGCAGTAGTAACGCTTAATGGTGCAATAGGTGGAGGAATCTTCTCAACTGCCTTCAGGTTAGTAGAATAACATTTCTCTCAATATGAAAATTGGTTTATAAACAACCTCTTTCTTTAGAATTCTTAGTGCTACACAAATTTAATTCAGAGCTCCCAAAATTGTACACGCATTCATATGATTAACAGCATCATAGTTATCAAGTACAGAGTTACAAACTAGAACCACAGCTCACCAACTTTTAACTAACTGAAATGGTTAGACACAAGAGTTTCATCCTCGATCTTGACATATCGGGAAGAGTTATCTCCACAGTTGGAAAATGTCCCCAGAGAGGAATGTTCTCCACAGAGTTAGATCATTTGTACCTTTATTTTTATCTCCATAGTTACCTGAGGCATAAAAACAAGCTTTTGATTGACGTCTTTGTGACTGGGATTATTTCTGGGCTAGTCAGTATCACCGGTAAGGTGGCACAAATATGACCTTGTACTTGTAGAAATATAAATACCATCACGAAATAATTGCTATGAAATTCGCCTGTATGCTTAGCAAGTAGCTGCCCTGATGTGTTATAAGATAGGAAACAAACCTCTCTGAGTTGCCAAGTATCCATCTTTATTATTCAACAAATTCGTGTGATGTCCATATATGGTCAGATTGTCATTGTTATCCGTCATCCGTACATAACAGATATCCTGCGTTATTAAAAACTAGCAATGGTATATTGCAATTCCTGAGTTTTGATTGGTCAACAGGCAATGGTATATGAGCTCATATACCATTGACCACAAATATCGTAGCCGTACTCCTCAACGAAAACAGCTGGGGAGCTCAAATATTGCAATTCTTTTGGGCGTTTTTAATAAAACAATTATTCCACTCACGCTTGCTGGATATGAGATCGTTATAGCCAACTCATATCCAACGCGCGCTCGTGGAATAATTGTTAAATATACGTAGGTTGCGAAGATTCGACTTAAATCTTGCAAAGCTCTGAATAACCACAGTTGTTCTCGGTGCAAAATCACTTTCGCTGACAATTTGTTGAATAATAAAACAATTATCCTGCTCAATCTTGCGTAATATCGTCTGATTTCAGCCAACTCGGCCTACGACCTCGTCGGCTGAGTGTCAGGCGATATTCCTCGCGATTTCGCAGGATAATTGTTAAATATGATGGAACAAATATCAGTAATAGCCAAGATATGAATTAAGAGAGCCGAAATGTTTTCTATTACTCAACTATTCTTAATCTTATTTAAGCAATTTGTCCTGTTGTGTCCCCATGGGAAAGTCTGCTGATCGGTTTCATTGGCGGCGCCATCGGATGCTTTGGAGAAATCCTCCTTGAGCGTATGCATATTGATGATCCAGTGCACTGTATAACCACTCATGGCATTACTGGCCTGTGGGGGGTGGTAGTGGTGGGATTCTTTGTCGAGAGGAACCCTTTGATGTCCAAAAGCTATGGCGTTTTCAAGGGAGGTAGTTGGAAAGTCCTCGGTGTTCAAATTCTTACCGCTGTCAGCATCACACTGTGGACATCGCTGACGACATTTATTGAACTTTACGCTATTGATAAGTCGATTGGTCTGCGCATGTCACGTGAGAAGGAGCTCGATGGCGCTGACAAGTGGGAGCATGGGATTATTTTGAATACAGACCATAATATGCTGAGTGTGACGTCTGAATGGACTGTTGATACGTCTGGTGCAACATCTTCAAATAATGGAATTCAGAGTCAAGAACTTATTATTGAAGACATCTAGGGCAGGCGTCTAGGCAGGATATTAGGGACCTTACGAAACCACGACGACGACACTGACAACAACGTCGACTAAAAAATGAATTTATATTTTACTTAACACTTCTAAATGAATTTATATTTTACTTAACACTTCTATCCTAATTCATTTAATGCGTTTATTTTTGTCAGAACTAATCTCTAGCTGAATATGTAAGCGCAATATTAAATTCAAACTTGAAACATGAAAAATTCATCCTCGTTGTTCACGTTCTCCAGACTACGCAAAATTTGGTCATTTCACGTCGCTGTTTTGTAGAGGACGACAAAGAAATGTACCAAGATGGATAACGCACGTGCTCAGCTATTGTACTTTTGTTTGGCGCGCGACGTTCTCGTTGCAGTCGCCATCGTGATTTCGTAAGGTCCCTGTTCGTTCTTGTGCAGCTCTGTAACATGAGAGAAGCGAACGTGACGTTTTCTCCTGTCTGATGGTGTGGTCACTTTGACAAACTGCGTCACGTCGACAACAAATTAGGCGATGCAACTTTTGACGGCGGATTTCTTGGCTCGCGCATCGATCAAGATGAGGAAAACGAGAAACGTTTTGGAATAACGCATTCTAAACACGAGTTCTTTGGAAATGAGAGAGAAAGGTCTTTTATAAAATAAAGTCCAGGAAAAAAATTTATGGTAAACGATTGTCGACCAGTGGGAGCAAGTATAGTATCCCCAGTCGTTTATTAGTTGTAGAGTGCGGCTCTAGCGGCCTAGTCCAAATTAACAAGGGTTCCAATTAGAATGAAAATTAAGATAGTTATAAATAAGAGGTATTTTTTTGATTTGAAATCTTAAAATACAGGTCATGTGAACTATGATTAACTCACCTCTTTCTTCACGTAAAACCCGAGCCAAACGAGGATTTGAGTTGATGGGAGTCAAACTCTCGCTCTCGTTTCGTCTGAAACTCTCCTGCACTCTCATCGACTCTCATGCACTCTCATCGACTTTGAACGTGCTCAAATTTCTCATATGAGTTGAATGATAGTTTTCTCTGGTTTGTAGATACTATTGACGGATTCTCGACGACTCTCGTTCTCGTTTGGCCTGAGTTGATGATAGTAGATAACAGTTGGCACAAACTCTCATGAGAGTACCTCTCATCCTCGATTGGCCCGGGCTAAGATTTGACCGAAAAATTCAATACTGATGACGTAGCTGTACAGAGATCTCTAATTGGTTACTGCTCGCTTTATAAATTTTCGCGCGCGAATAACAACCAATCAGGATACCTCAATGATGTCCAAAGCGGTGCCACGTCATTTATCTGGAATTCTGAATTTTGATTTGCAGCCGCTTTTCTCTCTTCTTCGCTCTTTACGCAGGCTATGGGTGCGTCAGAAGGGTAGAGGGTTAGCACGGTACAAACAACTGTAAATTCAGTACACTTTACTGAAATGTATACCCAAGCCTGCATAACCTGCATCATCATATTATCTTCTTCATGCAGTTCGCCCAATGCAAGATGCAAAGTTTACTTTAATTACTGTTTGTATAGCAACTAGCTAACAGATGCATTGTGTAAGTAGGCACTAAATGAGTTCGTACTATTGTAAATCTGCAAACCTGATTCGTTCTCACTTTGTTGACGTTTCGCTGATAGATCACTCTGTATAAAAGGCTGAAACGCTAAAAAACAATAGAAATTTGCTTCGAAAAGTTTGTAAACGAGATATGATCAGTTTTAATATATAACAGCTTTAGGCCTAGGTGTAATCAATAAAGAATTGCAACATCTTGAGTAAACATTTATAATATCCTTGAAACTGCGTGCGGCCATTAATTCTTTACTTTAAAAATCAATAAATTTATATAATTGTAACGTTAAAGTTCATTAAGATATTGTTTAGTACGTGGAGAAAGGTATTGCGAGTTGATTAAAAAAGGTGACAAATAAAGATGAGATAATTTCCACCTGTCAACATGCAGACGATTTTCTAAACGCGTAAAATGACTTTAAAAAATGTAGCTGTGATTGACAAATGATGGTTACTGTTATCAACCATTAAAAGAGAGTTTCATTGCGCGAATTCAAATGATGGATAAGAATTTAACTCACAACCGTATCAACAAACGAGGGCATATTCTAACGTCGTCCATTTTTACTGTTTGCAGTCAAAAGAGGATTTTCATTGGCCTAATCAGCAAATGAGGATGTCAAAGGTATATTAAATGATTTTTTTAACCGAGGCAATTTCCTCCCATCTTCAAAGCTACAATATCTTCTAAACTTTCAAATGACATTAAATTCTTCCAAAGTATAAGAAAGAAGTGTGCAGCAATTTCGCGATTGAGAGGGAGTGGACCACCCCATGTCATGTAAGTTTGCACGAAGATGACAAGCCAAAGTTAACGTTTACCACTGACCGCTGCTGCTTACTGTAATTGTGTCAGCTTAGACCTGCTGCTTTCCGACTCAACCACGCTTCCATTTGCTAATTGTGTGTTACAGTTATTATATTCAGTCACACTATCTAAATTCACCCCGCCATTACAGTACGAGCTCTTCATTGGAAACATGCCGTTGCTTAAGATATCGTTTTGCGGGCTGCTAAATGACACTTTCTTCCTCCACCTCGGTCGAAGAAGTTTCCTTCGAGCGCTAATTGTTTTCCGGAGATCTTTACGCCCGCTTTCGTTTTGAGGCAAAGTACTATCACCTTCAGCGGCCTCTAAGCCACTCAGATTTACTTCTACTGTTCCCATTGTGCCCCTGCGCCCGTTCTCCTTGGTGTCAACACCATTAGTTCCTTGAGTCGGGTTCGGATCGTGCTCTTCTATTCCATGCTCCACTTTGTCAGCGCCCATAAGCTCGTGCTCCACACTCATGCGCAGTCCTATCAGCTTGTTGACCAATAGCAGCTCTAGGAATGTTGTAAGCGCGGCCCAAGCGGCAACAGCAACGACCATAAGCAGCTGCACTCCCAAGAACGTCCAAGGACCACCCTTAAGGATTCCAAACTCGTTAGAGAATCTATTTTCGAGGATGTCTTTCTCAGCAAAGAAAGCGACGGACACTAGGCCCCAGATTCCAGCCAAGCCGTGCGTGGGCACGCAGCTAACAGGATCATCAATTTGCAGCCGCTCAAGAAGAGCACATCCGGGACATGCCAGCAAAGCGCCTATTGCACCAATAATAATGGCTTCCCAGGGGCGAGCAAGAGAGCAGATGGCTGCGTGCAAAATAAAAGAGATATGCAAGATTAATTATCTATTGATCGTATAAACTAATGTCTCTGTAGCAAACACAAGCCGTAGAAAATAGCAAAAGTTTAAGGTGCAATTATGATGCATGTAATTTCATTTTCGCGCGGCCATTTTTTCACTCGCGCTCTTTCCGGTTCAGGCTCGGCGGACTAAGACAAAAGGTTGCCAAGTTCCTAGGCCTCTATTTTCGTCGCAGTCAACCAGTTTCGGGTCACGTGGTAGGAGTGAAAAAGTGACGTCATACGATACCTCAAAGGCCTGGGGTAAAAAGCCGTACAGGAACTAGGCTCGAAAGAAGGGAGACTGCTCATGGTCTACTTAAGTGGAACAGTTAATTTACCTGTTATGCTGACGAGTCCCGCCAGAATCCCGGTCACAAAGATTGGAATGTTCAACTTGTTCTTAAAACAGATGTAGCTGGAAAGTTAAAAGCATAATTCTTTCGTAAGATATATATGAAGTTTTTCTTTTTCCACAGTTTCCTTGATGTGTTGCTCTTTCCCTCCCCTGCAGATAGAGAGCTTGTATCATAATGTCTAAGGTAGTAGTCTTAAAAGTTATTTGCAAAGAATTCACATGTGAAGATTTGTGTAATAGAGGGTAAAGCCTGTCAACCAACAAATTGTTTCTCGTCTTTTTTTGAAACTGACCTTGTAATGATCTCAGAATTGACAGACTTACGAATTTCATCAAGCTATTTTTAGATTTGTTTTTGGTGAAAAAAGTCAACACCGGACCAGTTACTGGAAGACAAATTCAGTCTCAGATCATAGAAGTGTTACCTGTAGATCATTCCCACGATACCGCCTCCAATTGAGCCATTGATAGTTACGACTGCTGCCCTGTTTGATAAATTGCATTCAAATTAGAAGCGATAAAAGCTGCGTGCAGGGTAAACTTGAGTTACACACGAACTAATCATGTTACACCAAGCAATTTTCTTCTGCTTGCAATGCAACAAATTTTGCATTGTATTTGTTAGCTGCCAAAAAATAATTCACGTGCAACACCCAATTTTGCAAACTGCAATGCAACAAAATGTTGCGCTACGAGTTGCAAGAAAAATTGAACTATCCTCCACTTTTAGCAACGATGCCACAGACGTTGCGACTTGTGACATGTCAATCACAATGGGCAACACAGTTTTGTTAAAATTAGCCATTGAGAGCGCTTACTTTGCTCGCGAGAGATTTCAAAATGATAATTTCCAGTGGGCGCGTTGCAAGTTGCAATGTCCTTCAGTCTGCATCGTTGCGTTGTCAGTTGCAATTTTACTTTCATGCAGATGTTGCTTTTGGCTCGTCACGTGATCTGAGAGGTTAGTGATTGAGTAAACAGTAACAACGGCAAACTGTACAAGCTTTAATTTTTACCGCGTGTAAATAAATGATGTTGTTTTGCGTGACGCGCCAAAGACACGAACACACGGATGATAAAGATAGATTTAAAGGTCAAATGAATCAAAATTTCGAATTTTCTTTTTTTTAGACCAACTTGTTGATTAAGAACCAAATAAACATATTCCGAAATTTTAAAGTAATTGGACTGTGCAAAACAGAGAAATTTCAAGTTGAAAAATGCTTATTTTAGGCATTCATAATCGTAGAGCGCTCGGGAAAATTGTCGAGAAATTATCGGAACTTAAAACTGTGACGTCATTATTGGTGTGCTGTGAAATTGCGGGAAATTCAAAGTCTTTCAGTGATGAAGCTCACAAGAATGGGACATCATGGTGTTTTGTGCAGCACCAAACTGCTTAAATAATTATAAGTCGAAAGTAAATACGTTTAAGTTTCCAGCAAATTCAAAGCTCAGGAAACAATGGCTTTTGAAAATGAAAAGAAAAGAATTTAAGCCAGACAAGAACTCTCGCTTTTGTGCAGTTCATTTTACCGAAGACTGCTTCAGAGAAAATCTGGCGATAAGTAGGTTTCTGGTTCTGATTTCAAGCCGCTCAGACTCCACCTCAAAGAGGATGCTATGCCGACTAGTTTTTTTGTTCGGAAAAGAAATCACGGGGAAGAATGCCTCCCGAAGCACAATGGTCCCCCTGTCCGTTCGGCTTTTGCTAAATGAAGGAAGTTAGAGGTAAGCATTTTGCACCTTTCCTATTCTACCTAGAGCTAGATAGAGTATTTGTTATGATTATTAGCACTTTTACTTTGTTGGTTTGGCTGGTCATGATCAAGTATTAGAATTTGAATTCGTTAGTTCAATATCCTCGCCAAATAATTTGCTTCCATGCACGTGCACGTGCTTTTTGACGCGTATAAAATTATGCTTCAAAGGTTGTATTTATGTTAGGTTTACAACCGTTAATTTCGAGCACTAAATAACAGGCACCGGCTAAATAAATAAAAAAAACAGCTAATACAAACAGAACTCACAGTGTCCACAGGAACAGTGTGTAAACGCTCTGTACTTATTTCAACATCGAATTTTCCTTCAGTTGAAAAATAAAACGACACGAATTTATTCATTGAAAGTTTTACCCTGCGTGATGCTTTTGCGGTTTCGAATTTGCATTGAGAAATATCTTTACATTCAAGTTAAATTTTTGAGTACAAATTTATTTTTGTGTTTGTGTGACTCTCGAGTACGGAAAAGAAACAGTGAATTCAATCTTGGATGTGGCTTTTGGCCACATCCTATGCAAGCGGCACACGTCCTGATAAGAATTACATGCAAATCCAAAAAAACTGCATTTTACTTGGGGTATATAACAAAATTAATTGTTCTATACCAAGCTGAGCAGACTGATGATTTTCATACGCCATCCAGTGTTTGAAAACCTCCTATATCGTACAATGCTTACAATTTTACTCAGTGCTTTGATAATTATTAATCTTTGAAACTGGATTCCAATGTAGTAAAAAATATAACAACAATGTTTTCAGAATTATTTGAATTACTCAGACTGACTGAAACTCTCAAAACTTAACATTATTCGCTCTTTAAACGACGATCGTCTCTTCGATCGCAAAGCCGTAAAATAAAACTATTACGTCACAAAATTCAAAGCTCGATCCATTCCTTCCATTTCAGTGCGCGGTCATTTTGGAAACGTTTTCGTGAAGTCCTCGGAAATCTTCGTATTTTTTGCTATAGTTCGCTCTTTAAGGCTCAGAAAGCAAAATTTCGCCTTAAGTTTACTCAATAATGAATTCTTCTAGCGTTTGGTTGCTTTAAAATCGCTAAAGAAACAATGTCGAAATTTGGGTTCATTTGACCTTTAACCTTATAATTTACTACTAATCCATTATAAAGAAAAAAGTCGTATAACTCCAATCTCAAAGCGTTTAATTTAATCGTAACTCTAATCGCTAAAAAAAATATGCTAAGATTCTTTTGCCTGATCACAAATTTATTCCCCCAATATAATTATCGTATGTAACAAGTTTGTGGCCATGTGTCTGGGAAAACTACCTCTATCACTCATTCATGGGTTTTTTGGATTGCCAAGGTTAAAAAAAATACATACATAAACTTTATTTTTCCTCGAGTTTTTGAGTAGCTACACGTATATATTCAATAAACTAATATATTCGAGGCTAATGTCACGAAAAAAGTTGGCCGTTATTGAATAAACGAAAAGTTAAACAAATTTGAAACTGTGCAAGGACATGATTGTGATAAGATATTTTTCCTCTATTTTCCAACTTAAGTTCGCCCTTTCGTTGCACAGATCAAACAAAACTACAAGATAATTAATTAATTTAATATCTTTAAGGGTACCTGGAAGCAAGTTTCCATTTCATACCGCTGATTCCAAATGTGCTGCCACAGTTAAATCCCAGCCAGCCCCACCATAACATAAAAGTTCCCAGGAGAACATTTGTCGGAGAAGCCATTTGTTTTGGCGGAGAATTTGCATCGAATCTACCAGTTCGTGGCTTCAACATCAATGTCGCCACCAGGCCACTCACTCCACCAACTAAATGCACGGCTCCGCATCCTGCAATGTCGACAGCGCTCATTTGTCGAAGCCAGCCGCTATCATCCCAGATCCAATGAGCAGGAACACTGTATGTCAGAGTGTTTAAGAACGAATAAAGCGTGTACGCTTTTAAGTTTGTCCTTTCCGCCATCGCGCCTGAAACAATGGTGGTCGCAGTCGTCGAAAAGGAGAGCTGAAAAAAGTACTTTGAAAACACCTGCCCCATTTCGCTTTCTTCCGCGTCCGTCAAAAAATATCCAAGGCCACAAAAAGGATTTTCACGCTCTTTGACTCCGAAGCTAAGTGCGAATCCAAAAAGCCAATAAGACAGTCCACCGTAAATCACATCCACCGCGTTCTTGACCATGATGTTCGCCTCATTTTTCCTGGAGACCATTCCGGATTCGAGAAGACCGAATCCCGACTGCATTGTGAAAATAATAAAGGCGCTTGTTAGAATCCACGTAGCATCATCTGAACCAATTCCTTTCGCGAATTCGTCCATCGTTGTCGGCGCCGTTGTTGAGTTTAAAGCGAAGTTCGTTCGGTTCATGTTCGTCTATTCCGATGGCTCAAAAAGAGGATAATCTTGTAACTGCGTGAATTTTATACCGGCGATAAGACGGTGTATCTTTTAGAACACTTTATTGATGTCCCTTTGCCAAAAGTCCCACACTGTTTTTCTTCAATCCCTTCTCTGCTCTAGAGTTCCTGTGTTTTAAAAAAATGGTAAAATATAATTCAAGCGACAGCCAATCAAGTTACGTTAACATTAAAATTTCCTGAATCTTCCTGTATGGATGTCAATGGATTGACAGCAAGAGAATAGCTTCGGCCTGCATACAAAGTTCAAGTACCCGCCAACGAGGAAAAATTGCGCAAACAGTTTCTCCTAAATGTTTTCCAGTTTGTGTGTGCGTAACGTTCAAATTAAACGGGGAAACCCTTTGGAAAACAATGCCTCTGCAACACTACTTTCTCCGGATTACATGTGACATCTTTTCGCGTACAACCTGCGTGCCTGGCAAAAATCCCCAAGCAAGTTATCGCATTATTAATTGTTAACGTTTTCACGCTATTCATGTGGATTGCGTTGTTAAACAGTTTTCAGGAAAAAAGTCTCTTGTAACGGAGCCTTCAGTAGCTATAACAACAAAGTGTTTTTGTTTCTACTTGCCAGCGAATTTTGACGCTATTCATTTGGACTGCGTTGTAACAGGAAGAAAATGTTTCTTGTAACGAAACCTTCAGTAGCTATAACAACAAAGTGTTTGTGTTACTACTTGCCAGCGGAAATGCTTGTTTTAAAAGCAAATATTATTAGAAGAAAGTTCGATGGCTACGATGTAGCCATTTAGAACATTATAGTAATAAAATTTCCAAGGACACAATCAGCCTACAGGCCGAAGCAGAAACACGCTATTGTCCTCGTTCACCACAAAATTCTCGCTAGGTAGTCAGAAAGAAAAAACAAAATGAATTGTGCGACGACATGGGCTTTCGTATTTGCATTGAACTACAATTCTCTGGAATAAATTGAAGTTCCCTACAAGGTAGAAGGCTCTGGGTCATTCATAACAAAAACACCTCGATATTTTATTTTTCTAGAAACAAATGCTTTTAGAGAATAAAATTTCAAAACGCAACTCTCAGCTTTTATAGGCCTGAGACATAACAATTCATTGTCTTTATTGTTCACCGCTAATTTTTTCGTAGCGGCATGCCTAAGTCTGAAAACGACATGTAATTTCTTTTGCAATTTCTAACACCATGCGACAGACGTGGGAGCTTGGGAGATCGGTTTCTTTCTTTGGGCAAAATTATTTAAATTTGTCGTTGTTTTAACAATGTTGTATTTTAATAGTTGACTTGCGTAAATATCGAGTAAATACGTGAAGAACAAGATAAAGCTGAGCATACTTAATACTTTTTCTTGCTATTTTCACCTATTTTCGTGCTAATTTCACCTAAAAAGACTGTAGGAAGAAGCTGCTTTTGCAGCTGAACTGAAGGCATCATCGCGCTTGATAGTTCCTGTCTAATACTTAACCACGTGATCAGCTTTGGCCAATAACAAGGAAGGAAAATTTGATTTAGTAGTAAAGTACATGAACAATAAAAGGAGCGCAATGCGTTCATGAAATGCGTGTTGATTATAAAGCGGTTTTTCTTATGACAGTTCTAAAACAAACAAAGAAAACAAATTTGTCATATCTGATTGATCATACTCTTTGTGCTAGTTCTTTTTACTTCAAAGGAAATAGGATATGTCTGTACGTAGGCTGTAGTCAAGCAGAAGAATTAATAATTTTAAAAATGCCAAATCAAACAGAACTCCTCTATATCATGGCTAATTTTGGTTTGCAAGGTTTTTTAATTATTTACAGAGTCAGCAAACGCAAAACCGCTCAAAGAAACTGTCGATTACTTTGGAGAGCTGGTCAATGGAAAACCGCGCTACTCTAAAAGCGCGGTACCTCTGCAAGTGTAGAGCGCTATGTACAATGTTGCTGTTAGCCGTCTGATAATTCACGATTTTTGTAAAATATCAGGTTGAATATTCGCAATTTTAGCGCATGGTTGGTGAAAATAGTTCAATCATATTCGAAAGATTTCGACGTTTGCGATTCCGGATTCTCGATGAAATAGAAATAAAAATGTGTTGTATTATCCGTTTCAAAGCATTGAAGCTAATTGTATTTAAAGTTGATACCATGGTTAAGGTGAATGGTTTTTAAAAATACTTTTTTGGCTCTCGTATACTTAATTTTTTCTCTGTAAAGCCTCTTGAATGAAACCATCAACATATCTTAGTTACCGGCTTGATAGATACATGTACAGCCTTAGTTATGTTGAGCTAAACACTCATATCACATTGCGTGGAAAATATGCGGTAAATTCGAAAACATTACTGTTTATTAAGATTCAAAATTCCTCCCTTCTAAATGAATCCGGTGAACTTTACCTTAATTGAAAGCGGCAAAATGGTGTGAGGGTCGAGTTCCAAGAGAACAAGTTATATAATGGCAGATAACGCAAATCACTTGCCATTTGTTTGGTCTGTGACTCAATTAACGACACTCGCACTGTTAAAAAGGTCAGTATTCTATTTCTACCACAAAGGAAACATGTTCCGAAACATAATCTCGAGTCAGAGAAGATCGGAGGAGAATCTCTGATTATGTGATATACTTATTTGCCGGCTTTATCGATGTTTGCTCAGGCGGCTTTTAAGCATGTTTTGTTATAGATTAGAACTAAGCAAATGTAGCAAATTGTTGTTTTCCGACCGTGCGATTAACACCGGCGTTTTAAGTTCGACTTGTTAGTTCTCTTCGCTGAGTTCTTTACAGTTCCTTAAATTTTAGTTAGGAGAAAGTGGCAATACATCAAAACAATGTCCTCCCCATTCTTGACAAATTTCTTTTATTCACATCACTCGCCTGATTGACATTGTTTTAATACACAGGTAAGTTAGAACATTTTGAGGGGATTTAAATTATGGAAATACGTCGTTCGGCGCATCAGCAATTATTTCAAGCTCTGAAGTGTGCTTGTACTTTTCCTATCTTTTCCCTTTTAGAAACTAAGAATTATTATAAATTAAAATAGAATACAAGTTATGAATTTATAATTCACAATTACTTATAAAAACGATTATATTGAGGAGGGGTACTCTGAAATATATAACGGCTTTCAAAAACAGCAATGTTTGTTTCAACATTTTAGAATTCTGCAAGGGTTAGTCTGTATTCACTGCAGTAAAATATTAGATAAAAAAACCAGAGGAGAGCACCGGCTCAACAATTAAGAAGAAGATTTCAGAATTATGCGTAGTTTATGCGTTGCTCGCTACCAAAAGTGTTAAGTATAAAAGAGCTTGTATTTTCTTGGAAAGAAAGGAAAAACGATATGGTGCGGAGCGGCTCGACTCGAAATCTTGGCATTTCTCGTTTGAGCCGTCAGACCTTATATTATGTCCAATTAAATGAGAAAAACAACTAAGTTCACAGAAGAACTTCTACTATACAGATATTTTGAATAAATATTTAATTTATTTACCAAAAACATGATTAGGAACGACAGAGCAATTTTTGCCGCAGGGTGAACGTCGATTAAGAAACTTTTCATAAATATTCTTTCGCATTCATTTTCTTGTAATGTATTGGTAGTTTAGATTTCATTTCTATCGAAATATAATTTTATAGAACGCAAATACCAGCAAAAAGGATGTATTGTGCCTACTAGCTCCCATTGAATTTTACTTCGAGATTACAAATCAGGAAAGATGTAGACTTACCAGTAATTTTTTCTTCGTCAGGGTTGAGCAGCAATGTCTCGTGCTGTAATATTTCCTCAGTCCTTATTCATACTGGAAGACGAAGATGAAATTTTTGAGGCACCATTTAGAAACTGTGAAAAGGAAAGTAAGTGTTAATGGCGATGAATTTTCATACGTTGAACGCGCGCGTGGTTTAAGTGGTGAATAAAATGGACAGGTGTTATTCTCATATATAGGAATAATTAACACCTTAAAACTTTGCCTCAGGTAGCGTTTTGTATTTTAAACATGAGACTGTTGGCCTTTTTTCCTCCTGCCAAGAACGTCGTATGCTGTTTTCAGTCGATCTGGCTTTTCAATTCCGTTTCTTTCGTTTCGCGATCCGAGATCGGTATATTGCGAAAGTTCTCATTTTTTGAAATGAATCTTTGCTCCGACCAAAGGTGTTCTGTTTACCTATTCTCCTGAAAAACGTCTCCGAAGTGTACACAGTGAAATGTTTAAATTAAAAGATTTACCACTTGGATAGCTTAGTGCGACGTATACGAAGAGGAAGAAAGTCAAGATTTTCATATATATAATATATGTATGATAAACGAAGTCTTTATCTGCTGGCGCCTCTACTAAAAACTGACTAACAGTCAGAATTTTGTCTCCTGGCCTCCTGTGTTCTTTCGTTTTGTTATGGCTAAAGTCCGTTTAAAAGACCAAAGCGAAGCACAATCAATTACCAACTACAGATCAGTTTGTAAATACTGGCTTTTAAACAAAATATGTCAAACAAAAAATGCATTATGTGAATTTTCAAACAATCTGAAATAGAGTTGATGCAATTAACATGGGCTATTCTGTCATGTCGTCTATCTTAACTCAAGTTTTAACTTCATTGTGAGAAAAATGTCGGACTCGTCCGGCTTATTAAACAATACTCGGCTAATCTGTATAGGTGAGGAGAATTACAATAATAACTTGAATTGAAACTTAGCGGACCCCTAGCGCTCACACTGTTAAACACCAAGAAAAACCGTACCCACCCAGCAGGGAGAAAAGCGGGAGGGTGGGTGGGTGGGTGCTTTTGCATAGGCTGTTTTGAATTAACTAAAATGTCAATGCGTTCCATATTTAATTGCATCGAGTTCAACAAGCTTTATTTTTTCGCCATTTTGTGAACTGTTTCTAGACGCTTATGAATCCGTGAATGAACGAACACAACAATTAATATAATTGAGTGGTATTCTTTTTTGCACGCAAGTTTTCCTGTGGAATCATCATTTCACTTTTTGTCGTTTTCGCCAATTTGCCGTAATTAAATATTTTCATGCCCACAGTTGCCAAAAAAAAAATCCTTCTTAGGTGCCAAGTCTACCGCTAAGTTATGGCTGTAAGACTTCATACATCTTTACTATTATACCTAAATTATTTAAAATTCAACTTTTGCCCTTTCTTATGTATTGCGTGCCTACATTTTCAATATGTCTGGCCGACAGTCGGCTTCATAGAAATTGGTCATTATGTACAACAAACTAAAGACCTGAAATGCAATATTATCCTCGGTTTCACCGAATAATAACCAATATTAAAATTACGCGAAGGCTGCCAACTTCATTCGGATATGTAGTTCTTCGAAACCCAACAATTTCGGCCAAAATGAGCCTGTGTTATCTTTTTATCGTTACATGACAATCGAGTTTGGAAAAAAAGATTGATGAATCACTTTGGTCTTGATCAATATCACATGAGAGCGATACCTTATAAAATGTTATTAATCTCTTCCTTAATATGATATTAAGATTTTTTTTACTGTATAAAAATTGAAAATGGTGAAGATCATTACCTTGTTTTTCTGGAATACGCTTTTCACGGGAGCCAGAAGTGTTCTCGTCTACATTTTGAGCTGTTGTAATTGTTATTCGCCTGCAAAACATTCTCTTAGCTACACATTTTCATTTCACTTAATTGTCTTGTAATAGTCAAGGAAGCCAAATAAACGAATAAAGGACAGCTAAATATAAATCATGGCGGTCTCATTAGTTCAATTTTGAGAGCCTTGAGTGGAAGCGGATAAGTGAACGTCAAATGAAATTGAAATCGTTATTGAGTAAGAAAATTACACTTGAAAAAAAAATATTACTGTACCGCCATACAGAATAAAAAACATCACACTGGTCAACTAAAATAAGTTTTTTCTTTTTTTTAAAAAAAAGTATAAGGTTGCTAGAAGTAATCAATTTATAAGAGTTGATCAGTAAGTTTTTGCCGGGTGGTTTCAAATATCAGTGGTTGCAGAGCGACTTCACAAATCAGTGTCTAGACAGTTGCAAATGTAAATTAATGAAAACATGACTGCAAAACTGAACAAATTCACAAACAACTGAATTTGCATTTACTGGACTCGGAAATATATGGACTCAAAGTTACTTTTTAAATTAGGATAAATTTCCAATCCATTGCTTATTGCTTATGGCTGCAGTTCCTAATCGAGAAATAAGAATTAAATCATGTTGATTCAATTTAGAATTAATACTTAAACTTGAAAAATGTGAATAATTCTCTGCTATGTCACTGCGTTTCGCCGCAGAGAAAACGTTTATGTTCTAAATAAGCAGAAAGCACAACAGACACAGTGATGTAAGAAGGACACGATCAGTTGCGTTTATTGGAGACTAGCTTCCTGCGCAGGCGTCTTAGGGCTCGCCACGTGTCTTCGTAGGAGGCTAATTGGAGACGAGAAATGAGAAGGTTTCCATTACAAGCAATAACATAGCAGCGAAAAATTATGCGCCGTAAAAGGAGTGCGAGCGCGAAAACTGGTTGTTTAGGGGGAGAGACGACAAACGTTTTAACGCTTAAAAATAAAATACCAGTGTGACGTAACTCTAGAGGAAACCAAGGCAATTATTGTTTTTTTTTTTTTCGTTTCACGCTCGACGGACTGCGAAAAATTAGGGGCTGCTCGTAGTCTAAAAGAATTGCAAGCTCAGTACCAAAACTTTCAGTTTCAGTAGCAGGTGCAGTTTAAAACTAGACATGTACGTATTGCGGACCTAGCTCTCTCTGGGTGCTGGGTTCTAGTAATCCGCTGGCCATAGAAATGCACGAAGATCGGAACGATCGGAACGGAAATCGAACGGAAACAGTTTCGGACCGTCACATGATTTGCACGCAGTTTTTCTCCAGTCCTGAGCAGTGATGGAGGGAGGAAAGGTTTCATATGTCGCATTTTTTCTTGCCTTCCTTGGCCTGTGTTCCGCAAAACCGCAAGAGTTCGTTTTCTTGGAAATCAACCATGATGTTGAAGCTTGGCGAGCGGAGGGCTGGGAGAAGCAAGAGCAGCTTTCACCCTCGGAAGAAGTTGTTCTCACCTTCGCTCTAAAGCAAAGCAACTTGGAATCTCTAGAGCGTTACTTCTGGGAAGTTTCCGATCCAAGATCTTCCGAGTACGGCAATCACTTCTCCTTATCCAACCTAGCACGGCTTATAGCACCATCTCAAGCGACTGTTGAAGCCGTCAAGGTGTGGCTTGCAAAATATGGAGTCTCTGAGAGTGACTGTAGCACGATTCTTACAGAAGATTTCATGACCTGTCGAATGCTTTGCAAGTCTGCCGAGGCGGTGCTTGTTGGAGCGAAATTTTACCGTTTCAAACACTCCAAACTATCAAGGCCCGTTGTCCGCTCGGTTCAACATTACTCTGTACCAGCGAGTGTGGCACCTCATCTAGACTTTGTAGGTGGTGTTCTTCATTTTCCAGCAGTAAATGGCCCATCTTCACCAAGACTGGCTGAGGACGTTAAGGATCAGATCCACATAGGTGTGTATCCGAGTGTTTTGCGAGAGCGTTATAATGTCTCGGATACAGTTGGCAGTCATCCCAACAATAGCCAGTCTGTGGCACAATTTCTCGAACAGTACTATAACCCTGGAGATTTAAAGGAGTTCTTCACACTTTTCGGCAGTTCCTTCAAGCATCTGGAAGAGATGACAAAGGTGATTGGCCCAGACAGCGGACGCTCTGGCATTGAAGCGAGCCTGGACACCCAGTACATTATGAGTCTCGGTGCGATGGTGCCAACTTGGTTCTGGAGCACAGGCGGACGCCATGAAAGACAAGAACCCTTCTTAGAGTGGCTTATGGATATAAGCAATCGTTCAGAAGTGCCATGGGTACATAGCATCAGCTACAGTGACAATGAAGATACCCTTGATGTTGCATACATGAACAGAATTAATGTAGAGTTCCAAAAAGCCGGTGTTCGAGGCCTCACATTCCTTTTTGCAAGTGGGGACAATGGTGCAGGCTGCAAAAAGGAGAAGTTTCGTCCTATGTATCCATCCTCATCTCCATACGTTACCACTGTTGGCGGTACTGCATTTAATGATCCATTCACTGATTCAGGTGAATATGCCTATGAAATTAGTGGTGGAGGGTTCAGCAATGTGTTTCCTCAACCATCCTATCAAGCTGATGTGGTGAAGAATTATCTGAATACAGGACCCAACCTTCCCCCAACATCTTACTTTAATCCAGATGGCCGTGGATTCCCTGATATTGCAGCCCTGTGTAATCACTTCTGGGTTGTCAACAACCTGGTCCCTGTGCCAGGTGTGATGGGGACGTCCGCTTCCACTCCAACTGTCGCTGGTATCATATCCTTGATAAATGATGCACGTTTCCACGGTAACAAGTCATCCTTGGGGTTCTTGAATCCATTCTTGTATCAGAATGCTGCTGCAATGTACGATGTTAAAACTGGGCACAATGAAGGATGTCTGACTTATGATACAGGGTTCTATGCCACCACTGGATGGGATCCAGTCACCGGTTCTGGCAGTCCAAACTTTCCAGCTTTAGTGAAAGCCGCTCTCGGTAATCAATGAGGTTTTAAAGAACATTTAATCAGGGACTGCTTAGAATTGTAAAGATCCTGCTTGAGATACTAGGAATCACAAGAACATGGCAAGAACAAAAAAAAATAATGGGGTTTTTAATGAAATATTTTATATCAAATAATTTACAAAAAAAACTATGAAAAAATGCACTTTTATGGTTTATTACCAGACTGTTTTAGAAAAATCAGTAAATAAATTTGTATTAAGATTTCCTTTAATTAAAGAAATTGCAATTTTATGTGCTTTGTGTGAAAGGAATAATTTAACATTTGTCAGCCTGCAAGGTCTTTTTGTCCATACAGTGCAGCATGCTCCCCGGGTGTGAAAATTCTAAAAGATGCTGTTTCAGCATATCCAATGTCATTTAGTCATGAAGGTCATGTCTCAAATTCTGAACATTGTGATGTCCCATTTTCTTTCAACATATTATTTTTTTATTCGATCAAGCACAAAGTGAATAAAGAGCACAAGTCAGCTGTTAATCCACTTGTGCTCTTTTGCTTTGCACTTGATGGTCAAAGAAAGAAGAGCATCCGCTCAGTCTGCAGTGCTCCCCATATCAGTTAGCAAATCATGGCTGAAATGCTGCAGCGAGAGGGCATAATATTAATATTTTCTGCAACAACCAGCCAGTGGAGATGTCAATGGTCTTGCATTACATATTGCTTTGTTTGTATCCCCTGGCCAGCAGCTTGGGCCAAAATGAGCCCCAGATAGGCAAAAACACAATTGCACCAGCAAACATTAACTCTACTGAGTTAATTTTACTGGTGGAAAATAAAAGCAAAAACAAATTGAACCATTACTGGGTTTCAAACACTTCTTGTACAGTAATAGCCCACGTATAAGAACCTGAATTTTTCAATTTAGCCTAAACAGGTTCTTAAATAAATGGTACTTAAAGGGGCACTGTCACGGACATTTTTTGGCTTTTTTTAGTAAAACGGCACTAAAATTACGACTAAGTACTTTCAACCATGCAGGATATGCTCCTAGAACATAAAGGGAAGGATATCTAGCAAATTGTTTAAAGAAGATGGTGACCGTAAGTAGTTTTCATCAATTTTTCCAAACCACAAGGACAGAACTTGAAAAAGTCAGGCTGACTTTTTCAAGTTGAGATCAAAAGCTCCCGATGGTATCACAGTGATATCACTCTATATTTAGCTTAAGTACACTGGTATAGATATTTCAAGAAAACTTGACCACTGTTAATTGGTGTAAAGATGTTCTTGGGCTGTTGAATTTTTGAGGTTATGCTTGTGACAGTGCCCCTTTAAAGCAAATTTAGGCTACCAAGGTTCTTAAAATAGGTTCTTATA
This sequence comes from Meandrina meandrites, assembly GCA_963693305.1. Classification (NCBI taxonomy): domain Eukaryota; kingdom Metazoa; phylum Cnidaria; class Anthozoa; order Scleractinia; family Meandrinidae; genus Meandrina; species Meandrina meandrites. Next base: position 36,341,287 of record OY855910.1, read on the forward strand.
TTTTCATATGAATTTCATCTGAATATACTAGAGTAGTAGAGTACAGTACTTGCAAATGCTTGCAAATAATTATTTAGCAAACACAATAGACATACAACATGGTACTTAAGCTTGAAAGAAAAAAAAGTTTTGTCAAGTTACTTTTAAATAGATGATGATCTTAATTCAGCACTTTCTACCTATACACTTTTACAGCAACCCCACTGATAAGACCGTAACTTAAAATTTTGGCCTAAATAGGTTCTTATGTGGAGGGGGTTTAAAATGAAAATTTTAGCCTAACAGGTTCTTAAAACCCAGGTTCTTATACGCGGGCTATTACTGTACCACACAATCTCTTTCAAATTCTTTTCTTTATTTCTTTTTTTTTATTTTACATTCTACTCATCCTGATATATCCTAGGACAAGGAACTCCATGTGAGTGGAGTTCATTTCTATTTATTATTTTTCTTACAGATATGTAACTCATTACTGGTATTAAAATACAACTAATGCTCCACTGAAGATGTAGACTGGCACCGGTATATTGTTTTATACTTTGACCTCTTCAACTTTGACAAAGTAAATACCCGTATCGGCAGAGCAAATTTTCTTTTTTTTACAACAAGACTCATAAAATTGAAGAAAAAACACCAAAGGAAAGAGCTACTCAAAAGCTTTGATTTGAATGTTGACATAATGAGTACAGCTGTATGGTACAAACTGAAAAGTTAGAACTATATGACAGTTGACTGCAGAGTTGACAACTGGAGGGAGCCATTCCATAAGTCTGCGGCAAAATTAGCACTTTTGCAGTCACCAAATAACAGATGATTTATCTGTTTCCTGGACTTAAATCAAATCAGCGCCTCTTGTAAATGCAAGGCTTTAGATTGAGGCCCTCCAGTTTGCTTGACGGAAACGACTTTACAGAATCCTTGTTCTTGATAAAATCGAACAGCATAAACATCTTGTTTGAAGTGTCCTAGAAAGTAAAATATATTTTATTTATTTAATTTTATAAAGCCTTAGAATTCAGGTAGGCTGGGCCTGCTTATCAGGAAAGATATTGCCTTGATTCACATGAAAATCACCCAATGTGAAACATAACAATTTGTATGGACAGTGCTTTCAATCAGATTTTAAGTCGGTGGCTGTCCTTGTGCAGCACCCATCAGAGAGCAATAAAAAGAAGCTGTAAACACTGAGCAACTTTTTAGGCTGCTGCATGAATTTTAGCCAGTGATTCACCTCAGAATACCTGCTGGAGCTTATTGAAAGTACTGATGGAAAACAATTGAATGTATGCAAAATATAAATTTGTATGGAAAGGAGAATTTCAATTCTGACCTCATCTGTTACATTGATTGCTATGGCAAATACAGTGACTAAACCACGAGACAAACAGAAACTGATCTCACAAGCTTTACTTGTTTGTAATGACTATTAACTGCGACATTTACATTTATGCTCTCTGACCTGAATAGATGTAATGGTGTGCGGCAAAGTACATACAGTACATAAAACTAACACAAAGTCTGACTTCCATAATTTACAGCAAGAATACTACATGTATACCTCATCTTGCAATTTAAATCCTAGTCTTGAAAGAGATTTGGCAAACTCTGCTGTGTCATTTATACGACTTGCCACTTCAGCAACTTTAAGAATGCCCCTATAAGATGAATAACATTGCACAAATTAATTAATAGCTGTGGGCAGACAACTTAATTAATCCAAGTTGTCAGTTTCTCACAACAGCTTATATTTAACACACAAGTCAACTAAATGTTATGTATCTAACTGAACAGTAGATATAACTGTGGACATTGAAATAAATTGAGAATTGTTAACTTTACCCAGGTTTGAGGACTCTATGAGCTTCTCTCAAGAAATCCACAATGTTAGTTCCCATCAGGGAAAGGCAAAACACAGCAACATCAATACTTGCAGAGCTCAAGGGAACCTGGAAGAGATGTCAATAAGCCTTAAATTGTCTGTGACAAATAAAATTTTTTTAAGTTTATTTGTCTCTGAGAAATAAAATTAGTTCCAGTCACTATGAAACTAGGTACAGCTGTTACTACCCACACCTTATTAATTTTTTTTCTCTTTACTTCAACCAACCTTTGCCATGTTGCATGCTGTTACAAACTTGTTTTTGGCTACAAGGTCAAATGAATGTACTTTATTCGCAACACTTTGGGCAATGATTGCTTCTCCACAACCAAAATCTGCAACTACTTGTGATGTTGGCCTAAGGAAAAGGAAAAATGGAAGAAAAATTATTGTTTGGTCAGGAAACCCCATTAAACATTAAATTACATTGTAACTTTGTAACCATCAAGCAATTCCTCTGCAAAGAACTCTCCCTAAAGAGATAAGAATAACTTATATACATGTAGTTCACTGAAATGTTGTGTTATATAAAGTACAAGATACTGCATCTTTCAGGCAATGAGAAAAGAATATTTCATGCAGGGGTGAGCGGGAAAGCAGAATCTTGTATTGACAAATCACAGTAAGGTAGACAACAGTTAGACATCACCCAAGACCAGGGACATTGTGGCTACCAAGGAAAAGAGAAAGTGGAAGAATATAATATACCTTTACCTCTTCTTCAGCCATTCTATGATTGTGTCAACAGGATTTACTGGCCACAGTTTGACCTGATTAGTGAAACCTCTATGATAAATATCAAACAAGTTTGGTTCTTTGGAGAACAATTCCACTGCCTCATCCCCTGTTGTGGTGTACAACTGTTCATTTATCCACCTAAATCTTGAAGATTCCAACTGCTTGGTCATCTTTTCGTGAAGATTTGACTTACTCCGGGCAGGAGAGGTGTTTAAAATATTACTGTTTGTTTCCTTGAGTTCTGGGCTGCATTTTCTTATTTGTTCCTCAAGGGAACTAACATGTTCACTTTCATGTGATTTCTTTCTTCTTTTTTGCTTACTATTTGTTTCTGGAGTACTTTCTTCTACATTTGGAAATTCAAGATCATTCCCGTTACTATCCAATTTTCTTTTTTCTTTTCTCTTCTTTTTCTTTTCTTTCTTACTTTTGCACTCACTTGGTCCTTCAATGGAATCATGCATTAAATCTGACTCATCAAATTCTGCGTTTAGTGGGGTTGCAGGATCAACATCCACTTTAAATTGATTGACACTGTCAATAATACTAGCCCTTTGATTGGTTCTTTTGATGGCCTTAATCTCATCATTACAGACTGTTTCTGGTTGGTTATCTCTATGAGAGTTCGATTTTTGATCAGTTTTAAATTTCTTTTCCTTCTTGTTGCTGACATCCTCATCTTTAGTTTGATCTGCTTTTTTCTTTTTCTTTGCCTTCTTCCTTTCATTCCCATTTGATTTTTCACTGATTGTATGCACTAAAACTGGTTCTTCGAATTCTTCAGTTGCCGTGACGTCATCACTTGCCTTGCTTATCGTGGTTTCTGCCAGCTGCTCAGCACTTAATTTTTGATCTTGTTTAAATTTATTCTTTTGTCTCTTGTCCTTTCGTTTCTTTTTAGGATTTCCTGCACTTAATTCATTTTTTAACGCTTTCCTTTTCCTCTCCATTAAAGCGCTAGCTTCATGTTCCGTCAACCAGTTACTTTTCACAACAGCTGAACATGTGCTTCTTGTGGGGATGTCGCCAAACAATTGATAAACAAGTGAATCCTGCTCCTTGGACGTACTCTCCCACTCTAACATATCGAAGGAGCTTTCCATTCTGTTATATTATCGCTACAGTCGCAGATTATAAACACACATTTCTGACTGAGTTTCGTGAAGACCACGAAAAAACCGTCCCAAACGCGTCCGCCATACTTGAAAACTGGTGTGTGTGGTCAGCGCTCTTCTAAAATGATTTGCGCCAGAGCGAGGCTCCGAATGTCCTCTTCTGCTCGATCCACGATCCATCATGGCGGTGGGAAAAAATAAGAGACTGACCAAAGGAAAAAAGGGACTTAAAAAGAAGATGTGAGTGGTTTCTTTGCTAAATATCATAGCGAAACTATTCCTGCATCATATGAGAAACATTTTATACAAGTTGATTCGGTGGATGGCGAGAATATCTAACGGATTCGACTGGATGTACACTTGGTGTTATTATTCAATTACTCTGTGCAGAAAACTTATGGTCGGATGCTTCACCGTGAATAAGGATATATTTATTTAGAAGTGAAAAAATTTAAAAATAAACATGACAATATGCGATATCTAGCTCTGATCTCACTTTTTAATGTCGCTGTTAAGTGTGTTTTCTGTTGTTGTATTAGCGTTGATCCCTTCACCAAGAAAGATTGGTATGATGTCAAAGCTCCGTCCATGTTCACCATCCGACAGATCGGCAAAACTATGGTGACCAGAACAGCTGGAACCAGTAAGTGATTCTATTTATTTTGTGTGTCATCTCTTCAAGCAAAAAAATAAAATACTCAATGTTATGCAGCGTGAAATTTGATATGATCTTGGGATCAAATTATAAAAGAAAAGGATTAGAAACAAATTTTCCCAAAAGAATGTTTTACCAATTTTTAAATGCCAAATGTGCTATATAAAATTATTTGCACTCATTTAATGTTGTAACACAAAATAAAATATATGGAAGATCTGTTTACATGTGCCAATTAATGTGGTAATTGGATTTATCACTTTTCTCATAGAAATTGCTTCTGATGGTCTTAAGGGACGTGTGTTTGAAGCATCATTGGCTGACCTTCAGAATGACGAGGTCGCATTCAGGAAGTTTAAATTGATTTGCGAGGATGTCCAAGGAAAGAACTGCCTCACCAACTTCCACGGCATGGACATGACCACAGACAAGCTTAGGTCGCTGGTGAAGAAATGGCAGGTAAGGACAGCTGTGGCCTTGAAATTTCCATTTGGAAATGTCAGGTATTTCCATGTGTGAAGTGACTTACTGAGAACTTTCCTTGATGAAAGTCGGGTAAGGAGAGTTCACCGTAATGTAATGTAATGTAATGTAATGTGATGCGATGTGATGTAAACTTTATTTAACCACGGAAATTCATCAGTTAATTAAGGTTAGGTAAAAAACTAAAACTAATTACAAACTGTTTTACATGATTGGGAATCCGATATATCTGCTACCTTCTTAATAATTTGCTTAAAATTGTCAACAGATACAGCATTTTTTAGGCATTTGGGCAAGTTATTCTATAACATGGCCCCGCTGTAAGAGAAGCTTCATTTTAAATAATTTGTGCTTGGTTTGTGTAGAGTCAGCTTTCCCTCAGAGTCTCTCAAGTTATAAACAGAGTGACGCTGAGAGAAAGGACTTTGAAGATAGCCCGGGGCAAGTCCGTTCATTAAAGTTGACTTTATGTGTATGTTGTGGTTCAGTTGTGTCCTTGGTACAATTTGGTTTTTTCCTTTGTTCTGGTGTATTGTAATGTATGATAATAAATATAAAACAACGGAAAATACCAAATTCTACCAAGAGTAAAATTGAATCACAACATTTACATTAACAACAGCCTTGCATATGTCATGTTAATATCACTGATATTTGTCTGTACACATGCATTCCATCTTACTGTAATCTATAATGAGAAGAAACCTGTTCATGTCCAATGCTATTATGAAAATTGGTGTATATATATCTTGCAGATCAAAATGACATTAAAAATGACATTAAAAATAGTTTTCTGTCCAAACTAATCTGGAAAAATTTGAAAAGGCAACTTTTTGTTTCATGGTGTGGCCTCCACCCAAACTGAAACATCACCAAAAGTGTTTCCCCAGTCAAACCAGAGAAAAACATTACATTTCCAAACTAATCTGGATTAGTAGAATTCTACCAGTACACTAATGCAAATGCTGCAATGTGATTGGCTGAGCTATTGCACACTATCAGCCATTAGTGTGCAGTTGCCGAAGGTCGTCCACAAAATGCGACGTTTTTATCGTTTTTCCGAAGTTTTGGAAGGAAGTTTAAATGTAAATGGATAATAAAATTCCCGAGAAGACTAAAAGAAGGACATTAGCGGTTTCTTGACTTTAAAAGCTTGAAATTATTGAAAAACGGGTGCACGCGCGTAAACAACTGCAAATTTACCAAGGACAAATCAATGCGTGCGATTTTGTTAAAACGTTAAGTTCGATAATGCGGAGGAAAATAATTAGAAACCATTATTTGCGTTTATTTCAGTCAGAATTCTACTAAAACAATTAGATTATTCGCTCTCAATTTCTATGAGGTGATAGTTGATTCGGCCTGCGGCCTCATCAACTATCACCTCATAGAAATCTCGAGCTCATAATCTAATTGTTAATTAGTGTAGACAGAGCATAAATTTCATGCTTACCATACATTTGTTTACCAACAAATTCTAACATTTGTGATGTAGTTTATTACAGTTGACAAAGTCAAGTTTGTTTTTCAACAATTGATTTGATCCTGGTAAATATGAAAAGAGCAGTAAACAGGCCAAGAAAGTATTAGTTGACATTATATCCTTTCCTTGCTAGACCTTAATCGAGGCAGCTGTTGACGTGAAAACCACCGATGGCTACCTGCTGAGGTTGTTCTGTATTGGTTTCACCAAGAAAAGGCAAAATCAGATCAAGAAAACAGCTTATGCCAAACATTCACAAGTGAAGGCCATTCGCAAGAAGATGGTAGATATCATAACTCGTGATGTCAGCACTGGTGACCTTAAAGATGCAGTAAACAAGCTGTGAGTATTTTAACAGTGTGAAAATTATCAGTTGGTAATATTGAAGAAGTCCTGGTTTGAGCTTGACTTGGGTCTAGGTCCGAAACAGGAGATGTCTGGAGGACTGCAGTGAAAGATTTTGTAGTGAGAAGCTTTCTACGTGTGAAGTCTGGAAAATTATGACCCTTTGCAATGCAGTGAAACTTGGAATCCTATTTTCTCCATCTTAGAGCCTTCAACAGTTGTACTTTTTATGCTGCAAGTCTAAAGCCCTTTGTTGTCATTGTACCCGTAAACACCCGCAGATAAGCCGCACCTTTTTTCCAAAAATCGTCGCTCAAAATCGGGGGTGCGGCTTATCTGCGGGAACATTTCAAAAAGGTGCCATACATTTCAGTGAATTGACACTTTTATAGAAGCCTTTGTTAGCAGATCCTTTAAACGATTTATGGCTGCTTTTCTAGAACAGGAAAACGTCACACAGCACAAAATTTCCATTCCCCCACAAAGCTGTTTGCAGTGTCGATGGTGGCCTGTAATAAACTTCAACAGTAATCGATCGGCCCGGCCTCCACGAGCAAGAAAATTGCACGTTATTCTCGAGTATTCGTGTTGTTGAACTTTGCCGTTTAGCACTTCGATGACAAATTGATTACAAAACTCTCCTTGTGCAACAAGTTTATCTCTGACAGTTGGCTCTCAAATCTATTTATTTGTGCGTCACGATAGCCACAAATAGCAGAATCTCCCTCCATCTTGAAACTTGAGTAAACAAACATCATTCTCGGCCTAGTCCCAACATGTTCGATCTAATGCCTGGTTTCTAAGCTACGAATGTTCGACAGACGAAAACACACGTTCTTGTTTGCAAAAATCTGTGAAAAAAAGTGTTGAATGAAGAAATACCTGTCAACAAGTACCAGAAAAAGATCAATCATATGTTAAAGTTAAAGGAAATGATGCTCATTATATTAAAACGCTGAAATTGTGGGTAAGACTTTGATGTTCAATTCCGTTTCATTGCCATAGTGAGTTACATTCGATAAAGCAGACTTCTGAAGACTCTTTAAAAAAAACCCTTTTTTTTCCAAAATTTAAGTTGCTAAATTCAGGGTGCGGCTTATCTGCGGGTGCGGCTTATCTGCGGGTGTTTACGGTACTATGATTTTGAGCAAGGCATACCACTTCCATGTATAAATGGGTGTTGGCATATTGTTGGGGTATTGTGAAAAATGCTGCAGTTTAACCTGTGAAGAGCTATTGAGGGGTTAATATAAAATAATTCTAGCAACTTCACACTGTTGAGCTGTGGCTGACTACTCAATTTGGGTATTTTTTTTTAATGAAGAGGAGTGTTACATGTAGCTTTCTCAATATAAAGCTTATCATGTTCTAGTCAAAGGGTTCAATTTTTTATCACAGTGGTTTTGATCATTTTCTGTTCACAGAATCCCTGATGCATTCGGCCGAGACATTGAGAAGTCATGTCAGTCCATCTACCCCCTTCATGATGTTTTCATCAGAAAGGTCAAGGTTCTCAAGAAGCCGAAATTTGACCGTAAGTTTGCCACATGTTATTTTACGCATGCAGATTGTATGTCGTGCATGTTTATAATAACCTAACAAAGTACAGTTCTTACTTCATACCCTCAATGGGCATCCAGAGTAGTTGTCTTGAGAAAGTTGATTTCAATGTTTCTGAACAATTTTATACTGCCTCCTCAAATGCAATTTCAACTGGGAACCACCTGTCCCCCAGTGTCGAAAAACTGTTTGGAGGAAGGAAGCAGTATGTTAGGGGGGAAGGAGATTGATTCAGAATAATTGATATTTTAATTTTTTGACTGAAATATTTTAACATGTGATGCAATTTTGTTTTTTTACAGTTGGGAAGTTGATGGAGATGCACGGTGAGGGAGCATCTCACAGCACTACAGATGAGAGTGGCACCAAGATTGAGCGTGACAGCTTTGAGCCACCTGTGCAAGAGTCTGTGTAAAAACAACAATCAGTGAAAATTGAACATAGCAAATTAAACTTCTGAAATAAAAGAGTTTGTGGTGGTGTTCATGTCTATTTTCAGGAAAGTACTGTACATATTCCAGTCTTTAGAGAAAAGGCTTATCTTGTAGAGTTGAAAGTGAAACAAAAGCTAAATTTCTGAGTACTGATTCTTCAACTGCCAGCTACCAAAATCGAAAGTTGAAAATCATCCAAGTTCCTTTCACGATAAATGTTTATTTACTTTTTAATAAAAAAGATCAAGAGAGGTGATAAGGAGATAAAAGAAGTTATCTCTTTTTAGACTCCACTATGAAAGCTTTGTTTAAACTTTTTTTTTTTGACGTAATATATCAAGCACAAGATACTGTTTCATCAGGATATCCAAACACTGAGAGTACGACGGAGTATTTTCGATGAAATTTGAGGTGTTTGGATAACTAATGAAACACTGTCTTGAGTGTTGGATATATCTTCTCAATCGAAACAAAACCTAAGGAGTAAACAGAAGTAAAACAGTAAAGGGTATCCAAACCTCCGTGGCTATGATTTTTTCTGCAACTTGATGAATTATTAATGAGTTTGAGAGAAGTAGTTGAAGAATCATTTATTAGCTGTGAATTCTCAACAAAGGTATCTTCATGCCCTCTCAACAAAGGAATCTCCATGCCCGTACAATCGATGTGGCTTTGCTCCTATTTGAATGGCTGTACAACACAGAGACAGTGAGAGGAAGAGAGTTCAGGTGTTGGCCAGTAGTGTCTGTACCAAACTAGATCCAGGCCAATGGCCTTGGTTTCTAAACCGTAGATTTTCAGAGATTTGCATGATTTTCATTTGGTTTGATTTGTTTGTAGCCGCCTTTGGGTGTTCGTGTGTCCAAATTTTTTCTTCCCCGTCACCTGAAAATATTTAAAGCAATAAGATTGGCCCGGCTATATCATAGCAGGGGAATTAGCTCAAATGGTAGAGCGCCCGCTTAGCATGCGGGAGGTACCGGGATCGATACCCGGATTCTCCAATTTTTTTTTTTCAAACATTTTTTTTTTTTACTCCTTTTTTACTTTTTTTGTGTTTTACAAATCTGCTGTCAACCCAGGTAGTGTATCTTAATTTTTTTTCCCCGTAAAAAAAGGAATTATATTCAGTCAACATATACCCCGGGGCATGTGAGTAGCCCGGGAGAAAATGAACTCGAGTGGTAGAGCGCCCGCTTTGCATACGGGAAGTTCTGCCGGCCAGGATCAATACCCTCACCCGATTTGTCTCCTTCGCAGCCTTTCGCAACGCTCCCTCCCTGCGAAGGAGAATATCACTCAATACCCTATTTTTACCCGGCCCGCTCCGCCAATAGACCGCCAATAGCCTGCGAATACAGCCGCCTCACCGCGCTCCGACCCGCTAAGGTCGGAGCGCGGAGAGGCGGCTGTATTCGCAGGCTAATTGATTAACCACCCCCGCTTCCCTCTTTAGTCATTGACAACAAAACCCTAAGTCTTCTTGGAGCTTGCGCCAGTTCACCACATAAGGTCCCAAAAACGCGCAAAATATGACACGTTTTAATATTACACCGTAGAAGAGGGCAAAAATACGGACGCAAAGCGGAGCGCAGCAACAACATGACCGGGACAAAACGCACTAAAGTGTTTGCTCGTTGCTCGTAAAATACTACGCAACTCGCAAAATATCCGCGCGTATTACATGTTAAACCATCGAATAAGGACTTATTTTCACATTTGCGATGTCTGTACCTCTGGTCCGTTAGCTCAGTCGGTAGAGCGTGGTGCTGATAACGCCAAGGTCGTGAGTTCGACCCTCACACGGACCACGGCAAGTACTTTTTTACCTTTCTGTGAAAACATTTGGTCAAAGGACGAAACTTGGCAGCGCTAAAGCCATCATCTGCCAGAACTACGGTAACTTGAATTTATCTTATAACTCTTGCATCGCATCTTGATTAAAAATATCATGCGCCGTTATTTCACCATTTTTATCAACCCTGTTTGCCTTATATTTTTTAAATTTATCTTGTTTTCTTGCAGTAAGATCAGAACAATCTTTTTTTTCGTAGTAGTTACTTAAATTTAATTAAGTGAAACAAATTGGTATTTATTCAAGTTTCTTTAGCAAGTTGCAATAGACAATTAGCCATGTTCTAATAGACTGTTCACAGCCCTCTATTTTTTCGTGTTTTTTTTTTTCAATCAATGAGCGCGCGGTGAAACTGGACGCCAGCGCAAAACGGAAGAAGCTAGGGGGTGGGGGGCGGGGAGCGACAAAATAGAGGGGCTGTAGACATCTTTGAAAATATTGAATTTCCCGTTTCTCCAGAAAAGGAAAATTCCCATTGGTTGAAAGGCGGCAAAAGTGTCATGACCTTGACAACGGCCGATCATGATTGCTTGCAGGCGCGTCTTGCGGTTCGCTCGAGTTGTCATTGCTGTGTTTTGCGATGGATCGATAATTTATTGGAACGCTCGTTGGAGAGATTTCCAAACGTTTCGTCTCTCAAAGACAAGCAGAAAGAGGCCGTTCGCCACCTTCTTTGTTCGAAGGACGTAGTTGGAATTTTACCGACTGGTGCCGGATGTTATGACAAAACAAATGCAAGAAGATGGGAATGTTGTTGTTCTTGTTGTAGCGGTACTACAGTCAAAAGAAATGAACCTTCTTGCTTGAGGCTGCTTTGATGGGTTTTGCTTGCGTTGTTCAGGATTCTTTGGCGAATCACTTTGCCGGCATAACTTTTGCTTCGCCGAAGACGACGTGGGAGGCGAACGTGACATTCTTTTGAATCGCTCGTCACGATCAACTTTCCTTTTAGGAGATTCTACGCCATCTATCGGTTGCGCTAGAGATTTCTTTATAAATTCAATATTGCTTGCTGCACTTCTAGTTGTAGATGCACAAGATGAACACACTCTACTAGAACGAAATTCGTCTGCTTGCACTGCAATTCCCAAATCGACCATGTCTTGCAGTGATGGGAGCATGCCTCCCTTTGCAAGACCCCCCATGATATAGATATAGATAGACCAACACGTCTGCCAACTTTCGCCGTAAAACACCTTGGCGTTTTGGCCTCACAAATAAATTTTCCGTAGAGATGTACGATGTCTTGCCGAACTTCCCCAAACGAATTGCGACGGAACACCCGCATATTCTGCAAAAATCGGAAGGACCGCTTGATTTGGCTTTCTGCCTCTTTTTGTAGGAATTTAAATTTATAAACAAGCACTTTACCGCTCAATTTTATTGGTCCGAGTTAATTGAAAGGTCAAGAGGCGGAGTTGTAAATTACAAGGCGATGACAAGGGGAGGGGTCTAAAACTTGCACTTTTATTCAAAGATGTCTACAGCCTCTCTATTTGTCTTTCGCTCGCTTCCCGCCCCCTCCCTCGGCGCGCTCGCTTCGTTTGCTTTTTTGCGTTGAAAAATCGAGAGGCTGTGGACAGTCTATGTTCTAAACGAGCAGGGGACTGGGTACGAACATATTTTCTCCTCGGTACAAACATTCAATATCGATTGAATTGAAAAATGGGGCACCTCATCTGAAAGAGCATCCAAAAATTAGTAAATTCACCAAATTCGACGGTTATTGGTTTAAACCCAAAGGCATGGTACACTTAGTATGGATTGGAGGGACAGGCATAAGCTCTCTTATTTTAAAAGTGTACCATGCCTTTGCGTTTAAACCAATAACCATCAAATTTGGTACATTTACTAATTTTTGGATGCTCTTTCAGATGACGTGCCCTATTTTCAATTCAATCGATATTGAATGTTCGTACCAAGAAAAAAATATGTTCGTACCCAGTCCCCTGCTCGTTTAGAACATGGCCAATAGGCGTGTCTGGGGGGGGGAGGGGATTAAAATGTGGAGCGCTTCTCCAAAAATTCTTTTTGCTTCTCAATGTAGCGAAGATTAATCTGTCTTACAGTCAAGCTTTTCCCTACTTCTCACGGGTTTTTCGTGTTTAATTTTATGCTGTAGTTGCCCTCGAGAAGGACTAACATAGAAGGACGACCCATTGCCGTAGCCAGGCCTAGGTTAAATATGGCTTTAGTGTAATTTAGGGTGCTAGCGCTGTCTGGTCTGACCAAGAATGAACTCTCTTCAGTTGAGACAAAGCTTTCGCTTTTTCCCAAAGTGACTCACCCAGTAAAAGAACTCGCCAAGAAAAGTAAGAAAAGTAAGCAGCTCTCTACTGATCGTTTCCTTTCCAAACTGACCCTCCATGCAAGTCATGCAAGATACTTGAAGTAGGAAATAAGTTCCTTGGGAGCAGTTAACAGGGGATTTCATTCTTAACCTCTCACGCTTTCACGACGACGACGGCAGAGACCTGCTGTTTCTGGTAACACAATTTGTTATGATAATAGAATTAAAAAATATGAAGAATTCAAGTATCTATCTGGTACTTCCCGCATGCGAAGCGGGCGCATTTCCGTTTGAGGTAATCCTAGTCTCTTAGCCGTTGTTTGGGCTCGTAACGCAACACTCCCTCCCCCCACCATCAGGAGGGAGCTTTGCGTGACGAGCACTAACAACGGCTGCGAAGGAGACTACAGACTAAAGCTAATCCCCCAGATAAAAGAATACTAGCTTGTGTTACTAAATTAAATTTAAAACAACGCCACCAGAGACAAATTACAAGTCTCTTCTGTTGAAACAGACAACACTGACCCAAGAGAGAATATTAATCAACCTCAATTTTTGATTGTCAAGCGCGCTTTGTTTGCAGCATTTTAGTGGTTATAATATTTTATTACACTGTTGCAATGGATCAGCTGATCAGATCTTATAAATCATTTTATTGATCATTGTGATGTATTACGGTGTTTGTTTGTTCAATCATTCGCGCTGTAGATGTTCTCGTCCACGCTCCTCGCGCGAAGTAATTTTCTGCGCACTCGTATGTTTCTCCGCTCGTCAGACAAAAATGAAAGACTATATATTCGCGGTATTTTCTAGCCGCGCTCAACAAGAAGCAAAGGAGGACAACCTTGTACAGCCAGATAATTCAAGCTCTGATATAAGCAAAAAGAAATACATGAGTCAAGTCACGCATCACATGTTACTGATAATTGTGCAGTTAGGTTTTACAGAAGCATATCACCTAGAACAAGGTGATATGCTTCTGGTTTAAATAATAAAAGGCTTGTACACAGTAAAACATCAACAGAAATTGAAACTTTGTTAAAAAGGAAGCAAAACAAGTGGTGCTGCCGATATTATAAGTATTCAATTCAGTTAATCCAGACAAATGGTATTGTCATATTTTAACTCATTGAATTCAAGGACTGGTCCGTTAGCTCAGTCGGAAGAGCGTGGTGCTGATAATGCCAAGGTCGTGAGTTCGAGCCTCACACGGACCACTGTCTGCATTTATCTTTTTTTTTTTGCTCGAAACAATATCCACAGCATGTTTTATATAGTTATTTTGGTTACAATTTTTCAAAACTTTAACGCGTGAATGTGTTAACCTCTCGCATCACTCAGTGAAAACAAGACAACGAATTACGCGTTACCAGTTTCTGGCGTTACGTTGTCGTGACTTTTTGATCAGTTTGATCATAAACGTTTAACGAATTCAGCGCACTTAACTAATGAGCAGACACCGAGAGGAGTTCAGGAAACTTTTTAATAATTCCTAAATACATTACACCCATTTTTGTGATTATTGCAAAAATAACGAAATATCAGGATATGCTACTTATACAGTTGAATCCCGATAACTCGAACCCTCAGTAACTCCGCGGAACTCCCGCTAACTCGAACCTTTTTCGATTCCCCTTCAGGTCATTTTCTTACTAATTTTACCCTCCATAACTCGAACTCCCAATATCTCGAACCTTTTTCGATTACCCTTGAAGGTTCGAGTTATCGGGATTCGACTGTACTAAATGATTGCGAAATAAGACAACAAAAAGCAATGTATTTAACTTAGTTATTTTACACATGCATACGTGTCTGGGGGATTAGCTCAAACGGTAGAGCGCCCGCTTTGCATGCGGGAAGTACCGGGATCGATACCCGGATTCTCCAAAACTTTTTTTTCTTCTTACTTTTGCTTAGAAAATTGAACTGTGCTTTCTTTTTGTTTTTTTCTTTCTTTTTCAATGAAAATAAACGAAGAAAAAATAATCGCGACACCGAACCGGATGCCAGGGCAAAACGGGACGCTTCGGTCGACGCTTCGCTCAAATGGACTTTTAGTTCGTCTCCGCTGACGATATACAGAATATATCGGATACACCTGCCGCCATTACATCTCCATCAAGACATCGAAGAGCATAAGTCATCTACTGGAAAGCACTTATAAGAGAAGCATAAAGGCCGAACACACGAGGACAGACGAGGACACAATGGTCGACACAATCGGACACAATGCGGACACCGTAAGCTCGCGGACTCAACATTTGTTGCGGGCACAAAATTTGTGTCCGCGACGTCCGAGACACAAAAGTTGCTGCTGATATTCCCAGAAACATTTTATGTCCGCAACAAATGTTTTCCGGTTTACAGAGCATTTGTTTTGTCTTCCGCTCGTTTGCCCACCCATGAAACATCATGAGCAACATTCAGTGAGATTCTGTTCATTGGTAAAAGAAAAACCCGTGAAGATATTCTACGAATTGCTAGTGTTCAGAGTTCAAAAGACATCTTCCGATACTTGGCAGGGTAGAATTCAGGGACCGGGCTGGTAGGGCTATAGCCCTACAACTTTTTGGCTTGGGTGATTTTTTAGGGCTGCAGATACCATGAATTTTACCACTTGAAACGGGTCTGAAACGAACTTGAAGTAACAATAGGCTTCTGTTTTTGCATATGCGCTTTACGAAGTCAAACGCTCGCCACAGCTACGGTGAAGAACCGCAAGAGAAACTTTGCCAACTTCAAAGAGTAGCAAGCTTAGGCAGTTTTATTTAACATATTTACTGCACAGGAAGGTATACTAAGTGGCGACGGCTATTTTATAGATTTCAGTATTGGGGTTGTAAATATGATGGCGCGCAAAATGTATTTCTTTTAGTTGTTAATTAGCGGGTATTACGTAATTCCCATCGGGATCTCCAGCCCCTTTATAAACCACTCCTCGTGTATGTCACACCACTTGACGCCGACCAGTTTTCTCGAGGCTACTTTTTTCATATCTTGTTTGTAAATAGTATGTATTTTTTCTTAACTTATTTTGTCTTTTCGCTGTACTTTGTAATAGCTGTAATTGCCACGTTTACATTCCTGTTTGCTGTATCCGCTTTGGCTGTAATTTATCTGTAGATCCTGTATACGTTGTTGTTTATACTTAGCTTGCTTCGGTGCTTGTATTGTTACTTTTTCCATTTTCCCGCTTATACTTGTATTTCACTGTAAATAAACTCAAATGCTGGCGGCTCCCTCCACAAACTCTTGTGTTGTTTGCGTCCTTACTTATAATAGAAATGTTTTCTATTCGGCTGAGCGAAGCGAAAGAGAATAGAATGCATGATAAATGGCAGAACAGTGAGCCCAAAGGATTGTTTGTCTTGGCCAGATTTTTTAGCCCTACCACTTTAAAATGATCTCCGAGGTCCCTGGAATTAACATATCACCTCAAAATCCAGTGGCCAAAATACCTGTTATTTATTGAGACTTTGGGTAGAATTACAGTACTTATAATTGAAAGCAATAAATTATAGGCAAATCATAGTTATCTAGTTTTTCTGAAATGTCAATAAAGTCGGGTCTACTACAAAACGTATCCGTCTAAGCTAATATCAGAACCCTGAACCAACCTAAGAAGAAAATCACTAACAAAATTAAGGCTAAAAAAGCAAGGTTTTAGTCACAATATTTTAAGTAATTTTTTTTCTGATGTACAAAATTAGTTTTGAATTGAAGGAAACATCGAAATAATAGTATTCTAAGGTTATAAAAAAGAAGAAGTAACAATGAACGTCTTAATCTTTCTTGGCATTCTATTGATTTTATTCTAACTTGTGCCATGGTATGCACGTTTGTGTTGGAATTGCATCTCTGCGCTGCCCGTCTATCTGAACAAATCAAAATTGTCAAATACGGTAATTATCTGAAGTTTTCTCTTCTTGTGATGTGTCCGTTTGTACACTCGTGGCGTGCGTTTAAGTGCCCAAGGTGTTGCTTTCAGACAGACAGACAAACGGATCTTACAAGACAGTAATGTTAAGAACGAAAAAAAAGCGTACAAATGCAAATCTCTTGTGCAAATATCGACCTTGACTGTTCACCTAACAGATATGTGACATATTTGTCATGTACGTTGTTTGAAGTGTACCATGGATTACAACACTCATATGTTGTGGGGAGAGAATTAATTAAATAAATACAATAGCAATTAGAATTTACCTTCTCTGTCGCAAACAAGTCGTTATCAAGCCTATCGTCATAAAGTGCGTCATATATATGATACCTGTTATATTCTTTCTATCTATGTATCTAAAATCTATATTATTTTCTAGTATCTATGGAATCGAAGTTAGCGTGGTCCTTGTTTTATAGATCGATCAATCGGTCGATTAATTTTAAAACTAATTAATTCATCAGTCCTGCATCATGTCATAATTCCGTAATATAACATTACAATTCTGCGTGCACTTGGCTATTTTCCAGCTGTTAGCTGGGCCGTCACGCAACGCTTCTCGCCTCCAAATGGAAGACGCGTTGCGTGACGATACAAATTACATACTCCGTGTTTCGTGTGTCCGTATACAAAGTGCGAACCAGTCGCCGACGAAGCCCTTAATAAGTCCGTCGCGCAACGTTTCTCCGCTACGCGACAATTGCAATAATTGGCTGCAAAGAAGACAGTGTTTTGCTTTGTGCATGATGGAAGCTAAGGGTCTTCTAGTCGTTTCCCTCTAACATGTCTTTTACTGTTTGGTAAGTACATCTGTCCATCTCGGGTCCAATTTCTTTCAATACTTCGTCAACTAAAGCACGTTGTTTGGGTTGCTGAGAAATTATCAATTCACCAAACAGGTAGATCCCCATTCCCTGTAAACACGGGCAAAAGCAAAACAAAGATAAATTTTACAAAAAAGGCGCGTCTAAAACATTATAGGTGGAAGCTATCTCCTCCGCAGGCCTCTTTCGTGCTGTCTTGACCACTAGGGACTGGGGAGAAGGGGAAAAAGCGCGCGCAAGGGGAACGCTGGAAAAAAACGTTTTTCCCATCGTTTCCCGCGCCATTTTGTTCTCCATTTTCCACCTCCCCTCCCCCCAGGGAGCCTCTGCGGAGGACTGTGAGATGGAACTCCTTAACTTGGAGTGTTCAACATCTAATTTAAAGACAAAAGAGTACAGAGAGCAAGAATGAAAGAAATCTTGTCTTACTAGAGGACATGATGTACCAATAAATTCACAGAATGAACATGAAAAGAAATGATCGGTAAGGAGAATTTACATTTCGACCCTAAGGACTGGAAAGGTTTATACAACGTACCTGATCCTCAACCAAAAACCGCTGGACTGCCTGCAGCCCCGGAGTGTAACTACAAACAGCAAGCAAAGAAGAATTATTTTATCTCTCTTTCTATGAAGCGATACAGGAGCGCGTAGTGACAAAGTGGTACTTACTTGTGCTTCACTACGAGTTCGCACCAGCGATGTCGAATCTGTAAAATTAAACCAACGATCAGCAACTAAACAATATTTTACTAAGCAGTGGTTTTATAAGAAGGGCTTTATCATGCAATATAGCAGACTACAAAATTCATCGTTTAATTTGGTTTTCTTCAGTTGCGTAGAATGACCTCCAAATAAGAAACTGAAATTGTCGGGAAATGATTACAACGAACCTCAGCATTTCCACTTGATAAGCTGTAGCATTTGTCCAGCTGACGCAGTGTGTTGTGGGATATTGTCTCCCGCTCCAAAAGCTTTTCCAGCAACAAAACAACTTGTTCAGCGACTTCCTGTAATGCAACAAAAAAAACATACAAACGTAATGGTGATTATCACGAAATGCGTACGACATACAAGGGAAACGATCATGTAGAACACGCTGACGTAAGCAGGGCCTTCGGCATTCTTCGGGTCGGCTCGTGTCAATCGGAAACATGGCGAACATCTCCAAACACGTTAGCTATCACGAGGTTGTTTGCCACCATTAGAAAACTGTTTTTTTTTTTAAATAATACACAACTGTTTGAGGCAAAAGAGTAACGAACCACTTACCAATGAACTGCTTGGAGGCTTCTTTCTCTTTCTAACGTTCAGCGTCTTGTTCCGTTTGTTAATCATGTCCTGTTTCTTCCAGGTCTGAAACTACAAGCAGTTTATGCCATTGTTAGATAAGGACCGTACTTAAGCTCATTGGCCGGTATTCTTTGGACCGCCAAAACTAATTTTGTGTTTGGATTAAGTTTAGAGTTGCCACCTTACCTCGCTTTCCACTTGTGAAACAAGCTCATTGTCAGGGCTGTCAAACTTTTTCGGAAAGGACTGTGTATAAATATTAAAAAGGAATCGTTTTAAGTAGGTAGCACCATGCACAAACAAACAAAATACGTCCATTTTTTATTACAGTTTTGTTTAAATTGTTTTTCTTTTTGTAATTTACAGCATTTGTTTCTCGCAGAAGGGCGAATCATGCAATGTGAACCGTGCTGCTGCTATCACGTCCTTTTGGGTTTGAGAGCTTTTTGTTGGTTTTCCGAAACTTCACAGCCAATCAGAAAGCTAAATCCACGTGCAATTTATCGGCATCTAAGTTCCCCGCCTCGCAGATTGATTTAGTTCTAACTGGTCAAGTAATGTAGTATCGTAATCAAACCAGCACTGGGAAATTCGTGACATGTTCTTTTTTTGTCCGTTATTTCTGTTAATATTATTAGCAGTAAGTCCGTGTTGAGCAACCGAAAGACGTCTCAGAACAAGCTCCGGCAACCATGAATTTAAAGATTTAAAAGCAACTAATATTGCCCACTTACTTTTGGCAATCCAGCTCGCTCCAACCATTCATGCACAAACTTGTCCTTCATTTCCCTGTGCAAATAAAAATTAAACTAATTATAACAGCTATAAGGTATGAAGGGTAAAGGTAAAGTCTGCATACGAGCCAAGTGGCCCATCAGGCCGGTGCTTATCCCCGGTTTCCTTAGCATGAAGCAACTAGGAGTATTTCTACTCCCCCCTGGATGGGATGCTAGTCCATCGCAGGGTTACCCCCAGCAGTAAATTCGCCGGTACCCATTTATACACCTGGGTGGAGAGAGGCACTATGAGAGTTAAGTGTCTTGCCCAAGAACACAACGCAGTGCCCCGACCAGGGCTCGAACCCAGACCGCCCGATCCGGAGTCCAGCGCACTAACCGTTAGGCCACCGCGCCTCCCTATAAGGTATGAAACAGTTCTCAAAATCTGACGACAATCGATTTTTTGTTCCATTAAACAGCTCGCCACAAGACCAGCCTGACCCAACCGTTCGCTGCATACCACGTGATAGATTGTACCACGTGACAGATTGCAACCATGTGACAAATACATATCACGTGACAGGAAGGTCTCACTTTCTTACCCTGGCACATTGGGAAAACTTTCAATGAAGAATCCAAAGAAGTCCTGTGAAAAAAAAACAAAAGATACACAACAGGTCAAATAAGAGTTACGATATATATAGCCAAGATAATGAAATTATTAGAAGAATTTCACTAAACGTCAAAGTTGTTGTTGACGAACAAGAAAAATGTGGAACATCACACAAGCTCTTGTTGACGTTCACTTTACCACTCATTTTCAAATTTCGAGTTTTTAAGTCGTGCCATCGAGTTTCCGAGATTAAATTAGCGGCCCGGGAGGCAAATTGCGTCATACGGTATTAATCTGTACAAATGACTTACTTCTGAGGTGACAAGTTGTCCTTTGAAATGCTGGACATAATTAAAAAGAAACTCATCAAATTCGTCAAGCCCCACTACGCTGGCCATGTGATGAAGGAGAAAGTAACCCTAAAAACAAACAGAAACCAAATTAATAAAAGTTATAATTAGAAATACAAAATACGGGTTACATTTATTGTTTCTGCGCTTCGCACAATGTTTTTCTCCCCAAAACGCACCCTTGTGATTGTCGCTAAGAGGCTTTGTAACCATGCGCACACGGTTTCAATTTGTTAAATGCCTTAATTAATACAATTTTCACAGCGACACTGTAGCTTTAATGAAAACAAAACTAGGGATCCCTGGCCACCTCGAGTGTGAACTACATAATCGCTTACATCTCGATAGTGTCCAATTAAAGGTTTTTTTTTAAGTAGGCTCTGTTAAAAGGGTTTAAACGTTGCGCAGAGAACAGATACAGATTTCCTTAAGCTAAGTTCATTTACTAAACGCAAACAAAGATGGTTTCTGCGAATGGCAAAAGAATACCGAGTCTCTTTTCTCGACTGAATGCTATACCTTCTCGCAGACCCATTCTGAAAGAAAAGCAACCTTCGTGGCGGGCGCGGTTTTTCGCTCGAGTGCACGCGAGGGAGCCAAGCGTGCGAAAAATCCCGCCAGTTACACCAAGAGAAACAAACCTTGAGGTAGTGAACTTGCGTCCATTTTCTGGAGCAAATTTGACCAAACTGTACAACAGTGTGAGGTCTGATGGCTTCTGACTGGTCAGAGCTCCTCGTCACTGCTTTAGCTGTGGAAATAGCTGTGAAAGGAAACAGAAATAAGCACGATCAGTAGAGTACAAATTAAGCTTTATCACGAAGACACGAACCACTTAAACAAAATGATACCGTTTACGCCATATTAAACAAGTAAAAAAGCTTCTCACCTGATGCTGGTTTAACCACTTTGGGCCTGCATTCATAAAAAAAGAACACGTTTGCTTAATTGCAGTTCTGTTCGTAATGACATCGTTATCACACAATGAGATTTAATATTTCTGCACTTTCACTACATTTGTAAAGTTAAGACCTCAAACTTGTGATGTCCACACGACATTTATTCCAGATGTCAGTCGAGCAGTCAATGAATCGATGGATTTTATTTCGTTGCTAATAAGAGAATCGGTTCGAAGTAAAGGATAAAGAAACTTTTCTGGCCTCTTAGATGCCCTCGCACAGTCGCACTGCACCCCCACCTCCCCCAAAAAAGAAAAAAACTCTTCCTAACCCCAACCCCTCAGTAGTTAGATACAGCAAATCTAAAAAACACGAACACTAATGCCTGGTAATAAAAAAGAGGATTATTTTTCCCAGCTCGGAACGAAACGGTTGTTATCGCCATCGCCATCGCCATTATCAACATTATTATTTTTTTTATAAGCATTATTAATTTGATTTTATGATGGCGTAGATCTGGGTCGGATCTGACTCGTTACCTTAAACACTTGAGACTGTCATCGCACTCTTTGATTTCAGACAACAAGCATCTGTGCCTGAGAATTTGCCTCATCTCCCGATAAAACCTGTCTTTATACTTGGACCACTAGAGAGAAAACATTCATCACATTCAGCAAACAACACATTAGAAACGTGTGACCTCATGCACTTAGAACAATCTCCTGAATGCCACAGATTTTGCTTCGGAACGTTTCCCGGGAGGAGAAAGCCATGGCGCGGGAGAAGGGAGCAGGGGGGCGGGGGGGAGGGGGATTCTGGAACAAAGCAATGGAGTTTTCGAAACAAAACAGGTGACATGATTTTCCCGCTTTTCTAAAGCTCGATTTTGTCTGCTCTATAACGTCCAACCTTCCTAACTACCATTGTTTTTGGGAGAAAGAGCGCGACCTCATTGATGATCAAACCCAGTTACTCTCTTACTGTGTAAAACAAAAGTAAAAAATCCACACACCCTCTCGGCCCTGGATTGAATCTTCTCCTCTATGAATGTTGCAAAGCCTTCAGACAGCCACTCTTCGCTCCAGTCCTTCGCGCCAACCAGCAAACCGAACCAAGCATGTGAGATCTCATGTGCCAGGCGCACCCGCATACTGGCGTCACCAGAGAGAAGGGACTGGGACAGAAAGACGAGGTTGGGGCTAAAATTCCACAAAATAACACACAAGTCAAACGAAAAAGAACACATTCACACGGCAAACATTAACAGAATTTTATATATAGTACTAAGAAAGACAAATTAATAATAATTCGATCTTGAAGAAAAACACTCCCTTACCTTTTGAGCCCCATACAAGCGAAGCACTTGGGCAAGATCAACATATCCAAGCGTCTAAAAGGATAAGGACCCAACAACTCACAAGAAGCCTCAAGAAACTTTGGCGCGTATCCTAGCAACTCGTCTGCTGCCCTGTCAATCAAACTGGGCGGGGCAAACAGACGGCACGTGACAGGCACATCGGGGTTGTTGCCGTTTTTAGTTTCAGCATTAGGTGACTGTCGACACTCCCACCACCCCACTGCCACAGCCAGAGTGGAACAGGGCAGAGGACAATCCATCTCATAGTGGTAGGTCACTAAAAGGAAGACATAACATAGTGATGTTTTATTTCCTAGTCAAACTCGTTTGAATACATTTTTTTTTTTTCACAAAAACTCGTGCAGATGAGTATGTCATCTATACGGCACCCTCTTATTGGTATAGCAGTCCCATATTTACTGGTTCTCTGGCTAAATATTACGTTTTGACAATTTTCTTGACCCAGCTCATGACTGTATGGGCCAATTTTGGTAAAGTAAAACTCTAACTAAACTCAAAGTCTACGGGAAATAAAACAAAAGAACGTTTTTTTGCTACCTCAACAACAATCTCAACGTGATTTCTTGTTTTATTCCCCTAAGCCTCGGTACCAAGTTAGAATTTTAATACATATGAAAACAGTGTACTAGCCAATACTTGTGAATGTGATCTATGATCCAAATTATGATTATGATTATCCAGATAGATCGAATTAAGCTAACCTTGATTGTCACTTCCGGTAGTTTTGCCAACAAACTGATTGCCACTCATCAGTACTACACAACCCTCGGGCACATGGATAGACGCCTGCCATGTTGACATGGCAACAGGGGGCTCCTGACATGGCATCAGAGATCGATTGTTGATGTACGCACCAGGTGAGAATACAGACGGCCTGGTACAAGTAAAAAACAATGAATTGCTCAGTTAAAATCATTGAATTTCATGGGGGATCAACATCTAACTTTTTTCAACAAGTGACAGTCACAAAGTTGAGGACATTGTCTTCATACCATTTGCTGTTAGCAATTGTTCTTTTTGGTTTGTGTTTTGTTCGTTATACCGTAAAATTCCGGTTATAAGCCCTGGGCTTATACAACTTCGTAAGGGTGGGCTTATAAACGGAGGGGCTTATATCCGGGAGAGCTTATAAGCGGAATAAAAAAAACGTTTCGAAACGAGCTACGGCAGTGTTGATCGAAATACGTTTTTAAGTTAAAAAGTCATAATAAAGCAACATTTAGCCCTGTTCAGTATTGTCATCCAGCAGAGGGGGGAGGGGGGGGGGGCTTATATCCGGGGGGGGGGGCTTATAACCGGATGCATTTTATTGTTTCCAGGTAGATGGGCCTATAACCGGGGGAGCTTATAAGCGGGGGGGGGGGGGGGGGGGGGTGCTTATAACCGGAATTTTACGGTATTCTACCAATAATATTGGGTCGGGGTATGACACGCCCTTTATCGCTAAAGCGCTATTATTAATCCCCCCTTCTTAGTCTATTTAGCCCTCTTGCCTAAGACAGTAGATCATATTAATTTACATGTATTTGCTCGTCCACTACATTTACTTGACTGTATTACTGTTGCTAGTTTGTAAAATTACGTTAACTTACCAAACAGCACTTATACCCGAACAAGATAGCAAACGAAATGCCCCCTCTCTATTACGCCACCTCCGTCCCTCCACCCGCCACAAAAGGTCAAGAAAGAAATAGAGCTTTTATGTCTTTTACAATATCACTGACTGTCCAACTTACTTCCCATCTTGATCCGTTGCCCAAGTCAATGATGTTCCTTCGGGACTCGTGTGGTACTTAATCCACACACATCTGGGCCAAGCCTTACCAGTTGCGTCAGGTTTCCAAATCTGTACACACCACCCATACACAGAATACGACAAACCCTTAAAAGGCAAAGGAGTATGGGTTGTATCACCAAGGATGTTACCAAGGAAACCGTTTTGTTCCCCGGATGAAGATGCCCCTTGTGTCAAAACGCTGTCTTGTTTGTGACTGCAAAATGTCACTTCAAAGTCTTCTGGAAGGACAACTTCACTCACTGATTCAATGTTTACCAGTGTACTGTCCAATGTCATTTGAAATTGCCTTTTTGTCACTTCCTCGTTACGAGGTTCAAGAAATAATACAATGTTTCCCTTCATAGTTTTTTCGCTAAATTTGACAGACAAGTCTAAGATGTAGTGATGCACCAGCACTTCATCAACATTTGCCATTAACGGCAAATCCTCGCTTGTATCCCAGTTCGTGTCAAGAGACCTTTCGGTTCTAATCTTGCATTCAGAACCAGAATCATTTTTCAGCTTCTTCGCTGAAATTTGTTCAACATTACCAGAGTTATCGATCGGCAAAGACCTTTTCCTGGCACAGGCTTCTTCACAATCAATTTCTATGTCTTTACTTTCCCAAGTTTCAAACGCATTTTCAGTTTTAGATTGGGCTTCTTTATCTGGCATAATTTCAAACACATTCCTGTACGTATATGGAACAGCTTCTGCACTGTTCACAGACTCAGATTCACATTCAATTTCTTCATGGTCAGAAGTGCCAATCTGTCCACCAGATGTGTCTTTGCAAACAAATTCTGACATATTTGTGGAGGGAACACGACCTGTTTGCTTGGCATTCTGGGTTTCAGTGGATGTATCATAACTTTCTAAGTTCCCAGGCATGCGATGTTTTCGAGACCTTTTCTTGCGGCGGCCTTTCTTCCCCCTGCAGTTACCAGTAGCACCTTGGGAAGTCGAGGTTTTTTTCTTGGTTTTTATCTGTTTCTTTTCAATCTCATTTTGTTCTTTACAGTAATTTGTAAAGTTCTGGAGAAATGTTTGGAAAGGTGTGTTAATACCATCAGATTTGGTCACTACTGACGTACTTAAATCAGTGTTTTCTTCAACCACTGGCATGCCCCTTGTATTTGTCACAACGGAACTGGTGGTTGAGCATGGATTGTCATCATACATTTCAAAGACAGGCTCGTCATGAGGCCCACCTACGTCAGGGACTATATTCAAAGCACTTCCATCTTCCATTGACAAGCTTGCACCTTCCCCAACTCGGCTGATGGCTAAACATGGTTTTGCATGACACATCGCATCATCTGCCTCCTTTTCAAGTTGACCTTCAACATCAACAAGTTTAATTTTACTTCCTTTCTCCTGTGGTGAGATTGTATTTTCCTCATCTGAGCTGATGGTGGACGATGGCTTCTCCTGGTGAGTTAAACAATCTAGCTCCTTGCCAAGCCTATCTTCCCCATCCACTAGTTTCACATTAGTTCCTACTTCCTGTGGCAAGCTTGTACCTTCTTCCACTGAACTAATGGTTGAGCATGAGCTGATGGCTGAAGATGTCTTTTCTTGGTAGGTTACATGTTGGCCTGGCATCTTGGTAAGCTCACTTTCATCATCATCTAGTTCTGCAGTGCTTCCACTCAGTTCTGGCAAGCTTGAATCTTCCCCAAGTGGACTGATAGCTGCAGATGGGCTGATGCCTAAAGTTGGCGTCTCATAACATGGTCCACAATCAGACCCCTCCTGATCACATAGCCCATCTTCAGTATCAACCTCATTCACCGTAAATCCATCCTCCCCTAGCGAGGCTAAGACATCCTCAGCTGGGCTGACAGCTGAAGATGGGCCAATGGGTGTGTTATTAAATACTGCCACGCCAGAGTGCCCAATCCCTGCTGAAGGCTTTGCTGATGCCATCACTGAACCGATAGTTGAAAGTGGCTTCTCATGAAATACTACACCACCTGGCTCCTCGTTGCTTATAAAGGGATTACAGTCAGAGTTTGACGCACCATTGTTGCCATTCCCCTCAGAAAAGCTTGCGTTCATCATTGCTGCGATGGTTGACGAGGATGGTTTGTCATCGCACCTCACACAATCAGTATCCTCATTCACTGAGATTTTGTTATCAATCACACCGATAATTTCACCATCCTCATGGGATGATTCAGCTGAATTTCCGTCTTCTGCAGTTGCCCATACCTTTGTCAGAAAAGCAATATTGGAAGAAGGATCTGCATCTTCACTTGACGCAGCTGGTTGGATGCCAGAACCAAGCAGACCACCATCTTTACTTTTCTCGTGAATAGATTCTGACATATTTCCTTCATTGTAAGTTGTGTGGACAGCTTTTGGAGATGTTCCAGTTGTCAACGTGGATCTTACAGGGTTTAATGCCGGTGAAAGCAAATGAAGTCCACATTTTCTACTCAAGCCTGACAGCACATGACAAGTTTCCATGTAAACTTCTTCCAATGTCCATGATGACATGCCATGACCTACTGGCTTCTTGCTGTATACAGCTGCAAAGGTAACACAGCCAAACTTTAGCACCTTTTATAAGATAAAAAAAAACACACCCAAAAAGTAACAAGCCTTAGGATACGACTTTTCTTGACTTTTCTGGCTGAAAGACCATTTCTGGTTAACTCTTTCTCTTTAATGTGACCCAAATTTTCTACCTGTGATCAACAAATTTTGCCTGTTGGAAATCTTAGCTACATCCCTGGAAGACACATTTACAATGATGATCAAATAGTGTATTTATATTAATACCTTCTCTAACTGCAATGCAAAACAGTTGATCATTTTACCTGACGGAATTCCTTTACCAGCCAATCTGTTACCATTCTCGCCAATAGCAAGATGGATCATATAGAGCAACACAGGGAAAGATGCACAACAGTTTTTGTTGTCATTTTCAACCAGCCCTGTCACAGCCAAATGACTGCCAGAGGAAGTCTTGTCCAAGCTATTTTCAGAGGCATCACTGCCCTGAATCAATTTCAGCCTGTTCTTGATCACATATGCTTGCATAGCTGTGACATGCTGGAGGTGTACTCCATAACATATATCACCAGTTCTGTGATCATTCCATTCCCTAACAAGCCTGATAAACTCCACATTAGGTCTGGAAAACATGGGCCCTAGTGCCACAAACAGAACTTTAAATGAATCACAAGGCAAAAGATCTAAATGGTTCTTTAGTGACTCTTGGAGGAGATTGGTTTCCCTGTGCTGTACTCGTATGACCATGTACTCAAACTTCACATCTGAGGCTTTTCGTGTTTGTAGATTAGCCACTATTGCATCAGCTAGGGCAGTGTATGATCCACAATGCCTGGAATTATCAGGCTCTTGGGATGGTGTACCAGGAAATTCATCTTGAACAAGAAACACAACCCGCATTGACGACAAGACCAAGCCAGGTGGAGTGACCTAAAATTGAAAAATGCTTAAATTAAGTAAGTTAATGATAAATACTTTTACAGCTTTATTGTTATTTCATTATTTATTTCATACTACATGTATTCAACTCTACAGCAACATACAATCCATTTAACCAAAGTCACGGTTTGCACATTCAGACCCCTACACATCCAACCTTGAATGTTTAGAAAAAATAAATGAATCTCAAAAGATATAAAAATGAATCTGCATGACTTGCTACTACAATAAACAAGTCCCTTTGATTTAGGCATTATTTCAACAACTCATTGTCAACTTGCCCCAAGAGCAGGGGTTTCAATTCAAATATTCATACCCAATACCTGCCTTACGTATTTGCTCTGGAGGTAAAAATGAACAGAAAGCCCATATACCGGTACCTGATCTTCCTTGCCTTCTGTTAAAAGCCTTTCATCCACATTATCACAGCCCAGGAACCCCAAGCCCATCTCCCTTGCCAGGTCTGGGAACCCTTCAGAGCATGCTCTGTTCACTGCCTCTCTCAGTCTTGTACCACATGTGCCAGAGGTTATGCTGGGGATCATGGTCGACAGCATCAAGTGCAGATCAGCTACCTGGGAACCAGTCTCATAAACTTCTTTTGTACTGCCGCATAGAATAGAGTGCAGTTTTGTCTTCAACCAGTCCGCATCTACAGGCCAGTCCTGAAAGAAGAATTGCATTTAAGGAACATTTGTCTTTACTGCTTTACATTTGCCATAGAATCCCTACAGTTAAGAGCTACAGTTTGGGAGAAATTTGACCACCAATAACAGTCTGCATTACTTTCTTATAAGTTGCATTAGACAAAATATTCCAAATACATTACCAACGGTTAATTATTATTTATTTATTATTTTTTTTGAACAATTTAAGGAAGAAGAAGAAGTAACTTAAGGCTAGCACTGTGTACAGATATCATTGTATTGTAGGTCAACTAGTGTCATATTTGTAAGTATTGTACGTAATATCATTATAACCTGTATTGCGTTTACTTACTAGTAGTGTTCTTTTTTTTAAATATAACTTATTGTAGTGTAAGTAATGTACTAAGTAATTGTACTGTAAGTAATGTATTAAGTAACTGAACTGTAAGTAGGAAGTTTTTTTTTCTGTCCTGTGTTTTGCAATTATTAAAAAAAAAAAACTCACAGTTAATTAATATACTGTCCACTTTTATTTACCATTTAACATAACAAGAGTGCAGACTTACTGCATGAGAACAGTCTAATTTCAGTGTGAAACATGATGAGATGTGGGTAGCCATGAGCACATCCTTCAGCACACTCTGGCAGGCCATCACAAAGTCATGCAGAGAACAAAACTCTTCAAATCCACACTGCTTTCCAATGGCGAAGGGAGTGCATGCAAACACCTGACCTTGGCAACTGGAGTGACAGCTCAAAACTGTGACGACTTCAACTGTCACAAATGAATGAAGAATAAAAGTCACTTACAGCATGAGAATAGAGCATGTCATAATAACTTGGAGGTCTGTTGTCTGGAATGTGGGAAACATATTGTTCTAGTGGTTTGTGCATCCCGCATGTCAGGTTTCAGCCCAGTTGGGAACCTAACAAGTGATTTTTGTTCTTAGGCAAAACGTAACAGTGCCTCTGTCCATCCAGGAACAATTAGGTACTGACAAATTCTTAGGCTAATATGCTGGAATTTTCCTCCATTTGGACAAGCATCCCATCCTTCCAGGTGGAGTCACTCTTCATGTATTACACTTTGGTACGACACGAAGTTGGACACTTAACTGTCACACTACACCTAAACATCTTTGTGCTAAATGGCTCACTGCCTGGATGCCAAAAGTTAAAGACTCTCAGAAAGAAAAATGGAGCTTAAGGCTGAAAAAACTAAACAATACCAACAAAGCCGCACTCATGTACCTGTCGGCCAGTGATTGTTCAAGAAGCTCAGCTTTGCAATGCATTCCATCAGTTCCTGACGGCTTACAAAGTTCTGAGTGATGACCAGACAGTCACTTTGTTGAGTCCCTGCATATTGAGAATAATATTTTTACTGGCAAGAATTTCAGTTTGAACTGTTAGAAATAGTTATTTTAATTTTTTAAATTAATGTTTATAAAAATAAGATGTTATTACTAACAGAATTAGTCTTCCAGAGTTCCACTCAAATGTCCAAACCGCTCACAATAAATATTAACCAAAAGTAACATTGTGGGCAGGGGACAGGGGGTTCTGAACCTTCTGCTTCCTGTACCTTTTACTCCTATTTCCCACCCCTTTCTTCAGTGCTTCCTGCCACTTTGTGCTATTTCTCAGCATAATATTATGCAATGTTGCAAGATTTTTCTCAAATTCTCCTGGTTCCTGCCACCTTTTCTCACTTCCCACCCTCTTTCTCCTGCCTCCCATACCCCTCCCACCCTGCCCCCCCCCCCCCCCCCATTCTCCTGCACACCTGCCGCCTGTCCCCCTCCACATCATTAATAAGAAAGTAAATGATCATCTGAGAGCCCTTGAGCTTGGCATGCTGCTCTAACATAGTAACTGCCCACATGTAAAAAATTTCTGCTAAGATTGTCAGTTAATACCTTCAGCCATGAATGCTGCCTTGAGAAACAGAGACATCCAATCACCGAACTGAGACTGAGGATCTTTGAGGTTAAACACGGCAAGAACCTGGAGACAAGAAATACAATAATTTATTGTAAAAGAATAGTACTATTTGAGAACTTCAACCTGGCATTGAAAAACAATTTCAATGTGTTGTTAAGATGAAAATGTCACAGATACACAAAAAATATTGCTGTCATCATCAGTCGGTTAGATATGATGCTGAGTGGTGCATAGGGCATCAACAAGCTTTTTCCATTCCTGCTAGTCCAATGTAATTCAGAGACTAGAGTTCTTCCTCGGCAGTCCTCCTCCAGGTAGAGTTCGGACGGTCTCTTTTCGTTTTACCCTTTGGTGTCCTCTAATGTAGGTAAAGGCATATACTGCTAATTGAAAGAATCATGGATGAAGTGTTAAAGCAGTAAATGTGATACCTTTCTAGTTCCTTCAGGCAGCCATTGCTTATCAAGGAAACCCTCACTTTCAATATAGTGAGCATTTGCCACTTGATCATCAGTTCCAGAATCCCTTTCTTTCATGTAATGATGGACTTCTTTACCAACATGTCTCTCAAGAACTTTTACATTCTTCAGGGTGTTGAGAAGCCAGCAATGCTTCCCTGGAAAGTCAATGCACATTTTCCATCAGCAATTAACCAACTTTGAAAATAATCTTGAGTCAGGGATGGGGTTGACTTTTCATCAGCACATAGATCTGCACAATGATGTTAGGTACAGACTGAATGATATAACTCTGAGGGATACCCTTTTCTGTGCCCCTAGGCTTTTCAAGAAGTTCTTCTAGCTTCTGGTATATACGAGTATCTAATTAGTTTTCAGGCAGGTAGGGTAGAAATAAGTTTTCTCTAAGTTTGTTCATCCTTGACAGGTCAGACAGCTAAGTCATGCATGTAAAGCAACAAGTCAGAGCCTTAAGATCAGAATCACAATAAACAAGGGCTTCATGTTGGCTACTACTACTACTAATTACCCCTCCCGGACCATCACAGAACTACATATTTTAACATCCCTTCTAATAATTAGATCCTATTCAGGTATCAAATGGTGGTTATTAATTTAACCAGGTTTAAAACACCTGGGAATTGGTGCTCGTTCAAGGACCTGGATCCCAGCAGAATCTGTGAGGGGTTCAAACCCCTGGTGTTGTTTACCATGAGGTGAATTTACTTGTTATGCATTGTGTCAGCTGTTAAATTGTCTTGGTCGTCTCTCCCACCTCGACCAGGTAAGGATCCTCTCCATCACTCATTTGGTGTAATTGTGCTGGACTGTGGTCTGGTTGCTGGCACACTGCAACCAGTTCCTCCAAGCACTGGCAGATCATGGGTCCCACATCCCAGTGGGGAGCTGCCAACACCAGTGAGTAGCCCTTGCCCATCCAATACACCTTAGCTTCTGAGCCAATGTTTATTTACAAATTACAAATGTGAGATCACCGATCACTCTAAAGACAATACCTTGCAAGGCCTCTGCATGTTGCTTGCATTGAGGAAAGTCGCACCTTATGTATCTTGAGTCACCAGAGGTGTCGAATGCAAACACAGTGCTGGGGAACCGTGAAAGAAGTTCCTGTGCCTGAATATACATAACAAAGACAAATTCACCTCAAGATCATATGGTGTCCATATTATAGCAGCAGAAAGATGCTTGTTTTAATATTTAAGGTCCTTCCCCTTTGGGTCCATCTCTGGCCCTCATGCATTATGCGCCAACACCAGTATCACAAACACCTTTCCCTTTGCACATACACACACAACTGTATCCCTTAGAACAATGACATAATTTATTTTATCCACCTCCACTTCATGGAGTACAAATAATGTATGGAATGAGTAAAAATATCTCACAATATTTGTGCTCTGCAAAACCGGTTTGTGGGAGTGGCAGTGGCCTAATGATTAGTGCCCTGGACTCCGGACCGGGCAGTCCGATTTGAGCCCTGGCCGGGGCACTGCATTGTGTTCTTCAACAAGACACTTTACTCTCACAGTGCCTGTCTTCACCCGGGTGTATAAATGGGTACCGGCGAATTTACTGCTGGGGGTAATCCTGCACTGGACTAGCATCCTATCCAGGGGGGAGTAGAAATATTCCTTGTCGCTTCATGCTACAGAAACTGGGATAAGCTCTGGCCTGATGGGCCACTACGGCTCACAAGCAGAGTTAACCTTACATTTTACAAGACCAGTTTCACAGGTTCTGTACCATAAAATCCTACATGACTTATTCGAAAGTAGGCTAGTGGAAAGTCAGCATTTTGGGTAAAGAAAATTTTAGATATTAAATGTCTTATTAGACATAATTTTTAGTTTGTAGTATCGCTGTACATTTTAACTCATCATTGGTATTTTGACTCGCCCTATGGGGTCACCAAAATACTTCAAGACTCATAAAAACATACAGTGATATTACACTAAAATGTCTAATTAACAATTATTCACCAAAGTGGAGGTGGCTAGTGGTAGATATTTACCGAGCCACAAAGTTAAAACACTGAGATAATATAACCTAAAAAGGATTATTTTAAACTTATTTATTCCACTCAATGATTACAGTTTTTGCGCATGAGCTGCTTGGAGGTGAATAGCAAAGGATACATCCCTAGTTTGAGTAGCCAGTCAGCGCCTGCCAACAATGCTATCCACATTTTAGTATATACTAATAAGATATATTTCCTCTGAGTCTCAGAAATACTGCCAGACCCTTCATTTTGAAGAGGTTTCACATCACCAGTTATGCATCAGTCAATTCCAGCAGTGCCCATCCCCCCCCCCCCCCCCCCGGGCAACCCCGGGGCATTTCCTAATGTTGCCCGTCCCGGGGGTGGGGCATTTGCGTACCTCGGGTTGACCCCCGGGCATTTGACACGTGGTTTCGAAACCGTGGAGTGAGTTGCGTATTCGTGATGGAGGCGTTTATAGGCCAAGACGTGGACTACGTTGCAGATTAGCTAGTCCATGAAGGACTAGAGAAGCTCGTGGATGTTCATGGATGTTTTCAAAGGAATATTTTCTGAATTTTAGATATTTCTTCATTGTCAAGAAGCAACAACTTGTATTATATTCTTATATCACCTATCGAGAGATTGAAAACAATCAACCCGGGAGCGGGGCATTTGCCCGGCTCCCTCATCCCCACCCTGGGGAATTTACCAAAGAAATGCTAATGCCCGGGGGGGCCCGGGGGGGGGGGGGGGATGGGCACTGCTGGAATTGACTGATGCATTACATGTATATTTTATTTAGCACCTAATCTTTTATAATTTTTTTTTTGGCTTGAGTTTTTTATTCAATTTTCGTTATGTTTGATAATGAGTTGTTTTGGGATAGAAAGGAGGTTTTTTATTTCAATGAGTATTTGAGGATGAAGCTTGGCTCTACTGGACGCCTTCTTGTCGTTTTTTTCCTTTACAAAGGTTATCCCCCCTAGCTGGGTAGAAGGTGATATTATAGCTTCTCCAGTTTTTGCAAGTGAAACTTTCAGGTCAGATTATGTTTCTACACAGAAAATAAGATTCAAGACTGCTGCGGGGTTTCTAAATAAGAAAATTTCCATGCATCATGGCTCTCCTGAAAACAGATGTAAACTCAGCTGCCTACAGATTTGTTACGCTTTATTCAAGGGCATGCAATATGTGAAAACAATTTGATTTTTGAAAATTAAAGATAGAGGACGGAAAGATACAGAACACGGCAGAAACAAGAAGTTTTATAAATCGAGTCTCGTAAATTAAAATTCAGTTGCATTTTGATAAATTAAAACAATGCAATTTATTACTTATAAAGGCTTCTTCGCTCATCTCCACATGTGACACCTCAGCTGACATATGTCTACATTTGATCGGAGAGGAGGTGGAAAGCGATATACGTTGATTTGAAAAGCGTGATTTTCACTTAAAAGGAAAAAAGAATAAATCAATAATGATTTTACACTCGAAAAGAAACGTAGCATTCCCTACCTTTGCACAAACACTGGCATCTTCTTTCGTTGCGTTCTTTGTTTGGTCCGCCATCTTGGACCATGTTGGAGGCCCTCGTAAAGGTCATTCAGCGGTATCTCCTTGACTGCAGTTTTCAAACAAAATGGCGGGCGAATCAAGCGCTGAAGTCAAGCAAGTGCTGTTAGCCACAGAAGCAGAATTATACATCGAAGAGTTAAAAACATATCCCCTAAAAGAAATAGGCAGTCCTAAGTAAGTATCTGCCTTGTTATAATAGAGTTATTTCCTGTAGTTGTTGTACTCCCAAATTAAACATAACCTTCGATTTTCAAATTATGGAAAATTTAGGGCAAATTATCAGTGTACTAAGATTAAGTTTATATTTTCCCATTTTCACAGATGGATGAGTCAACACGAATTCGTAGAAAAACTAAACATGCAAGTAAGCTTTCAAATTTATTTTTAAAAATTGCTCATGATCAGCAATAATTCGAGCAGACATTAATTGCTTATTGTGTATTTGAATGTATCAGTATAATTTTATGGAGGTTCCCAAGCTCAGGATATCACTGAAAATACTGAAACCAGATCTATTATATTAAACAAATCCATGACTATGCATTTAACAGGCCATCATAAGTGCATCATCGCAGGCAGATGAATTTATCAAGGAGCTGCTCATAACTTTGGAGAAGGTAAACAGTTAATATTTATTTAGTTTATATACATGTATAATAAAAATAAAGTAATATCGTTTGTCACGATGTAGTCACTGGTGATGTGAATCACAAGACGTTGAGAGACAAACAATAATACTGTATTATTGTAAGTTGTACTTTTATCAGAATGAACAATCACAACCTCTTTTACGACATTATACATGTACTGTCATTATTTTTATGTGCAATGCTTCTATTACTCACAGGAGGGGGGCTGTCATACAAAAAGGATGGGGGATGCTACTAATCAGAAATTTTGAATTTTTGAATTAAATCCTTAAAGAAACCTAGGCATGGCTCAAGCATTTTTTTTTTTTGTCCTTATAAGGACCATATTTTACAGTGCGACTATTTGAAGCAGGGCACCCTGAACAAAATTAACTTGTCAATTGAAAACAAAGGATAGGGACATTTTTTTAGGGTTAGGGTTGTTTGCGACCTAGAACGTCACTGGTCCGTTGCTAAAAAATGTCCCTATCCTTTGTTTTCAATTAACACTGTGATTGGTTAATTTAGTTCAGGGTGCCCCGGTTCGAGTAGTCGCACTGTAAGCCAGATTGGTCTACAATGCCAACACAGCACGACAGTGTTTTTTATTTTTTCATGTGCAACCCTCAAGGAGACCTTGACAGCTAAAAATAGTTCCAGTATTACGTCCTGTACACCTTAAATATGACCAAAATCCTTAATTTGCACCCCCCCCCCCCCCCCACTGAGAGAGACAAGAAGTACCCCTGCCCCTTTCATATGGGAATACATATGAGAATACGCCCCCCCCCCCCCCCCCCCCTCTCTCCTGCCCCTGGCACTGGGCAAGTACTCAATCGATATCTTTGTTTGGGTGATGTTTTGCTCTAGTCGCTTCTACAAGGTATGATATTTCTTAGCAAGTTGTCACCAGATTTGATGATGGGTTGATTCTGTTTTAGCATGTTTGGTTGCATAGAACAAAATATACAGTGTGGGCTTTGTTCAAAAAGTAGGCCAATAATTTGGTCAGCAAAATTGATTTCACAATGGCACCCTTATTTTGAGTATTAAACCAGAGAAAACAAGAGATAGTGTAAGTTTTGCCTGACGTTTAGTCACACAATTTTTCAGAGATAATTTTATTAAATTTTATTGTTCAATACTATGTCTACATGCAGATCCCCATCTTGATCCATGAGTTACTAGCTGTGGAACTTTGGAAAGACAAGGTGTTTCCAAAAATCTTAGAGTCAGGCTATGATCCCAAAACAACCTTACCTGTTTATTTTGTGGTTGGTATTATAATTTTGGTGCATTGACTACATCATTGTTGGTTTAACGGTATGTTTTTAATAATTTTCACTAACTGCATTTGGCAAACAATATTGGAACTCAGTTGCACAATTATATATATCATTTAACATCTAGTGACTGTCACAGTTTATAAAAAATTGTGACCAGCTGGAATTTTCTTGCTACTGGCATGACCCCTATGATGTGATAGTCATGATACAAAACAGTGTATTAAAATTTAAATATTATTATGCACATAATGGCCGTTTTTATACTAGAGACGCGTTACCCGTCTGGACGAGCTTCGGCAAACATTTTGCAAATCGTCCGGTTATCCGTCTCTAGTATAAAGACGGGCACAAGACGCGTTACCCGTCTAGACGAGCTACTTTTTGAAACGCGTCTTGAACGACGGATTTCGAAAAGTAGCTCATCTAGACGGGTAACGCGTCTTTTGCCTGTCTTTATACTAGAGACGGATAACCAGACGAATTACAAAATATTTGCCGAAGCTCGTCCAGACGGGTAACGCGTCTCTAGTATAAAAACGGCCAATTATAATTAATAATTGTTTATTATTTAGTTTTTTCTATTAATTACATACTAGAGTGATTTTATTTAACCCGTGAAAAAACATGTAGCAACTAGTGCGCAGGAGTCAAAACTAAACAAAAGAAAACAATGGAATTAGTGTGTTATACTATCTGAAAGTTTACTTGCTATTTCACAGGCTGGTTAAAACTGCTCTTTATGAACTGCTTGACTGTGATAAGCTAGTTTTTTTTAATTGAGAGCATGATATATATTTTCAACAGTTGTTCCATGAAGCAACAGTGATAAGTCTACTGGAAACCATTTTATATCACAAGGTAAAGTCAAAAGTAATCAAGTTGTTACAGATGCGTATACAGTGTCTTTTTGTTCATTAATTGTCAAGATAATTACGACTTTTTTATTATTTACAAGTTTTGGAAACAATGTAGTTAATTACAAATAAAATATTGTATTGATTGATGCATTAATCTTTTTTTTTTGCTGGGGGAGGGGGAGGGGGAGGGGGTGCAGATCAAATAAGGCAAGGTCTTCAGGTTTTTAAGCATGCAGTACAAGCTCCAGGGCAACCTGAAACCATTTTCTTTGCACACTGTCGTGAATGTGAAATTTAGTTGTTTTTGATTCATTGATATTCACACTTATTATTAATTTAATAATTCCCCAGGAAGCATGTGAAGCTGCTGGTGATTGCATTCTTGATCTTGCTGATTATTGCCTAAGGAGAATATCACTTCTTATTGCACGGTAGGTACATGTAATACTGACCTGTAGTATATGAAATGATTCATATATATGAACTGCGGATATATATGAAGGTGATATGTGATCTTCGCAGTGAATTTCCAATTTAAGCAATTGGAATGAAGAAGCCTGAAAAAAATCAGGCCCTGATTTTTTCAGGCTTCTTCATTCCAATTGCTTAAATTGGAAATTCACTGCGAAGATCACATATCACCTTCACATGTAATACTGTTTGCAGCGTTTCAAGCGATTTGACTAAACAGAACTGGTGCTGCTTTCAGTATTGGTATTACAATACAAGTGCATGCATTTAGTTTTTCTTGTTATTGAATTGAAACAAATTCTTTGTTGTAAAAAGAAAGTAAAGTTCTGAAATTATCTTTGTATTTGCAGACAAGAGGAAGATCAATCAACAAATGCTAGTGATGACTCCTCAAACATAGAGGTACATTGTACATAGAATAACTAATTATTAGTTATTATCAGTGATGGTGCTTTGACTACATCATTGTTGCTAATATTAAAAATTTCACTAACTGCATTTGGCAAACAATATTAATTAATTATTAATTAATTTGTCAACATAGAGTTCACATGGGGCCTCAGGTAAGTGGTCAACCTCACCACTGAAAAATTGTTCACTTGGAAGAGGGTCTGCCTGCCAAATCTGTCATTAGCAGAGGTTTTAACTGAGTGTGTGAATAAACAAATAATGTTGAGTAAGTTAAATTTTTGAACAACTATAATCAAGCTCATCCGAATTGAAGCCAGTTAATGAAAGTTAATAGCATATAATAAATTATTAATTTCTGTGTGAACAAATACATGTAATGTTGCTTAGTCATTAACAGAATTGTATACATGCAAGTTCTAAGTTCACATCCTTTATTTTATTTACAAGACACTGATTTCCAGAGTCTAATTCAAGATTTGCTGTGCATCTCTCCAGGAGTTGAAGAAGCAAGATAGAACAATATTCTTTACTGTTTGCATCAAGTCTGTTTCAATTCTTCGGTACATTACAGACTGCTTAGCCAGGTAAAGCCAGTCCAGTATTAAATTCAGATTTTGCTCCTTGCTCAGGTTATACATTAATTTCAAGCCTTAAATACATGAACTACGGTAATTATAATAATTTAGCCCTTTGAACTATTTTTTTCCTTTTGTTGATGCTTCATGACAAATTCAATGCAAGGCAGGTCATCTTGTTTTACTTTAGCAGAAAATGAATTATGACAGTTTAATTATAAATTATAATGCTAATTTGTTGTTTATTAAAATGTATACCTGTATTTTTTAGTTTACCTTTGAGTGTCATGACACGGCTTCTAAACACACATAGTAAGTATCTAACTAGTACTGTTTCTTAACCCTTTAAGCCCAATATCCACATACAAATATTCTAAACTTTAACGTTTTACTTGCAGACACTCCAGTAGTACTTGTTCAGCTAGTTGAAAATCCTCCATGGATTAAAAGAGAAGGCGGTGAGTAGTGATATTGAGTAAAAGTGAACACTTAATACAGTATTTACCCGTGTATAAGTTGACTTTTTT
Source organism: Meandrina meandrites (assembly GCA_963693305.1). NCBI lineage: Eukaryota > Metazoa > Cnidaria > Anthozoa > Scleractinia > Meandrinidae > Meandrina > Meandrina meandrites. The sequence goes on from OY855910.1 coordinate 36,380,758, forward strand.
GTACCTAAAAATCAGTCCAAGAAATCATCCTCAACTTATACATATATAGGTCAAACTTTTTTACCCAGGCACCAATTTAATACAGTCTGCACAATTAGCATTAGATAACAAATTATGTGTTAATATGCTAACAAACATCGTATTAACAGCAGTACATGTTACAATGTCCTTTTGCTTTGCTATCTGTGTCGTTAAATTGGCAGTTCAAGTTCAAATTCATTAGAGACTCACTGGCACAAGGTTTGAATAAAGAGCTGACATTTTCCACTCATAAAGCTGTAAATCCACTCGAGAAAAACATCTTCATGCATGATCTCGCAAGACAAGGTTAGATTTCCAAGAAAATTCTTACCCAGAAATGAAATGTTCAGAATAATTTTGTCTTCAAAATTACAGCAGGCACATTATATGTACATGTTGTGGTTTAAATTTATCTTTGGTTTAAAATTTTTCAAACCAGTGTGATTTTCATAATTCATGGTCTCATATTCATTATCATAATCTGAAACAAAGGGAAATCAAAATCAAAATGGTTTGAAAATTTTTAACCAAAGATAAATTTAAGCCACAACATACACAAGCGTAGGAAAAAAATCGATAAAATAATAATATTTAATATTAAATGAATGTATTCAAAACTGATAACCTTTTAAGGTATACATATTATTAAGTTATGTCATTCTGTAAATAAAGGAAAGCTGTTGAAATTTATTGATAACACTTGGAAAGAGATATCAGAAAGAGAAAGACTACAACTCAGCAAAACTGAGGGGCAAGTGAGTTAAAATTGATATTCAATTTATTGTTATTGATTAAAAAATAATTGTGAATACCGAAAGAGGTGTGATATACACAGTGTACATTTACAAAATGCAGTATCATTGGTCTGCAATGTGTCCAAAAACAGTTTCATAGCCCAAAGCACAGGAAATGATATTATTTAATATTTTTACACATAATGTTGCTAGGCAATTTTTGAAGCTGTAGTGTCTGTTTATGTTAAGGTATGGCTTGCTGTCTATCAACTGCTTATGAATGAGGACTGTCAGAGAAAGTACGAATTCAATTCTTATAGCAAGGAACAAATTTTGAAGGTAACTAAAACTATGGCTTTGTAACTGAACTTCCTTCAAAAACTGAGAATTTTTGCAAACTTTTTATAAATACGCAAAATTATTTACCAGTAGCTTGAAATTTTTGCAGCTGCGAGGTTTCATGAATGAAGTCCTTCTAGATCAGATTCCCAGCCTGATAGACTTACAAAGATACCTCGAACAGCTGTCCATCATGGAACCACCAGCTATGAAAAAAGATATTATTTTGGAACAGGTAAAAGAGTTTATTTTTATTTTTTCTTTTAATCATTTTTAAGCATTTACTGGCTTTGATAAGCTAATGTAGTTTAACTTTCTTGAAATTAGGTTCCAGAAATTAGAGAAAAACTTGTGAAGGAAAACCAGGGCAAATGGGATAAGATTGCTAAATACCAGAAGAAAGCTTTCTTTTCACCATCTGCAGAGGATATTAAAAAACAAGCTAAAATGTGAGTACTGGTATTATTGAAAATCATTTATACAGGTCATAAAATATCATTCTCTGATCTCATTTCAAATTTTCCTTCACCCTTGTCAATTTGAAATAAGGCAGGTTTTGGTTACACTAAAAAAAATATGGACAATTTTGTAGCCCTACATTTAAGGGGGGCAGACAGGCAGGTCTGTACTTCCCGCTTTCCGTCCATTGTACCTTTTATTGCTGGTCCTTACCCCTTCCTAAGCCGGTTCCCTTCCCGCCTCTTTGAGCTATTTCTTATTACAAAACTTTATGAAATGTGGCAACATTTTTCTCATTTAATCCAGGTTGAACCCGCCACCTAGAAAATCCTCCTTCCCCTGTCCTCTCTTCTCCTGCGTCCCATACCCCCCCCCCCCCCCCGCACCCACCCACACCGTATTCTCCCAGACTCCCGCCCCCTGTTTCCCTCCACATTTAATCAACCACACGAAATTCAGAAACACTTCATCTCTCATAGCTTCAGACCCCTTTACGTTAAGAATTCAAGATATGATGCAATGATGGTGTGGATCTCAACTTTATGGTTGTGTTCGTTAGGTGGGCAGATACATATAATTTGGACATGCTTGAGGAACTTGTCAACGAGCCGCCAAAATGTGCCATGTGTGGCCAACCAGCAACCAAGAGATGCTCAAGATGTCAGACTGAGTGGTACTGTAAAAGGTGATAATAATTTTAAATGAGACTACAGACCAAGCTGCTCAGTTTGTTGGTTCACCTGTGGCTCTGGGTTGCTCAGGTTACCACCAAAATTAGTTTGGAGCAGTACAGACAGTACAGCACTAGCTTTAAATTGATTGAAGGATAAAAAATAAAATTAGTTTAAGAAGGTAGAAAGGTACTAAGAGGAACTGTTACAACGGCAATAATGTTAAAAATGGAGAAACCGACTAAAACCTGAAATTATACAAATAACCAACTTGAAAACCTTACATCTACTTACATTATGAAAGCAATTTTAGGAGCTCTGTCGCAATATTTTGAATCGTTTTTTCTGGTGTATAAAATTACTTTCAGTTCAAAGAGAACCTCAAACTAATATTTTTCGAATTAGAAAAATACCAAAGAAGTAACGACAAACCGAAACGGATGATAAATGAAAAACTTGAAAATTTGGCCCGGCTGGAATACGAGGTTTCCCTGTTTGCCCCCGCTCGTAACATTTCTTGCGGACACAAAATTTGTGCCCGAGACACAAAAAATGCTTCTGATTTCTTTCAGAAACGTTTTGTGTACGCAACAAATGTTGCCCGTTTGCTCGTCCAAGAGAACATCTTCGTTTTATCTTTTTTTGTCTAAGCTTCTTTATTCACTTATCCTTCTCTTTCTCCAGAGAATGCCAAGTCAAGCATTGGAGCAAGCACAAACCTACTTGCAACCTGATAGTGGAATCAAAAACATAGCCCAGGATACAATTACGCTGTTTTTCATAAATAACTGTTTTTATTTGAATGAAAAAGGTTATTTTTAAATGGCGTCAAAACAGGCAAGAACGCTGAGAGACAACGTCTGGCCCCGTTTGGACGTCTCCTATGCATAATACGAGGACATTGAATACTTCCAGTTTTTATTTTTTTTATTTTCAAACTTGATGGTGCAAAGGAAGAACTTAATATTGGCGCGGGATGATCTGTGCGCAGTAATTTCCCGCCACTCGTTACGTCATCTGTACAACTGCAGCAGTGTCTACGTGACTCGCACCCGAGTAAAGCGTGTCATGTTGTATTTAAATTCAGAAATGAAGTAAAACATAAAAAAAGAATAAAAATGTAGAAAAGTGTCATTTTGTGGAAAGTCCTTCATCAGTAGGATGCATCCATTTAGAGGGCACGTCTTTCCTCGCGCGTCGTCCCCCCTCCCTCGCACGCTCCTCGCGGAATGTGTATATTGTTCTCTGCCTCATTTACAGCCCCGACAGCAGGGTAATTATATGTCAAAGTAGCGTAGTAATTTGAATTTGAAAACTATCCCGCTTTCACAGTCCTCACGGAACGTTTCAATCACTTCTCCAGCGCTCACCTCCACCATTCCTCTGCTATTCATTTCTTTAATTAATTTGTAATTGATCACATGCGAGACAATGGAGTCTGATTGCGTGCGATCGGCGCGAGGGGCATCTCTAAAGGTATAAGACGGTTCTAATTTTTTTTTAAAAAACTCAACTTTTTCATGGATGTTTTTTTGAATTTACTAGACGTGCTTTTTCCAGTTGAATAGAACCCTGTAGAAAGCAAAGCCAGTAGTTTTCGACTAGCTTAAGGTGGGGGTACACCCGATTTTGAGTGAAATTTTAAGAGTTTTAAGGAAGGGATAGAAGAAAGAAAATTATTTTTGAAACACTGACAGACAGTTGACCCCCACGCAAGAGCACCCCAGGTTGTCAGGGAACTGTTTGGGTGTCCATATACTAATTTTTAACTTCAAATTCTAATTTTAAAATCACATTAAATCTCTAATATTTCTTATTTCTCCAAATTTTACTAATCCTTTGAGAAAAACTATCTCTTTCCAAACATCCCCAAAAATCACCAAAAAATTTACAAAACACCGCTTATCATAGCTTTGTGAAATGAGCATAGAGTTTCTGGATTGCTTGAAACGCAGACGAGATATTCGCATTAAACCAAGTTTAGCGGTGGAAAAACGGGCTTCAGGTGTACCCCCGCCTTAAGAGTCTCAGGGCAACAGTTGGTTAAGGCCACTTGAACCAAAATTGATTAACAATTATTCCCGGCTCAGCTGTGAGAATATCGGTATCTCCAGATACAGGTAGTGTTGTTGAAGATATTGTTGCAAACTGAAAAACTCGTAGTTTTTTTCCTCCTTCGACTGATTGCATCACCGTTTCTTGAACGCCCCTCGCGCGCGTCAAAGCAGAACGCCTTTCGCGTGGCCATTGAGCTTCCTCTCGAACCTTCTTTTTCGCTTCTCGTTCGGCGGACAGAGGGACTGCCTTCTGTCTACCGGACACCAATAAGTGCCACTCCCGTCAACAAGGCGTCGCTTGGAATCGAAGCACTTGAGCTGGAGCGGCTCCGCGAGCTTAATTTTCAACTCTCCCATTTTCCAGCCTGTACGAAAAAAAAAAGAGGCCTCTGCGAAGGAGTTCGCTAGAGCGGTACGAGCGGATTTGCGGCGCTGCGGTGCTTGTTGTCAAAGTACTTTTGCCCGGATGCCGGTGTTTGGTGACTAAAATTTTGAACGAAATTTACTGTTGTCACGCTCACTTCACTCGCCGACTTCCTCGCCCGCGCCTGAAGAGATTTCATGGGCTGCACGGCTGTAACAAGGAACTTGAACCAAAAATTTAGAGCCAGCTATTTTAAGCGCTGTATAAAAAACACGGTATATTTATAAGCCGAGACTGTTGCAAAATAAAAACCTGAAAAACAACGCCAAAAAGCGTCGACTTGTTTTTCTACTGCGCTTTAGTTGCTAGTATTTTGCAGCTTGTTAATATTTTTTTCGTTACGATACTTCAGAAAATTGGTCAACAAAATAGCTCTCTAAATAAGAATTCTTTCAAATCGCTTATTAAAAAATTATGTAGCCTTATAAGTGTAAAAAAAAAACAACAGCAACAACAATAGCAAAAATACACGCTCCACGTGGTGGCGCTTAAAGGCGCGTGTTGATACGGCGGGAAAGCCTGTTTGAATAAATTTTAAGAAGGGATAAAAGACATAAATCTTTTGATAGACAAGTTTTTGTTCGCTGAAAAATAATAAAAGACACTCCTAAGAACACAATAATATGACGCGCGTCCAATAGAACAGACAAATCCGCCACTTACGCGTGCGCAGTAGCAGCGCGTCGGGCCAGCACCTCGTGTTTGTCTTGCTACAAGCGTCTCTTCCTTGTGCTCTTATACTGAGAGAAGCAGTAAGCTTGTTTTAGACCTTGGCGGATCGAGCTTTTCTCTGGCGCAAAGTCGACAAGAGCAAGAAAACAAGTCATTCTACATCTGAAAAGCGCAAATCCGGCGACATGGAAGGTAATTCGGAGATTTTGCTGCACTGCGGCACTTTTATTTTCAAATCTCAGTCAAACTCTTATGAGCGACTCCATGAATTGTTCTCCCCTTGTTGTCTTATATTTCTTACTAGTCTCATACGAGGCCTTATAAAGCCCATAGGACATATGGAAGTGTGCACCACCGAAGTCAGCTCAGAAATTTCTTCAGTTCAACCGGCAATTTAAGCTCAGATATGCTCTAGTTTTGTAATGTAAGCCTCTATACCTGGAGTAAACGGCGAAAAATGTCCGCTGCGACTAATTTCGAAGCGGTTCGCTCGAAGTTTCTTTATTTCAATTCGCGCTAAGGGTATGTACAGGCAAGTATAAATTATGCCTCGGGGACGTACCGATCTCTTGCACTAACCTAAAGTTTTGATTTTTTCGTCCAAAATATCGCGACAAAGGGCTTAAATTTTCTTGCAAACGATACTGAAGCTGTCGTTTTGACCTCGAAGATGCGAAGACATGATGTTGTTCTTCTTTACTCGAAGGAGCGAAGTCTAAGAAACGATCTGCGGACACAGCGCTTCACAAGTCGAGGTCCCCAAAGAAAGCCAAGTCTGGAAAGGAAGGAAAAAGAGGGAAAAAATCATCGAAAGGCGACGGACCACACGTGAAAAGAGCGTCGTCGGCCTACATTCACTTCACCACAGACTTCCGAAAGAAACTCAAGGAGAAATGCGAGAAGAAGGGCGATCCACTACCCAAGGCGAACGAAGTAGCGAAGATGGCGGGCGAAGCTTGGAAGAATCTCTCGGAAGATGACAGAAAACCATACAACGAGAAGGCCCAGTTAGACAAAGATCGTTATATGAGGGAGGTAAGCAAGAATTCTCGGCAAAGCGAAGCTCGAATGTGGAGTTAAATTACTAATTTTTGAGCTGTTCAACATGGCCGCCACCCTTTCTCCGTTTCGTGTCAAGCGCCAATGTGATGTCACGTGATATTTTTGTTCCTATGGAAGAAAAATTTTGTTCCAAGATAATTTTTTAATTATTTCAACTGCTGTGATTTTAAAGGCTAAATTTTTTTATTTCAATTTTATGGGGAAAAAATATATATTTTTAAACTGACATTTTTGAAAAGATCACGTGTTTTTTTCCACAGTTCTTTGCACAAATCATGCAAAACTCTTAGGAAAACTAAAACTCTTAATATTTCATTTACACATATTTCTTTATCATGCTGATAACCTTACTTTTAGAAGAGTGTGGTTTAAAATAGAAAAAAATATTTGTGTTTTTAGTGCTAAAGCACAAACTTTCATTTCAGTGTTTTTTTTTTTAAGCCGTAATATAGAAACGAACAACATTAAACTTAAGGTTCCCCATGTAAAAAATCTAAGGAAGAAGAATTGTTGTCTTCAAGGCCAGTGCTTGGCTCATGTCAGGCAATTTCAAAATTTCTGTTCTTCAGTCTGCTAGGGAGTTCAAATTATGAGTAGCATTTTACAAAATGTGATGTGGGTGGCAAAGAAAGCCTAACATCAAGGTATTTTGATTCAAGCCAGTGAGCGGCAAAATTTACTTACTATGCCAGTTTGCCTTCTTCATCACATTACATTTTTTTTGACACTGGAAAAGAAAACAAAAGAAAAGACAAAGTTCCAATTATAAGAAAAGTTTAAATTTAAATTATTATTTTTCTATAGTCCTAAATTGTCTTTTTTGTTTTGTTTTTGCTATTTTAATATTATCTATGAGAGTTTATATGTTGTCAACTGTTAAACTGTTGAGTCCTGACAGGGCGCGACAAAAGTGCTGTCCGATAGCCCGGGGCTAGTGGAATGATTCTGTGGGCTAGCATCTTTAGAACACAGGTTGCCCAACGGGCAAGCCGGGCGGCAAAGCAATTTTTTTTATGGCAAATTCAGAAATAAGTGTGGAGCAAACAGGTCGTGAGGGAAAGTGAAACGGTACAATTGTTTTCTAAGTTGAAATGAGCAATGCAATGCAGCAATGACAATGACAATGGCTTTACAGAACATGGAAGTATATTATCAGCTGTATTTATGACCTTTCAGTTTTGGAATTTTTGTTTATGTTCAAATTTTGATACAAAGTCTGTTGTTACGGCGACAAGCATTTGTTAAATCGAGTGTTTCTATACAAGTACTGTAGAATTAGTTGATCCATGCTCCACATTAATAATAATAATAATAATAATAATAATAATAATGGCATTTCGGACAGTATATCCACAGAGTGGCTCTTCGCCTGCCCGATGCTAACTAAATTTACAATTGTAAAAGGATAAAAAAAAATATCTAAAAATCTATATCTATATGTAAACGAGATAAAATTGTCTTGGACTTATGTTAATTAAACTAACTTAAATAAACTAACTAAATGATTAATTATTATTAATCATTATTAATTGCATGTAGTTTGCAACGTAAATAAATTTTATTGTCTTTATTGAATAAATTAATTTCGGGCTACCACTTCAGAGCTTTGGGCTAGTACAATGGAATAACAGCTTGCTCAAAGGGCAAGCTGATTTTTTGATTTTTGTCTCACCCTGCCTGATGTGAAAATACAAGTTCTCTTTACTTGTCTCCATATATTTCATGTTACAGTGGTTGAGAGAATTTGATTTGGACATGATTTTACTTCCAGTGGAAATGCCATTTTTTTTTTTGTACTCTTCTCCATGCATACACTTTATTCAAAAATGACGGAAACACATTATTCTTTTGTCTTCATGTTAATTGGCCCTCATTGCCTCAATCACATCTGCAAAATTCAAAAGAATCTGTAGTTTAAAATGAGGCAACGAGGGCCAATTAACATATAGGCAAAAGAATAATGTATTTTTTGCCATTTTGGAATACCGTAAGGTGTATTTCATGATTCAGTTGTTGGGAAATTTGATTTGGACATCATTTTACTTCCAGTAGAAATGCTGTTTTTTTGTACGTATAGAAAAAAGTACTAACCGAGTTAGTCAAGTCTAACAAATTTTTTTCCTTCTTCACAGAGTGGAAAATTGGCTAAAGTTGAATCTGACAGGCCAAAGCGTGCTCCAACAGCTTATTTCATATTCCTTGCTGAATTCCGAAAGGAAATGCAAGGTAAAAAGATAGAAGGTGATCAGAAAATCCCAGCTCTTGCTGGAGAAAGATGGCGATCCATGACTGAAAAAGACAAAGAGAAATACAAGCAGTTGGAGACTGTTGCTAAAAAAAAGCATGAAGGTGAAATGGAGGAGTGGAGAAAGAAGGTCAGTAAAAATGAAAAGACTTCCATTTCTCTAACTGTAATTCATATTATTTGTTTACATCTAGTGTCGACAGATTAAAACAGTAGTAATGATATTTTATTCAATTGATCTGTGGCTCTTCTCTCGCAAATTATCTAACTACAATGAGAATACAGCTTAAAAGTTAATGAGCAAGATTAAAAGAGTACTCGAAAGTCCAAAAAAAATTTACAAATGACATTGTATTAGAACTCTCTAATTTAAAGTCTTGGACACTTCAAGAAAGGTTCACACTTGCATGTTCTAATGTTCTCGGGATGCTGTTAAAGAGGCCTGCGGCACTGTCTTTGAAAGATGATCCATTTTCAATTGGAATCTTCAATTTTGTTAGGTTATAAAATGTAGGTTCCCAGCATTTCATATGAAAACTTTATTTGTGCTTGAAAAATGTGACAGCTTGGCCTAGCATAGAACAAATATTTTTTTTTAAATCAAGCAAGCCAGGGTGCAACGAAATTAATATCCTCAAGTGTTTTCCTCACCAGCCTAATAAATAGAGAAATTTTTTTTTATTAAATTAAACTAGTCTTTTTGCACCTTGGTTATGTTTTCACTAGGACAATTTTGACTAGTTAGAGCTGGAAAAGTCCAGAAATGCAGTGAAAACAGCACCTCCTATGTTCAACGAGTTGAAAACGCAAGCTGTTTTCATGAGAAAGAACATGGGATTATCTTGCCTTTATGACCGGAAATTCACACAAATAATTATACAACCTCACGATATGGTATAAGCCAATCAGCCAATCACATTGCATGAAGTGGCAGATGCCTGCCCAATAATCTGGCAATATTATTTGCCAGACGCATGCCTCATGGTTCAATTTGCAAAATAAAACTTTTAAAGTGCTTTTGCCATAGATTATCTTGGTATCGATTTATTCACAAAAAGCTGTTTGAACAAAACCTGTGGCCTTGGGTAAACCCAGATGGTCTTGCACTTACGGCGATGGATGTTGTTTTGCTGTTGAATCAACAGGAAAACAGCATTTCATCACACCCTCCTCATCTGCAGATACATTAACAGCATCCTCCGAAAGAAACTCCTTCTCTTTCGCATAAATATAGTGAGAATCAATACAATAAGTCTTCATCTACCTTTAGTTTTGAAAGTTGCATGCTTTTGTAATTTAAATCTTCTGAGTTACCCCTTAAATTACGGATTAGATTTCTCAGTGAAAACAGATGTCACGTTTAACTAGTAAATGTTGGTCTGTAAACAAACACATTAAAAGAATGTTCAGCTAGTCACTCACCCACTGAGAAGATCCACAGATTTGCTCTTTGTTTCTTTTGGCAACAATTTTTTTTTCTACATTAAAAGCAAGCAGCAACCAAATTCCAAGAAGAGAAAATTTTAGCCTTCATGTACATATTGTGGTTTAAATTTGTCTTCGGTTTAAAGTGCTACTATGATGAAATTCGCATCTTTTCTTTTGTAGCCATTTTAAAATATTAGCAAGTACTACATTGTATATATGATAGTTTCCCAGACAACTGTGTCAACTAAACCAATGAAAATGTTTCGTTTAGAGCATGAAACTATGTGTGTTTGTCAAACAAATGTTGCACATTTTGTTCATGTAGTGTGCAGGGGGTGACCCGAAAAGACTGACCCCCGGTCCGTGGACCCCCACTATGGACCGGCTCCATTGACTGCTTACGGACCGGTCCACGCACCACCTCCACGGACCTCCTTTACTGACCACCCCCACATTACACACAAAAACAAAGTGACATGAAAGTGATAATTACTGGTTGTTAGGATAGACCACTCCTGTCGGCGTCGGCGAATTTGACCATTACGCTTCATAAGTTTAACCAGATTTAAAAAGGCACAAAGATGAGATGACGAAGGCAAGAAAAGAAAAATTCTTACCTTGCCAAATGTGGTTGAATTTGGCCACCAAAGATGTGTTTTCAGCTTGCTTAAATTTGTAATTCTGATGACCAATTCAGTGTTTCTAATTTGTGAAGCCTGGGACGAGTTCATAAACCCGTGAGAGACTGGGCCGAACAAAATGGCGGAGGGAAAGAAAGCACAAATAGAGCTTAGTTGTCGGTCATTTTCAAGGCACTACAGTCCTCCCTACATTGCTGAAGTGAGGAAATGGCAATGTGTAATGCATTCGTGCCCAAGGGTGACCTAAAGTCTGTTAAATCTGGTTAAACTTACGAAGCGTAATGGTCGAATTCGCCGACGCCGACAGAAGTGGTCTATCCTAACAACCGGTAATTATCACTTTCATGTCACTTTGTTTTTGTGTGTAATTTGGGGGTGGTCCGTAAAGGAGGTCCGTGGAGGTGGTCCGTGGACCGGTCCGTAAGCAGTCAATGGACCCGGTCCGTAGTGGGGGTCCACGGACCGGGGGTCAGTCTTTTCGGGTCACCCGTGTGCAGGTTTGTCGAAATTGAGAGCATTTTTTTCAGGTTTTTTCTACACTCGGGCAAATTATGGATGTGTTGAAAGTTAAAAGATTTGGACGAACATATCTGGGTCAAGACATGAAAACACTGATTATAGATAGAATTCTCCAGGAAGGTGGGGATCGAGTGACTGGATATATTCCAAGATCATTTCGATATTTTTTCAAGGAAGTGTGGCTTTCTATAAACACTATCACAAAAATTCACGCATACAAACACGAAGCTTGCCGTAATGGAGGCAGTTGAAAGGATGACAAGGCAAACATGGCTGAAGCCAGTTATGTGTTTGTATGAATTTTATTTCTAAACATCAGACTCTCTCACTTTTTGCAGCTAGTGAAAAGTGGAATGAACATTGACTTAAATGTACAGGGCGTAAAAGTTATTTTTAGCTATTTGTGTGGGAAATCTATGCGCTTGTTGCAAACTGAGTCATAAAAATATTTTCAATTTTGTTAATAATGTAAAAAGGTCCAGTGTTGTGAATTCCAATAGAGGAAATTTAAATTATCAGTCTGTGCTCAGAAACGAGATTTCCTAACTTCCATTTCACCATTTGAATTATTTTGTGTGACTCAATGTTCACCCAAACCTGAAAAATGTCCTCAATTTCAACAAACCTGCACACTACGTGAACAAAACATGCAACATATGTTTGACAAGCACGCCTAGTTTCATGCTCTAAATGAAACATGTTCATTGTTTCAGTCGACACGGTTGTCAGGGAAACTGTCGCGTTTGAAAAGCAAACATGCACGAAAAAACAGTCACGGTTCACGGTTGAACACAAACGGTAGTAAATATCTTCGGAACTAAAATGGATATTTAAAAACAGAAAACAGCATTTTGAATCTTTTGTTAAAAACTCATTGAAACACCTAATTTGATCATAGGAGCACTTAAAAACCAGTTTGACTTTTATTTCACTTTGTTTGAGATTTTGTTAATGAAAAGGAGGCATGGAAAAATAAAAATCAAACAAATATTAAAATTTCTAAGTTCTGATTGCGCAAAAATTGGGGTGAGAGCAAAAAATGGAAAGGAGGGAATGCTTGCAGGCAAACCCCATGATTCTAACCCCCCCCCCCCCCCCCCCCTCCACGAATGAGAGCTTCTCATTGGTGATGCATGGCTATGTTGATTGATAAGTGCATCAAATTCCTGACACATGTGTTTTTTGGAACTCCGAAATCGCTTATCTCTTTGCTGAATTAGATGTACCAGTGGTCAGTTTATCACAGATTCAAACAAGCTGTGAATGTTTTCATTGGAAATCACCATTCAGTGTTCACCATGCAATGTTTCTGATGCAAGCCATTGCAACCTAGTGTTGCTGTATACTGTTTATGGCTTTTTGCAATTTGTATACTATAGAAGCTCTAATAAGTCCCAGGAGGGTGGGGTGGGGCTTATTTCTTTTTAGGATCTGGGGAGAGGGGTGAGGGGCTATTTATTAAAGTGCATAGAGGAATATTGATACAACAAGGTATTGAGGGAAAATATGTTTGTTTATAACAGGATTTCGTTAGAGTGGAGTTCTGTCTCTATATATGTTATTGATAATAACTTTGGCTGGGCTAAAGGCTATCATTTGTTATTAAAAACTAGCCATGGTATGTTGCAATTCCCGAGTTTTGATTGGTTAACAGGTCATGGTATCTGAGCTCACATACCATGGACCACAAATAAAACAGCTGGGAGCTCAAATATTACAATTCTTAGGATGTTTTTAATAAAACAATTATTTTACTTGCACTTGTTGGATATGAGATAGTTTTAGCCAATGTGTGCTCATGGAATAATAATGGTTTATTATTCAAGGGCCTTTGTTCTTAAGGGAATTTTTATATTGGGGCTGGACTACATATATACAAATGGCTGCTCCATCCTCCTTTCAGTGTACATGTTATCTTCCTTTTGGCAAATTTTGTTCTTTAGTGAAGTTTCAACTGTAGCATTATTGATAAGTTGAATGGTGGCTTTGTTAAAGTGAAATGAATGAAGAAGTGTTCTCAAGTCAAATAAAGTTACTCAGTATCTGGAAGGTAGCCAGAGTTCGACTCCCATTGGGGGCTCAGAAAAATAATTTTCTGTAACATTATTAATAGTCTTTTATCCTGTTTTGTAGAATGCTGGGAAAGAGGCAGCGCAACCAAAGGCAAAACCTGAAAAAAAGAAGCCACCACCCAAGAAAGAGGTCCCCAAACCATCAGAATCTGAGGATGAGGAAGACGATGATGATGATGAGGATGATGAAGAAGAAGAGGAAGAGGAAGCTGATGACGATGACGATGGTAGGTTCATGCCGAAAATTAAGGCTAGTTATTGTCGTGGATGCTACTACACTACTGTTATTAACAGCAGCTTTATGTTTTAATGGCGCTTTTCTTTAAATCAGTGCCTTACCGTTGTTGTTTTTACTGTAGTTTGATCTCTTCTCCATTGTAGTAGATACTCTCCTTCCATACTACGTACACCATCTCTTTTTTTGTCAAGGATGTCAAATGCTGTTCTTGATGTGCAGATATTCTGGCTACCTTGTTTCATGCAATAAATGTGCAAATAGGGGCCAAGATAAATAAATACACCTTATTCCATGGTTTAACATATAATACACACAGATATTTTGCAAGTTGCGTAAGATACGAGCAATGAGCAAAATGTCTGCTCATATTATATGTTAAACAATCAAATGAGGGATTTATTATTCCACTAATAAAATAAAATTTGGTTTGGCCATTTTGTTGCTCTGCTTTCAGTCCAATTTTTGCCCTTTTCTACAGTGTAATGACATAGTATATTTTGCACGTTCTTTTGCCCTAATATTAAATATGGTAAAATGGTACAATAGTGGAATAACAATGGATATACCAGTACATGTATGTAATGCTTTTACAGCATTGATTTTTTGTTACCAAATGATAGTTAATGTAGTGAACTTAACCAGGCACAAAATTTTTTTGTATTGGACTGACATTATTTGGACTTGATTGCAAACATTGTGTAACTTGGTAATCTGGGTTATTTTTTAGGTGGAGATGACGATGATGACGATGAAGATGATGACGACGACGATGACGATGAGTGAAAAACCTGGCATTCAACTTGCATTCTTCAAAAATAGAGCCATTCTCATATTCTCATATGTTACTGCTCATTCATATTGACAATTTTTAGTGTTTTTCTGATTTCAACTCCAAGAGTACATCATTAATGTATGAAAGGTATTACACCAGATTTCATTGACACTTTCACAGCTAGCAATTTTTCATCCCTATCATTTTCTTCTCCATAGAAAGATTATTGAAAAACGTTCTGTTTGAATCACTTTTAAACAAATGGTGTACAGATCAAACTACTTTTTCTGTTGGCCCTACAAAGCAAACCTGAGTGGATCCCAGTTTTTTGTTAACAGCTTAGCAAATTTTCTCTTTTGCAGACATATTTGAGTGAGATTGAGTGGCAATTGTGTTCGCCTAAAAGGCATGTCCATTTTACTATTAGACAGATGTACCGTACTATTGTTAAATAGTATTAAATTGTATTTCACTGTGTAGCTACATGTATTTATTCTGATTTAGTTAGATCTGTATAATCAATAAACAATGTCATTGTGTTTACAGAAATCAGTGCCAACAGAATGTCATTTTCAAGCTAATTTTATTAACACTCCATTCAACTGTGTGCTGTTTTGAATTATTTTGTAGTTAGTACCAGTAGATATTGTTGAACAACGTCCTATTATTGCTGAATTTAGTCAAAGCTTTGAGAAAGACAGCGAGTTTTTCAAGGGTTTTTTGTGAATGGTCCTTCCTTAGCACTCAATTTGTAAAATTCTAGATGTGGTTATTTCTTGACAGTAGCACCATATTACTTAAGCGATGGTAATTGCTTTCTATATTACCTAACCGGCTTTCCATTCTGTGCATTGTAAATCAGAAAAGAACACTTGTATCTCAGCATTTTGGCTAAGATCAAGTGTAGTAGTTTGACCATATTGTACTCAGTTTACAAATTGAAGAAAAACCTTTGATTTGTTTATGAAGGTATGTATCATTGTATTTGTAACCATATACCGGTAACCTTGGTAACAAGAGTTGACGTGAGCCATTTGTATACTTGACTTCTGTTGGTGCTGTTTGTAAACTCAGAATTTTTTTTTAGTTTGTACATGCATGTATATGTTTTAAATAAAGCTGTTCTTTTTCAGTGGCTGGTTCCTTTGTTTGTTTAGGTTACCTCAAAATCACAAATCCTTGGCTTTTTTTCCAGTACTGATTCGAACACTGTTTGTGGATTGGCCGTCAACCAAGCAAATTGAGCCCTGTTTCCAGAGTCCCTAAAATTGGTCTGGGGTGTGGGGGGCAGAAGGGGTTATGAGCCACGCTAGTGGCATAGACGGGGTGATGAGCTAATTTCATCCAGAACAAGCAATGCTGGAGGTGGGAAAATTGCTGAATATGCACAGTTCCAGCTATTATTGAGGCTATTGACAGAGAAACAAATCAAGCTTAAGAGAACATTGAAACAAATACCAAAATTGTTGTTATTTGACTTGTATATATCGCAAAAGCTCTTGCTCTCGTTTAGTATTTTAAACAACGTTACTATTTACAGTTTGATTTTTGTTCAGACAAAATTAGTCTCCTCTTGCATTTTGCTATCAGTTGACACCATTTCAGCAGTCGTTTAGGTGTTTTTTGGTAGGTTACATTGCACTGCTTTCCGGCTCTTCATCCTTCAAAAGTTTATGTAACAGTAACCCCGTTACGTGTTTTACTGTAATCATATCAACTGCAAACGTGATCAGAATATATATCAATACAAATTTGGTCTGAATTTCCCTTGTTCACATGACTTTCACGTTTGATCAACAAGGAAAAATTATACTAATTTTCTTGATTTGATCCAGGCTGTTGCTTAGTCATGATTGGTTACTTCAGAAGTTTTTCTCGGGGCAAGCTGACCAGAAGAGTCAACTAAAATTCAGGCTAATAATTTATGGTTAATAGATAGTTTCAAATTTTGCATGCAAGTTTCTTCCAGATCTTGAAGTAACATGTTTTGCTACGATTATCTATTGTTGTTAATTTCCATATGATTTCGGGCAACCAGTTTATTGACAAATTTAGATAAAAATACAAGAAAGAAGAATGTTCTATTGAATAAGTTTCAAACAAGCCAGATTTCCAAGACCTTCTTGTTACTGGTTGTCGCATCAAAACAAAAACCACACTATGCTCAAAAGAAAACAAAAGAACTCGAGTAATGAACACCTCTTTGTCTTTGCATTCGCTGTTTTTAACCGCCTTGCACCTTAATTAGAGTCAAAATTAGGCTTTTTCAGCGCTCTTCTTTAAACAAAACAGGTCCAAGATGATAGGTGATATAGCAATATCGGCTTCTTGTTTGATAAGCTTCACAAAAAACCGCGCACCTCACGGAAAACTTGCGTGCTTTGTCTGAGTCAATAAAAATCACTAAAAAGATAGCTACGAACTCAGGGTTATCGAATACTTGACAAGCCATTTAAATGCAGTGCATGATGTTCTCAGATTCGAAACCGAAAGTAATCAACACCCCACACGCGATATCGAAACGTGACATTTTCCTCTCATATGTCACATGATCGTAAGGCCACTGACAGCGAATTATCCCAAAATAGAAACAATGGTCCAAGTAACAACAGATGAATGAGGGGCTTCCACTGAGACTCAAAGGCAATCGCGAATTCTTTGAGGGCATCAAAAATTTTTGAGCGAACAAGCGAATTTGGAGGTCTTACCAATAATAAAACTCATTCGATAGGGATTTCAATCTCGTGTCTACGGCTACGCATCAGCGCTTGATACAAAAGGTTCAGCGCACATTATGATTTTCTCATAATTTATAAACAGGATGTTTTAGAGCGACGAACAACTATCGAACAATTTGTTCGTATACTGCCTGTAGTGTGGTTATCGCAAACTCCGAGAATTTTAAGTGTTGGGAATATTCGGAAGACTTGATCTACCTAATTTGAGCTAACAATACAATATGTTCTATTTACATCGTTTTGTCAAACACATGGTGAAATCAGGTGACTTCCTTGCATCTGATGCTGAATAATTCAACAAAGACATTTCTAAATAAACATCCGTAAATCCGCCTAAAGCCTTCATGCTTTTTCCTTCTCGTCACCTAACGAACAGGAACATGTATATAAATATCGCTACAATATTATATATTGGAATTTTCTAAAACGCGCAAATATATCCACACACAGAAAAACAACAACCACACTGCCTTGAAGCTGTTTCAATATTATAGACTCCAATTTATTCTTGCTGTGAACAGCGAACTGTACAGACTTTACAAAATTCTATACAGTTAAAAATACAGGTCATAGCTCTTATCTTACAAAAGTTCCCAGCCAACGAAAATTATTAAAGCCGAGCTCTGTCTTTATACACCAACACAACGCAAATGAATATTCCATTGAACGTGAAATTTACATATCTTTGTATACCAGAGAATTTTATATATATGCACACAGATATTTTGCTCTAAAGTTCTGGTTTTAACCCTAGCACGGAATACAGGACGATACTGGAAAACTAACCACATCTTTGGTGCAATTTAGAAGATTCATACTGCTTCTCTTTCTTCTCTCTTGATTCCTTGAATTCAGCGCTTCTTTCGACGGCTTGCTTGTGTTTTCTTGCGAAACCATCGATTCATCCAAGTCGCAAATGGATCCATTTTCCCCAATTCGAAACGCCACCGATTTTGGGTCGATCCATAGTGTAAGCTCTTCGGGAAGCGTTAGATCTTTGTTGAGAAGACCACTAGCTTGAGCTGCTTCGGCAATCACTGGATCGAGAGAATGGTTGATTCTAATGCAGCGAAAACCGCTTCCTAACAAAGGATTTTGTGGGTGCCAGTGATGTTTGTATCTCGCACACAAAATCTCCTTCATCTTCTTGTGAAAAGCGTCTAACTGCTTCTCCGATAGCTTTCTGTTACCTCTCAACATCTTCGTGACGAATCTACAAGCCATTTCAACTTCAGCCTTCATGATTTACGTCTCTATCTTGAGAAACTGAAAATTTATCGTCGAGTGAACAGGGTTTATAGCTTCGTTTGGTATTGTTCCAAATAGCAATGTTTCTTTCAATAAAGTTACTTTCTTGGCAGTTCCTACCCAACGTCTTGCTAGCAAATTACCGTCTACCACCAAACACAACGACTCCTTCTTCAATCTCGCTCTCCAGTTAACCTTCTTCTAGCTTTTTTTCGCGTCGAAACTTTGCGGAAATAATAGGCTTGCGTCTGGTAAAAAACCCACACAGTGACGTCACGACAGCGACCAATCACAAGCGAGGATGTTACAAAGGCCTCGAGTCGGGTTGCTAAGCGAAAGGTTGAAATGTGAATAGCCTTTTGTTGCTGGACAGCTTGTCTGTTTGCCGTCAAGAGACGCACAAGAAAAATTGGCATTCTTCGCATCATTTTTTGTTTCATAGCGATTATGTCCAAGATTTTATTATTTACGCTGTGGCTTGACTTCTATCGTCTTATTAGAAGGGTGAATTGGGGCTTTGTGTTGGGACGTGATCGAGCCTGTTTTGAAAGCCAATCGTAATTCATGCGTGACGTTGCAAATAAACACAGATGAAGATTTAGATAATCTACAAGCGGAACGTCGTGTTGCATTGTTTAATTGTTCTTTTGTTTTTACATGGCCGCTTTATACGATGATCATCATTTTGTCCCCTAATATAATGCCCAAGTTGTAAAGTCACTCTACAGATGCGTGTTAAAAACCCCGACTTTTCTGATCGCTGGTGAAATTGAAAGTGAAAGGAAATACCGCATTTGTTGAATAATTGATTCATCGTCACCCGGGATCGTCACATCCGTTTGACATGCTTAGGTGGACTTTCATGGCACGGTTCACGATTCCATATTTTCTCCTAGTTCTTTTACGTATAAATCCATACAAACTGCCCAGCTTTACCCCCAATACACGCAAGGATTAGGGGGTTTTGTTTCACCACGAAAAACCGTTCTTATAACAACTACAAACTTTCGGAAGGGCAAAAGGAAAACAAAATATGTCGTATTGCACTTACATGTAAAAGACCTTAAAAGGTTAAAATGCTTTTAGTGGCGGTCACTGGCAGTTTCGAATGTTCAATCATTGGTTACGCATGGTTGAACCCAATTAAAAATATTGCGAAATGAATGCCATTATCGAGAATTTCTCTCATGCGACAACTCGAGCCCTGAAAACGGGTGATTGGACCACAGGGGAGTGTTAAATCCATATTGTTACCCGGTCGCTCATCCAAATGACTTTCTTTTATCGGTTTGAAAACAAAGAGTACAGACTCTCTTAAAATTAATACAGTCTTAACCCTTAACCTTGTCTCAGTGATAATTCTTTAAAAAGATTTCTTCCTGATGCTAGTGGCAATAGTCATTTTCATCTGTCAAACTTTGTTGTAAATAAAAGATAGAGTTTTAATCGAAAGGATGAGTGTGATTTATTGTTTATATTTTCTTGCACGTACAAACTTGCGTGTATCGCCTTCGGACTTGAAAACTCTGTTTGGGATCCTTCGTATCCCGAAAAAAACAGCGGGATACACAATTCATTGGCGCACGGTACATGATGCGGTTGTAGAACAACTGAAAAACTTCACATTCATAAACAAATCAAAATTGACAAGAAAGGGTCATGAAAGATAAGCTACGCGAGAACCAAATGTCTCGTTATTTTTAATCTAGAAAATTTCTGAACGAGTAATTCAAACAGAGATGTAAACAATGTTCAATATATTTTATTGCTGTTTTAATTGTGTTCTGGTAAAAATACGCACAATTACAACCACAACTCGCAGCCTATTCAAACTTTAGCACGTTCTAGTGGGAATTCGACTCGGCGCAACAGATGGTGTTACTGCTAAGAATGAAATGTGTTGTAAGTCCTCGATTGTTGTTTGCTTAAAAACATAATAAAAATTTATTTACGAGAATTCAGGTCAGTATATTCGCCTTAGAACAGAGCCATTTTCCGAGTCTTTTTTAGATTCGTTTTATATAAAGCAAATAGAAAATGTAAGAATCGTTATTTAACTGCGGGAAGAATAAATTTGTATAAAGAGAACTTTTACAACGGCCTTTGTTTTCATTTAAAAACCAATTTAAGCCTGTTTCGTTTCCGTCTGGTTCATGCAGCTGGCAAAAAAATCTATGCAACGGTTTTCTCCTTGCGATTTTTTTTTCTCTTACAAAATTGTCTCAGATGCATAAAAAATCCTCAAAAGGCTTTGATACAAAAATTGTTTGAAGTCAACCAGCAAAGATCCGATGATTTTACATATAAAAGAAATTAACGGTACAAATAAAAGCTAGTTGCTACTGATAACAGTATGCTTTTCGACTTATACGTCTCGCTTCTCTGTTTAGTTTTCAATAAAGCAAAGATTATCATATGAAGCTTTGAATTAGTGATGTCTTTAAATTATGATACTTTTACATCATATCTTTTCACAGCGTACAAAGTTTGTTTGACCATATAACATGCAAAATGTGACTGATCCGGGTCAAAAATCGGAACTGGGGTAGCCACGAAGGCTAGCTAGCTTGCCGGAATGGAATCCAGGAAAACTGTATAGTGGGCATCCGTTTTAACTCACACCAATCTATCCGTTTTGTAATCTGGTTCTAAGCCAAACTCCCCCGCGCGTGCTATATTTTTTATGTTAGCTTTGTCGTCATGGGTGTCGTCAGAACTCATCCAAAACAAAGTGATCTAACACGGTCAGTTTGTAGTCCATCTTCTATCTTTACTTTTTTCAACTACATTTTTTTTGTTTAATTCGAAGCCACTTATACCGGGCAAGCTTTCAACAAAGACAGTCCCACTGATGTTGTAAAAGAAATTTCAAGTGTTACGTTCGAGCGATCTCGAAATGAAAACATATTATTTTATGAATTACATGTAAAAGGGCGCCGGTTTGTTCAACTCTTTGTTGATCTGTGGCTTAAAATAGCCGTGAAATTTTATCAATTTACCGCAAGAAAACTGTTGCAGTATAATTAAAACTCTTTCTTTCTGATATTGGCAGAATGACGATTTAGTCTGCTTCTTATATTGCATGCGAGTACAATACAACTTATCAACATATACTCTGTTGTAATTAACTCTGTTATTTTGGCGGTTATGTATACGCGTACGCTCATTTGTGTTGTGTTGGCAAACTATTGGCCTGACACTGATGTTGCTGTGCTTGGTTCAACTAGTCGTGATTTCAATACAAAGTCGCATTTTTTGCCGCATACATCATTGCTTCAAGCGTTTTCTCTCTTTTTAGCGCACACTTTTCATCAGTAGTAGCCACGGGAAAGAAAATATTCTGACAAAATGAAATAAAGGAAACCCTTTCAAATGCCACAGCATTACTGTTGGCTTCTTTAGGAAATTGACTTTTAAATTATCACGCCACAGTTTAGCCTTAACAGTCAATTATCGTTAATGTTCTGTTGTGTTCTTCGTGGGCACTTAATTTTCACAGTGTCTCTCTCTCTCTCGACCCAGCACACGAATGCTGGGGAGTAAACCTACGATGTACTAGCATCCCATCCAGGGGCCGAGTTGCAATACTCCTAGCTGCTTCATGTTACAGAAAACCCGGGCAGAAAACGCAGTTAAAGAGAAGGCGTTATTATATTTTCTGTCATATCCTACTTTGTACATTTGTGTGGCAGCTCTCGTAAGCTTGTAATTCTGCTGGTCCAGTGTAGCAGTCAAGTTAGCTGCTGTTGGTTTGGGTGCTAGCGGCATTGTTCCTGTTGTTTGTTCTATTGTTCTCTCGAAGGGAAGCAAGCCATTCATTCATGTGACACTTTGCGAGAGAGCTTCCCGACTCTCACAGCTGGCAGTCAGCCACATGCAGCCTTGAAAAATAGAAGCGAAAATAGAATATTAAGCTGAGCATTTATTTTTGTCAGTCTCACTGATCATATCATGGTTTTGAAATCTGGTTCTGAGCCAAAATACTTCATATTCAATATTGTTTTATTTCCTGTCGCCTTGTCTCGCGTGGTTTTGCTTTAACTACCCTTGAGGGTTTGTGTACAACTGCAGCTGTACGAAGTTAGACGAACTGTGGCAACTGGATTTTAAGGGCCAGAATACTCTCCTTCTTCATTTCGAATTCGAGCTGAAATTCTCTACCGTGAAAACAACGACAACTTGTTTTAATATTATCCCAATTTATCGATATTCAAAACTAACAGTTCCTTGATCTTGGGAAGATAAAAATATCAACATTGTGTATAACTGAATTGATTTTCAATACGTAGTCCAACATAACTTTTTGAATTAGTCCAGGCTCTCTAAATTGCGTAAAAATTCCGATATATACGTTACAGCGAGAATACCATTTTATTATTCAAATACCTAGAAGTTCACCAGAAGTATACTAGAAAGTTTTGTTTCTGTTATCAGTGTGAGGGCATGTATAACTAATGAATTTAGCTTCATGCACACACAGGTAGTATATTGTGTACGAGACAGAAAGACGACGGCGTGTTTAATTTATCTTTGTCACACTCACGTATGTATCGCATCTTAACGGGTCAAAAACAAAACCATATATATTGAGGGTGTACAAAACATCCGCTCCTTTCGCTTTTTTGGCTGTAATTTAGTGCTGCTCTCAAACAAAACTATTCGAATTACTGTAATGCCGGATATCCGTCTTCTCAGAGAATGAGACCTCAGTTTGCCGACAAAAGATATTAAAAAACGAGTCAATACATGAAAAACGCAGAAATTTGGATAACCTTTTCAGAGTTTGAGGAAAAAAAGGAATCCGTCGACACCCCGAGCTT
Organism: Meandrina meandrites; assembly: GCA_963693305.1. NCBI lineage: Eukaryota > Metazoa > Cnidaria > Anthozoa > Scleractinia > Meandrinidae > Meandrina > Meandrina meandrites. Next base: position 36,403,918 of record OY855910.1, read on the forward strand.
TTCAATTATCTCGAGTATTAATTCTCAGTAGCTTGTACTGTACTGTAAACGGTGTGGTGAACTGAGTTTGCTTGCAAATTCGTTCGTTGCAGATGCCCGGGTATGGAAGGCGTGTATTCTTCATTCTACGTACTCGATTATCTGGAGTGTGCGTGGACTACTCTAAACTCTTGACGCTGCCACCTTGAAGCAGTGGGCGTAAAACTGATAAAAAGTAAACGTCAACAACCAAGAGATAATAACAAAGTCAACTAGTTTTGGTGAATTACAGAATATCAGCTCGCTCAAAGTTCAAGAGTTCAAGCTGTTTGGAACGTCATAATATGCTCAGTATCTTAATACTGAACATATTTAAATATCTTCTCACGTACTAAACATAAATATGCCAATGTTTTTCTGCTTTTTTCCTCCATGGTCCTCTATAGACCGCTCTATTTTCAGGTGTGGAGAGTTGAGGCGAATTTTCGTAAATAAAGATCAAAAGGCACAAAAGACACAACTTATAAAAGAAACAAAAGTTCCATTTATTTTTATGGTCAAAAATCAGTATTCCAATGGTTTTAGATTACAAAGACAGTACACAGCAAATGGCAGGAAGTCTGGAAGCTTAACGAGGGCGCGAGCGGAAGCAGATTACAATATGCAAGGCAGAATCGAAAAGGAATACCCACGGTTTTAGCTATGCTCGGTTTCTTTCAAAACTTTTGTTTATACTGTGAAATGAGACTCAGACATTTTAAAATTTTCTGGATTGATAGCAGGGGCGAAGCACAAACAGACTTGAAAGTCAAAGCATGATACATCTATTCGGTACAATAAGCCTATTGTTTTACTGAAGTGTGTAAAATTATAACGGTGAATGGCAAGCAATATTTTTAAAGATCTTTGCCTAAATGCCGTATTAGTAAAGGCCTGGCTAAACTAGGAAACATTGTTCCTTGGCATTTTTCCTAGGTGGCTAAATTAGTGGGAAGCAAGAAAATGTTTTGCAAGACAATCGTTTTGGCTCTCGCGGCTGAAAAACCGAAGCCTCTGGGGTCGAGAATGGTTTTGGCTAAACTAGGAAACAATGTTCCAGGAACAAAGTGTCATGCATGCGCGTAAACTAGTCAACATTGCTTTGGCTAAACTAGACAACATATGTTTCGGAAGCAAAATGTTTTTTACTTGAGGCAGAAACATTTTTTGTTTCCTTGGAGCAAAATTTGCTTCCACGACATATGTTTCCCTCGTGGGTTTAACTGGGAAACATTTGCGTCCGCAACAATGTTTCCTAGTTTAGCCAGGCCTTATTGTAGTCCATTATACTAATTCCTTACACTATCCACAGTCAGGGGAGAAAAAGTTTTTACGTCCACCACTTTGATAGCAGCAAATCTTTCTTTTTATGCGGTGGTTTACTGTAATTTGCAACGGGGTAGAATTTGTTCACAATGATATTGTGACAAATTTAATTAGCATACATTTATTGTATAGTAAGGGTATCCTTAAAAATATTAAATATAAGTGGCTCGATCGGACTGAGCCACCGGTTCGGTGGTGTATTATAGAGAATCGCCTTTAATCACAGTTTCTCGAGTAAAAAAAAAAATCTATAATCTTTGGGCTTCCATCGTGAACTGGACAGCCTGTTGAACTTATTACAAAGGTAGTTTTATTTTCGTTGGCAAAAAGTGCAACCAACTAATTCAAAACCAAGGCAAACCGCAAAAAGCGCGGGGAAAGCGCATGAGCCACGCGTTGACACGATTGGATGAGATTGCAGCAAGTCAATCATCTTTTTTATAGAGCTGGTAAAAGCCACTCAAACGTCAAACGTTTTTCCTCTCAAAGTAGCCGATGGGATGATATTATCCGTTCCAACCAACTTTCAGCGAGAATTTTTAAGTTTACGCCATTGCAACGAAGGTTATAAGTAAAATGATATGCCCAAACATTCGCGGCAGTTTTATTCAGCTTTCCATTGCTTCAATGAATGCCTCAATGCTGCTATACATACATTAAGAACTTCACCTTAATCGTGCTAATATAATAACACAGGTTATGTTGGTCTATTAAGTCTACAATCATAAATTAATTTGAACAAAAAACTAAATATAAAGAAATCAAACTACAGTTCGCAGCATACTTTTCTTGAGAACTTGCTTTTGGCATGAAATTTAAACGCAAAAAAGAATAACGCTTTCATTAAATACCCAGGATCCTAAGCCGAACAAGCAAAACCGTTTAAAAGGATTATCTTTTAATTTAAGACAGCGTTTTAACTCTAATTAACATACATTTGCAATATTTACCTTCAGCAGAGTAGAAAATCGATATTAAAATTTTCTTGTGTCCTTTTAAACCTTGCAGGTTTTGTGCAGGTTTCAAATCTTCAATTAGATCGCACAGTTTCATTTCAAGGACGCGTTTAATATATAGCAGAAATACAACAACAGTATCACCTAGCCGATTTTTTTAAGGAATCATTTTAAAGAAAAAGGAACAAATGTTTCTCTAAGAAATGCTACTTTCTCGTTACTCAAGATTTTGTGGCAAGATTTCCATTAGCCATAAGTGCTTCATGAAGTCTTTCTTTGTATTTTGGCCGACTGTTCAAATGACTTGACACATTAAAAAAATCTTTTGTGTTTTAGTGCGATTTGCAAGGGAAATAATTTAATCCTTTTTTTATAAATTAAAGCAGACTTCTTTTTATTAGCTGCACCTGCGAAACATTTGCTTTGTTTAGTTTCCGACTTTTTGCAAATTACCGACAAATAAATATACATTGATGTGTTCGCGAGAGATCTTCCTTCCGCTCTGACTTCGTATTTATTTCTCTTTAGAATAATTTAAGGTTTTATCTCGTCTAGCGTTTTACTTTATCTGTACATATGTTCTTTATGAAAAGTTCTTTTGAAAATATGTTGTACAGGATGTTTTCAAGCGATGCCATGCTTTCAGTACAATGCAAAACGGGTCCCCTTCAGCTCCCACTTTTAATTTAACACTCCCTTTTAGAACACCTGCTTTTCAAACAAAGCAATTCATAACTCACAAGTCTAACCATGCATACAACTTAACTGCCTGGGAGCACAAGAAATCACACACAAGAGTTTAGCATTTTCTCATGTAGTGTTTTTGCCCGAGGACCAGTTTGAGGGCAAGCCATGCACTTCAGAATTCGAAAAGCGTTGTAAAAAATCACATCCTTCGCATGCCGTCACCTAAACAATTCGCTCGGTTCAATGAATGGCGAACGCATGAACAGGCAACGCACACTAGAGTTAAAACCATAACAGAGCAGAGCAACTCAAACGAATAAACTTGAGCGAAGCGCAGTTACAAGCGTACTGTTCAGAAGACATTTGAGAACCGTTTGGAAAGATGAAGTTACGAAGCCCTGTAAACAAGTCAATTGAATCTGTTCCTGCTACAAAAGATTCAGCGCAAGCTTTGAGGTAATTTAAGAACATGCGGTTTTAACTGAATAGGTATTGTTGTTGTGAAAGCACTTCTTCTACGGGTCACTTTTCCTGTGAATAGTTAATTTCTCGTACTTGAGAAACAGTTTTAATTCACCGCCCCCATCAGTGAGTGATTCGTAGCGAAATATTTGTATAGAAACAAAGATTTTTTGCTTAAACGTTGTTTCGACATCAGTGAGTTCTAGATTTATTTATAAAACCATCAGAATTGTGGCTCCGCTTAAAAATTGAACTAAATCTCTTCGGCCATTTTATTTGCAATGTTTTTTAAGCTAACAAATGCGACAATAATGAAAACTGCAACCGATTTGCAGGGGTTAGCGAGTTTTCTTTTCAACTGTTGCGAATAAATTCGCATGTGTTTTCCGAAAAGATTTAATTACAGGGTGGTGCATTGTAACTTAATTTAAGAAAATTGTTATTCAAATTTTAAATGATGGTTGATTAGCAGACCATTTGTTATTTTCAAAAAAATTCTCAGCGATTTCTTAGACAATTTTCACCCGGCTGAGCAAAACAGAAGCTAATTTCATTTCCCCAATTTGGTTTGCAGCGAGATTTTTTCCGAACTTCTTAATTTTCCTGCTTTTTATGACGAAATGTGTTTCAGTTTTGTATGTTTCCTAGAATTTTCCAGATTTCTATAGCTCTCAAGTGAGGAAATGTCGCTCAATTTTCAAACTGTAACATCGGTGCTTCGCTAGCTGAGACATCATGGCCGGGATCATTATCTGTGCTTAGCCTCGTGGCTAGTAAAGCTGAAGATACATTCTAATTTTAAAACTTTGCCGTTATCTGCTTTGTAACAAATTGATTTCTCAGCGATTTCTTAGACAATTTTCACCCGGCTGAGCAAAACAGAAGCTAATTTCGTTTCCGCAATTTGGTTTGCAGTGAGATTTTTTCCGAACTTCTTAATTTTCCTGCTTTTTATGACGAAATGTGTTTCAGTATGGTATGTTTCCTAGAATTTTCCAGATTTCTATAGCTCTCAAGTGAGGAAATGTCGCTCAATTTTCAAACTGTAACAACGGTACTTCGTTAGCTGAGGCATCATGGCCGGGGTAGTAAAACTGAAGATACATTCTAATTTTAAAACTTTGCCGTTATCTGCTTTGTAACAAATTGAATAACTTTGTTTTTCTTTTGAGAATTGTGGAAAAATATGATGAATAAAATTGTAAAGATTCTGATATTGTTCTCCTTCAAGTCGCGCGCCACCGCCTTTTTGGTGTCGGCGTACATCTCCGTCGACCACATTTCATGCGATGTCTTCTGGAGCAATTGTCCCTTTGATCAGTTCCAATAAGACTAACGGTCCTATGATCAAAATAGGAATTCTCCTCACTGATTATCATACAGTTGCGTTGATGTCAGTAATGAGAATTTGGTGTTAGGTCAAAGGTCTGGTTGACGGTCGTCTTTGTTCGCGTGGGAACATTTTGCGGCGCTGGTTTCGCTGCAGCGATAGTGTGAGGCTGTTGTTCTCGTCTGAAGTTCTTCGAAAATGTAATCAGTTTTTGAGAAATTAGAATTTGATCACTCTTGGGACAAAAGCAACATTTAACAAAGCTTTTATTTTTTTCAGTACATCATCAAACGCCAAGGATCACAAGAGGTCAATTCGTCGCCAGGAGAGAGAAGGAAGTCCAAAATGCTACTACTGTGACAGAGACGAAAATATCACAGTGGAACATTTCCTTGTGTCGTGTTCAAAGTTTGAAGAGATTCGATCAGAGCTTCTCTGTCAGCTGCGAGGTGAGCTAGAGGCTATTGGTGAGCGAGGTTTCCAGGTGTGGCAGCAATTTACAGCCAGCAGTCCAGCTTGTCAGTCGCAGATGATTCTTGGAGCACAAAGCTTTGGTGCCCTGGAAGACGAAGCCATAGGTCACTTCCGGACAGAGTACGTCGCCAGGGCCTGGAGCGAGCGGATTGTTATTTAAGGCCCCCTTTCAGATTTGCTATCGCGGGTGATGAAAAATTATTCATCGTTCGTTTCGTCCTTTGCACTTCGTTCTCCCAAGATTTAGCTCTGTAACAACGTTTCTAAGGATTATTGTAATCCCGCCGAGGAAATTAAGTACGTTTTTGTCAAATCCTCGTTAAAAGTACTAAAAAATTCGTTTTTATTGAACAATCAGAAATCAGTTGATGTAGGACACGAAGGGCTAACGAGCCCGTTCCCAAGGTCCTCTCTATGAGAGATCCCTGAGAAAGAGGTCCTATTCCTCGGCTTTTCGCTATTTGCTTTCGTCATATTGCTTCATTGTTTAGCAGCGAACTTCCCTGATAAACCCGCTAACTTAAAAAAAAAAACAGGTATGAACAAACGGATTACAAGTAAAACGAGAAATAAGATTTTATTTACAAGAGAATACAAAATAATTATTTGATAATAAAGAAATAGCAATTATTTATATAAACTTCTTACCTTCACTTTTAGTTTGTAAACAACTTTGCGGTAATAAAACAACTGTAGGAAATTTATCTTTGAATTTTACTTGCTATCATTTTAAAGTAGATGCAATCGCATGATTGAATGCATATATCATCAAACCTGAATTTCGGGTCAGTCGAGTTTTACAGCAATGATGGACATCAGATAAAGGCCTTTTTTTTGTAGAATAAGTTGTTTGACGGTCGTTTTTTTTTCGTATTCTATTGAAGAAAAAAAAAACGATTTTCGGCTGGTTTGTGCATCAAGGTCGGTCGAAATGGTTGATTTGGCTGAAGTTAGAACACTTTCTTAACTATTCTCAGTTGAAACGCTTGAGCTGATGTTCACTGACAATCTTTTCAACCAAATCAACTGAAGAGGGTTTTCTCCCACAAGAACACACAAAAATCTCAACAGGAAACGGTTGATCTCAATCAAACGCGGCATAACAGCTACTCAACAATTCAACCAAATATATTGACCTATTGTAAATGGCAACATTTTCTAAGCACATAAAATAATGAACCACACATTAAACTGTAGAAAAATACATGGTTGCGAAAATCATTTACAGAATTTGACTTCACATCAGTAAATAACATGTTCTGTTAATAATGATTCTCATTTATCATCTTCGCGTACTTTGTAGATGAGATTTCTCAATTAATATTTCGCAGGGAAACCCGCCAAAATAAAGCACTACTCAAACGCGAAAGACGTAATATCGCCAAATTCAACTAGTAAAATTAACATGTTCTTTATTAACTGTTTCTACGTGATTTCAACGATTCGATAAAGCGAGGCTTTGGCTGCAGTTTCTCACAAAGCACTGCCCGAATAAAAGGATCGTACTTGCACAAGATCAACAAAGAATACGCTAAAGTATTCCTGTTCACCCCGCTGCATTATTCCATTCCTTTCAACACTTATTCTGAAATGTAACGCAAGAAAACAAAACACTTTCGGACATCACAGTTCAGCCATCACTTCGGTTTCGACTTTTCAACATGGCAGGTTCCACACTGGACAAAAGGACCAGCCACAGGGCAGCCAGTGTTCCGAATGACTTAGTCCTGTTTGTGAACTGTCATCGCGTTTCCTTGTATCTATCTCATCAGGTTTTCACGATGTACTCAGTTTGGTGAATTCAGTGCTCAGCGCTTTCATGACTTCCTGGTGAGAGAACGTATCATTGTCGCTCTTGATGCGCGCGTAGTTTTGTTTGACAAACAAGGCAAATCTGTTGGGCGTGCGAGACTGTGGCGTCCCATCCTTCTTTAACTGAGGAACAAGTTCCAGGCGGCTATTTGAAACAAAAGGGAAAAGAAAGAATCTTAGAAAACGGTTAAGCGCTAAGTTAATCCGTTTCAATGTCACAAGCAAATCTCAGTTTCTAATGACTGTGGTAAAACCAACTGAAAGTCTGTAACGGTATTTGCCAAACCGTGGCAACAAAAGCAGATCAATTGTCATCAATGCAGTGAATCATTTCGTACTTGAAACAGAATATGCAACCGTTCCAAGCGCGGGAAAACATGCAACCGGTACCAAGCGCGGGAAAACGTACACCAGGGCCAGGTTGTTCAAAGCACAATTTAGCTAATCCAGGATTAGAGTGAATTTCGATTTCAGCTTTGATTTCAGTGAGATTTTCTGCTTATCTTTTTTCTCCTCCAGCTTTGACGTCAAATGATCTAAATCTTCACAAAACATAAGCAAAATAAGCACTTTTATAGAACTGAAACTGAACTCCTGATTATCTTTTAATCCTGCTTTAGCGTTAATCGGCTTTCGAACAACCCGGTGGGCCCAGGGGATTGGTTGAAGATATGGGATGTTTGTCTCGGGTCAACGTAATATTTCATGTAAATTACCCTCAATTTATCAAGCAATAAAGTTAGCAATCCTTTACCTGTGGCAGTAAGCACATCGACTTTTCTCCAAATTCACAGACTTAGAATGACGCCCAAACCTGGTCAACAACAAAAATAGTAACATTCACTTTATATGCAGCCAAATTATTTTTATTATTCTTTCAGATATTCCCAGCGTCCAAGTTTGCAGAGTGAACAGTTTCCAGGAAAGTACAACTCGCCTATTCTGTGATGCCACTTGTTATCCCAAACATTAATTAAAGCTGGTTTTCTCTGGGCATAAGTACGAGCAAAAGAATTAGCATAAACGCATAAGAAATAAAGAACGCACACACGTATTCCATTAAATATGCTGTCTTCACTAGGAATAAGCAAAAGCATAAAACAAAACTGTGCTTCTTGTGCGTATGCTATGCAAAGACATAATAAAAATAAGTCTGTTCGTTCTTCTTACGCGCATATGCTAACTCTTGTGTGTGTGGTAGTACCCAGTGAAAACCAGCCAATACAGCCAAAAGAACAATAGCAGTTTTTTGATACATGCATCTAGTCTGTATGTCTTGATGACGTTCGGCAAGTTCCTGTTGTTTCGATTAAATGACAAGAATCGGAAATTATTCGTCCAGGATTTGCAGTAAAAAAGAATGTTTTGACGGACCAAGCACCTAATCCTGAATACTCACGAGTTTGCGCATGCGTTGTTGGTGCATCTGTACGTGTACTTTGCATTGATTGTGTAGCTGTGGCATCTAGATATCGGAGGCAGATCTTGATGGACAGAGTTCGCTCTTAATGTCCTACAAAAAAAGGCAAGAGAAGGCAGTGTTTTACTTAAAACGTTACAACGTGGTCTCGCGAATAAAAAGACAAAGACATACTGTTCTGCACGTCTAAACAAAGATTGAGGCTTACCATTTTTTCCACACAGTTCCGTGGCCTGCTTTGATTCCACTGATCATCCAAGCGGCAGCGTGACACATCTCGTGGATAAGTGTGTCACGCAAGCGATCTGATGAAAAAAGAAATATCAAAATAGCAAGGGAGGGCGTAGTCAGTGGCGTTTGAGTTTCAGAAATAAATCCTTAAGGTAGTGGCAAACAAGGACCGCACAATGTTGCGGACAAATTGTGGCGGACACGAATGTCTCCCTGTTTGCCTGCACGCGAAACATTTGTTGCGGACACAAAGTTCGTGCCCGGCACACAAAAACGTTTCCCCGTTTGCTCGCCCAAGAGAACATGTTTCTTTTTTCTTTTTTTTTTTTACGGACACGCTTCCCTGTCCTTCAGTTTGGTGTACGTATCAAAGAGTTTCGACTGCAGTTTCAATTTTAATGAGGGCACAAAGGGTTTTGAGTGTCCCCATAATGCGGTTCCTAAAACGCCAATCAACAACAGAATAAGTATCGACACTAGCTTCGTACCTGCTGAGTCGATGACTTTGTCTGCCAACTCTATCCTGGCCATACGAATATTATTTTTCCTGAAAAAAAAATCTCAATATTCAGAAAACTTGAATGTCCGATTGAGTGCGAAGTAGTACTTGTTTAAGAACTGATGTGGGACAATCGCACTGTTGCGAGAAATCAGTGCAAAGTCCTGTAGCTTTAAGCAAGCGCGGGAATAGTTGCTTGCGCGGCCAAGGGTGGGAAAAGGCATAAGCCAAGGCTACGAAGACTTTGTTTAACCACATTTTGTTAACCCGACATGGAGATTGAAAAGAAAATGCAAAGCAGAAGTTAAAGGAAACATCACAATTCCTCCAGACAGTGAGACTCCCTCTAAACACATACATGTAATCAATCTAAAGTTGTTACAAGGTGCACTATGTAAAAATACGATCATGAAACAAGCTCATTTTGTGTTCATTTTTTCTTTGTCCCACGCTCGTGACAAATGAACGCATCATCTTTATCATTTATATTCACTGAGCTTAAAGTTCATCATCTTTATTATTTATAACTTACTTGCTGTAGTAGCAGAATCCTGCAGTACTACGCATTCTTGGATTCCAGGTAATCTGGAAATCTGACGGCAGCTGTTGATAAGGGCGGAATTAAAGTTGTGTAGTAAGGAATGAGGAGTGCAAGTATTATCTCATAACATTGCAAATCAACACGGGCACAAAGGTCTAATTAAAAGTGGCTGGCGCTAAGTACGGCAGAAAACTGTAGCCATCGTAGACGTTGTAAAACGCGGGAAAACATGGAACTGGCGCCAAGTCAGTTTCGTTTGTGATTGACTGACATCTTCACGCTGATTGGCTGGTGCACATCACACGTGTTTTTAGCTAAACCAATCAAAGAGCTTTAAAGAAGAAATACAACTCCAGGTTTTGTTTATAGGCTTTAAGTTTACCTGATTATCAAACACAGTTCTGTTGTATAATTCGAACAGCTCTCTAACAAGTTTATCCTTGCTCTTCCTGAAATCTTTTTCAGTGGAGTATGGGTTGAGAATGCTGTCCAAAACGCTTTTTGGACAAGATGAGTTGGACGACAATGTTCCTTAAATATAACAAGGGAAATGAAGATAAAATGAAAAATACAAAACAATTAGTGAAACGATCGCATTCATTACATGTAATAGAGGAATGAACGTTAAACACAGTGGAAATAAGAAACTAAAACAAAAAACTAACGGCAAATCTAAGTATCAGTAAGAATTGTAAGTGGAAGCACAGGAACCAAAACTTTTTATTTTGCATGTTTTTTTTTCAGTATTTTTATAAACTCTTGCATTTACGTTTATCATGTCTCATGATTGCCAATACATTGATTTTTTTTTAAAGAAAAAATACTCATCAATCTTTAATAGGAATATCTACCTCACATATTATTTAAATTTCTGGATAACCTTACTTGATTTAGGAGTCTTAAATGGAGTCGAGCTTGTAGCTGCAAAGAAAAAACAGTATGCAGTCTGTATATTTTCATCAGTGCCCATGCCTTTTGCAATACATTCATGTTTCAAGATAACATGTTGAACAGTTCTTGAGAGGCATGTTTTTATCTGCTGAAACACCTTGTAAAATAAAAGACAAGTATCTTTCTGGGTTTCTTTAAGGATTGTAAGAAGATGACGACTTCACAAAGATCTGTAGGAGTTCTTTAATAAGGAACTTCAGCAATAATCTTGATGATAGATCGATAAAGATCTGCAAGAACTAATCTTCATGAAGATCTTTGAAACTTTTTCATGATGTAAAATTAAGGAGATCCTTGAAAGATATTCACTACAGTTAACCTCTAAATTATGATAAATCTTACTTGATCTTGGGGTCTTAAAACTTGCGATACTCGAAGCTGCAAAAAATATAAAACAAAACAAAGAACTTTAACGTAAAACACCAAGAACAGTGACAGAGATTTCACTGAACAGCTATGAACGTTTGCAGCAACAGAAAGATTGGAAGGTGGGTAAGAAGCAATACTTCTAGCCACTTATACATCAGAAAATGAAGATTAATGCCAGTATGTTAATCCACTATGCTCTGAAAAGGCCTCAACTACATAACTTTCTCCACAATAAGAGCTTAGAAAAATTGCAACAGGAGTCAATTCACCCAATTCCTCTTGTTATAGCTTGGTACCTGGTGTAGTTATTTCAATGCAATCATTTTCTTTGTCATCGTCAGAAAGTTCCTCCAGCTCTGGAATAAACCCTGGATCATCATAAAACACATCCTCGTCCTCCTGGTCTACCTCATCATCATCCACAATAAACTCATTTAGACTGTACCAACAAAAAGTACATTAAGATCTTATGATTTGTTTTTAAGTTTGAAATTGAGAGTACAGCTTTTTCAAAATTAAACAGAGTTGCATGCTTGCATACCTGTCAATCCTTTAATACTTATTTTAACTGGGATCCAAAAGGAAATTTGCATTCTGTTTTACAGCTCGAATTTACAGAATACCTTTTCCTTCAGAATTTATTCCATAAGCACTCAATATATGGTTAATGATTCATTGATTGATTGTAAAGAAAGAGCTTAGAAAAAAACAAAAAACAACAAAGATCATCATGAAACTACTAAATTAAACAGACTTCCAGTTACACTACTTGCAGTGACGCAATATTATATAATACCAATATAATTTTTATCATGCAGAGGCTGACTAGGGTAGTTAAATGCATGTGACTGTGAAAAGTTACCTTATTTGTGGCAAGGTGATTGCTATAACCAGAGTAACTGGCGACATATAATCCAAAAGTAGCTGCCGGCACTCAGGCAGTCACCGGCTTGTTTTGAAAACCCTGGATCATCATGATCATCATCATCATCATTTTAAAGATTATTAAGTTCAGAGAAAGAAAAATTCACCTTGCTTCTCTTTTCTTCTTTTCACCAGATAGACCAGATTGTTTGGGAGTTCTAACTTTCTGCAAAACTAAAAACAAGATAAATATTACTAAATGAAATAAAAAGGCCTGATAGTGATGAAAAATATGTTCCAAAATATTGCAAATGTTGGAAAGATCCACATACAAAGTTCAAAGTCCTCCACATCAGTTTCGCTCTTCTCAGGGTTGTACTTCTTGAAGAGCCTTGCAGTTAAGCTGAAAAAGTGGTCAATAAAATTTTTATTTAATTTAAAAAAACAATATTATTTATTTTAACTGTGAAATTTGGTGATAAAACTCTATGTTCCTTGCTAATGCAAGCTTGTGAATAAGCTCTATATGTCACACCTAGCTTTTAAAGGACTTTCAGATATCCCAGGTGAAGCATCTTCAACTGTGTTACTGCTGGAATTCATACTATGCAGAAAAAAGTAAAATATTATTAATAGTTGATCAGTTCAAGGGTAAGAAAGCACATGATCCTAGTGGCCCATGCATATGGTGATAACTCTGCTTTCTTTTAGCACGATGCTTCTAGGAGTATTTCTACTTCCCCTGGATGGGATGTTAGCTCATTTCAAGGTAGATTAAACTTCATGTCCAAAGTGCTTGGCAAGTTTGCAAATTTATAAGTTCCATAATAATTATTCATACCTGACTTTTAAAGGACTTCCAGATGTACCGTGTGAAGCATCTTCAATTGCATAGCTACTGGAATAATTAATCGTGCTATGTGGACAAAGGTAAAATATTTATTATTTAATAGTTGATCAAATTAACGTAAGGCTTACTATCCTAATGGCCACATGTTGGGTGTTAACTCTCACTGGTGAAGCTACTTGGCGTATTTCTACTCCTCCCTGGATGCAATGCTTGTCCATTGCAAGGTAAAGAAAACTCCGTGTCTGTTGCTAAGGCAAGTTTGTCAGATTTATAAGCTCTATAATTCACACCTGGCTTTAAAAGGACTTTCAGATATAATACGAGGTGAAGCATCTTCAACTGCATTACTGCTGGAATGATTATTATTGCTATGCAAAAAAAGAAGAAGAAGAAGATAAAACAATAATAATTATTGCTGATCAAATTAAGGTTAACAAAGCATGTGTTCCTAGTGGCCCATGCATCTGGAGCTAAATCTGGATTTCTAGCATGAAGCTACCATAAGTATTTCTACTCCAGCCCCATCTGGGAGGCTAGTAGTCCACAGAAAAGTTACCCCAGGCATTAATATTTGCTGGAACCCATGTATACACCTGGGTGGAGAGGCACTGTGAAAGAGAAGTGTCTCGCCCAGGAACATAACACTGAGACCCTAACCTGGGCTCTCGCCCAAACTGCTCAATCTGGAATTCAGCACACTAATTATTATTTAATTATTATAAATAAGGTAATAGTTACTGCTTTAATTTCTGCAGTAATTTAATTTATAATCACATATAACCAGCTTATTGACTGAGTGGAAAATATGGTATGGACTTTGTTGTCCTTTGCGTTCGACAAATTAAGATTTTGCTGTCAGACCACTTCTACGATTGTCAGTGGGCTGCACGTCCATACCCCACAGGGGGGTGTAAGGTAGTGCCGTTATGAAATACGGTATAATGGTCCTAAATAAATATTTAATCTCCAAAGAAAGGGCAAAGGTGTACAAAAAAAGTTAAATTACAGGTTGAGAAAACCTAGACATGCAGACCCAGTTAATCCATTTAATCACTAAATAAATTATCCACCGTCACTACAAACAGGTATCAACTTTGCCAGATTTTAAACAAAAGGAACTTCATTTTGACATTGCCTTAGGTAAACCAAAGTAATATCAAAATGAACTGCCTTTTGTTCAATATCAATACTGATATCTTTTATCTTTTATTGATCAAGCCTGTTGGTCCATCAGGCTAAGAGCTCATCTCTTGTTTCAGTAGCAAGAGAGATTAGCAGCACTCTCTCACATGGATGAGATGTAAAAATTATATCAAACACAAGAGACAGTGTTTCATTGGGATATCCAAACACCGAGAAGAGAGTTGAAAATATGACATGCAGTGGTGTATTTTTGATATTGTATTTTTAACGCATATTTTTAAGATATTAACAGTACGATAATATTGTATTTTTTAATATATAGTTTTTAAATCTTTTTTTTAACATGTATGTCAAACACTTTTATCATGAGCCTCTGGCTCGGGAGACTTGGGCAACAAACTCCCCGTGCTTTTGACGTAAAATAAATTACCTTACCTTACCTTACCTATGAAATTCGAGGTGTTTGGATAGCCGATGAAACACTGTCTCGGGTGTTTGATTTATTTTCTCAATTGAAACAAAAACTAAGGAGTAAATGGAGAAATAAAATTGTAAAAATCTGTGCTAATTAAGACCGGGTATCCAAGCCTCCTTCACAGGTTTTAATTTCTTTGTTTTAACTTGATGAATTATTAATGAGTCTGAGATGCGGTGGCGTAATGGTTAGTGCGCTGTACTCCGCATCGAACAGTCTGGGCTCGAGCCCTGGTTGGGGCACTGCGTTGTGTTCTTAGGCAAGACACTTTACTCTCATAGTGCCTCTCTCCACCCAGGTACATGGGTACCGGTACCAGCGAATTTACTGCTAGGGGTAACTCTGCGATGGACTAGCATCCCATCCAGGGGGGAGTACAAATACTCTTAGTTGCTTCATGCTACGGAAACCGGGATAAGGTCCGGCCTGATGGGCCACTAGGCTCGTATACAGACTTTACCTTATCTTACTTGAGATGCTACAATCCTGGCCATAACTTAAGATGAGACAAATGAATATCACACACTTTTTGCATCTGTCTTGACTTACCAGCAGGTCAATAAATTTCAATATCTTTCCCTCTCCAACTGCTCAGTGTTGATTCAAAACACTGCAACATTGGCAACATTTATAGGGGAAGGGGGTGGGGGAACAATAAGAAAAAATTCACCTTTTCTCTTTAATTTAAACTTACCTGTGCTTGGGCCTGGTTATTGGTGAATCATTTTCACTATTGATTCCAATACATGTGTATCTCACATCTTCATTTTCATTATCGCCATCTAAATCATCATCTTCATTGCCATCATCATTACTGTCAGTATCATCTAACTCATCATTGTCTTTGTCATTGCCATGGTTACTGTCAGTATGTTCATTATCATCATCTAACTCTGCATTGTTATCGTCATTGCTATGGTTGCTGTCAGTATGTCTATCATCAACAACATCATCATCATCTTCTTCTTCTTCTACCTCTTCCTTTGTGTTGGTGACTTGATCGTTGCTCTCAGAAATATCCAGGTGAATTTCAATGGAGTGATCTTGATGTACATCAGAACAATTTCCTTTATCTATAGAATCCACACAAACACGACCACATTCCAACTCGTCATCAGCATCATCAGAATCAATGACGCCACAAGCAGAACCATTTCCATCACAGCCTTTTTCTCTGTCATCAGTAAATAGAAAACTATTAGACCACTGAACCTCGCACAAGACCTTTATAAGGCAAACACTAGTTTAAATCTAGTTTTTAATATTTTACAGAAAAATGGATTTCAAGGAAACAGTTTAATTTGCTTTGCTGTTTACTAAATAATTCTATTGATTAGTACTTTTGATCCTGTTTTTTTTTTTTAATGAAAGTAAAGGTTTTAATTTACAGTGTATGCTCAGGTTTTGGCATTACAAAATTACTTGCTAGAATAGTATAATGTATGATAAACAATAAAAAATATTTCCTAAGGATACCAAATTATAAAACCACAACCACAATATACCTGAAAGCCTAAAGTTGTAACTAAAGATATTTCTGATCAGAGTTTAAACAAAAGTGAGCAAATTTTGTAATCACTCCAGGTTGAACCAAGAGAGACATCAAAAAGTGCTAGTTAGCATCTCCAATAACATCATTCTATCATCAAGCCTAGTTAAAGTCAGTTAATTCACCCTCACTTACTGTTGTGTTCATACTTGTTGTTCAGAGTTTTAAACAAGAGTCAGCAGATTTTGATATTAC
Source organism: Meandrina meandrites (assembly GCA_963693305.1). Taxonomy (NCBI): domain Eukaryota; kingdom Metazoa; phylum Cnidaria; class Anthozoa; order Scleractinia; family Meandrinidae; genus Meandrina; species Meandrina meandrites. The sequence continues at coordinate 36,420,070 of OY855910.1, forward strand.
TCTAGGTTAAACCAAGAGAGATATCAAAAAGTGCACTCTTATTCAATATCTTAAATCACCATCTTCCCTTGACAGGGCTTACCTCAGGTATCTCCTTTTCATTATAAAATATAACATGAATAAAGTATATATTAATCACTATTACTATTATTGTTGTTATTATTATCAACCAGCTGAGCACACAGCGCTCAGCTGATTTACAATTACAAGCATAGTTACTCCCTGAATTGTATGACACAAGGCCCAATTACTAATTAATCATATTACCGGTAATAACAAAATTCAAGGTAAGGAAGTCTTTGTGAACCTCTTTTGTGTGAAAAAGTTTAAGGTATATTCAAACAAAAGAAGAAAAAAACAGAAGAAAAACAGCAAGAAAAAAACCCATCCAGGTGCTTGTGATTGGCATGCGAATGGTGTACAACGTAGGTGTCCAATAACAGGTATCCAATTTTAACAAATTAAAATTGGAAATCTGTAGTTGGACACCCACCTGATTGCGCACCAATTACACGACAAATAGGCACACGCAGAACCAATCAAAATCAAGAATTTTGTTATGGATACAATTACCTGGGAAAAAGTCTTTCGAAGCATTTCCAAACTGAAGGGAAAACTTTTAATACTGTGTTGTACAAAGTAGATGTAAAGCTATACAAGTTCTGTGGATAAAACCCTAATGTGACCCATTCAACCAAAAGCTGTCGAGCAATGCTATCAAAGGTGATGTCAATCTTTCATTTTTGTTGGTCCTTTGTTCAACAGTTTAAATCTGGTACAATCATGTCCCTGAATAGCCTAGCAATAATAAATGTTCACCTCATTCTCTTAAATTTAAACTTACCTGCACTTGGGCCTGGTTATTGGTGAATCGTTTCTGTCATCGATTCCAGTACACATGTATCTCACATCTTCATTGTCATTATCACCATCTAAATCATCATTGTCATCTTCATTACTGTCAGTACGTCCATTATTATCATCTAACTCATCACTGCCATTGTCGCTGTCAGTATGTCCATTATCAACATCTTCTACTTCTACCTCTTCCTTTGTTTTGGTGACACAATTGTTGCTCTCAGAAATGTCCAGTTGAATTTCAGTACAGCGATCTTGATTTATGTCAGAAAGGTTTCCTATAGAATCCACACAAACACGACCACAATTCAACTCGTCATCAGCATCATCTGAATCAATGACGCCACGAGCAGAGCTATTTCCATCAAGGCCTTTTTCTCTGTCATCAGTAAATAGAAAACAATTAGACCACTGAGCCTCCCACAAATCTAATCTAGTTTTTAACAGAAAAATGGATTTCAAGGATTGGAATTGGTTTTGATTTGCTATCTAAAACAAGAGTTTAAACAAGAGTCAACGAATTTTGATAACCCACTAGTTTAAACTAGGAGAGAGATCAAAAAGTGCAATATCTTATAATAAATTAACATCTTATATTTCAATAACATCTGGCATTACGCCTGGTTATTTTTTTTGTTGAAGTCACTTAACTCACCAACACTTTCTAACTTGTGATCTTATTACTTCCAGAATGATGTTTTGATAATCAGTTGATTGACTGGGGAAAAATGTCTTCAAAGCATTTCTAAATAATTATTATGCCTAGGATAAATTGAATTTCTTGTCTAAAAACATTTTCAAAAAATTGGTTGCTATGCAAAGTACATGTAAAGTTCTACAAACTCTGTGGATAAAACCCTAATGAGACTGATTCAACCAAAAGCTATTCAGCAGTACTATCTAACATGATGCCAACTTTTCATATGTATTTTTGTTCCTTGTTAAGCAATTTAGATCTGGTACATTCAAATCCCTGAATAGCAAAGCAATAATTCACCTCATTCTCTTTAATTTAAACTTACCTGCGCTTGGGCCTGGTTATTGGTGAATCGTTTCCGCCATCGATTCCAGTACACATGTAGCTCACATCTTCATTGTCAGTATCACCAACTAATTCATTATTATCAGTGTCGTCATCATGACTGTCAGTATCTTTGCTATCATCCAACTCATTATGGTCATCATCACTGCCATGGTCACCGTCACTACGTCCATTACCATCATCATCTTTCACCTTATCTGTGACGTGATTGTTGTTCTCACAAATATCTAGTTGCATTTCAGAGGGGTGATCTATGTTTGTGTCATTTAAGTTTCCTACAGAGTCCATGCTATCTAAATCGTCGTCAGCATCGTCGGAATCAATGACGCCACGAGCAGAGCCATTTCCATCAAGGCCTTTTTCTCTGTCATCAGTAAATAGAAAACCATTAGACCACTGAACCTCCCACAAGACCTTTATAAGGCAAACACTAGTTTAAATATTAAATCTGGAACACACATGTTCCTCAATAGCCAAGCAATAATAATTTTCCCTGACTTTCAAGAATTTTATTTTTCCATGACCATTTCCTGACCCATGACAACCGTGATTTAAACTTACCTGTGCCTAGTTTTGGGCCTGGTTATGGGTGAATCATTTTCACCATTGATTCCAGTACATGTGTATTTCATGCCCTCAGTGTCATTATAACCATCTAAATCATTCTCATCATCTTCATCATTACTGTTGGTATGTCCATTATCATCGACTTCATCGTTATCATCTTTACTGGCAGTATGTTGACTATCATCAGCTAACTCATCGTCATCCTCATTGTTGCTATCATTACTGGCAGTATGTTGATCATCATCATCTAACTTGTCATCATTATCATTGTTGCCATCATTACTGGCAGTATGTTGATCATCATCTAACTCGTCATCATTGTCATTGCCATCGTCACTGTCAGTATGTCCATTAACAACATCTTCTTTGACCTTTGTGTTGGTGATGTCATTGTCATTCCCAGAAATATCCATTTCAGTGGAGCGATCTTGACTTGTATCAGCGGAGTTTCCAATAGAATCCACACAAACACTACCGCAATCCAAATCGTCATCAGCATCGTCTGAATCAATGACGACACACTCAATATGCTTGGGCTTCGATATTATTGGTGAATGATTTTTGCCATCTATTTCAACACATGTGTATTTCACATCTTCATTAGCATAACTGTTGTTATCATTCTCATCATCTAACTCATCATTACCATCATCTGAATCAATGATGACACAAGCGGAGTCATTTCCATCAAGGCCTCTTCCTCTGTCATTAGTAAACAAAAAGTCTGTCTTGGACTTATTAAGAATGTGGTAAGTTCTTCCGTATGGCTTTACTTCTTTCTTCAGCTAAGAAAAGAAAAAAATATCATTAAGACTTAATATTCACGTATATGACTGCGGGACCAGGCTGCATAGTTTTAAAAATTAACTTTCCAGCGTTTCACATGACAAAATCTTATGCATTTTTTGTAGGTTACGCCGAAGATCTTCGGCGTAGATGTCAAAAGTTTGCGGCATAATGGCGTACGATCATTGCCGGCGCGTTTTAACTGGCTTACAGATGATCTGACTTATTTTATATTAGAATAACAAAGAACCTTGGCGTAGACTTTTAAAACTTTGGAGTATTTTCGGCGTTGAATGTACACGGAATGCACCCTGGCTGCGGGACTGTAGTTTATTTATATTAAAGCATGATCTGCCTGTATGTAGACTTTTACCCTAGCTCCTCAACAAATAAACAGTTCAATCTGAATTCAGTATAAGAGCTTCATTTTCCATAAACTTATCAACTAAAGTAAGCTTAACATTTAAAAACGAGTTTTAGAACATTAGAACTTGTCTTTTTGGCTACAACGTTTTTAGCTTACCTCTGCGATCTTGTCAGCCAAACTAGGCCTGTTGAACCAATTGCTCTTTTTTCCCATTCTAAGGAAACGTTCTCTTAGGGCGTTGCGATTATGCATGTCCATGATTTTAATATTTACAAGAAAGATGGAACCGTCAACGGGTGCTCAGGGTACAAACTCGAATTTTGGCGCTGAAACTGAACGAACATGAAGGCTAGGTTACACACTGTTAAGAAAATTGCGACAAGTTGATTGGTTGACCGGTATCTGTGTAACCAATTAGAAATCACGTTAGTAACCAAGCCTGATGAACCGCCCCGAAACCATCATGGCGGCCATGGCGAGCTCTGTGGTGACTTTAATTTTCCGTTCTAGCTCGTTCGTGAGGCCCAAAATGTTGACTGGATGTGCTTCTAGGAATTCCTGTTTAGTCGATACAATGTTCCTTGTACGCCATCTCTACGGATCAACGATCAGAGGTAGAACTTCTCGACTAGAACGACAACGCGAGTCTCCCAAATATATGAAACTTGATCCACCACTTGTGGCCAATTCAAGAACTCGATCGACATTTGCTGAAAATAGTGGTAGCTCAGGACGGCAAAATAGCCCAGCCGCCATAAAGTTATCTTGTGATGTTGATCCGAGGTATTTTAAAGAACAAACAAACAGATATTACTCTCGTCGACACCTGAACACGGCGGTCTTTGTGGACGCTTGTCCGCCCGCCTTACAGCCATATCTTCGGTTGATTCGGTTTGATAAGCCTATAGGAACATGGCTGTTGTATTTACCATGCACGTGGAGTATAGGACTTGCAGCGTCTCCTGGCTCTTTACCAGACCTCAAACTCTTGACTCTTTTTGGAATAGGAGCACTGGTAATGAGAGGTGCGGGGTGTACTATTAATGACATGTGGGATGTAGATTTTGATAAAAAGGTAAGCAATTGTCCATATCATGGAAATATCCATATTATAGACGTGGAGATTATATTAAATTCTGGTTTCTCTGGAGCTAAGTGAACTGTCCATAATTGAGAGGTGTCTTTATTATGGAGGTGTCGGCAAGGAGAGGTTTGATTGTACTCACAATACAGGTTTACATCAGGGACTGCGGAGCAGGGGGGACTTAGCCCCCCCCCCCAATATTTCCGAAAAAATATACACTTTTTAAGAGAAGAGTCTCTAAAGCCCCCCACTTCAAGCCACTAGTCAGCCCCCCCCCCCCCCCCCCCCCCAATAAGAAAAATGCTCCGCGGTCATTGTACATCATTGCCTGCTCCTTTTCTCCAAGGCTCCTGCCCTCCAGACCCCATCCACAAGTAAGAAAAATAGATAAAACTTGTACGATGCTCAAAGACACCAACCATGTGACAATATTTTTGTCACATGGCACATGACATTTTTTTCATATCATGTGTTAACAATCAAACTGCTTCAAATATAAATTTACAACTACAGCAGTTTTACCACTCTTTGACTATTGGTTTTGATAGTAAATCATGAAGCCATCCTTTGCCTGCTCTGTAAAAAGGATGTCCTAAGATTTGTGCTAGTATGTTTCCTACCTCTGGCACTATAGCTATATACATCTAGGTACTGTTTTAGATTAATTGCCAGTAATGTATACTGAAAGAAAGCACAACCTGGACCCTGGTAGTCTGCAGAGTATGTCTGACCCAGCCAGATCTCATGCATGCCGAGGCATCTTAACTGGCATGCCCTCCTGAAGCTTACGCATGGTCAATTTTGGTAAATGGCCGTTTTTCTTGATACATTCAACTCTCGCCTTATAGACACCCCACTATTACAGACACTCCCCAGCGAAAGTTATAGAGGTTTAAGTCAGTGACAGATCCAGACCTTCAGATAAGTGGGAGGCCCAATCATCCAGGCAATGGAATAAGGATGTCGGCCTGCTCTCAAAAATAATTTTTCTTGGCCCAACAGGCCTCTATTTGGCCTAAAAATAAGGTGGGAGGGGCCCTCCCCTAGAACCACACCACTGTGAGTGTATCACATGGTACAAAATAATACCTTGCTGGTGAGTAAGCTACATACTGGGACATCCCAAACAAACAAACTTCAATCAGTGTTTTGTATATCCCAGCAGGTAGTTTGCTCACCAGTCTTAAAATAATTATTAACTTGCTCACCAGTCTTGCCTGCCAAAAAAAGCTAAGAATTAGAAATGAAATTTGTGCATGTACTTGCTTTTGGCTTGGGTGATTTTATTTCTTTTAAATAGGTGGCTCGCACTATTTCCAGGCCTTTGGCAGCTGGTTCTCTTACTCGTTTCCAGGCCTTGGTGTTTCTTGGAGCACAGCTGAGTGCAGGGCTATCAATATTACTCTCACTCAACAACTACAGGTATTTGTTTGCTATAATACTGTGGTTTACGGTACCTCATGCCAACCTGGAAAAAAAATTGTGGCAAATGTATTAAATTCCACAGTGAAATCAAGTCTGGAGAAAGTAACAGAATTTTGGGTTTTTAACCAAATTGCTATCAATGATTGAAAAATACAAATATATATACTATAATTTTTAATTTTACCTAACCTACCCCTACTGCTGCCTTCCATTAAACAATGAATTAAGAGCTTAAAATTTCTGTTAGGTGATAGTTGGTGACACCAGAGGCTGAATCAACTATCACCAACTGCTGATAGCATATGCATAGCTCAGTCAATCAGATTGTTGCATTTGTGTGAGTATACTAGTAGAATTCTACTAATAGTTATTTTCTTGATCTAAACAAGTATAATTCTTGGAGCAGCATCTCTTGGACTTGTAGTGACCTACCCTCTGATGAAAAGAATTACTTACTGGCCACAAGCCTTCCTTGGTGAGTAGCTTTCTTTAGTACCCCAAGTTTTAATCCTGGATCCTGATCATCATTTTGCAAGCAATTTTCCTGCAGAAGTAATAAGCTTGCACATGTGCTATAAGCTAAAATTCAATTTTGATTTCAACATAGGTTTGACATTTAACTGGGGTGCCCTGCTTGGCTATGCTGCTGTACAAGGGAGCTGTGATTGGTCAGTTTGTCTGCCGCTGTATTTTGCAGGAATAAACTGGACACTCATCTACGACACTATTTATGCTCATCAGGCAAGTACCCCTCAAAGGAAAGTTATGTTTTGAAATGCCATGTGATATTTAGTATCAATGTGATGAAGGAACCTCATCGCCAGGGCCATCTCTGCTTTCAAGATGGTGGGCAGGTGTGGAGAAGACCACCTGCATCTTGAAAGTGGAGGTGGCCCTGGCAACGAGGTTGTATTAATATGCAGTCATGTTACATGTTAATGCTTACTCTTGGGTTTTGTTATCCCAGAAAATATCCATACTTTCCCCAATAAACATTTTTTTGATTTTAACACCCCACCCTTCCAGAAATTTAAGTTTAGCTTCATACTCTTATTAATAGTTTATGGCTATTGAAACCCCCACACCCTCAGAATTTCCAATGACCTTCCATGGTATATGAAATGCATAGATTATAATTATGAACATTCACTGCCATAACCAGGTTTTAAAAAGATGATTTTGTCTTTTAGGATAAGGCAGATGACATCTCAATTGGTGTCAAGTCCACGGCACTGCTATTTGGGGATCAAACAAAAGTTTGGCTGGCAGGATTCAGTGCTTTAATGTTGAGCAGCCTTGCACTTGTTGGACTAAACAGTGATCAAACATGGCCTTACTATGTTGGGTTGGCCTGCGTCGCTTCTCATCTCACATGGCAGGTACATAATGTTTTTTTTTTGTCATAATTCAACCAAATACGCAAACAAAGGTCGTTCTCTTGGGATCACATCAGTTATCTTTGAATCCATGGCAACAATTCAATTCAGGCTAAACAGAGTTATACAATAACTGAGAAAATTTCTGCACACTCGTTGGGTGAGAGCCATATGGGTGATGAGAGTATAGACCATGTTCAAATGGCATAACATGTAAATCAATCCAAGCAGGTGAATTTTGGTAAACTTGAGAAATTTTCACAACTTTTCCAAAAACAGAATCTAGCAAGTTGCGAAATGTCGACCAGAACATTTGGGACAAAATTTGCCACACATTTGTCAGCTATGGTCCTCACTCTCATAGGCCATAGGAAATGGTGCTATAAAATGTCCAAAACTTTGAATTCATTATCATTTTCTCTTTTAGATCAAGACTGTGAATCTCTCTAAATCTTCTGACTGCCTGTCAAAGTTCAAGTCAAACAAGTGGCTCGGGTTGATTCTTTTCTCTGGTATTGTTGGTGGGGCACTCATGAAGAAAGCCACAGAGGAGAAACAAACAGAAGAAACAGAGAGCAAGACCAAATAATTATAACTTAAAATAGGATCCAAAATTATTATGTTATCTATTTATGGTTGGTTAACTCTGTGCTTGAGCCTAGTGGCCCATCAATATTGGAACTTATCCCGGTTTCCACAGCACTGAGCGACTAGGAGTATTTCTACTCCCCCCCTGGATGTGATGCTTGGGTGGAGAGGCACTATGAGAGTAAAGTGTCTTGCCAAAAACACAACACAGTGATCCTGGCTGGATCACTCAATCTAGAGTCCTGGGCTGCCATACCTCTATTGTTGGGTTGACATAAATAAATTTGTTCAGCAGTGGTTCAGAAAGGGAACTTCAGGCTAATACAAAGGTTCAGAGGTTCAGACAACATTTAAACCAATAGGTAGATATGTGCAAATGTTTTATTCTCCAGTGTTATTTCATTCTTTCTGAATGTAGTCTCCTTCGCAGCCATTGTTTGGGCTTGTCACGCAACACTCCCTCCCCCAGTTACGGCTGCTTAAACCAGAACTACATTCCTTTCCAGTTTAGCCAATCACAGCTTTGATCAGATTTTTCTGAGCCAGTTGTGCCATAACTCACCCACTAAACCAATCAAAAGTTGTCTCTTATCTTGACCCTAGCATCGACAACATCAACCAGATGCAAGTTTGCCGCCTTTGAATTTGACACACACCAGACATCGAATAAAACAAAGATTTACCTAAGTAAAGCACATCTGATATGAAACCTTATGTCCAAAAAAAATTTATATCAAGTACAACAGGAATCTAAGCTCAAGATTTGAAGCAATATAACAGCTTTTTGATTAACAGCAGCTGATAGGTGTCAAAGCAACTGGGGTCGAAACAAAAGGAAAGGAATATGGGTAAGGTGCAGCCATTGGTGGGGGAGGGAGCATTGCGTGACGAGCACAAACAACACCTGCAAAGGAGACTAGAATGAATGCAGCTCATATTCAAAAGCTGGTCAAACAATAAACACCAGCAGCAGAGCAGCTATCGAGTTCATCTACATGTTTAGAGTTTTCAATAAATTGTGGAAAAATAAGGTATTCATTTATAACTTTGATAAGGGCATTACTACAAAGATTGCACTTTCAAAAAGCCACAATTCAGAACACTAATGGTATCAGATATAACCCCTTTTGATGGACAACATATTGGGACTCGTCATTTTTTGTACACAAGTGGACTATTCCAGAAGGAAGTTTGTTTCCTTTTGGGTTTTGAAGTTGCTCTATGTCTTGTTTTTTTGGAAAAGCATTGCCGATTTAGCTGAGATTAAATAATTATGATTATCTGTGATCACTACAAAATCAATATTTAGAATCCCTGTGATTGGTGTACCTTGTACAGTGAAAAAATGGTCGGAATGTCCCATTAAGTTGGTTTCCCTTAAGCAAGGAGCTTTTCTTTAGTTAGAGTTTCTGTACAGATTACATCATACAATATCATTTCAGACTGTAGTAGGTTTGAAAAAATAAACACTTTGTTTTATAGCACATTAAAGACGGAAATTGTGAAAGTTCAAATGTGGGCTTTGGTATTATTGTATAAAGGTATAGAATTTTTACAGCATGTGAACATAATATATTATCTTGCCTAACTATGGGTTAAGAATACTGAGCAAAAACAAGGACAACAGAAGGAGAAAGGCAGAAATTATCATAAGATTGTTATTGTTAAATGTTGCATGGTTTGACTTGCATGAACACATGGCCCGCAAATCCAAGCATGACATAGACTGCATGTCTTATCACTGCAGTGTCCCTGAGGACACATACAACAGCGACCAGAGAATTCTATCTTTCTACTCAAAGGCAAATAACTTATTGCTAACTTTACATCACAAAAAGAAAAACAATACCATTGAAAAGACCTATAACCAGTAATTCGTTTTCACCGAGCTCAATTTAAGAACCTTTCATGACAGGACACCCACTGGAGCTCTGGCGAGTGCCTGGTCAAATTGAAATCCCTGGATATGGAATGGATCCCTGCTCACAGGATGTATAAACTTTGGACAGGCTAATGACTTACTAGAATGCCCCCCAAAAAATGTTTGGAAAAACACCCATCTTGTCAGCTTGAGTTAGAAGCAATATTAGTAAATGAACGTATGTGCTTGTGAATAACATCTCATCTATGTAGCATCAACTATATGTACGACAATGATATTATTACAGTTTGATCACAAAAAATGCAACTAGGCTTCTACTTCCCTTTCTTTTTTCTAACCTCCCATAAGCAGACACCTCTCTGGGCTCAGTTTACCTTTTGTTTTCAAATCATAATTAAGTGGGCACAACTTGCCTAGGTGCTTGCCCACTGGTCAAATAAGTAAGAAAAGTTACTTGCGGGACTGGAAAGTCCACTTGTCCCAGATGACCAGAGAGGACTTTTTCCCAGCCCTGCACTTTTCCTGGTTGGGAAGGGTGTTTACTTAAAGCTGGGGCCAAACAAGGATGAGAATTGACTCTCATGAGAGTTCTCATCAGCTATCATCAACTTGGGCCAAATGAGAGTCTTCAAGTCCATCAAGAGTGACTACAAACGAGAGAAAACTCTCATCGACTCTAGTGAAAAATTTAAGCACATTCAAAGTTGATTAGAGCGCATAAGCGTATATGAGAGTGCATGAGAGTTTCAGGCCAAACGAGAGCAAGAGTTTGAACTCTCATCCTCATTTGGTTTGGGCTTAAGAGGTTTGACTCTTGCTATTCAAACTGGATGCCATTTTTAAATGATCAATCTATCTACATCTGTTGCTGTACTACTTGGGAAAATTTGTTTAAATATCAAAGACAATTTCTGTTTTGCAATCACTTGCTTAATTTCCATGACCTGTATTGCTTGATTATGTACAGATACTGTCAAGAGAAATTAGCCAATGATCACGTGGGAATTAAAGGGTTAAAAAACTGTGCAAGATAACCATGAGCTTCCCAGTTAACTAACCATTTATAGCAATACAATATATTTTTTTCTGACAAAGTTCCCTTGCATTTATGACAATAATAATAAATTGCTTTCAAGTATAAAATAGAAATGTCAAAAAGCTGTACAGGGAATGACTGAATCTGTATTAATTACAAAATTAGCTGAAGCGAGGTAAAAATGGCGATGGATGAGTTCCACTTGAGGAAGTTTGATTTGGATCTACAAATAAGAAATTAAACAACAACATACATATTACTCAGTGAATAATTAGTAACGTTCAAGTTCGCTAAATGCATTGGTTAAAATTATATGGGAATTGTTTCCTTTTCAAAGATTGAAGATGCAATAGGCCATTTCGAGTTACCTCTTGCCTCCATGTCAAAGCAAGTCTGAGCGAAACCATTTATATGAAAATGCGTTTCAGCTGCACGCCCATTTTCATGCAAATTAAACTCACTTTTATTTGAATGGTTTCACGCAAGGACTCGTTTTGAAAATGAGGCAAAGGGCAAATCGGAAATGGCCTATTGTGACTCTACATCTGTGTGATAGTAATCAGGTTGTCTAAAATATAACAGCAATTTTCTTTTCTTACGTCAGGATCATTCTTGCACATTTTTATTCCACATGAGTTTTAAGACATCATTCAAAAGAAATTAACTTATTAAAACTAAGAATGGTTTAATTTTAATGGATTTACATTTCAAAAAACCTTATGTTTCCCCTTTCAAAATTGTTTATATAGTTTATTTTAATTAACAAGTAGAAATCATGCATTTTAACTAAATATATTTTTTTAAACTTTAAGAATTTTAAAACACAGGAATAAGTGGGCCTGCCCTCTACCCTTGAGGAGGAACTAATAACAGAAAGTGGCAAAAATCAAGCCTATTAAATACCTTGAAATACAGGCTGATTGGACAGCAGTGCACCAGGAGGCAGCTGTAACGAGGGCAAGCTCTGATTTGCCGTTGGGTTCATCCCCAAGAGAACTGTTGAAATTTAAACGAACATAGTTTCTCAAAACAGTGGCATGTGGAAGTTTACAATGAAAATTAATAAATTTATGTTTAATTAAATTCTGTGTCAAGGGTTAATTAGTGGTTAATTGTTCGCTATGCTAGCAAAATTAGATTTATAATAAATTATGTTTCACAATGGCATGGATGACTGTGACATTTTGATTTAGCAACGTGATTTACAGTTCCTGATGTACGGTTATGTCTTTGAAGTGTAAGGATTAACAACAAGGATAATAATATTTCAATGCATTTTTACTTTAATTTGTTATAAAAATTTTAGAGGATAAAAAATGTGCACAATAAACTGAATATTACAGAATAATTCAACTACACTACATTACTGCCATTTCAGATTAATTTTCTTGTCTCACCAAATTTTTCAAATTATACCAGACTAAACTGGAATGTGCACAGACACAAAAGCTGTTCATGCACTCATCTGTACTACAATTTATGACGGACCACATAATTTGATAAGTCAAAATGAGGTTAGTTAGGCTACTTTAAATACATACAAAATAATTATTTTAAACTGGCAGCCATTTTTACATAGAGTCTCTGGCTACTGTCAGGCCTGAAATTACTTTGACACCATAATTTTCTTAAAGAACCAAAACCCATTTCAAACACAGAAACAAAAGACTGAATAGTTCAAACATGTATGATCAACTTCAATTTTCAGGATATAATATATATTCTACTGCATGTAATTCTTTTTACATAATTAAGAAACTTATTTTATTACCTTTATCAGTAGCATTAAATTTTACATTGTCAGTATAGCATTAAGAGAGTAAAATCATACCTGGGTTAAAGTGATTTTGTGGCAGGACAATGCCAGATTGTTCCTGGGACTGTCGAGACAGGTGAAGCATAGCAGTCTGTAGATTGGGTGGGATCATTCCAATGTGTGTCAAGGGTGTGGTAGCCTTGCCTTGCAAATTGGCTGCAGCACCAAACAAGGTTAGGTTTGGAGGTTGAGGCTGGTGCAGTGCTTGTGAAGTCATGGCTGAGTTTAGCGACATAGCGATGGATTGAGGTGATATCCCCTGGGCAAAGCTTGGATGGCTTGCTTGGCAGCTTTTGAGATCCACTGGTCTATAAATACACACAAAATCAAGATAGATTGTATAAAGCACATACAATGTATTGATTACTAAATAAACACTACGCTTTTGGTTGCACTCAGTCACAAGACGTGCTGTGACAAATGCAGGGAACAGACAAGTTTTGAATGCAAGATGGCAATGAGGATCAAATTAAAACTGATCATACGACAAAATGTAGTTTGCAGACCAATAGACTTTTTAAGTATAAAGTACTGTGTACTGAGAGCTAACTGTAAACAGGCTAATCAACCCACTATTCAGGCTAAGTGGAGTGCTACTTAATTGGGCTAACCAGAATGTTATTCAGGCTAACCGGAGCACTGGAGCACTAGGCAAACTGGAGTTCCAGTCTGCAGGACTACAGTCTGCATTTGTTGCACACTGAATTAAATGAAACAATAAAATAAAACAGATATATGCCTTGCCAAATTGTTAGAAGTTCTTCATTAATTTTGTGGGTCAGGTAGCTGACCTTGCTGGGTTTTTTACCCAAGATCAATCTCTTATCTGAAACACTGCAAGTAATACTGCACTTTTCAACCATCATGATGGTCAATGAATTCAGTTTGCAGCTTGAAGCAGTAACACTGTACATCAGGGCAGGGAGACTCCATATGTATTCACTCACCTTCTTGGTGAAGTGATGTTGTCCAAAATTGTTTGAGAAGGAGAAGTATGAGACACAGGTGTCTGCTGTTGTTGCAGCTGTTGCTGCTGCCTTATTGAAGAGGCTGCCAAATCAATGAAGTTGTTTGGCAATGCTTGTGCCGCAAGACTTCCAACAGATGCTGCCATCAAACCTGCTTGGCCGGTGCTCTGAACAACAACAGGAGAGGAACGAATAATCTTTGGTGGGGACGACATGGTGATTTGAGTTCGTGCAGGTGAAATAGTGGAGGACTGGATTGGAAGTGAAATTGACGTTGTAACCACAGAACTTGGTAGATGAGTTAAGGTTTGATCTCTGGGCTTTTCCTTGGGCGAGGAAGACGTCTTGTTAAGAAAAGAAGCTAATTGCTGCTTTGGAGGTGTACCTTGTTGTGAATGGAGCAGTTTTGATGTTTCTGTTTGTCCGCTCTCAGGCAAAATCATGTCTGCAAAGTCTAATATTGTAACAGCAGGCTTTGACTGAAGACTTTCTGACGATGAAGGTAATTTCACTGGAGAAAGGTTTTGAGCAGTATCTTTCTGAGCAAGATTCAATCCAGTAATTACAGGCACAGTTTGAACTTTGTGTTCAGGACCTGATCTGCTGCTCACGGCTGTGCTTTCCATTTTAGTCACACTAGCTGTAGTAACAACTGGCTTTTGCACATGTATTACAGTGGCTGGGGCTGCCACAGTAGGTTTAATATTGCTGGCCGACTGTGCAAGATTCTTCAAAACTGAAATAGCTGTTGCTGTTGTTGCTAATGATGCAGAAAGTGCTGGAACTGTTGTTGGAGCTGTGGCTGTAGAAGTACTTCCAGTGCCCACCACTGATGAAGTGACAGTTGCAATGTCTTTTACATCAGCACTGCCAGCATTCTACGGAAAGTAAGTTGAACAACATGATCAAGCCTTGTCACATTAATCTGGGAAACATTGTGAGTACAGACACCAACTCTTAGCACATTAATGCAAGGTAAAAGTCATGTTTGATATACTACATAATGATAATAATATTATACACCTGAGTGGAGAGAGAATTAAGAAAATGCAGGACTCAAATTTTGCATACATTCAAAAGCTAACTTGAGAACAATATCCAGGGCTAAAACCTCACATGTTCTCTAGATCTGAATATATAACCATGATGCCTACTTCCCAACAAAGGTGTACCTGATTGTAATAAGGATCTCTTTGAATTCTGATAAGCACCGTTCATATTCAGACAGAAGTAGCAAACTACTTAAACACAAATAATTACACATACATTGTCCTGGTTTTCTGGGGATTCCCCTTGTTTCTTGGGACCAGGCGCTGCAACAGTAAAGACAGTCGAGATAAGAACTAAATTTTATAATTACACTACCAGTATACTTGAACTTAAAAACATGTCAGCTGCAGACATGGGAACGACCTCCCAAATGAACCTTCACATGATCTGATTTGTATGATAACAAGGATGTAAATAGATAGTTGTTAATAATACCTTTTTTGTAGACTCTGACCCTGAAAAAATAACAGACATCACCTTTTAGTAAATTACATTCAGTATTATAGTTATTGATCAGTATCACTACACAACACTATTGAAAAACAAGCTAACTGAAAACACTTACGGAACACTGGTGTGCTTTCCATGAGCCTGCTTGCTTTCTTTGAATAGAATTCTGAAGATGGAGAGACATAATCACTCATTTCCATACATCATACATAAACATTTACAACATACATTATGAATTAAATACACTGTTATAACTTATTAAATATATTATAAACTTAAATTTCCATACATCATACATTAACACAGCATTATTGAACATACAAGGATATTGTATGTACGCTATCCTAGTATGATTTATACTAACTGAAACATGAAAAGAAATCTTAATCAATCTTCAGTGACTCAATTAGAGCTTTTATGGTAAGTTTTTATTTGCTTAATAACAACAAAAACTCTCACCTGCTTGTCATCCAGCCTTTTGGCCACAATGGTCGAACATCATTTTCAAAGAAAAGCTGGAGGAAAAATTCACACGTTAAAATCAAGTCAATTTCAATTTTTTTTTCAAATGCAGTTTATGTTAGCAGAATTGAGAGTGAAACATCACAAAAATTCTTGAAAAACCCTTTGCCATCTTGGTAGTGTATTAAAATGCTACCTGTGGAAAAAGGAAACTGGACCAGAGGAGGAGGAGGAGCACGGATAGCACAGTGGTGAGAGCACCCGCTTTCCACCAATGTGGCCCAGGTTCGTTTCTCAGACCTGGCATCATAATAATGTGAGTTGCTATCTGTTGTTGTTATTGGTTCTCGTTCCTGCTCCAAGGGTTTTCTCCAGTTTCTATGGTTTTCCTCCCTCCACAAAAACCAACAATTCTAAATTCCAACTCGACTGGAAATTCGAGAGCCACATGCTACCCTTGTTAAACAAGTCAATTTGTATTTTGTATTTAGAGGAATTGAAGCCAAGATGTTGATACTAGATTTGGTACAAGAATAAGTTGAGTAATGAGTTGCAAAACCCTTTACTTCAGAAAATACATTTCTAAAGCCAATGCTAAATTTTTTAAAAATGAGACAACAAATTCTGGAGATTAATAAGAACCATTCATCAAGGGTTTGGGTTGGTTTAGGACTGTCAAGTGTATGCTGATGCAACAAAAGATGGCTCTCTGTGTGTGTGGCAAATTGTACTCATACCTTCAAGTGTTCCTCGGCAGACTGTGCTCTAGTCTTGGACATTTCAAAGATTTTGATCTTCATCTCGACAACATCACACAATAACTGCCTGGTAATATTTTAAATAAGAACTAATCAAAAAAGGATTTAAAATAATCACGCTAAGCAATACACTTGCAAGTTTAAAAACACCCAAAACACTTACACAAGCAAATTACAGTACTTACATATGCACACTTA
The DNA here is from genome assembly GCA_963693305.1 of Meandrina meandrites. Classification (NCBI taxonomy): domain Eukaryota; kingdom Metazoa; phylum Cnidaria; class Anthozoa; order Scleractinia; family Meandrinidae; genus Meandrina; species Meandrina meandrites. The sequence goes on from OY855910.1 coordinate 36,436,783, forward strand.
ACAGTGGTATTGTACCTTAATTCATCTGTCCAAATGAATTTTCGCTTGGGGACATTTTTCTTTGTTTTATCTTCTGGTTGGGCAGGCGCCTAAAGTGAAATTTATAATTATTACTAATGAATAATGATACCACTAAATTATAACTTGCACATCCAGGGTACCAAGATTTGATGGAAAACAACTATAAAAAAGGATAATATATTGTGCATAGAAATAAAGTTTGAAATAATCATTCTTACGTTAGGATCTGTGGGGGTAGTTATCTCATCACTTTTCTCACTATCCTCAACCAACTCCATGGCTGACTTGAAGAGTTCCTTCTGTAATAAAAAAGCATCAAAATATTTAGTGCCGAGTTATGTAGCATGCGACTAGTTTGTATCCAATTGGAAATACAAAAAAAATATAACACAAATTGCTCTGATAGCAAATCAAATACCTTATGATCATCTGGATTTTCTCCATCTTGTTTGGCACTGCTGGAATAAAATAAATTACGCAAATTTCGATAAAAAACTAATAAAAATAACGAAAATTTTGATCAAACAGTTACCAGTAATTTAACACTATCAACTTAAAAGAGTGACTAATATTATAGTCTGTATTGATCAGTAATGAGAATATTTAAGCATTTTAAGCTTACACATGGTTGCTAGACATCAGTTTTCAAAATTACCTGACTTTTCCTTGATAAAAAATAAAATTTCCTTGACCAGATAAAAACAAAATGCCAGAAATAGTAACACCCCCCCCCCCCCCCCCCCCTACCTAAAAAAAACACATAGCTGAAATCACACTGGCCTGATATGTTTATCCACCCTTCAATGGTATTAAATCAGGGGTGTTCCAATACTCAATTTTCCCTAGCTTTTCTTTGATATGTAAATTTTCCCTGACTCAAAATAAAATTCCCAAACTTTTCCCTGACCTTCAAGAATTTTATTTTTCGCCTGATCATTTTCTGACCTATGACCACCCTGTGACAGTACATTTTTTACCTTTGTTTTTGACTTTCTTCTTCCACGTGTCTCTTCACTTCCTCTTCAAATCTCTTAACTTGTTCTGGTATGACTCGATCAACAGCTATGTGTAACAGACCAATACGCTAATTAATATCACTTCAACTTTACATGTAATTCATTTGCAGTTGAGAAACAGAAAACATTTCCCAAGTTTATGTGGATTGGTAGAAACACAAGCAGTAGGTGAATATTTCCCCAGCTATTTCAAGATCTTCCTAACTTTCTAACGATTTTCAAAAATCAATTTGGAAACAGTGACAAAATATTAATAATTTATTCTATTTCCTTTAGAAAAAAGCTTACAAAATTAAACTATACTGTATTTCTAAAGAGTTAAAAATGAGACTTTCAGCTTATCAGTTTCAAACAATGTATATATATATTTTTTTGGTTCAGTAATTATACCCTTGGTAAATTTTGATATTTTCCATTGTTTTATATTCATTATGATATCATATATTACCATACTCTAGAACAAAGGAAAACACAAAATTTTACCAAAGGGTAAAATTGAACGACAACATGCCTGTCAACACAGATGGTGTTTGCTTAAGAAATCCTTTTTCCTGTATCATACATGCAACTCCATGGAAACATAAAAATATTATTTTGAGCATTTATTTCATAAAAGAAACTAAGTATAAACATTTCTTCCTTTTCTTGTGTTTCCATAGAGTCATGAAAACACTCCTGAAAGGCAGCCGTGAAGACGTTTGTGTCCACAGCTTTCCCATCCACCAAACCATAGCACTCATGTTACAACTTCTCTATGACAACATGAAAACCCTTTCACATCCTTGATTGAAAATAAATCACTCCAATCACAGCTAAATAAATACAGATATATAATTAAATTATATAACTTGCCTGCTTTGAGTTTAGCCATTGGCTCTCGCAGTCGACCAGCCTAAACAAGAACAAATGTGGTGGCACAGTTTTAAAAATAAAGAGCGTAATTTAATTGATACTAAAATAGGAGCAAAAATTTATTTTTGGCAAACTTTCTATTCCTACCTGATCATTGAGAAGAAGTTTCTTCGCTCTTTTTAACAGTGTCTCCTTCGTGCACGGCAAATAATGTGCCAAAAATTCATAAATACCCTAGAAATGCAAGAAAAAACTTAGGTTACTTGTGTTGTACAATAATTTTCACATGTGATGTATAATCTTCTGTGATTTTTAAAACAGATGATAACCTATAAGACGGAAAAATTACATCTGTGCACAGAAATTAAAGCAGACTTCTTTTTATTAGCTGCACCTGCGAAACTTTTGCTTTGTTTAGTTTCCGAAGAATTAGAACTGGATAGGTTTATTCTCAATTAACTACTGCAATAATATTAGAGAGATAAAGCATGTCGTTTGTTTTTCCTGCAAACAGCAAAAATTCCACTTCTGTCGTCAACCGTCAGCGAAAATGAGTAGGTTTGTGTTTGTCATGATGTGTGATTTTTTCCCAGTTTTTCTGGGGGATTTATTTTAGAATTCAATAAAAAGGTAACAAAATGAAAGGCAAGCTTGTGTTTGCCGTTTGCCATATAATGTCATGCTTAATCTCTCTACTCCGTTATTGATCACATAAAAAATATAAAATTAAAATAAAAAAAGCAATCATTTATGCTTTAACAAATGTTATGCCTTACCGATCGTACTTTACTGCTTAGTGTTCTTGACTTGGTTTCCAGCCTAAAAACCAAGCAAAATATCAAATTGTCAATCAAACAATGTGTATTCTGTGCCTTACAACAAGTACTGTAAGTTTATCATTGTAACGACTTGTTGCTGCATGGCACCAAATAAAAGTACAAAGTCATGTACTTAGAATGCCACTCTTTAATTCACATGTCAATCAGAAACTAAACTATCAAAGGCTCTTCCATGTACATGTCGGTTGAGTTGAACAAGTACAACTTCACCAGGATACTTTTGATTCTCTCTGCTCAACGTCCATCCATTATGCGGATATTGCTCAAGGTATGCATTGGGCTTGTTTGTGTAACATTCAAAATTGATCATTTACTCTTGATCAAAAATAATTAGAAACAAGACTACTCACTCCAATAGCATATGGTTGACGTCAGAGTTAAAGAACTTGCATTTCCCTTCAGTTCCGCCATCATTACCAGCCTGTTTCAATCTCAAGATACAGCTTTCCAGATCAGCCGGTAAACACTGTGGAAGAGTAGGTTCTTGTGCCTCTGTTACATTGCCATCTCCAGATTGGATTCCATTTTGAAGTGAGGTATTTGGTGAAGAAGTAACAATTTTATCAGGTTGTGTGCTGGAGGTAATTTCTGTTGCTGAAATACTGTTGTTGCCATTTACAATAACTGAAGTTCCTGGCTCAGTTTTTACGGCCCCGTGACTGCTAAGCTGTGAAGAGTTCAGCAGTTTTGCTGGAGAGGATTGGCTAGTCACAGCACTGTTTGTTCCTTGTGATACCACACTAGGACCTGGAGTTGGGTTTGAGGGGATCGTCGCAGAAGGTGAAGTGTTCTTGGCAGTGGAAGATGACAATAAGTTTGCAATGTTTGCACTTCCTACACTGAGCTTCTTTTTATGTTTCTTTTCTTTGTCCTTCTCACCACTAAAAAAAATAAAAATCCTGAATATTACAAAAGGAATAGGCTAATATTCATATAATCTTGTGGCATAAAGAGAAACCATGAAGGTATGCACATCGAAAAACAGCTTTATTGTGCAGTAAATCTTAAATTGATCAAAATCTAATATACAATGTAGATACATTGTCTAACGTTGGCGTGATACAAAAACGTAAATAACCATCTAATCATTGTAGGGGGTATTAGTGCTATTCTCTTCACCAACATTAAAAAAATATAAGAAAATTGATGAAGAGAATTTGTAGTTTGAACAAAGTTTACCTGGAGCTCTTGCGCGGTTTCTTCTCCTTGTCTGATGATTTTTTTCGTTCTTTCTTTTCACTGGGATCCTTGACTTTCTTGACTTTAGGCACCTTTGGAATTTTCTTTTAAGACGAAAGAAAATGATAATCATTTAAACGATTTGCACCACAAATAAGTGGCACTGCAGTCATTAGTTGTTTTAAAAAAACTAAAGTTTGAACTGGAGGTCAAACAGCTACTTACTTTAAAACAGGCGTGTACATACCTTAGGAGATTTCAGCTTGACTTTCTTTGGTTTCTTGAAGTCCTCCTCCTCACTGAAAGATTTAACACAAGAAAGACTATTATATAATGAACAATAAGTTGACAAATATTTCAGACTGCTGTCGTTCAGTTTTATCCTTGGCTCAAATTTTATATTCCTTTGTTTCAAATCATCACCATACAATACCATAGTACCCAAAAACGAAGGAAAATAAAATTTGAACCAATGATAAAATTGAACCAAATCGTAAATTTACACTTTAGTTTGTAATCTTTTAGGAAAAAATCATTTGCATTGTTCATCTTATTCTAAATTAAAAAATCCCCCACATATCAGGAGAACCTTAAGATTGCGAAAAAACATGAAAGCACTGCCTGTACTTTAGCTGATTTATAAAATGTTAGCAACATAAATGAAGGAAGGAAATTTAAGTAATGCAAGTGGTTTTAATATTATTAGTAATAAGTAATATGGATAAGATTCTATTACTGCAGTACATTGTATAGCACATAGGGCTGCTCCTGTCTCAGGCACTTTATAAGTAAAAGGGAATTGCAAGTAGTGGAGGTTTGGTGAAGAAGAAAAAGAACACTGCGAGATATCTTTCAACACGTTTAAAAATTGTGTAATTGTAGTCAGATGATAACATAGTTTCTTTGTGGTTTGTTTTTTTCATGTTACTTTCACAAAAAAAAGCATTAGCCAAAACGTCTTGTGAAAGTACCAGTAACATCCAAAAACAGTCAGTGACAAACCACAAAAAAAAAACTATCTCTTAACATCCATCTCTCAACATTGTCTTCTGACATGCTAAATAAAAAAGGATCAAAATCCACCAATCACAGCCCAATAGCATGATCTTTTAAACTTGTGGCTCATTTCCACAGAAGTGACAAGAAACAAACACTGGTATGCGATTGATGGATTTTGTTCCTTGTCTGTTTATTATGTCAAAAGAGGACGCCAGAAAGATTGATGCTGAAAGATAGCTGCTATGCATGTAATACAGAAAACAGGTATAACTAACTGATCACCTGAAACGGATAATACAAAGAATGTATATACAGTTCACCCTCGCCACCTCGAACTTGGTTATAACTCCCGCTATCTCACCTCAAATCCATTTCCCTTGAATTAACTTAATCAGTCATTTCCTCTCAACTATCCCAAACTCCCTGCTCTCTCAAACTATTTATTAATTTCCTTTCCCTTGAGAGTTTGAAATAGTGGGATTCAACTATATTTTTTTCTCCCGTTTAACTAACAGGCTATACAAAATATGTATAAATAGCATATAACAGGATTTTATCAACATCCACAATCTAAGATACTATTGAAAATAATCCAAAACTAAGAAATTTTACCTTTCACCCCCAGGTGACAACGGCCTGAAGTTTAGCATCCCCTGGTTGATGTAAAAACCACCATGTTCTGTCGTCCAGTCGGCTGGTATTAGCTCATCATACTAAATAATCAGAGTCAAATTTAGAATTTAAAAACTATATCCTCTGCTAAGTACACATGGGTGAGCCTCTAATATTTTTATAAACACTTTTCTGGGAGAAAAGGAAAGTTAAACTCAGTCTGGTAACCTGAAGAAATTGCTAACAAATTGGGAGACTCTAAAACTTTGTTGAGAAACCTGATTACACCAAAATGTTGAAAACATCAGAAAAGTGCCCAGACTGCTTGGTACGACCTTCGTAAGTAGATGGTGCTGTCCAAATGGAGTTTATGTGAGTTGCTGGCCCCATTCTACAAGTTCTTAGACACTGAGATTGATAATATTTTTTGATGCGCAGCATTTTGCTGTTACCAAACCAAATCTATTCTTTGGTTACATGTCTTCAATATTAAATACGAAGTGGAACTTACCGCCTCGCTGTCATCAACAAATGGGTCTGTCTCATCATAGCCGTAAGTGACATCAATTAAATCCTGACACAAAAACAACAACAAATTAATAACACCGCGTTAATTTAAGTAAAATGCTTTTCTGTTAGCAGACAAATGCGCCTATGGTATGGTTACATTACGTAGTGTTGTAGAAAATCCATAATGGGTCCTAAGGCAAATGCACAGAAGGCAAGGAAGATCTGTCTTTGTTTATCAGTTTGCATTTATCCCTAGCATGTAGTTTGTATTTTTTTGTGCCACGCATACACTTTATTTGTCCCCTGTATGCAGCAGTCTAAATATTTTGTAACTGCCAAGAAATACTTGCCAAGAGTTAGTTTCCAAAACTGCATATCATTATGCAGAAATTATAACAATTCAAGTGTGCAATACTGCAATTTTTGAAACAAAAAATAGTGCAATTTTATGTCTTAGTTTATCAACAAAATAACACAAACTGGTATTTGTGACATTACCACGAAACTCGTTGCTGTATTGAACTTAGATTTGACGCCATTATAAAACGAAAGCACCAGCTATGAGCAATATTGTTATTTGCTACAAAATGAACTTAGCTGAACCCATAGCAAGCATGGGATTCTTTAGAATCACTGCAGCCAAATATATCTTACCAAACAAAAGAATGTTCTACTTTTGGTGCGTAATTCTATTTTAGCGATCGAGTTCATATATTAGTGTGTTACCGGAAACAGAATTTACAGAGCTCTTCCGTATTTACTATTCAAAGGAAATCGATTGTGAACTAAAAATATCACGATAAGAAAATAAAATTCTAAAACATGAGGTAAAAATACTCTAGCACAAGGTGGTTTTCAAACGGTGCCAAGTTTTAGTTAAGCCAAAATATCAACGTTCAATTCAATAAACTGAAATTCTACCGGCAAAGTGAAACCGACAGCGTTGTATATATCGCACAAAAAGACATCGTAGTGTATAAATATCACAAATTAACGGCGTATTGTAAATGCTTAACAAGAGAAATACAATACACAAAACCATGTATCTCAAGATTTCAATGCTTGCAAAACAATGGGATAAAGTCAAAACGTTTTACGGCTCTTCGAAAAGGCAGTTACGAACATTCAACAACGGGGTCATGTCATAAAACATAATGAATTAGTCAAGTAACATAAGCGCTACTCAAAACAAGTGATTCGAATCATTTTTACGCCGATGGAATCAATACGCCCCCATAAAGCAACGGTTTTTGTAATATTTCCAGGTTAGAAACAATTAATCTACTTCTAATCCATGTTATGGCACAATTTTTTTATACACAAGAACGACGAGAACAGTTGATCAAAGAAACACACTCGGCAAAACTTAGTACGCAAGTTTTCTATCACAACACAGTGGAAAGATAAATGAATGAGCACTTTACTATAATTGCTACTTTACCTGCACTCGATCCCGTCTTCGCTTCTTAGGTTTAGGCGCCTTTAAAAAGAGTAAACAACTATTTAGATCTGTAGCCCAAAATACTAAACGAACACAACATCGCGCATTTCATGGTTTCGATGGCACTGCGGTTTCTAAGGAATCTGGAGCGTTAGACAAAAAAACGCAATGAGCTGACAGAGGTGCACAACTTACATATTTCTCCTCAAACTTCTTGGCCAAAGCTCTGAGATTTTCATCATCACCATCTTCTTCCCAAGGCCGAGTTTTCTCTGGAGTATCATTGGACTACGCGAGAAAGAAAAAAAATTCCCGGGAATCAAAAATCACTGGCATGTTTTAACAGCGACAAAAACCAGTAACACACTGATGTTCCTCCCTGATAAAATTGTCTCGGCTCTGGAGAAGACCCATGAAAAGCCCAAGCTTCACTTACCGAAGCGGTTTTTACGAGGTCCAAAAATGAAAACTCGGGGCACTTCTTGTCATCGCTCTCCGTGAGAGAGAGCTTGAAGCGCTGAGTTGGGACCGTTTCTGAGCTCTTCCGGAGCGTATCGACTGTCTCCGAAGGAAATGGGTTAGCTTTGTCCATATCCCATTAAGAAGAAGCCAAAAACACGGGCCGCGTCCGTGGAGCCTTTGTTAAACCCCATCGACACGAACCTTATCCATCTTGAACTTGCCCGCTTCTCGCTCCAAAATTCAACACTTTGCTCAACTGCGCATGCTCAGTGGCCAACTGCGCAGTCGCAGTGCGATTTTTTGTGCGCCGAGGCTTCAAAGTTTCTGTCTTGGTGGAAATTTCAGAGAATCTACAACAAATCGAGCAATCTTCCGAATTTCGATTTTTGCCCCGGAATGGACTGAAAATGTGGAGAACGGGCCCAAAACGGCCTAAATTCGAAGAAAACGCGAAAAAAATTGTTTAGATAAATTTTAAAAATACGGTTTTCCGATCCCTTAAACTGTCTAAAATCTCAAAATGTGGTCCTTTTTATGTCCAAAATGGCGAGAAACGCGAAAGCGTATGCGAATCGGCCCGCTACGCCCCACCCGACGCAAAAGAACGCACATGTTTCCACAGAATCACTAGCTTAACTACATTATGCAAAGCCCCTATTGTTTGCGCCTGATCAATTTTTCAGCGCTACATGTACCTGATACGCGCTTATGCTTGCGTGAAAAAGGCGCTTTTGTTGGCTGATCGCGGTTAAAAATGACAGATGCTATACCAACCGATAAATGTTATTGGACGCATTCTTGGCCGTGTTTACAGCTCAAGGAGGACAATATTGCGTGAAATTCACAATTTACTTCCGGTTTATGCGGTAATCTGCTGACCACTTGCAGGCTCAAATTTAATTTTTACGTGGCTTGGCGGAGGCTTGGCGAAAATTGTGGAGAAGTTGAAACTACTTCTCTTTTCGTAGAAACTGCAATTCAAAATGCCTATTTCGATGCACAGTCATAGTGGACAGTTCTGTAAGCACGCTTTCTGTTCATTAGAAGAAGTTGTGCTCACGGCGATCGAAGTCGGCTTCACACACTATGGACTTTCGGAACATATGCCGAGATACCAAGCAGGAGATTTGTACGAGGAAGAGGTCGAGGTGAGTTCAGCTTTTCAACTAGAACTGAAATATGAAGATCTCTAATAAATTATAGAAGTTCATATTTGCATCTCACAGTGTATGGAAATTGTGGGTGCTTACTATTTAGCCATAAAATCCGGAAATTTCGGTTGAAAGTCCAATGGAACAGTAATTTTCCGGAAGAAATTGTGGACTGCCTCCAGAGGTAGGGTATCCAGTCACCTCGCCACCAGGGAATCTCGCCACCAAAACTGGTGTATTCCTCGTTCTTTAATCCATGAGCCGAGGTGACTTTGCTTGGTGGCGAGGTGGTTGGTGGTGAGTCTTCCTGGTGTCGAGGTAACCGGTAACCAGACGTAGTCCTCTTTTTCCGTTCGGAATGGAACATCGGAAATTTTCTTACCATTTGCACGATTTCCCAGTTCCAGTCTCTCGTCAACGGAAAACAATAACAGGAAACCAAATTTCAAATGGTAAGCATCATCTCGTTCGGTTGGTTTGCTGATTTTGGAAAATCCCTTACCATAATTCAGTGTTCATCCCAACCAGTTCCGTTAGACAAATGGTAAGCACCCAGGTAGTCCTCTTTTTCCGTTCAGAACAGAACGTCAGAAATTTTCTTGCCAATTGCATGATTTCCCAGTTCAAGTTTCGCATCAACGGAAAACAATAACAGGAAACCAAATTTTACAATGTAAATGGTAAGCGCCATCTCGTTGGGTTGGTTTGCTGATTTTGGAAAATCCCTTACCATTATTCAATGTTCATCCCAAACGGTTCCTTCTGGGAAATGGCAAGCACCTGGTTCCAACACAGGTATATTACTTGTTTGGGATTCTGAGTTTGAACATGTACTACTAAAACCCAAAATGAAACGGCGAAACCACCAAAATGAAGCGTAATAAATAATTATATAGAATACTGCCCTAACCAACAAATAAAAGCTAACCACAAGCAAACCGGAGTGCAAGCTGGTATGAAAATCACCGAACTGTGGATTCCCTGTCACTGCCCCATCCACTTCTGCTACTGCCCCACCTACTTTCGTCAGTGAATTCCAACCATCGCCATGCCGCGTATAATTCACAACTCGCTAATCACATTAGAATCCTTGTTGAATAAAGCATGGAATAAATGGCTGGTAGAAGAGAAATTCAATAAAAGTTTAGTTGAAAGAAGTGTTTGCTATTTTTTAAAAGTAGTGGTGTCAAAATTCTGATCCTGAGTTCAGTGATTTTCGTAATAACTGCAAGCAAACCAGAGTAAAAGCTAACCACAAGCAGACCGGAGTAGAAGCTAATGGCAAGCAAGTCTCATTTCGTTTTGTTTCGTTATTTCAGGTTTTAGTACTTGCCGAATAAGGCCCAGTTCAGATGTCGTTCTTCTGCCGTGCCAAACTAACTTCAGGAATAAGTTCAACAAAAGCACAGCAGAAGTACCGTGTCTGAATCGTACTAAACATTAAGTAAGGCAAAGCAATTAAGGTTGACAAGCTCTGCTGTGCTACACAACTCTGGCACATCAGCAAGTTAAACGTGGTGCCTCTGCCATGCCAAACAAAATTCATAAATTATATTAAATGTATTTTGACAGGGGTAGTTATCACACAATTTTTGTTTGATCACCACTGACTCATGGGCTGTTACGTGACTTCAGTAAATCCTGAATTTGGCACAACTCTGGCACAACGTCTGAATCAGAGTCGTGTTTGTGCTGTACTGCAGTCGAACCTATTGCAATTGAGTTCGGCGCTGCAGAAGCATGACGTCTGAACTGGGCCTAAGACAGCATTATACACCAACCTCAATAACTGGCATATGCTGTTGGTGATTCCCAGCAAATCATTGGCTTACTAACCAAGCAATCCAAATGTATGCCAGTAACATTTAGTCATGTGATAGAATTGCAAAATCATATTCATTTGGTGATTGACTGACTCACTGACTCGCTGACTGTCTGACTGACTGATTGACCAACTATCTGATCAACTGACTGAGTAGTGAGTTGTCTGACTGACCAACCAACTTACTGACAGATTGCCTAAAGACTTATAGACTGATAGGTCAACTAATGGATCAATCTAGATTTGGATGGACCGTCTGACTGACCAAGTTAGTGACTGGCCAACCATATGTCTTTCACACATACAAACTTTTAAAGCAGGAAAGCAAAACCACTGTTAAAGCAGAAACACTAAGTAATGAGAACATGGTTTTTGCCATTGTAGGAGAATATGACACCCACTGATCTCCAGAATATGTTCGATGACTTTGTCAAGGAAGCAAGACGTCTTCAAGAAAAATATAAAGACAAGATTTGCCTTATTGTTGGCTTAGAAACAGAGGTTATCAGAGAAGATAGTTTTGATCGGATCCAGAAGCTGAGAAAAGACCTAGAATTGGACTATATTGTTGGATCAGTTCATCATGTGGATGGAATTCCAATAGATTTTAGCCATGAACTGTTTGAAAAAGCAGAAAAACAGGCCGGAGGGACAGAAGAAGTTATGTGTAGATACTTTGATCTTCAGTACCAGCTAATAAAAGAACTCCAACCTGAGATCATTGGTCACTTCGATGTCATCAGGATTTATCGAGCTGAATTTGAAATCACAGATTTGATTTGGGAGAAAATTGTAAGGAACATAGAATTAGCAATGTCCTATGGAGCTTTGTTTGAGATAAACACCAGTGCTGCATCGCCGAGAAAGAATCTAAAATATCCATACCCTCACACACGAATCCTTGAGGTAAGTGCTCAGAGATAAGTCAATAATCAGGTCCTGGCAGTGGGGAGCGCTGTGTCACTTGTCTTAGTTTAAAAATGTCTCATGTTGGTGGTTTATCATACTTTGTCTCTTGACATCTCTGTTGGGATTTTTTTTTAGTAAGGTTGCCTTTTACAGGGTTGTCACTAATTTTTCAAGTAGGCGGGGAGAGTAAAAAAGTAGCTGGGAGAAAAAATGATGTCTTGTTCACTTTCGAGTGGTTTATGTTTTAAAGTAGCCAGGGCTCAACCTCATAGTAGCCGGGGCCTACTTTTGTTGCGATTTTATTCTATTTCCTGTTGTTAGCTTATGGGCCATATCACTTGTCGGAATTTACCCTGGCAGAACCTCAATGATGGGGTGCTTCTAGTTTAAAATAGCTTGGTTTTCACAATGAAGTTTTTCTAATTTTTGTTTGGTGTGGAAATGTGATGTCGAGTAATTTCAGTCTGTAACAAGTTTCATATTTTGAAATACTCGTGACAAAAATCTGGCAAAAGATTTTGCTGTTCAAATTTAAATATTGTGCAGTAATATTAAGTTTCCATTAATTTTGTTCATAAATTCATGATGAAGACTTAGTGTGTTTACAGATTCGTGTATAGAATTCATATCAAAAGCAGCTGTCTGAGTAATTCCCAAAATATCTGTTTAATCAGCAAAATGTTTATCCAGATATCTTCCATTTTCATAGAATATGCTTTTAGAAATTAAATTTTTCCTAAATTATTTGGCAGTGGATTACCACACCAACAATTCATTTTGTATGATTTGTGGTTCATTTTCAATGTTACAGAATTTTACCATTTTTTCAAGTTTTTGAGCAGGGTTATTTCCACAATCTATTTAATTAAATTTCACTTGATTTGATCATCAAACAGGAATGCTTGAGCAGTGGCAACTTTACCGTGAAGTGTGGCTGAACTTAACGACTAGATAATAGAGGAACTTTTCACTGAGTCAAGCAGGGCTTATCCTGGGTAGCTTCCTTATCGTGGCTTCAGGAGTAAACTCTTGGGCTATTTTTGATTTTTAAGAGTCCTAAAGAACAACTTGAACTCGAATTGAATTTCAGCACTTGATCACAATGTGTTATCTTAATCATTGCTGGTGTTTTTAAAATGCTACGACCCACAGTTTGTTGTATTCAAGCATCTGGGTAATGAGACTAAGTAGCATCACAAAGTAGGGGAACATATAGGTGGTGGCAAACGAGGACACAGTGTTGCGAACACATTGTTGCTCATGATTGTTTCTATGCTGCATAAACAGGGAAACATTTGTTGCAGACACAAAATGTTTCTGAAAGAAATCAGAAACATTTTTGTGTCTCTGACATAAATTTTGTGTCCGCAACAAATGTTGCGCGCGCAGGCAAACAGGGAAACATTTGTGTCCGCAACAATGTGTCTGCAACATTGTGTCCTCGTTTGCCACCGCCTTATGATATGTCTTGTTAGTATAACCCAGTGAGCAACTTTTAGGTAAGCTCACAATCTGATTTGCTATGTAAGGGCAGTCTAATAATTTTCAGTAGGCTGCCCTGGGAGCGCACGCAAGTAAATTACCGAAACCATAAACCGAAACTATAAATGAACCACTTTCACTGAATGTTTTGTTGAAGAGATCGGTCTCTGGTTTACGCTAAAAGACAGCTCACTTTAGTTACTTTTGATAGTTGACTCGGGGCTTTGCCCCCTCTCAAACTGTCGGCTAATAGAAACCTTAAGTTTGCCGTCTAATTGCGTAACATATCATCAGGCATTTAACCAAGATTTGAATTGATCTGGGCGTCCTGTGGACACAGTTGCCTTGAATATGCAGTGCAGCTCTTGGGTATAATAAGCAGGACTTGTGGTCCTGCATGTTTTTCGTTTATTCCAAACAACCAAACATTGCATATGACAAACTGCAAACAAAATTCTTGGAGCAAAGCATTTCCCATAATGCTCTCCAAAAATTAGGCATCCATAGCAGTAACCCAGGATCCTTGTGGTGTGAAGTTTTTTTACTACCAAGTTCTTAAAACACACATTAGAGAACTTAAGCACAGACGTTTTTGAGCCATGGACGGCAACCAAAAGGTGAATATTTAAGGTATTGGCGAACTTTTACCTCCAAAAATAAGTTAGAAAGTTTTCATTTTAGCACTTACAACTTGAATTTGTGAACAAAAGCTGACAATAAGCATTAAAGACGAGAAGGTTCCATTTCCGGCAGCCGTCCATGGCTCAGAAACGCCTGTGCTTAAGCTCTCTAGTAAAAGAATTGTAGATTTATTTGTGAGGAGAATTGACATTTTCATCTTATTTTTCCTCATCTAGTATCTTGTGGCTTCAGGAGCTAAACTCACATTATCTGATGATGCACACGGAACTGGTGATGTAGGTTTCTGGTACAACAACCTGCCCCAGTACCTTGCTACTCACAATGTCAGTGAGCTTTACTATCTGGAGAAGGCCCTGGTGACTAATCCCTCCACTGGGCATAAGAGTGGAGTGGTGTGTAAGAAAATGGTGGACTGTGTTAATCATCCATTTTGGACACGCTGTGGTGAAATTCTAGAAAAGTACCAATAAAAACATATTTTACCTTTATTGTGTGTTTGGCATCATGGATAGTCCGAATCTAATTGGCCAGGACGTACACTTACACAAATTTGGATTTCTACTCTCAGGGTTATTCCTAGCGACCTAGCCTCTTTGAAACAGGGGCGGGGATTGGGGGGGGGGGGGGGAGAGTGGGGTCCATCACGTCCAAAGAGAGGAGAAAGGTCGTTATACAACCGTTCAAAATGCATGTGTATGTCACTTTTGAGAAGAAGCAATTTCTTGAAGTCAAAGAACCTCGCTGTTCTAATTTTGACTCTGCTCTTTGCTTGATTTTGTGAATTTGAAAGGATTCTGTTCTCAGTTTACAGACATTTGCAATCGATTCGAAATTCAAAGGGGGGGGGGGGATTTCGAGAACCTCTGCAGCACTTCCCTGGGAATTATTTTTGAAATTTTTAAGGGCACTGTGACGCTATTGGTGAAAGGAACTTACGTCCATAGCTATCAAGCATACGTGCAATACCGTAAAATTCCAGTTATAAGCCCCCCTGGAACAAAAAGATACATCCGGTTTTAAGCCCCCCGGATATAAGCCCCCCTCTGCTGGATGACAGTACTGAACAGGGCTTAATTATTTGGGTCTCCTTCCTCTTCTTACGTTTTGTCACTGGGCTAAAATTGGGTCTAAAGGGTCTAACATCCTGTACCGAATCCAGTGAGGTCGCATTGCACTTTTCTGTTGGTTGCATCTTACCTAAACGAAGCTATGCACTTTTTCGCTATCCTTAAATTGCATTATGAACAAGCGGGTTGCCTTTGTTTCGATGTTTTAATTTGTAGAAAAAACTAAGCTGGGTGAATGACTGGAATGACACACCTTTATGGATGAAAAGAGTGACAAGGCTCGCTTCTGCTTGTGCGCTGTAAATATTTAGTTAGACTTTAATTTCTTCTTTAAATCAACTTACTAACAAGAAAAATACCGCTACCGATAAAAATACGCTTTTACTTTTTACATATCAACTTTAAATTTGTTCAGACACACACAAAAATATTCTTCAATTCCACCATTGCGCCATTTCACCATATTAGGGCAAAAGAACGCACAAAATATGCCACGTTATTACACTGTAGAACAGGGCAAAAATACGGACAGGAAGAGAAGGGACAAAACGGCTGAACCAAACTATATTTTTGAGTGGAATAATAAATCCCTTATTCGATGGTTTAACATATAATACGAGCTGACATTTTGCTCATTGCTCGTATTTTTCCTTGCCCCTTCGGGGCTCGGAAAAAAAATACGTAACTCGCAAAATATCCGCGCGTATTATATGTTAAGCCATCGAATAAGGTGTATGTATTTGCCCCGGGGGGGGGGGGGGGGGACTCCCATATGAAATGGACGGGGATGCTCGTCGGAAATTTTGAATTTAACCCCTAAAAGAGACCAATCTGGGTGTGGCCGAACGTTATGCAGACCCCTAAAAGAGTAACTATAACGAATCAAAATTGATTATTTTTTGTTATTTCTTCGCGTGCAACCCTAAACGAGACCTTGACGGCTAAAAATAATGACATTTTGCCCAGAGCACCCTAAGCGAGACCAAAATCCGAAATTTACACCCCTAAGCGAGACGACGAGCATCCCCGTCCATTTCATATGGGAGTCCCCCCCCCCGGGGTATTTGCATAGGGTTACCCAGCCCTTACTCGAACTAACCGAACACGAGCGACAACGCAATGTCACTCCAAAAACTAATTCGAGTCCGACGCAAAAAATAAGCGGAATAACTCCTTTATTTGCGCGACCTAACAATTGAGCTTTATATTTTAGGGAAGACCTGTTACGAAGACGGCAGTCGCTAAACGACTAGATTCTGCCAGGCGATGTGCATACTTTTATATTCGATGGAGTGAAGTCACACCGATCCCTGAAGATACTTTCTCTTCCATTTTCGTAAGTCATCGGCCTTTACTGAGCTTAAGCACTTAAAACGCTGTTGTTTAAACACTCTATAATTAAACGTTTCTCATTTAAATTGGAATGTCTGGAATCGGTTCATATCCTCCGCTCCTGTCAGCATTATCACGATTGCTGGAGGAAGCTCTGGTATTCTCATATACAGGATCTTCCGGGTTCTTCACACCAAGGGCCTCATACAAGTGATCCGTATTTGGGAGGTTCTCGTATGTGTTCCCATGAGGAACATCATTCGCAACCTCCGCCTTGGGCCTTTTATAATGAGGTTCAGCCTTAGGCCTTTTATAGTGACCATCGTGCGGGGCAGCCTGGGCCTGAGTCTTGTCACGCGTGGCATCGATTTGTTCTTGTGTGACGTAACGTTCTTCGTCATCGCTTTTTCCAGCGTCAGCAGCTTTTTCTGCATCGGAGCACCCAGCTTTTTTAAGGGATCCAATACTGTCGTACAATCCCGAACCGCGATCTTCTTCGAGTTTACCTTGTGCGCTCAAATCAACCCTCAAATGATCATATTTGTCAGAGTCGCCAGCCGCCAACAAAGGAGCGTCTTCCGCTTCTGTCCTCGGTAGGGTTCCATTTGGCTGCTGCACAATAATAACAGGCTGATCCGGTTCGTCCGCCGTTTCCAACAGATCCACGGTCATGGAGTCGCCAGCCAATGTAGAGTTCCCCGAGGGGGGTTCATAGGTGACGCTGTAAGCCCCCCGTGTGACCACGTCTTTCGACCTCTTCCTCCTGCGTTTTGGCTTGATGATATTCATTGGGATCTCGCCGTTTTGTTGCATTTGTTTTCTCCTGCGAGAGCGTCTGATACTCGAGACGAAGACGATTACTAATATGATTAGCAAGAGAAGACCGCCGGCTACGGGTGCTCCTATCATCATAATCTTGTTCGAAAAGTTCTCTTTGGATTCGCCGTCAGCTGAAAGCGAGCAACAACAACAGAAAATATTAGTCTCTGCGCCTCAACACAGTTTAATGTTTTGAGACACCGAAACTAACATAAGGTCAAGCACTGAACGTGTCATGCGCCTAGAGCAATCGTGCGCGCAAATCGACCAATTAGGAGTCTGACGTCCAACTCATTCAGCCATGCATAGTAGCACACATACTCACTGATGTTACTATGTTACTTATGTTATGCTTTCTTTTTTGTCGGGGCCGTAACCAGACGTTTGACATAGTCGAGGCAAAAGTGGCGCATGGGCGAAGGTGGGGAGGGGGGGGGGGGGGTTGGCTCTTGGGGAGGGGGGGCATGCCTCCCAGAAAATTTTGAAATCTAGAAGATCTGAAACATTATTTTCAGCATTTTTCATGACGCATTTCTTCAGACCTGCAGTTTATTTTCCCACCTGAACGTATTTGTTTTTAATTTTGGGTTTTAAATCTAGACGTCTTTCCTCTTGCTTGGTACGGCCCTGAGTACTTTTAGCAGTTCGGATGACAAAATAACAGTGATATCGTAAAGAGAAAATTAATAGTTCCGCACGCACGCACGCACGCACGCACGCACGCACGCACGCACGCACGATGCATACCTTTCCTAAACACTTGTCGCATATCTTACCTTCACCAACCGCAGCAACAGCTGGCGAGGATTGATCAGAAGGGTGCATTGTTGAAACCGAAGGCTTGGCAACTGCTTCACCTGATGAATAAGTTGATGTTCTTGTGTGAGGATCAGTGGAAAAGACATCTGTAATAAAACATAAACGTCAGCCACATCACATGATATAGAAACAAACATTTGGTATACCAACTATGAGGTGAAGCTGGGAGAAGCGAGCTGAAGGAAGTAGCGATGTGACGAAAAATAAAATTCACGCAGCTTGTATCATATATCTTAAAATATGTAAGGGAGGGAGCATTGATTTGTTTTAACAAAATCGCACCACTGTTTCGACCAATCAGAAGTAAAACAAAAACCAACTGTGACTCGCGCTTCGTACCGGTTATACCTGTATTTTCTTCGAGTTTTGATTGGTTTATCAGATTGTCTGTGTGCTTTGTGATTGGTCAGAGTGATAACTTTTGTTTTGGTTTTACGACACTCAAGATATAAAAATAAAACTCTACTAACCTGTTGTCTTATGAGAGCCTTTAGTGGGAACACTTGTTGACGTACCAACCAGCACACTTCCTGTTCTAGAAGGTTTGGTTGATGTGCTGTGCGGTTTTTCCGGAACTATTGTACAGGAACAAAGAAGAGATTAGTATGATACATGCACTGGTACCGCTACCGCTACCGCCCATGAGGGGATCCCCTAGGTGGCAGGGAAAACAGTTGTAGGTATTTTTTTCACAGTTTAGCGTAAAGATATCGATAGATTTGTGTAACGTTTTCTCACCAGTAGTCGGGTTTGTTTCAGAAACTGTCGAAGTTTTCGCCGACTTTGTGGTTATTTTGATTGTTTGCTTCGTCGGTGCGCTCGTCGATTTGGCTGTCAGAAGAAATATAAGTAACAAAGCTTAAGGAAAAAGACCAGTGTTAAAAGAAATTGAGCCGAGTCTTCTTAATCTTGGTTAGTGAGTGTAGTAGTACATGTTGGGGGAACTTAAGCGACAGCGTCTGCACTGCAAACATTTTGGGACAGATCAGATACGCCATCTTTATTCATCGTGTTTTTTGGCGGGAAAACAAGTCATTGGGCAATTACGGTTTATAGTCAGAAGAATTTTGGCAGGAAATAAAAGACCAGCCGCTTCGAACTGGAAAGGAAACTTCCTTTATATACATCCAGCCCCATAAAAAGAGGACAATAAATGAAGATTTATATCAAAGGAAGAATAATCAAATACATGAATGTACTAAAACAATACGTACGCGTTGTTGGGTTTTGTGAAGTAATCTCTTTCGTAGTAGTGATAAACTGGCCTGAGAAGACAGAAATGATGTACGCAATTTAATGACAACTAAAATATATATTCCATTACGCTCCATTAAAGTTTAGGCTGCAACAGCTACGTTAATGATCGAGTAGCATTCAAGGGGTTCTTTGACAACATTACAAAAGCTCTTGTGTCCACGTGTAAATAGAACTTGCGCGGCCTTCGTCGAGTTTATTAACCTTCTAGTCACATCAGCCGGGAACTTGACAGATCTGATGAGATTTTTTTGGTTGCTCTTTATTACTATTCCTGCACACTTGCACACTACATTACAATACAGTTACTGACACTAGATAAGCTATCTTACAAAGACGATTCTACTATTGCTTACACTACGATTCTACTATTGCTTACACTACATACACTACATCACATCACAAAACAATGCTATTGTTGCTACGCTACTTATATTTGACACTGATTGTTGATTAAATTGCTAAGCACTATCTGATGAGATGTTATTGTGAAGAGTTCTCGCCTTAGCTGCTTGCAGTCTATTTTTCTCTCGAAATTCAGCGCAGGAGTGCGGGACGAGGGGTTAAGAAGCGCGAGGAGGAATTGGGGCGAGACAAGAGTGCATGAAACGCCCCAAACCTCTTCTCGTCCATACCACATTTTGTAATTCCCGTTCCCGATATGAACCGCTCGTCGGACCCTAAGAGAAAAGACCGACTACAAATAGTCTAGTTCTCACCTCCGTGTGCTCACCGAATTTTCCCGCTCGAGAGATAAATGAAGTTCGACCAGAGATTTTCCATGGTTGGGATGTAGGTTACGTCGAACCATCGCACCATCGCCCGATGTTACGTCGCCCCCGAGCTCTAGATATGTCACACTGAACTTGTGTGAAGAAACAGCAAGCAGCCTCCATAACTTACAATCATAATAGCTACCTATACTCTTATCTCTCCGTCCGTTGCATTGGTTGTTCTGGTTAAATTTTTCTGCGCACAAGTTACATCAGGGTTGAATTTTGCTGATCGAATAACAGACGTCTTTCAGGCGCGAGCGAAAGAACCAGAGCGCACGAAGAGCTAGAGGAATCTCTTTCCTCAGGATAGAAGTAGCACGAGAAAAGAAAAATAATTATTTTACCTCCAACAATAATTCCTTTAGGTGCAGACTTGATTCCTTGTCCGATCTTCGTATATCCTGCCACTCTGACTGAGTACGTTTTTCCAGTGGTCAGACCTGTCAGGTCTAGAGAATAAACCAGCTTAACAACGCGATTAGACCACTGAGAAGCACCTTGCTCACGGTAAAATACCACATAGCCTAGAATGACGCCATTGCTACCGTCCTTGGGAATTGGGCCCCATGTGACTTTTATGGAAGAGAGCGTCCTGGAGACAACTTTGACGTTTGCTGGTGGCTTGCTTGGGACTGTAGAATGAACGGCGAGTTAATTCGTTAATTACACCACATATAGCGGAATGAACCAATCAAAACTTGCAACTAACACATGCAACCCGCGGCAAGCGCGGGAAAGTCGTGCAATCCGAAACTGCGATTGATTGATTGGTTAGCTAAGGCATTGACATATTGGATCATCACTGGTTAGAACCAAACTAACACGTGGTTTAGCTTAGACGACTTTCCCGCGCTTTTCCTTTCACACGCGCATTTGAGGAGAAGCGCCCTGGGTACACCCCTCGTACCCAGGGTCTTCTTTTCCCTTGACCAGCGGTCGGCAAACGAGCGACCCTGGAAAAATCCGATTCGAAGTTCGAAAATATCGGACTTCGCTTGAATTGCGTATGCTTAGCTTTCAAAAGCATGACCCAACCAATTCCTTGGCGTTTTACTTCCTGTCATTTGTATTGATTTTAAAAGCAATCAAAACCGATCCTGCAACGCAACTTTCGAGAGTCGCTCGCAGGGCGGGAAAAGGCTGGTCGCTTTTTCTGTCAAGCTTGCGCAGTAAGGAATGGAGATTCAAGGTATGAGATTGCGTGGGGTCGTGTCCAAAATCAGAAAACCGCTGCGAGTTTGGAACCCATTTCTGCATATTGAGCTACCTGGACCCTCACCAAGATATGATAGCTAACCACAACCAGACTGAAGATCTTGGTTTCCAGTCTCCCAGCGGATTTCTGATTTTAGAGTATCCATTCTAGTCACTACCGATCGCGTGTAGATCGCGCGGGCACGAGGTTGCAGGGCATGCGCAGTTTTTGCTTTGACTAGTTGAGGCATTCTCGACTCCAGAACTCTTTCGTGCAAGAATGAGTCCTGCGCGGCTATAAACGAAGCGAAGGCTCTGGAGTCGAGACTGTGATTGTGGACGCAGTACATACCAGATTCCTTTGTTTTGAGCGTGAAGGAGTCCGACCATGGACCAACCACGCTGGTGTCAATCACCTTAAAGGCTCGGACATTTATCTCATATCGTGAGTTTGCCTTGAGATTAAGAGAAGCTCGTTCTGTGGAACTTTGTATTTGTCTGTTAGTTTTTCTTTCAAGATTTTTATAATTGACGTAGTAGCCTAATGTAGATGTATCCGTTATTCCTTTTATAGTTGTTCGTGGTTTAGCCCAGACCAATGTGATTATGAAGCCTTTCACATTATCCACCCGGATATTGGTGGGTTTCGCTGGAACTGTAATGGAAAACATAGTTTGTGCCAAATATTACTGATTTGCTACTGAGAAAAAGGGGGTATATCACAGCCAGAAAGGTATAGGCTAGAGTAGGGTTAGAAGCAATGTTCAACGGAAAGATGAGGGGATGAAAGTCAATAAAACAGATAGCCAATGAACGGACAATAAACTATAAAAGGTCGGCCTCAATTGGCTTTATATAATAAACATGAGTACGTGAAGGGTCAAGCGGCATAAGAATTTAACCGTTATCTCACAAATTGCCGCAATATTGTGAACTTTCAACATCAACTATAGAAACGCAGTGTCCTTGCGCGTTTTCACGTTATCACGCGAGTAACAGGCGGCATGGCTAGTGGTTAGGGACCTTGACTTGTAATCCGGAGGTCCCGGGTTCAAATCCTCCTCCCTGGAATTGTGTTCAGTGGTACCGAGTTTACTCCACGCTTTGTAAAAAGCTATCTGGTCAGCTTCCTGCCAGTTGGGTTTCTGTTTTATTTACAATTCTTTTTACATTTATTTACAGTGTCCCCAATTAGAACAGCAGTACTTAACACACTGACACTTAAATAAAGTGATCTACTTATTCAGTTATTTATTTATTTATTTATTTATTTATTTTTTGAGATGCACTTCGCGTAAGTCATACTGTCACCTTTTATTTCTCAGAGATAAAGCCATGTATATCGTTTCCCTTTCCGGCAATAAAGAGCGAAGCATGCCAAGGGTACATCGTATCAAAAATTTACTTTTACAAGTGGAAGAAAACAATAGTTCAAACTTACCTAAATCTTTAGTATTAATCTTCAAAGCATCCGACCAATCGCCTTGTGTTTGATGGTCGCCTGGTCGTACAGCTTTCACATAAATGTTATACGTATACTGTTTATCAAACAATAAGTCAAACTGTGCACTTTCCGTTGTCGCTGTTAGCCGCTGGTTTTGTGGGCTACTACCAACAGCTGTGAATATGTAGCGCACGATATACGACAGGGTTGAGTTGTCTGGTGTGCCAGCAGTAGTCAGCGGTTTTTTCCATTTCAGCGTGATCGTTCGGTCACGAACACTTGTGACTTGAAGGTTTGTTGGTTTACCTGGAGCTGAAAAGCAAATACCTTTCTGAGAGCATTCAGGGTTTTTTAATTTGAACTTCCTTTGCCCCACATGCACACACCCGGATCAGATCCTATGTAGGGAGGGTTAGAGGCTGCAAAGTTACGAAAAGCTGTTGCACATCACAAGGTTGTCGAACGAAAATAAGAGAATCACGAAAGACGACCTTTTCCAGTTTGCGACCTTCGACTGTGGAATGGCACATGTTCTGAAAACCTTATTAAGCCCCTCCTCACCCTACACCTACACCACCCCCGTCACCCACATTTCCAGATGGCAAGGCAACTTCACACGCCCTTGTGTTACACACCATCGTTGGTGGAAATTACATATGCATTTATTAAAAGCGCGCAAACTGATGTAAAAGTTGAATTAACCACCCCACCCCAACAATCCCCCCAGAAGTCTCAGCAAGAAATAACCCTTTTTTACTTTTACTTGACGCTAAGTGTCTCTCAGAAAATCGTCAAATAGGGGATATTGCGCTAATGCACCTAAGAAGATTCATTCCACAACAAACGGCTAAACTGGATATCGTGTAATAATTCTCTTTTGAATAGATTTATCCCTTGTAGTAAGCTTATTTTTCTTCCGGCTTCGGTTAAGTTTTTCATTGACGGAGACTTTTGAAAGCAACGACGAAAGAAACAGCTTTTTATTAAACTAAAACAAAATTATAATTATTGTACTGTTCATTATTAGTATAGTTTTCGTTTTCGACATTACAGAGAGTTCTGGAGTACTGAGAAATATAGAAGATTAGAATGGAAATTTTGCGGTTGATTCAATTTGGTACTGACATTTTTAGCTATAATATCGGTTTCAAAGGCGGTTTGTAATGTGGTCATCGCAATTTTGGAATTAACGTATATCCTCCGTCGATCTGGAGCCGTTTAATCCTACATAAATGATTAGGTTTCGTTATTTGTTATCGGCCCGTGTAATTTTTATGAATGGAATTAGTGTAAATCTCCTTGCCAGCATTCATAAAATGATTCATGGCCGAATTTTCAAACATGTCTTGCAGAAAGGAATGGCGTTTTTGAATGAAACAGTTTCTAGTAGTGACATCAAAATAATAACTAAACTGATGATTCTAAAAGTAGCTGATGTACGAAAGATAAAGAAACACAAAAAAATCATATACGCTTAAATAGAAAACTATTTATTTTCATTCATCACGCTATTAATTGCATACTGAATTTTATCTCCCTTTAATAAAGCTTTAATTTAAAAATCTATTTGATTATTTTCAGTTGATGCAAACTGCTATTATAGCAGGGAATATCTTATAAATAAACTGTAAAAGATCGATAAACTGTTCGTCTCCTCGTGTTTTCGCGACATATCCGATTTCATAGAGATACAAAACATGATAGCCTAACTGAACTAAAAGATATGAGTGAAATTTAGATAACATGTGGATAAATCCGAACCTTTTATACCAAAAAAACTCCGCTATATTCAAAGCAATCATAAATTGGTTGAGTTAGGACCGTTTAGAACTTTCCCTTAAGTGGAATTCGACTTGTTTTCGAGATGTAAACGTGACGCAAAGCCATAGCAGTGCTGAAATGGGCAATTTTTTCGTCTGTTTAAACGAATAGGGATATGCATATCAAATGAAAAACTCTTACACTAGAAAACGGTGATATTTGGAACAGCCGACCAACATATCTCTAAAACAAACAAGCCGTTTTTAAACACGGGCCATTGATCCCTGAATAGAAGTGTCAACCGAATTTAACTTCGTTTTAATATCGACATCTGAATTTTTCTGACGGAAGAGAGCGGACTTTTGTCTCAGTGACGTTATTCTGATTAAACTTTTTTTCTATTTGTCAAGATAAATCTATAGTCGTGAATAAGTAGGGTTAGATTTCTATTGTGTAAAATTGCCAAGGTATAAACTAAAACAATAACATCACAGCCAGCTGAAAGTGAAAGGTCACAGAGAAACTCAAATATTTGATCTTGAATAAATCGGATTGAAGTCCTGACTTCAGTACGGCCATCCTTCTTAGTTCTTTGAACGGAACGAAGACATACAATTCTTGCGTACTTACGTCAAGTACAAAGAAATCTAAACACTTCCCGTGTTGGTAAAAAGAAAATTATCAGTGTACTTACTGCTAGACGATGAGCTAAATCCTGCAAGGTTTATCATTCCCCAGGTCAAACACATTGCCACGAAATGTCTTCGAACTCCAAACATGTTGAGAGTGTTGCTTCGCGCTTCCTTCTCCGCGCCAATCACCGATATTTGCAGTATAGTTCAGATTATTGACGTTGAAACCGAAAAACCGCAGATCCACAAACGTCCTACGCACTGGCAGAACGTCCCTTCCTGTTATAACTGTTCTTGCCCTGAAAAAAACATACCAAGCTGAAAAGGCGTGCGTATGTAACTTGAGGAGACTGCTACAGAATACAAATTAAAGTGGTATTTTTGGCAACCGTGCCAGCAAAAAGTCAAGAGTCTTGCGTTCCACAGTTTTCATCGCTCTAATGGTTTTGTGTACTCAGGGCTTTTCAGGGGAGATCATAAAAGTGTTCCGGCAATGGCGATAATATAAATCAGCTTTAAAAAGGTGTCAGGATTTACTTTGGACACACACGGGTGATCGATAAGAGAGGAAGAGTAAGCTGTGAATCTGTAAACCCACACACATTTGCCTGCTTCAAAGATCAAACCTTTGTCTTCAAGCCATTGAGTTCAAACGGCTTCCTGTGATATCGTAATAAAATCACGATTCAGCAGTGAATCAGTGAAAAGGGAACTTCCGTTGCAGGGTCTCGGGGGGGGGGGGGGGGGGGGGACATGAAAAATAGAAAAACTGCTGAGTGGATCTACTGACAGATAGCCTCCTCTTCCGATCTCATGCAGACGAATTTTTTAGGGTCACTCCACACCCCGTCCCGACGGGGCTAAATACCCTCCCTCCCCCCCCCCCCCACCTTGTAGTTGAATTTTTTTTTGAAAAGGCGCAGTCATGCAACATAATTTGAATTTCGTATATTAATTTAAATTTATGCCCTTGAGTTTGGTTTTCGAACAGCACGGGTGAAAATTTATTAAAGGTGGTTTTCTAAGTTGCAACTATTTGTGGCTTTTTCTTAATTGATTAAATCGACCCAGCTTATCTAGACAAACAATATCTTTCGATTTGCGAAAGATTTGTCAACATCCCGCATCACACCATTAATGAGCAGATTTGTCTTTATGCTCAACATTTGTGTTCGATTGTCGCTTAACTAATAGCGGCTGGATGGCTATTTATCACAACGCAGTAAAATTTCTGCCAGATTTCTGCGTCTATTCCACGCTGCGCTCTGCTAGCTTAGCTTCTCTGCTTTGGCATTGTCTAAACTGCAGACAGATATTTCCCGCGCGCTCGCTACATAGATATCAAGCAAATAAAACAATATTACTTACCGTGGTCCTAACTATTCGATCAGGATGTCATTAGACAATAGACAATCGAAGTAGCAAGATCTTTGCGAAAATCTGCCCTTCTTGTGTATACACGCGCCTAAGAGAATCGCTGAAACTTCAGGAATGTTCCACAACGTTAACGTAGCTATGATTTGTGACCTTGATCGTCGCTGAACAATACGTGCTAGGTGCACTTTTGGCGCCTTCCTATACCTATGTCACAGGAGCCACTCAAAACAAAACATCTTACACTAATTTTAGCAAATACGCAGAGCGCAGACAGCACTGAATAACTTCCGGCGGAAGACATACAGATAAATATTAATATTTGATATCTGATATGCGATATGATGAGAATGAGGTGTTTCTCAGCGGAGCAAGCCTGACCATGAGGTATCCGATAGAAGTTAGATCTTACTGCAGTCAATGAAGAATTAAACAGAAGCTAAATATCTGTTTAAAACTGGCAAATTAAACAGATGCCTACCATCTTTTTCTCTCTCCCAGACAAACCCCCCAGGCATTAGCATTTCTGTGAAAGAGAAAAAAATTGGTGGACAAAAGCTCAACTGCGGGGACAATCAAACAAACTGATCATATGCCCACGGTACGTCCAGGCACCGAGAACTCGACTCGACCCAGAAGTTGAAAACGAAGCACCAAGAAGTTGAAAATGTAACTTGCGAGGCGTTCTTTTTTTTCGCGGAGGACGGAAGGAGAAAAAAAAGGAACGCCTTGTACAATTATTTGGCGAGTCTTCTGTAAAAAGCCCAGAAACCGGACATTTTTTTGTGATTGGCCATGAAACGAAACACAACAGTAAGCTGTATCCTGATTGGTTACCTGAGTGCATTTTGACTTCCGGTCTAAAGATATCTCGTCAAAAAAAGCCAGGTGGATGCTTGGCCTGGAGACACTGGGAGAACGAGTTTGTTAGCTAAATTTTTTTTTCAAAAACAACAACAACAAAAAACAATTACAACATTGACATTACTTCTACACTGAAACACTTTAAATTACATTTGAGATTATGTAAGAAAGACTGAACCACCTGTTGCACAGGGACAAACTAAAGGAAAGAATTGAAGAAAAATAAGATGAAATAATGTAGCCAGGACAGAGGCATCTTACACAAGAAGTTTCTTTTTACGTTGTTCTCAATTAATGATTAGCTTCTGCTATAATTTTATGATAAATTCACCAATCTACCAATATTGCGGCCTTGAGAGTTTCTGTTCTGGTATTATAGATAGTATTTCGCAAACAATAAATAATAACTAAATTTAAGCTCATTATTTCTTGAAGAGTGTTCAAAGATGTTCCAAACAAATTTTTAATGAGACATTGGAGAAAAGGCACAGTTGAATTTCACGTTAAAGCAATGCGCAACTTTAGCATAATGAGTATGGTGGCATTCAAGGAGAGTATGCAGAATCGAGTCTAGTCTGAAATGTGACTAAATCGAGTCTGGCTCTTTACAATATAAACATCTGTTTTCGTCATTTAAACCATAAGTTAGTTAATTAGTTCTCTTCACGCCATGAGGCGCATAAGGCTGTAACTGTCTCTCACCAACTAGCCCTGTCTTGCGCTGCGCCCCTGACTTCCGACCAGCTGGACCATCTCTTTTGTCTGGATTCTTTTTCCACTGTCCTTCTCCATGTGGTTTTAGGTCGTCCCACTTTTCTCTTCCCTTCAGGTTGCCACTCCATTGCCACCATGCAGTCATCATTCCTCTCCTTTCTGGGCACGTGGCCAATCCAATTCCATCTTCTCCTTCGGATTTCATCACTGATCTTCTTTACGCCTGTTATTTGGGAAATTGTGTCGTTTCGGATGCGTTGCGGCCACCAAATTCTTAGAATCCGTCTCAGGCACGTGAACTGAAATCTATCCAGTTTCTTCTCCTCAGCAGCTGTTAGCTTCCATGCTTCACACCCATACAAAAGAACCGGTCGTACCAAGGTCTTAAACAGTTTGGTTTTTGTATTCCGACCAATGCTCCGTGTGTTCCAGATGTTCCTCAAGTTGAATAAGTACAGGACTAGAATTCCTTCCTGGTAACAGTTAATCTATGGACTGTGCTTGAAATTGAATTCTCGTAGAATATTTTCATTACATATCTTTCCAATGAAGTAAATTGTGTCTTCCAATAATTCAGTTCTTTTTCCCATTTTGGGTTCCTGGTTACACTGGGAATTTTTTACCCGCATTTGAAGATTGACCAAGACTGCTGACTGGGGCCTTTACCTTAGCCTTTACCTGGGACCCCTCTAAAAAGGTACCTAGTTCCAGTCTTTTTTACCAGCGACCGCCATGTTTGGAAATAATCGAGAATTGAGCGAACCAGGCGAACTGAAGGAAGTGGCGTATTTTTAGTCGACAAATAGTAGTTTTCCTAATGGCTGATACTCCAAAAGATCTTTTTAAATCAAGATAGCAGGATGGGATCAGTCGTTTCTAATATGTATGGCGGAGTTCAGTACATGTTGAGCTGTGGAGGGGAAAAGCAAAGCTTCGGCGATAATGGCGGCTCGTTGACTGCCACTCCATTTGTTTGGAAACGTACAAGGTACGTTTACTGGTATTTATTTCATCTTATTTCATCATTCTTCCGTGTTGTTTCTTTTCATGGTGCTGTTTTGAATTCCTAGCGTGATTTTTGTGATTAAGGAAATTAAGAATTGTTTTTGCGATGTCTAGAAAGCAATTCAAATTATTTCCAAAGCGAGTCGAAAAGATGTCTAAATATGTAGGTTGAGTTTTATCCGACGGAATGAGCACATAAAATGTTTCCTTTTTGTAGAAATAAAAAGGGGACGGTTTTGTCCTATATTTTTGGTAAAAAATATTTGCTTGCTGTTTGCTATGGGAAGGAAAAAAAACTTCCAAATAATCTTTGTTGAATATTTGAGGCTGATCCTAATAAATTAAACCGAAACATGGCGCGATCTTTGGTTGATCAAATACGTCAGAGCGCCTTATCAATTTCTCTTATTCATAAAACGAAAGATAAACATGCATTTATCATGTTTTGTTGATACCGATATTTTAATGAAACACGTTTTTGTGCCTGCATAAAACAGCTGAAATCAGCTTAACTTTGTACGACTTTGAGTCTGGAGTTTATTTCGATCGTGACCGTAATTTTTGAATCGTGACAGTGATATAAGCTTAATTTATGACGGTTGTTGACCACAGATTTTCGTGATTTTTTTGTTCTACAGCTCCATGTACTTTGACGAAGATGGTGATTTAGCCCATGAATTTTACGAAGAAGTTAGGCCCAGCAAGAAAGGCAAGAAGTCTTTTATGAAGAAAGTGACTCGGCGCTTGCTTCCTCAGGGACTGATCGACTTGCCACATCCAAGGCTTCATGTTGACTTCCCTGTGGTTATGTGCGAAACATATTACTAGAGGAATAAATAGCCTCATAACACTGAAATCTAGCCTCAGATTAGACAGTTGTGGATTTCATCAGACGATGTTCACTGTTTATGCCATTCAGTGAGAAGACTTGCATGTAATAATGACTGAACCATTTACCATGTGCATGTAATGAGCCAGATTCAAGCCAGATGGATATGTTGCTGTTGTTGTGACAGGGCTAAACAAAACAGTAAATGGCTTGCATTGCTTTAGATTGCAGTTGTGTTTGCCCTCACAAGGAATGCTCTTAGGGACGGAGCATTATTTTTTTGAGGGGCAACATATTTTTTTCTCACGTTCAGGATTTTTTTTGCCACTTGCTTGACTTTTTTTGACTCCCCTTGCACGATTTTTTTTTCAGCTGTTTTTTCTGCGCAGGATTTTTTTTTGGAAATTGCACCCCCCCCCCCCCCCTCCCCCATCAAAAATATAATGGTCTGTTCCTAACTAAGAAATCTTGTTAAATTGTTCAATAATTTTTGTGAAGCGTTAGAAAATCAGAATGCAAGGTTGTGCCAGGAGAAGTGGGGGTTAGATGGAGAGCATTTTATCATTGTTATTGTCTTATTGTGTAAAAAGGTCAAATTCTTCATAATTTCAATTTTAGTCATCTCAGATGGGTGGGGGCGATGTGCTGAGGTTTCATTCCCATCCACATCAAATTATTATACTCTAAAGGTGCAGAAAGTGATACTGTATATTATATCCTGGTTGAAACAGTATACCTGGTAACTGGGACAAAATTGTTTCATGTTGTAAAAGTTGACAAGCAGGCTTGTTGCATTAGAATTTTAGTCCTTGTGAGAGTAACCAAACGGAAATAAATTCTACAATGAAAGTTTATTTACAATGCTCATTTGTTAGCTTTTTTACAGTTAATTAAGGTCATTCCCCTGAAATAGAACTGATCATATATTTTCAACAAACTTTGCTTCCTGGTTGATTACCTCAAGGGAAGTTAAATTTTGGAATTAAAAAGGGGGGGTCACCATATTCATTTGGGAGCAGGAAGACCTTTTTATATACCACTTAATGTAATTCCTTGTTAATTCCTTTGCTAGTACTGGCAAAGTAAACTTTTCTGGTGATAATTAATTTTTCAAACATGCAACTTGATCTGTATTCATTTTACAGAAAGAAAAACTGATGTCACCCTACTCGTTTACAAGAAAGCGATGATTCATTTTTCTCATGGGCTAAACCACATAGAAAAAAGTGGCCATTTTGTTTACGTGCGATCGCTAACTACGCATAAAATTGACAAAAGTAAAAAAACACTGATGAACAGGTGGCACTTAAACGTGTAGTTTCAGAAAATATTCTTGCCCCACCACAGGAATTGGAAATTCTAGGTTGGAAGGGTGTAAAGCAACTTGAAAATTTTCAGTGGGGTGGGGAGTCATAGGATAAATCCCTTCCCTTGTTGGGGGGGGGGGGGGGGGGGGGATATGCATATTTTCCAGAACTACACAATACGACTGCCATGGCTCCCCGCAGGTGCATCTCGTAGGCCTTGGGTGAGCTAGCATAAATTCTGTCAAGATTTCTGCTGGGTTCCCAGTGAAGTCATGCAGATAATCATGAATCATAGTTCTTAAAGTTTATTTCTCTCTCAAACTTCAGTGTGCTAACATTGGCTGCAAGTCAGTTCTCGTGACTCTTCAAAATGATATCAGAGTATTCGTTTGCTGTTTATCAGGAATCACACAACACCTGAGCCACCACAAAGTAACCAGTGTTTGTTTAATATCCAGCTTGATCTACACATCTTTTTGAAGTAATTTGCTGTTGATTTTTAATTATTTTTTTTATGCCATCATTTTTATTTCAGGACCTCCCTGAAAACCACATTTAGTGAGTGGAGCCTCCTGCATAAAGATCATTATTATTATTATTTATCACACCTAGCCGATCAAGGATCATTGTCTTTATTGTGAAGTAAACAAAAAACACTTGAAAATTGAGCTAAGACAAAAACAAACAATTCAAACAAATCAAGACTGGGAATGAAATTGCTGCTGCAGAAATGTTTTGAACCATTGTGTGGTTCCAGAAAATATCCATACCCCCCCCCCCCCCCCCACGTAAGGGATTTGCCCTATGACCCACCCAACCCTCTGAAAATTCTAATTTAGCTTCATACATTGCTTTAAATTTTTGGGTCTGTGAGACCCCCCCCCCCCCCCCCCCCTCCTCCCCGAAATTTCCAATCCCTTCTGTGGGAGGAGTACGGATATTTTCTGGAACCACACATTAATTACAGTATTTACAATTCAAACAAAACTAGTTAGTCATTTCCAAGTCGCCTTTTACCTCTGTTTCAAAATGAGTCCTGGTGCATCACCTTATGGAACTGAGTTTGATTTAGTTTGATTTGCAAGACACTGAACATGCAAGTAAAACAAATTTCCATATGAAAGGTTGTGCAGCAGGACTCGAGGTAAAAGGCAATATTTGGAGAAGGATGTGTCTGCTTTGACAGTCAATTCAAAGACCACTCTTCATGGCGAATACTATCATTAAATCTTCCACTAATCTTCTGTTTTCCTTATAACATCCAGTTATACGACAAGCAGTCACTATTAAATGACCACTGGAAATTTCTTTTTCAACTGAGTGTGTGATCAACTATATTGATAAAATACTACTGTATTCATAAATAATTACCTTTGAGACTATATATATTATGAAGTTGCAAATGTTCCTTTTATTGTTAACAGTGTTGTAGTCAGATGCACCATAAAATTCTGGGCCTATACCCTGGGAGGGGGGAGAGTGAGGTGCAGTGTGGAAAATTAATTCAGTGGATAAAAGAATGAGGCATATGGCAAATGTGCTGTTTTGTTATTCTTTTGTTATTTAATGAGATTCAAAATGAGCAATAGCTGATTTTCGGCAATCCTGCACCTGAACCTGGGGGGGAGGGCATTTTCACATGGAACTTCGCATTACAACAGTTTGGTTTTACCAGTACATTTTGGAAGGGCCACTGTATCTGAAAATTTTTGTTCTTGTAGTTCAATGTTACCCTTGGTACAATTTTCTATTTTCCATTGTTTTAGGGTATGGTAATATTATGATAACAACTTTAAAACAAAGGAAAATATTTAGTAAATAAACCCCTTCAGGCGACTGGTATATTGGAGGATAATGCCCGAGGCTGACAGATTGTCCGAAAAATGAACAGTTGGCCAAGAAGCGAAGCTTCGAGGGTAACTGTGAAGTTTTGAGGACAATCTTTCAGCCAAGGGCATTATCCTCCAATATACCAGCAAGCCAGGAAGGGGTTTATTTATTTTAT
Source organism: Meandrina meandrites (assembly GCA_963693305.1). Lineage (NCBI taxonomy): Eukaryota > Metazoa > Cnidaria > Anthozoa > Scleractinia > Meandrinidae > Meandrina > Meandrina meandrites. Next base: position 36,469,916 of record OY855910.1, read on the forward strand.
AACCTTCCGATTAATTTCTTCAACGCGCTTCATTGCGGGAAAAAGGAAAAAGCTACAGCGCGCGATAATCACGGCATAATTTAGCTAAAATAAATGCAAGTCGATAGCTTTCGAATTTCTTTTTTAACACTGAGATTTTGTTAAAACGTTAGACCTGAAAAGGTCACTTTTATGTTTGTTTTGCACTGCTAAAATTGGACGACGGATATCAAATCGGACAGGGTATATTGGCTGATACCCGTTGTCTGATTTTGTAACACGTGATGTGTTTTGTCCAATAAGCGCGCGCGGAAATTAATCGGTGGGTTATAACAAACTGTACCCGAGGTAAAATTTAACCATAACATATACAAGAACATCACATGGTAAAACTCTCTTAAACATAACAAATATATGAAGTCCTACGGGCACTAAATGAACACCAGTGTCGAAGACGAAGAGTCGAAAATATGATAAACAACAAGATTTGGTAACTTATTTTCCTCAAGAACCTCAAACCTGCCTGTTGTTATACTCCTTGCTGTCAAATCTCCCAGGGAATACAAAGAAACACTAAAATATCTTAGTAAAAAATTTCTGTATCTTCAAAAGCCCTTTCTTAATTAATGAAAATAATGTTTACTTTTTGGGCAATTTGATATCTATTCCATATAGATAATTTTATTTATCCAACTATAGGAAATAATTATACATTTTATAATAAGAAAACAGTTATGGTAGTTATAAAACACTATCATATTATTTTCATGTCAAGTAAATGCACTCTAATATTGATTTTGCTGTCTTTTTGCATAAGGTTATGCAAACATTGTCACTGCATTTTGTCGGCTTAATTTTAATGGCTGGAAAATTGTTGACATAACAGGGCCATAGGCAGGATTTTGCTTGGGTGGGTCCAAGCACTGGAAGCACGAGCATTTAGGGGGGATCCGGGGTATATTTCCATGGGACATTTTGAAAAATCAAGTTGTCGAAGTCAACTTTCCCTGCATTCTGAGAGTCATTTTAACCCTCCCTTTCAGATTAAGCGGACCTTTGCAGTGCATAAGGGGTTGCGGACGCACCCATCACACCCCCCTCCCCCCCTACCTACGGCCCTGCACAACCATACAAAATCAAGTAAAGCAAGTTTGGGAGAATTCAGAATGACTCAACATGTAAACGTGAATTTGGTATTAACTTTTGAATTGTCCCAAGCCTAACTTGTGTTGAATCAGCCAATGAAAAATGTATGCACATTTTCTATTATTTTCATTACACCTCTGAGTAAACCAAGGCTTAAAAAACAACAACACACTTTGAATAATTATGCTTCAGTGATATAACTAAACTAACTTTTATTGCAGTAGAAGTTGATCTGAAAACATACACACCATACATATAAATTTTAATATTGTCTCTATTTATCCCAGTTGATATAATACAAAATCTAAAAGTGACATGTGTCACTGGACTCGTCAATGAGTGGTTTCTCTTCAGCAGGAGATTCATCCACAGCTGTTTTCCCTTGCACTAGCGCTAAAGCTTGCTCAAGTCTCTCCTTGTAAACTCTGTACTTTTCTTCCACCTGAATGCAAAACAACATTCAACAGCACATTACCAAGACAGTAATTACTTGATTAGGTGCTCTAGTGCTTATTATTAAACATAATTTTGTAAATGATAATACAGAGAGAAAGCAAGGACATATAGCCACTTTGAACTGAACAATATTGCAATGCAGGAGAATAGATTTTGAAGGCGGGTTTTGTACCAGTGTTTTTTATTTTTAGTTTAGTTTTTCAGTCTGCATGGTGATACTTCAATTAGCGCCGCACTGCTGTGAATGAATTTGGTGGTTTTTAAAAGGTGCCCCTTTTGAACGTTTTGCTTTTTTGTGGCACTTCATCTGGGGAGGCACTTATAATTTTTAATTGAATAAATATGGTCAATGGAAAGGTAAGAAATTATTAGCACAGCACATCAGGCAGCTAGGGTACATTTGTAGATTTGTTTGGGCTAACTGTGACCTACAGAAAGTTATGGCATGCAAACTTATTTACTATTTACTAAGGTTATGCCCTGAGAGTAATTAGTTAAAGTAGTTATCTAATAACAGTTACAGGCCTGTGATATATGTTCCTCCTCTTCTCTGTCTAGTATTTTCATGAAATTTTGGAGCTCTGGTATGGAGAAAACTTCCCACTGAAAATTAAACATGAAGACAATGATATAACACTTTCCTAGCTTCAAACAGCTCAAGCAGCCAAAAAAAATTATATTAAATAAATAAAAAATACTTACAACAATGTCTCCTGTTTCATTCTCCTGCAATGAGAAATTATGTCTGATGTCACCTCCACCCCAAAGCAACCTAAGAACCAAAGGCTGCTCAAGGTCAGACATGCGACGAAGGATCACTGCAAGAAAAAAATATCATGACTATTCAGATAGCCTAAGGTTTTATGTTCCCATTGTAAAAGAAACCATATTCATTTGATAAATGATTTGTTTACATAGAGTGTAGACATTGAGAGTTCCTTCAAGAATAGAATATGATTAGATGAGGTAGGTCGAGGCAAGGTAGAATAAAAAAAAAATCACTTTATTTAAGTGTCAATGAATTTAGCACGGCTGTACTAATTGAGGACACTGTAAATAGTGAAACAAATACGAAATCACATGTTTCCGTATTTCTGAAACATGGCGGAAACATGCAACTCCATGTTTCTGTTACGTTTGCGTCTTGCGGAAACGTGAAAATTCAAGTCTATGTGATTCCGTCACGTTTCCAGAACGGAAATGCGAAAAAGTGGTACGGTTCTGCTGTGAACGCAGCAACGGAAACGTGAGTAAACGTCACCAAACCGCTAACGGAAACACAGGTTATTCGTCGTGTTTCTGGATCAGTTTCACATGTTTCTGTGACGTTTCCGTTTACGGATTCTTGGAATTTCGTCCTGTGCAACTGGCAGGAGGCTGACCAGTTGGCTATATACAAAGCGCGGAAGAGTTGAATTCGGGACTACTGAAGACAAATCCATCTAGTGGCAGGGAGGAGGATTTGAACCCGGGACCTCCGGATTACAAGTCCAGCGCCCTAACCACTGGGCCACGCTGCCTCCGTTAATAGCATAACTTTAGTAGGGCTGGGTATGGTACTGTAGATAGGGTAGGCTAGGGTGGGGCAAAAGGCAGTATGTGTAGGGTAAGGGTAAGGGTAAGGGTAAGGTAGGACAGAGTGGGAAAGGGTACGACAGAGTAGGGTAGGGCAGCACAAGGCAGAGTAGAGTAGGGTAAGGTAGGATGGAGTATGATAGGGTAGGACAGTAGAGTAGGGTAGGGTAGGACAGAGTAGGATAGGGAACGGTAGGGTAGTGTAGGACAGAGTAGATTAGGGCAGGGCAAGGCAGAGTAGAGTAGGGTAAGGTAGGATGGAGTATGGTAGGGTATGACAGAGTAGGGTAGGGTAGGGTAGGGTAGGGTAGGGTAGGGTAGGGTAGGGTAGGGTAGGGTAAGGTAGGACAGAGTAGGATAGGGAACGGTAGGGTAGGGTAGGGAAAGGTAGAGTAGGGTAGGGTAGGGTAGGGTAGGATAGGACAGAGTAGGATAGGGAACGGTAGGGTAGGGTAGGGTAGGACAGAGTAGGGTGGGGTAGGGTAGGGTAGGACAAGGGTAGCTCTTCTTATTATTGTAATGGGAAATGAAGACTCCCTTACTGTGATTATCTTCCTCTTGGTAACACTCAAACAGTGCAAACTTTCTTGGATTATCAGAAACTTTAAATTTCTTGAGAAGAGCTACAATAACCTGAGATGAAAAGAAAAATTTAAAAAGTAAATAGCACTAATAATGTGATAAGCAAATATTATATAAAGCGTAAACTTGACACAAGCCAAAGAAAAACATAAGTCAGAATAGTTATTAATCATTCAAAAAAAAATGTCAGTCTCCAGCTCTGATGTATGATTTTAAATCCAATTATTAGGACAAAATACTGATTCTCAAGACTTCAAAGATGTCTTTAGCCCAACTGACTATCTTCAACTACCGAAAAAGTAATAGACAGTCTATTTATCTGACAAAGACTCAAACCCCCCAGTCTCAAATGAATGTGAAATAGCCAACTGTTAATAAGGAGGGAAAAAACCCCAAGATCTATACTGTCCTTAAAGTGTACTGAACCAGTCATGTTGTGCTGCATAATTATTCCACATATTATAGAGCCTCAGGTACCTCATGAACTGTAGTCTCACTCGTCACATGTAGTGCTTTCACTGTCCCAAGTGGAAGAAAAAATGAAGTCCGCTGTGGACTCTGCAAGACAACACAATCCATGATTATTTTTCTGTACACAAAAGTTCTTATACACATGTACTCCATTGTAAACTCTCTTTTTCTTTACGTAAACAATGGTTATGATACAAGACATTTACAAGGGTATTAGTTTCTAAAGTGCTGTTGTGTTGTGTTGCGTCAGTAGGCAAGTGAGACACTTAGACGAATATCAACTGAAAGATGTAGTGAATTTGAAAAACTGATATTTTGAGCATTAGCCCGTCATCGGAGCAAAGTAGGATTTAGAAAAACATGGACGATTCAGCAGTATTATTAAAAGCATCTGACCTTTTGATCTTCTTCTTTCTGTCCACCGACTGTCTCAAATATCGACAGAGGTCTCTCTCCTGCGATGACGTTTATAGGACGTAACAGGTTCATATGGACACGGATAAAGCCTTGGTAAGTATCTTGACCCCTCTGGCAGAAAACAAACTTTGTATTAATGCATGAACTACATAATGTACTGTACAAACAACACACAAGCAGATTGTGATGACTTGAAAACAACATTGGGTAACAAGTCAGAACTCTATCTGTGAGGAAAGTTAGCACTGGTAATAAGTGCAGTTGTTCACCAGGTTTGGACCATTCTCCAGTTCACACTTGGACCTGATAATGTTTGCCGGTTGAAACCAAATTGACGTTGCCACCAAACAAAAAAGTGAGTTTGAATATTTATATGTATTAGCTGTCCAATCACAACTACTGTGTACAGGAAAATGTATCTTGAAAAGGTTTCATCAATTTAAAACAGCACAATCTTCTTTAGGAGTAAATCACAGTCATGTATTTACCATGGTCATTATAAGTCCAGCTGTTGTTGAATTGAATTGATCAATTTTCTTACGAAGGAGGCTTCCAGTTGGAGATTCTGTGTGAAGCATAAATGGTTCTTTTCTTTTTTCACCCTGCAAGCATCAATCAAAAGACTTCAGGACATTCCCTTATCATAAATAAAATAACTAGGCATTCCCAGTGGTGCACTCATGGAGTGGCTATGTATTGGTCTTCTTTTTCCAGATTGAATTGGACTTTACAAGTGTTGGTTTTTTGAGGAGAGAAAAAAAACAGAGATTCTGAAACCCAATGTCCAACAAACTCAACCTACACGACACTTGGTCGATCTGCACTTCGAACCCAGGCCACACTAGAGGAATCAGCATTCTCGTACATTCTCGTATTTTGGAATCTCCGACACAATGCCATCTATCTGTACAGCAATTTTTGAGAATTGTCATTACATTGCTAAGGTGGCAGGATTACGAGAGGGGTCCACTATTCATTGAGCCAAACTGTGTCAATTCATTTTACGCTGTACCTGATCTATAAGGTGAAGTGTCTTCATTGTCATCTCATCAACAGACATATTTCTTTCCAACTGCCAGCCACCAGTGCAGTCTAAATCAACCTCATCTCTACATCGTCGATGACATGTGTACTTGCAGTCTGTAAAAGAGACAGAGAAATATTGACAGGTAAATACTACTGCTGTACAATAGAATCAAACTCACAAATTATTCAATTTGTTTTGCAGTACTATTTACTAACCAAATACATGTAGTTATTGTTTTAATTGCTACGGAACAATAATTTTGTTCAAAATATTATTAGACTAAGCTTTGATTTTTTTTCTCTTTCCCGGCAACAAACTTTATCCCAGCTTCCACCCTCAAGACTATCAATTTAAAAAAAAAATCGAAAGAAAAAATAATTATAATGTTTTACAAAATATTGAAAACAAACAACACCATTTACTTCTCAATAAATTAACGTTTTCCAATGAATGGTTGCACACTAAGGTTTCATTGTGACTCACTGACAGAAGTCATTTTTCACAGTATTTACTTTACTCAAGAAGTGACAAGCCAATGTGAAAAGATGAAAATGCCAACTTTCCTCACATTAAATAAAGGATCATCAAATAAAGGATTCAACAGAAATGAATGACATATTTGATGAAAAGCAACACATGCAAAATGGCAATTAAAGTAAAAATATAGCTAAGCAATATTAGTAAGTAAGTACAAGAGTATTTAGAAAGAACAAGATAGCACCTCAGAAATAATACCACTGTCCAGTTATTCTCACAAATGTCAATGGCAAATGATGCTTCAAGAACAAGAACTTTTAATGTAAATTATTTAAAGTTCTTTTTCATTTTCAGAAATGGTTATTTCATTAAAATATGAAATTATGCAACAAACAAGTTTTATGTAAATCTTTTTTTTATTAATTTTAACATCAGAAAGCCAATTTAGTAAACATTTCATTGATTTATATTTTTGATATCTGCCTTTGACCAATCAAAGATTTCACAATGTAATCAAGTACAATAAAAAATGATTCTCCCTGACATTTAAAATTTGCTTGTCATAAGATTAGTCAAAAAGGAAGCTGAATAAGATTTTTTTGTCAAAACACAGTCCTGTGTTGTCAAATCTTAATTGCTTGAACTTAATTTTGCATATTTAATAACCAAAAGGCATTGCGTTTTTCCCCAAATATTTTTTATATTCCTGTTTATATTTGACACTGGCAAAATGTTATAGTATGTAACAGTATCTTGCTATTAAATATATTTTTCATTCCATTATCCATGAGTTTTTGTACAAGATTATTTAAAACAATATCGGAGTTAAAATCAATCTTAATGGATTGTCAATCAAAATGAGTAAAAACAATAAAAATGTGGACTTGCTCACTGGTGCAAATAAAAAGGGGATGCAATTTACATAATTATTTAGTACTGTTTATTTTTCATAACTGCCAGAGAATCTCTATATTTTGTCTACATACAATAAGAAAGTAGAAATACATAATTATATCTTAGTAGACATTTTTAATTTAGTGTGTAGTATCACATCACTAAAATATTTTCATGAGTCTTGCAGTATTCTGGTGAGCCTGAAGGGCAAGTCAAAATACAAATGATGAGTAAAGCCGTAAAGTCAGGGTGATATTTAATAATATTTTTATATACATTTGTATATTTTTAATTTGTTTTTATTGTGATTTTTCCATTTATTGCAATTTTTGTTCCTGCAAAGTCGTATTGGGTGGCGACAATAAGGGATACATGTATGTTTGTATACTATACACTAAAATGTCTAATGAGAGACATACTATCCAATATTTCCTTTCTTCAAAATGCTGACTTTTTGCCAGTTTTGAATTATTCACGTGATCAAGAGGAATACAGAGCTTGTTAAACCGCTCTGACTTGTAAAGTACAAAAATTGTAAGATATATTTTAGTACTTATTTCACAGGTTATTGTACTCCACAAACCAGATTTGGATAAAAACCATAAAAATGGGGGTCACTGTGTGCATGTGCGCTTGTGCACATGCTAAATGACGCGAAAAATTATGCGCAGCAAGGATGCTCAATACAATTCAGTGGAATCACAGTAAACATCCCACTTTGCTCAAAATGACAAAAGAAATCTACAAAATTTTAACATCAGTTACCCTGCCAGCAGAGTCTTCTTGATCTTCTTAGATAATTGGGAAGAGGAAGAAAACTCTGCTAGTGGCCTCGAGTTTCATTGAACTGCCACTCATCTGAGAAAATGGACGAAGCAGACCAGTTTCGACCTGGTCAGACTGGTTTTCCACTGTTGCGCATGATTAATCATACAAATTGCGGACTTTTTCTGTGACTTCAGTAAGGGCCTGAATAAATGAGCCGGGCTGGTTCCCTTTGCTGAGATCTTGGCACGTCTGTTAAATGCAACAAAAATCGTCTTCACGATAACATGACAACCGGGCCAGCCCGGTTCGCCGCGATCCTGGTATTACAATGCCTGGATCTCCGCAAACCGGGCTGAAATTTTCCATGTAATCGCATTCACCGGGCCAGCCCGACTAAACGGGCCAGTATTAAATTTCTCTTCCGAGCACAACATCCAATGAAAAAGTCAATGTTCCTCCTTCTAAACAGGATGTAAAGGTAAAGTAACCCATCCAGCTGCATAAGTGCAAAAAATTAGCCACGAAATTGCCAGAAAGGGTGATCAAGATCATTCGTGCTATGATCATTCGTGCTAAAACTGGGTTGAAAGTCATCTCGGCAAACCGGGCCAGCCCGGCTCATGTAATCAGGCCCTAACTTATTTACAGTGGATCGCTGAACACGAGTCTATTGCCCGCTTCACCTCAGTACCAAAAATTCGAAAAAGCAGCGAATTCTGCTGGCTGTAAAATTCAAATCAGGCAGATTTCAAGCCTCACAGAACCACAATCATGTCTCTGTTTAGTTTTCAAAGTGGCAAAGATACGTTTTTATCTCACCCGGCCTGACACTGCAAATCATTGACTTACTAAATCTGCCCGATGGTTGCAAAGTAACTTACATTTATGGAAAACTAATTCACAACTGAACCAATGCTGGTCTATATCTCTCCTCTGAATTACCTAATCGCTGACCAAATAAAACTTTTGTGCAGGTAGAAATCGACATATTAATTTCAAACTCGTGACAATGACTATTTTCTTGCCGGTCATTTCAAATTTTAATGATTATCACAACCTGAGAGTGAGGCTTGGTTACATTTGATTTTGACGCAAAATGGGAATTATCGAGGCTGTTAACAGAGTTTTCTTCCTCTTCCCGACTTATCTAGGAAGATTGAAGAGACTCTGCTCGCAGGGAAGATATGAGTGGACACCTGTAATTATATTTCTGTGTGATTCAAAGGCCAAAATAGGTAATGATGATTAATAATTGAAAGGTTTGTAACAAAATAGGAAAATCAACAGGCCTTTAAATGGTACTAAAAGCGATAAATGGAATGCAAATGAAAGTATACAGAGGTGATAATGAATAACAACCCAGCACTCTTTGGTTTGATTCAGCGAGTAATAATTGCACATCACATTGCAACATATCTTCCCCCACTATCTGCCTGCATAAGGTGACAAATGATGTAATTCTCTCATTGCTTAATGTAAGTGGCTATGAGCCACTGAAACTCGAAAAATGAACTATGCAACAAGACCTACTTGAAAAATCAAAAACTTTGACAAATAAAAGTTTGAACTGATAAGTTCAACCTTCTATTCGTCAAATTACCTTTGTATGCCATTGGATACACACAACTAAACCTTCCACTCTTTGGTAACTTTGACTCTCTGTCAAATACATTTAAACTACAACCCTGTAACCCAGCACTTTGTGACTTAGAACTCACGAGGCTGCTGTCAAAAAGTTCATTAAGGATTACTGTATATGGTCAAAAAATTATCTTGTGATGACGTAGCTCAACGGACAGGCAACTACTTCTTAAAGCAGAACGACAATGGAAAGCCATGAGTTTGAGCCCTAACCTGGGAACAAAATTTCGTTTTTTTTCTTTTTATTATAATTTTAATTTTTTCGCAAGTGGTTATAACATTCCACTATAACATACTGTACTGAGCATCTTAGAAACTATTTGCCGAAATGAAACGTTTAAAAATTTGGTCTTCCATGTCAAAATTAATTAAAGGTTGTAATCATTCAAGAATTCAAATTGTTTATAGTCATTGTCTTTCTTTCTGCAGTTGAGTATTTCAGTTTCAAACTAGAATTAAAACTATTTAAATGATGCCATAAGATAATGAAGGAGAAAGAGCTTGCGGCTTCCGGTGGCTGATCTTCAATCGATTGTTACATATGGCTGCTTTATAGTTTAATAATTTCACTGTGAAGCAGGTGTGTTAAGTGTTTATTGATGAAAGAAATGAATAGTACAGTTTCCTTTAATACTGTGATACTGATGGACTATATATGTGCAAGCGCTATGCGGCGAGTCACAGATTAACAAAAACAGAGTAGGGGACTCCAATCCCCTCCATGTAATTCTGTTCAAAAAGTTTGTTTAAATTTACTGATTACATGAAATCAAATATATGACTAAACTCACAATTTCAACTCAATCCATGGATTTAGTTTGATTGGGTTGCCAGAAGAAAAAGCGAACTTTTTCGATGATAAGTTTTGCTTTTAGGACAAGCCAAGTCCAATTATATACCCTCATTCTAAAAAGAATTTACGTCAAATCAACCAATGCATATACTTTATGGGTGAATAAAATATTGACTTCTTGATATCATGATGCTTATCAATCATTAATGACAACCAGTTAATATTGACCTTAACACCACATATTAACCAATACAATTTTACATTTCAAGACTTGAACAGAAACCAACATAATTAACATGTCTGGCGACAGTTTAGTGTATCAACCAAGAATACACAATTTAACAGTGGCACAAGACTTACAAAATCAATTTCTGACAAGTTTGGAATTTACACTGATTCTAATTAGCACTTGTATATTTAGTAAACACAGGATTGTGCTAATCTTATAAACTTTTACCACTAATCACTTTATGCATAATGTCGCAAGGCTCTAGTCTTGAATTTATATTGAGCTTTATGAATCGAAATTGAAGCAAAAACAGAAAAAGAAAGAAAGACTTGTAAAACAAGTATTCAGCATTCGGTCTGATCTGAGCCTAACTAAACAGCTTTACTTTAATACGTTAGAATTCAAGATAACCGCGAAACACACTTACAAACACAGTCGTCATAACAGCCGGATATAAACTTACGATACGTCTAAGCAGCTATAACGTTCAGCGTAAAAATGATGAACTTTTACTCACTTTTGCAGCGCACACATTGCTTGAAAAGTCCCCAAATAAACTCGCCACAGCAATCGCACCACGTAGGATTTCGTAGATGACACGAAACGAATGCATGTCCCCTGCCAACATGCCTCACTGGGGCTTTTTCGTCTGTTACATTCTCGGTGGTCACTGATCGCTTTAAACTTGTCCGCTTCTTTTGACCTTTCCTATTGACAAAGCTCGATATGAAGTCTTTCACTGGGTTAAAACTGCTTGGTGCGTGTTTCGCGGGTGGCATGTGAGGCACGGACACAGCTCGAGTCCTGTCTTTATGATCACTGCTCGTAACAGTTTTAAATTCTCCGTGGCTTCTCCCTGGAGAGTTTGGGCTTCGAGGTTTCGGATCCCCGATGTCGAAGACATCGTCATTTTCCATCATAGAAATCGCGTACAGTATCCAAAATATGCCTCTTTTAAGAATGAGCAACGATCTCAAAAACAACCAGTTGAAAAACCGTTTCTTAGGCGATTTATGCTCGACGGTTTTCAGTTCAGTTCGCATAAGGGCTTGAGATGAAATGACTCGAAAGGAAGACGTGTTTGTAGACTGTTGTCACTCGCAGACATGTTATGAAACTGAAACTCAAACTTGAGGCCGACGATCGCCATGTTGTTGGTCGCGAAATATGATACGTCCCAAAGGGGTTACGTTGCGTCAAGTTTCAGATCCATTTCTCCCTGGGTGGGGAGACTCGGGAGTCACCTTCCTCAATATTCTCAAAATTTTGTCAAACCAACCGTTTGTCCACGCCAAACAATGTAAGATGTTGAAAAAAAAAAATTCGATAAAGTTTTATTTGCGGAGCAATTTGTCACCAGTTCGAAAAGAGCGACAACATGCTTCCATTTGAATGAAAATTCGATCGATGTAAAATAAGTTTGTAAAATTTGATTTCTGTGCAGATTTCCCAGCGAAGATATAGAAAGATAATTTCAAATTGAAAAACAAAAACAAAAAAAAAGAAAGAAAAAAGAAAAAACAGAGTCGAGTTCGACTATCTTGACCGGGCTGTGAGCGGCCGCCTATTCACAGATGCTATCCCACTACTGTTTGACGCGGGAGCTTTTGCCTGCTGTGTTTCCACCCTGGGCCGGTTCGCTCCTCTTTAACCAACCTGGAGAACTCAGACTCCTCTGTGTTCACCATATTGACGCCAAACTTAGCGCGGACACCCGATCTACATAGGACGACCACCCCCAGGAATCCCGCCCTCAAGCCGTTCAGACACCCCAGCCTCCAAGCAGCTGGATTACAGGCGTGCGCCACTACGCCCGGCTGATTATTACCTAACAAATTTAACAGGTCAATTGTGCGAGCCTCGAGTACATGCCGGAAGAGACAACGTGTATTATTGAAGACAAAAAGAACCACCAATTCTCATCTCATACTGTAAAATCAAATTGCAAAGGAAAAAATTCTCTTGATTACAGTTATTTTGAACGCCAAATGTCGACCAGACAACGTTAAAAGTAGTCAAAATCGGTTATCGCGTGAGGTTCTATCGCCGGAAGTTGTAAATTTGAAAAATTCAAAAATTGGACTGGACTTTGGAGACTTGCGGTGTTCGGACCTTGCATCGAATAATTGTATTTGCACTCATTTTAACTTTTTTTTTCAATAGTTCTGTTTTCTCGTGGGAAGTCATAATACGTCAAATACTAAGAACAGACTGCTGCACCTAAACATAAAAATTTACATAAAATGTCATGACATGGAACAAATAGCTGTTATCCCAAGGTGAATAAGTACACATTGGCCTTTAAAAACGGTAATTCAGTAAAAGAGAAACAACACGTACCATTTGGGAAGGGAAGAGACAGCCCTCATTATTTCCCTCATACATGACATAAGAGTTATCAACTGATCTTGTCCTTCTTTTCCCGTGGCCGGGTCAAAATTTAGACAAACGCTTGCATGTAATGGCGTTGGCTGCCACCACAAACAAACCGACTTTACTTAGCGGAGAGGGAGAGGCGGAGTTCAAGAACTGCCTCATCAAAGATGCTTTAGAATGAGATATAGAGGAAACTACACGGCCGCGAAGAGATACGAAATTTCTCTTCGAGTGTCGAAAAATAATATTTCACAAGTGCGCCCCGCGCGCTCGTGAAATATTTTTCAAAAAGAGAAATTTCGTATCTCCAAGCGACCATGTAATTTTCTTTTTGTGATATAAAATTTAGTGGTATACCGAGTGGTAGAAAAAAAAACGCCATCCCACCGTTACGGATTGAGCGACATTGATCCCGATGGTCTTATTAAACATCCACGAAGAAACATGTTGGTTTATTTACCTGTACTATTTTATCAGCTATATTACTATTTTAGTTTAATTTACTTTATTTGTAGTTTATTTTACACTGTCAATTTAATTACCTTTACGTATTTCCGGTATTACCCAAAGTATCACAATCACTGCAAAAAAAATGGTACAAAATTAGAAATCACTCTACGTTTTATCGGTCTCTGCTTTTTTATATTCTTTATTACATGGCCTGTTAGGAAATGAATCGAAGACTAAGATTGTTTTGGTGTGAAATAGGGGACTACGAACTCGTTCAATCTAAAGGATATTTCTTGAGTTTAGTGTTTGAGAGTGTGAATAATTCTTTTTGTAAGTATAAGCTTTATCCCTTCCGGCATGCAGTCGAGGCTTGTACAATTGAGCTGTAAAATTTGTTAGGTAATAATCAGCCGGGTGTAGTGGCGCACGCCTGTAATCCAGCTGCTTGGAGGCTGGGGTGTCTGAACGGCAGGAGGGCGGGATTCCTGGGGGTGGTCGTCCTATGTAGATCGGGTGTCCGCGCTAAGTTTGGCGTCAATATGGTGATCACAGAGGAGTCTGAGTTCTCCAGGTTGGTTAAAGAGGAGCGAACCGGCCCAGGGTGGAAACACAGCAGGCAAAAGTTCCCGCGTCAAACAGTAGCGGGATAGCATCTGTGAATAAGCGGCCCCTCACAGCCCGGTCGAGATAGTCGAACTCGACTCTGTTTTCCTTTTTTTTTCTTGTTCTAAAATTGTAAATCATATTTCTTTTTTATTCAGATTTAAATCTGAACTCATACATCAAATTTTTGTTAAAGGTGGAAATACAGTCGATATCGGATTTTAGATTTTAGTATATTTTTATCAGTTTAAATACATAGTAGCGATTTGTTAAGCACCAGTGCAATTCAGAAATCATCGTCTATAAGCGTTCCAAGAGAATTAAGCTCAAATCCAGTGGTACATGATATATTACAAACCGCGCATTAATTAATTAACTCAGGTCTTGTTTGTGCAAATCTTGTTACTGTACTCTCGTTTCGCAAGCCATCAGCAACGACCAAACCTTTTCCAGTGCGGCCCAACCGATCTGCATTAAATTATTCTTCGTTCGGAAAATACTAAGGGTTACGAGAAACACACTTATGTTGCACTATCAGACAACATTTCCAGCAGTCTGGCAGTACCTCTTTGCACAATTGTCAAGAAAATTGAAATTTCTGTGGACCTGTTCAACCCGAAGTTTTGTTAAACACATATCGGAAAATTCCTAAACTAAGTCCCCTCCCCCTAAAAAATAAACCATCTGAACGCAATGCCTACACTACACATCTTCGCATGCGGATTGACCATTCTCGTCGCCAGAGTCCGCTCTTCCAAGCATACAAAATCTTATAAACCCCTAGGTGACCCTTAGGCTCGATTTCCAGCCGTTTTGTGAACCCGCGTTCTACTATTTGTCCCAATAGATGACTACTATGGTATAGCGCCTTTATAGATAAAATTTACAACAAGTCCCCCTCCCCCCCCCCCAAACAATAAGCCCACCTATCCAAGAAACAACAAAATTGCCTCACTGCAAAATGTTTTAATATCCTGTTTAAAGAGCAGTTTTTTCTTACAAGGATACTCCAATATAATTATAATCTTACATTACTAACCTTCTATCGCACTAAATCTTATTACCATTTAGTAGAATTCTACTAGTACACTAATGCAAATGCTGCAATGTGATTGGCTGAGTTATTGAACACTATCAGCCATTAGTGTGCAGTTGCCGAAGGTCGTCCACAAAATGCGACGTTTTTATCGTTTTTCCGAAGTTTTGGAAGGATGTTTAAATGTAAATGGATAATAAAATTCCCGAGAAGACTAAAAGAAGGACATAAGCGGTTTCTTGACTTTAAAAGCTTGAAATTATTGAAAAACGGTTGCACGCGCGTAAACAACTACAAATTTACCAAGGACAATTCAATGCGTGCGATTTTGTCAAAACGTTAAGTTCGATAATGCGTAGGAAAATAATTAGAAACCATTATTTGCGTTTATTTCAGTCAGAATTCGGCCTGCGGCCTCATCAACTATCACCTCATAGAAATTGAGAGCGAATAATCTAATTGTTAAATAAATTAAATTTTTTTTAAATCGCCCCAGCAGTACTGATTCTATTTTTTTTCCTGTTCAAGTAAATATCGCGAATCCATCAGGACTCTTTCCACTAAGCGTAGGTAACCATTTAATATTTAGACTTCGAGCACGTGTTTTCTATGAGCTATTAGTAGAATTCTACCAGTACACTAATGCAAATGCTGCAATGTGATTGGCTGAGTTATTGAACACTATCAGCCATTAGTGTGCGGTTGCCGAAGGTCGTCCACAAAATGCGACGTTTTTATCGTTTTTCCGAAGTTTTGGAAGGAAGTTTAAATGTAAATGGATAATAAAATTCCCGAGAAGACTAAAAGAAGGACATTAGCGGTTTCTTGACTTTAAAAGCTTGAAATTATTGAAAAACGGGTGCACGCGCGTAAACAACTGCAAATTTACCAAGGACAATTCAATGCGTGCGATTTTGTTAAAACGTTAAGTTCGATAATGCGTAGGAAAATAATTAGAAACCATTATTTGCGTTTATTTCAGTCAGAATTCTACTAAAACAATTAGATTATTCGCTCTCAATTTCTATGAGGTGATAGTTGATTCGGCCTGCGGCCTCATCAACTATCACCTCATAGAAATCTCGAGCTCATAATCTAATTGTTAAATAGTCAACGAGGTGCAGCCGAGTTGACTATTTCATAGAAAACGAACGCGAGTAGTCTAAAGTGCTCCTGTTTGGTTCAAGCATTGAATCAAACATTTTAACTAATCACAATTTCAAACTACTCAGATCTAGATAGCATGACATCATCAATAGCTCGAATGATTTTTCACAGCATACAAAGCATTCTACAAATTAACAAGTACAATGACATACATTAATTGCATTACTGTCTTCTCGGGTTACTGTTAAGATTTTTGTTCTTGATTTCCCTTTAAATATTTCGTCGAAGGGCTCTTGTGAGTTGTTCAAAGCACCACATCCTTGCTCTCACTAGAGGTCTTCCTGCAAGAGTTCCCTGAACTCGTCGCTAAATCCACAAGGCGGCTGTGTTTAGCGGCCAAGAATTGAGGCGAAGCGTCTTTGACCACATTTTTCAGTTGAGGAGCATCTTTCTTCAAGTCGTACAGCTCCACAAACGCCTACAATTTTAATAAAATGGGAAAGAATGAAAAAAGAGAAGGTGCTTTTGAAATGACTTGCATGAGGCATGCACATGGTGCTGAGCGAAAGGGAATAACAACCTCGCTCCCAGAGTCTTTGTGTATTGCGTACCGCGAGTTGGGGTAAACAAAAAGCCTGGAAACTAGGTAAGAGACAGGAAAAGAAATGCTGAAAAAAGGCGAAGAGAAACTCGGAAAGTGAAATTCCAAATTTGGAAACAATTTGACAAAAGCTTTGTTTTATAAAATTGTTTGGTCCAACTGCTTTCTATCTTTTATCGTGAAGATCCCGAGAGACAATCCGATTCAGCTGAGAACACAACCAAAGTAACAACGACCGCAAGAAAGCAGAAAGAACCAATCGGCACTCAGCCCTGCTTTGCGCGGGAAAACGTGCGTAAGGCGCGACTGGCTTTGATCGCTCCAATATAGCACGTTGCATTTGGGTTTTGTAACCAACAACAACGCTTAGCTAGCTGACGTAAGATACCTCTTTATCAGCAAACTTGCAGTACATCATATCTTCCGAGGAACTCAGTGAGCGGACACATGAATACGTGTTGTTCCAAGCGTCCTCGCAAACAAAATTAGGCCAGCAACACTGTTGGTCGCGAAATATGATACGTCCCAAAGGGATTTGCGTTGCGTCAAGTTGCAGATCCATTTCTCCCTGGGTGGGGAGGCTCGGGAGTCAGCTTCCCAACTCAATGTTCTTAAAATTTTGTCAAACGAACAGTTTGTCCACACCAAACAATGTAAGATGTTGAAAAAAAGTTGATAAAAGTTCTATTTCTGGAGCAATTTTACACCAGTTCGAAAAGACCGACAACATGCTTCCATTTGAATGAAAATTCGATCGATGTAAAATAAGTTTGTAAAATTTGATTTCTGTGCAGATTTCCCCGCGAAGATATAGAAAGATAATTTCAAATTGAAAAACAAAAACCAGCAAAAACCAAAGAAAAAAAGAAAAAAAAAAAGGAAAACAGAGTCGAGTTCGACTATCTCGACCGGGTTGTGAGCGGCCGCTTATTCACAGATGCTATCCCACTACTGTTTGACGCGGGAGCTTTTGCCTGCTGTGTTTCCACCCTGGGCCGGTTCGCTCCTCTTTAACCAACCTGGAGAACTCAGACTCCTCTGTGTTCACCATATTGACGCCAAACTTAGCGCGGACACCCAATCTACATAGGACGACCACCCCCAGGAATCCCGCCCTCAAGCCGTTCAGACACCCCAGCCTCCAAGCAGCTGGATTAAAGGCGTGCGCCACTACGCCCGGCTGATGAATGATTAACAAATTTAACAGGTCAATTGTACGAGCCTCGAGTACATGCCGGAAGAGACAACGTGTATTATTGAAGACAAAAAGAACCACCAATTCTCATCTCATACTGAAAAATCAAATTGCAAAGGAAAAATTCGCTTGATTGCAGTATTTTAAACGCCAAATGTCGACCAGACAACGTTAAAAGTAGTCAAATTCGGTTATCGCGTGAAGTTGAAAGTTGTAAATTTTTAGAACTCGACTCTGTTTTTCCTTTTTTTCTTCTCCTTCTGAGTCTTATTTCTTATTTGTTTACTTTTATACCTGAACTCATAAATCAAATTTTTTGTTAAAGGTTGAAATACAGTCGACATTGGATTTTAGATTTTGGGATATTTTTATCAGTTTAAGCACATAGTAGCGATTTGTTAAGCACCAGTGCAACTCACAAATCATCGTCTATGTCTATTAAGACTCTCGCAAGAGTTCCAAGAGAATTAAGCTCAAATCCAGTGGTACATGGTATATTACAAACCGCGCATAAATTAACTCAGGTCGTGTGTGTGAAAATCTTGCTTTTGTACTCTCGTTCCGTACACCATCAGCAACGACCAAACCTTTTTCAGTGCGGCCCAACCGATCTGCATTATATTATTCTTCGTTTGGAAAATAGTGAGTCTTGTAAGGCTTGTGAGAAACACACTTATGGTGCACTTTCAGACAACATTTGCAGCAGTCTGGCAGTACCTCTTTGCGCAATTTTCAGGAAAATTGAAATTTCTGTGGACTGTTCAACCCGAAGTTTTGTTAAACACATATCTGAAATTCCTAAAGTAAGTACCCTCCCCATAAAAAATAAACCATCTGAACGCAATGCCCACACTACACATCTTCGCATGTTGTTTGACCAATCTCGTCGCCAGAGTCCGCTCTTCTTTTGGTCAGCTCCAAGCACACAAACTCTTATAAACCCCTAGGTGACCCTTAGGCTCGATTTCCAGCCGTTTTGTGAGCCCGCGTTCTATTTTTTGTCCCAATAGATGACTACTGTGGTATAGCCCCTTTATAGATAAAATTTACAACAAGCCCCCCCCCCCTCCCCCCCAAACAATAAGTTCACCTTTCCAACATTGTCCAAGAAACAACAAAATTGCCTCACTGCAAAATGTTTTAATATCCTGTTTAAAAAGCAGCTTTTTTATTACAAAGATACTCTAATATAATTCTAATCTTGCATTACTTACCTTCTATCACACTAAATCTCATTACCATATAAATTGAATTTTATTGATCATCTACCTAGCAGTGCTGATTCTATTTTTTCCTGTTTAAATAATTAGCTTTACGTATTTCCGGTATTACCCAAAGTATCACAATCACTGCAAAAAAAAATAGTACAAAATTAAAAATCATTCTACGTTGTCTCGGTCTCTGCTTTGTTATATTCTTTATTATATGGCCTGTTTGGAAATGAATCGAAGACTAAGATAGTTTTGGTGTGAAATAGGGGACTACGAACTCGTTCAATCTAAAGGATATTTCTTGAGTTTAGTGTTTGAGAGTGTGAATAATTCTTTTTGTCAGTATAAACTTTATCACTTCCGGCATGCAGTCGAGGCTCGTACAATTGACCTGTTAAATTTGTAAGGTAATAATCAGCCGGGTGTAGTGGCGCACGCCTGTAATCCAGCTGCTTGGAGGCTGGGGTGTCTGAACGGCTTGAGGGCGGGATTCCTGGGGGTGGTCGTCCTATGTAGATCGGGTGTCCGCGCTAAGTTTGGCGTCAATATGGTGAATACCGAGGAGTCTGAGTTCTCCAGGTTGGTTAAAGAGGAGCGAACCGGCCCAGGGTGGAAACACAGCAGGCAAAAGCTCTCGCGTCAAACAGTAGTGGGATAGCATCTGTAAATAGGCTGCCCCTCACAGCCCGGTCGAGATAGTCGAACTTGACTCTGTTTTTCCTTTTTTTTCTTCTTCTTCTAAAATTGTAAATCATACTTCTTTTTTATTTACATTTAAATCTGAACTCATAAAAGTGGAAATACAGTCGACTTCGGAATATTTTGATCAGTTTAAGCACATAGTAGCGATTTGTTAAGCACCAGTGCAATTCAGAAATCATAGTCTATAAGCGTTCCAGGAGAATTAAGCTCAAATCCAGTGGTACATGGTATATTACAAACCGCGCATTAATTAACTCAGGTCGTGTGTGTGCAAATCTTGTTACTGTACTCTCGTTTCGCACGCCATCAGCAACGACCAATTTTTTTCCAGTGCGGGCCAACCGATTTGTATTAAATTATTCTTCGTTCGGAAAATGCTAAGGGTTATGAGAAACACACATATGGCGCACTTTCAGACAACATTTCCAGCAGTCTGGCAGTACCCTCTTGCGCAATTGTCAGGAAAATTGAAATTTCTGTGGACTGTTCAACCCGAAGTTTTGTTAAACACATATCGGAAAATTCCTAAAATAAGTCCCCTCCCCCTAAAAGATAAACCATCTGAACGCAATGCCCACACTACACATCTTCGCATGCGGTTTGACCAGTCTCGTCGCCAGAGTTCGCTCTTCGTTTGGTCAGCCCCAAGCACACAAACTCTTATAGACCACTAGGTGACCCTTAGGCTCGATTTCCAGCCGTTTTGTGAGCCCGCGTTCTATTTTTTGCCCCAGTAGATGACTACTGTGGTATAATGATAATGTAAAAGCATATCTGACATGCAACTCCACAGTTTTGCTTGTCCATGGTAGTTTTGTGTTTGCATTTGTTTACTTTCTTTCAATTTTGCAAATTTAACATTATTTAGTCAGCTGCAAAAGGTTTGCTCAGGCTTTTTCATTGGGCAATTGCAAGTAAGCAGGAAATGTTACATACCTCACAGACAAATGGACAGGAATATCGTGAGCTCCGACAACATGCTTCCATTTGAATGAAAATTCTATCGATGTAAAATAAGTTTATAAAATTTGATTTCTGTGCAGATTTCTCCGTGAAGATATAGAAAGATAATTTCAAATTGAAAAACAAAAACCCCCAAAAAAAGAACGAAAAAAAAAAAAAAAACAGAGTCGAGTTCGACTATCTCGACCGGGCTGTGAGCGGCCGCCTATTCACAGATGCTATCACACTACTGTTAGACGCGGGTGCTTTTGCCTGCTGTGTTTCCACCCTGGGCCGGTTTGCTCCTCTTTAACCAACCTGGAGAACTCAGACTCCTCTGTTTTCACCATATTAACGCCAAACTTAGCGCGGACACCCAATCTACATAGGACGACCACCCCCAGGAATCCCGCCCTCAAGCCGTTCAGACACCCCAGCCTCCAAGCAGCTGGATTACAGGCGTGCGCCACTACGCCCGGCTGATGAATGACTAACAAATTTAACAGGTCAATTGTACGAGCCTCGAGTACATGCCGGAAGAGACAACGTGTATTATTGAAGACAAAAGGAACTACTAATTCTCATCTAATACTGTAAAATCAAATTACAAAGGAAAAATTTGCTTGATTGCAGTCATTTTGAACGCCAAATGTCGACCAGACAACGTTAAAAGTAGTCAAATTCGGTTATCGCGCGAGGTTCTATCGCCGGAAGTCGAAAGTTGTAAATTTGGAAGAATTAAAAATTGGACTGGACTTTTGGGACTTGCCGCGTTCGGACCTGGGATCGAATAATTGTATTTGCACTCATTTTAACTTTTTTTTCGATAGTTCTGTTTTCTCGCGGGAAGTCATAATACGTCAAATACTGAGAACAGACTGCTGCACTTAAACATAAAAATTTACATAAAATATCGTGACATGGAACAAATAGCTTTCATCCCAAGCTGAATAACTTCACATTGTCCTTTAAAAACGGTAATTCAGTAAAAGAGTAACAACACCAGTTTGGAGGAGAAGAGACAGCCCTCATTTAATATTTCCCTCATACATGTCATAAGAGTTATCGACTGATCTTGTCCTTCTTTTCTCGTGGCTCGGTCAAAATTTAGACAAATGGCGTTGGCTGCCACCACAACAAACCGACTTTACTTAGCGGAGAGGGATAGGCGGAGTTCAAGAACTGGCTCATCAAAGATGCTTTAGAATGAGATATAGAGGACACTACACGGCCGCGAAGAGATACGAAATTTCTCTTCGAGTGTCGAAAAATAATATTTCACGAGTGCGCCCCGCGCGCTCGTGAAATATTTTTCAACATAATTAGAGAAATTTCTTATCTCCAAGCGACCATGTAATTTTCTTTTTATGATAGAAAATTTAGTGGTATACCGAGTGGTAGAAAATATATAAAAACGTTATCCCATAGTTACAGATTGGGTGAAATTGATCCCGATGGTCTTAACATCCGCGAAGAAACATATTAGTTTATTTACCTGTACTATTTTATCAGCTATTTTACTACTTTAATTTAATTTACTTTATTTTTAGTTTATTTTACACTGTCAATTTAATTAGCTTTACGTATTTCCGGTATTACGCAAAATATCACAATCACGACATATAAAACACCCCTTCCAATGTAATTTCCCATTATACCTGAAGAAGGCTGGTTTGGCCAGCCGAAATATAGTACAAAATTTAAAATCTTTTTACGTTGTATCGGTCTCTGCTTTTTTATATTCTTTATTATATGGCCCGTTTGGAAATGAATCGAAGTTTAGTGCTTGAGAGTGTGAATAATTCTTTTTGTAATTATAAACTCTATCACTTCTGGCATGCAGTCGAGGCTCGTACAATTGACCTGTTAAATTTGTTAGTGATTCATCAGCCGGGCGTAGTGGCGCACGCCTGTAATCCAGCTGTTTGGAGGCTGGGGTGTCTGAACGGCTTGAGGGCGGGATTCATGGGGGTGGTCGTCCTATGTAGATCGGGTGTCCGCGCTAAGTTTGGCGTCAATATGGTGAATACAGAGGAGTCTGAGTTCTCCAGGTTGGTTAAAGAGGAGCGAACCGGCCCAGGGTGGAAACACAGCAGGCAAAAGCTCCCGCGTCAAACAGTAGCGGGATAGCATCTGTGAATAGGCGGCCGCTCACAGCCCGGTCGAGATAGTCGAACTCGACTCTGTTTTTGCTTTTTTTTTCTTCTTGTAAAATTGTAAATCATATTTCTTTTTTATTCAGATTTAAATCTGAACTCATAAATCAAATTTTTTGTTACAGGTGGAAATACAGTTGACTTCGGATTTTAGATCATTTTTATCAGTTTAAGCACATAGTAGCGATTTGTTAAGCACCAGTGCAATTCAGAAATCATCGTCTATATCTATTAAGACTCCGGGAAGCGTTCCAGGAGAATTAAGCTCAAATCCAGTGGTACATTGTATTACAAATCGCGCATTAATTAACTCAGGTCGTGTGTGTGCAAATCTTGTTACTGTACTCTCGTTTCGCACGCCATCAGCAATGACCAAACCTTTTCCAGTGCGGCCCAACCAATCTGCATTATATTATTCTTCGTTCGGAAAATACTAAGGGTTAGGAGAAACACACTTATGATGCACTTTCAGACAACATTTCCAGCAGTCTGGCAGTACCTCTTTGCACAATTGTCAGGAATATTGAAATTTCTGTGGACTGTTCAACCCGAAGTTTTGTTAAACACATATCGGAAAATTCCTAAAATAAGTCCCCTCCCCCTAAAAAAATAAACCATCTGAACACAATGCCCACACTACACATCTTCGCATGCGGATTGACCATTCTCGTCGCCAGAGTCCGCTCTTCTTTTGGTCAGCTCCGAGCACACAAACTCTTATAAACCCCTAGGTGACCTTCCAGCCGTTTTGTGAGCCCGCGTTCTGCCCCAATAGACGACTACTGTGGTATAGCGCTTGTTTTGAATTTTACGCCTCTATAGATAAAATTTACAACAAGCCCCACCTCCCCCTCCCCACAAACAATAAGCCCACCTGTCCAAGAAACAACAAAACTGGCTCACTGCAAAATGTTTTAATATCCTGTTTAAAAAGCAGTTTTTTTCTTACAAAGATACTCTAATATAATTATAATCTTGCATTACTTACCTTCTATCAGACTAAATCTTATTACCATATAAATTGAATTTTATTGATCATCTCCCCAGCAGTACTGATTCTATTTTTCCTGTTTAAGTAAGTATCGCGAATGCATCAGGACTCCTTTCACTAAGCGTAGGTAACTATTTAATATTTAGACTTCGAGCCCGTGTTTTCTATGAGCTAATAGCCAACGAGGTGCAGCCGAGTTGACTACTTCATAGAAAACGAACGCGAGTAGTCTAAAGTGCTCCTGTTTGTTCCAAGCATTGAATCAAACGTTATAACTAATCACAATTTCAAACTACTCAGATCTAGATAGCATGACATCATCAGTACATGAAAATTCTAGGCTTGTAGCTCAAATGTCTTTTTCACGGCGTACATAGCATTCTACAAATTAAGAAGTACAATGACATACATTAATTGCATTACTGTCTTCCCGGGTTAATGTTAAGATTTTTATTCTTGATTTCTCTTTAAATATTTCGTCGAAGGGCTCTTGTGAGTTGGTCAAAGCACCACAACCTTGCTCTCACTAGAGGCCTTCCTGCAAGAGTTCCCTGAACACGTCGCCAAATCCACAAGGCGGCTGTGTTTAGCGGCCAAGAATTTAGGCGAAGCGTCTTTGACCACATTTTTCAGTTGAGGAGGATCTTTCTTCAAGTCGTACAGCTCCACAAACGCCTACAATTTTAATAAAATGGGAAAGAATGAAAAAAGAGAAGGTGCTTTTGAAATGAAATGACTTGTATGACGCATGCACATGGTGCTGAGCGAAAGGGAATAACAACCTCCCTTCCAGAGTCTTTTTACCCCATTCACACCAAAGCTTATACACGTTTAAATGTTGTTTAGTTAAACACAGTTTAAAATTGTTTTCTTCATGGAAGTTGCTGACTGATGTTTATCGACTTCAAACTTAGCACAATGAAAGCACAAGTTAGAGCTGACATGAACCCTATGTAAAATTTAGTCTGTCAGTTGTCTGTTGCTGATTTTCATTTTCTTAAACCTGGTTTAACTAAACATGTTTTGTTGGTGTGAATCAGGTATTTGTGTATTGCGTACCGCGAGTCGAGGTAAACAAAAAGCCTGGAAACTAGGTTAGAGACAAAAGGCTGAAAAAGGCGAAAAGAAACTTGGAAAGTGAATTTTGAAAGTGAAATACAAACTTTGGAAACAATTTGACAAAAGCTTTGTTTCATAAAATTGTTTGGTCCAACTGCTTTCCATCTTTTGTCGCGAAGATCGCGAGAGACAATCCGATTCAGCTGGGAACACAACCAAAGTAACAACGAACGCAATCGGCGCTCAGCTCACTAAACATGTTTTGTTGGTGTGAATCAGGTATTTGTGTATTGCGTACCGCGAGTCGAGGTAAACAAAAACCCTGGAAACTAGGTTAGAGACAAAAGGCTGAAAAAGGCGGAAAGAAACTTGGAAAGTGAATTTTGAAAGTGAAATACAAACTTTGGAAACAATTTGACAAAAGCTTTGTTTCATAGAATTGTTTGGTCCAACTGCTTTCCATCTTTTATCGCGAAGATCGCGAGAGACAATCCGATTCAGCTGGGAACACAAACAAAGTAACAACGAACGCAATCGGCGCTCAGCCCTGCTTCGCGCGGGAAAACGTGCGTAAGGCGCGACTGGGTTTGATTGCTTCAATATAGCACGTTGCATTTGGGTTTTGTAACCAATAATAAAGCTTAGCTGACGTAAGATACCTCTTTATCAGCAAACTCGCAGTACATCATATCTTCTGACGAACTCAGTGAGCGGACACATGAATACGTGTTGTTCCAAGCGTCCTCGCACACACAATTAGGCCAGCAACACTGAAACAAGAAAAAAATGTTATAGAAAAGTTTCTTCGTATATATTGGTACTATGAGAGACGCGGTGGCCTCATGGTTAGCGCCCTGGCCGGGCTCACTGTGTTGGGTTCTTAGGCAAGATACTTTACTCTCATAGTCCTCTTCTCCACCCTAGTGGCTTAATGCTACGGAAACCGGGATAAGCTCCAGCCTGATGGGTCACTTGGCTCGACGCAGACTTTACCCTACTTTATATTTGTACTAAACTGTCAAATGTACAGTAGCGAGTGTTCTATTCCGCGATTTTTCCGATTGCAAGCCTCAATACATTTGTACTGTTCATTCATTTTGACCTGCTTTTGTTAAATGTTTCTTACCGAGACTCCAGCAGAAAGCTGTGGGCATCCCTGAATCTTAAGGTCACCTTCACCGTAATGCTGCACGAGGAAATCTGTGCGCCAATCCACATTTTCCTGAACAAGAACGAAGGGAAATCATTCTTATATGTAAAATGCAACGGAACTTTGTTTCAAATAAGCTTGGTTGTGATAATCAGCACTTACAATGCAAGCAAGATAACTAAATAAAGCTATGAATTGACATATATTTGCTTAAAAAATTACCTTTTTCTGTTCGCTTTCGACATCTGTCTTCTAAACATGAAAAGTAAAGAACGATGATCAAACGTTGGTATAGTTCTCTATAAACACAACGCAAACTATACCAATAGGACAAGGACATTTTTACATAGATATATTTGTTTTCTTTTGTTGGTATATTTCAGGGGCACCCAACGACCGAATCTTTCCAAAGACGTCAGAAGTGTCGTAAATGGATTTCTCTATGTTCTAGAAGGCTTTTTAGTTAATTTGGAGATGCCCTAAAAAATATTTATCTGTTCGGATATTTAAGGGGAACTTTCGTCGTTTCGAAAATTCTAGGGTCCTTTTTTGAGTCATCTGAAAGTTTTAGCTATCCTGATGGATCTTGTCAAAAGTTCGAGGACACTGAGAGACCATATTTTCACTAGAAAATTTTAGGGGAAGTTTTTCGTTATACGTGTGCCTATCGAAATTTCGCGAAAATACTAGGCAATATAAATGTTTATCCGAATATTATAGGCGTTAAACCTATTCATCCGAAAACGTTAGGGGATGTAAATTATACGACAGGATCGAGTACGCGGTCGTGGCCCTAAATTTGACCGCTAATTAGAAAAAAAAAGACATGTTTTTTATTTTAACCCAAAAATAACTTCTCCAATAATCTGATAAGTAGGCTAATGCCGAGCTCAATCACCTCAATTGCCTTTATCTTTCATTAGGTTCACGTACATTCCTGATTACCTCTAATGTTCACCGAAACCTTTAGCAGCTTTTGGAATAATTAAGCCAAACGAAAATTTTAGAGAACAAACAAAACCGTCCGAAAATTATGGGACATGATAAAAATGAGCACATCAATTCCGAAAATTCTAGGGAAACTTTATGGTTTTCCGAAAAAATTTGAGAAGTCTAGAGCGTCGCTGGGAAAAAATTTCGAAATTCTTAGGCGACCTTCCATCCGAACAGACATTTTACCGAAATATTCCGTTGGGTGCCCTTGATATTTGTAAAGCGCTATTGGATAGCGAAAGAAATGGCGCGCTTATAGCAATAAAGTATTATCAGAAGTTCATGAACTTCTGGTATTGTTTTATTTAATTGAAATAACAATTTAAAAAGACTTCAACATGTTTTCTGACTTTTTTCAGTGAATTTACGTAGCAATGTCTTATTACTCGTCTTTCAAAGGGATCTCAGAATTGAAAAATAGTCACTCATGAAAGTACATGGCAACAAACAACAAGGCAAGCAAGGAAACGAAAGTCCTACTGATAACGTACCAAAAGAGGGAGAATAGACCGACCATCCATGGACTCTGGTGCTTTTCCGCCAGCTAACTCCACAATTGTTGGTGCTATATCAATACTGAGAATGGGGCTCTATAGAGAATAACACAATAATGATTTAGCACTCATTTACTTTATAACATTAACAACATACATCGTTCATTGTGTTTCCGCCATTTCGAAAAATTAAAATTCAGTATAGAAATCCAAAGTAAAATTATTTCCTTGAAAACACGTTTCTTAAATATTCGCAGACAGCGACGAAAAAAACAACAACTGAAGTATGCTTCTTTTTTAGGAAGCTTGCATTTGTTTCCAATTTTTGTTCTCGCTAACTTTAACTTAGTCACAATAATAAGTTTTAGTTTACTTTCTCTCATTTTTGCAAATTTAACAGTATTTAGTCAGCTGCAGAAGGCTTGCTCAGGCTCTTTAATTGTGAAGGTAAGCAGGAAAAGTTACATGCCCCACAGACAAATGGAGAGGAATATCGTGAGCTCCGACAACATGCTTCCATTTGAATGAAAATTCTATCGATGTAAAATAAGTTTTTAAAATTTGATTTCTGTGCAGATTTCTCCGTGAAGATATAGAAAGATAATTTCAAATTGAAAAACAAAAAGCAAAAAAAAGTAAGAAATTAAAAAAACAGAGTCGAGTTCGACTATCTCGACCGGGCTGTGAGTGGCCGCCTATTCACAGGTGCTATCCCACTACTGTTTGACGCGGGAGCTTTTGCCTGCTGTGTTTCCACCCTGGGCCGGTTCGCTCCTCTTTAACCAACCTGGAGAACTCAGACTCCTCTGTGTTCACCATATTGACGCCAAACTTAGCGCGGACACCCGATCTACATAGGACGACCACCCCCAGGAATCCCGCCCTCAAGCCGTTCAGACACCCCAGCCTCCAAGCAGGCTGATGAATGACTAACAAATTTAACAGGTCAATTGTACGAACCTCGAGTACATGCCGGAAGAGACAAC
Organism: Meandrina meandrites; assembly: GCA_963693305.1. NCBI lineage: Eukaryota > Metazoa > Cnidaria > Anthozoa > Scleractinia > Meandrinidae > Meandrina > Meandrina meandrites. The sequence continues at coordinate 36,498,423 of OY855910.1, forward strand.
GTGCATTATTGAAGTCAAAAAGAACTACTAATTCTCATCTCATATTGTAAAATCAAATTACAAAGGAAAAATTCGCTTGATTGCAGTTATTTTGAACGCCAAATGTCGACCAGACAACATTAAAAGTAGTCAAATTCGGTTATCGTTTGAGGTTCTATCGCCGGAAGTTGAAAGTTGTAAATTTGAAAAATTTAAAAATTGGACTGGACTTTTGGGACTTGCCGCGTTCGGACCTGGGATCGAATAATAGGCCATTTCCGAGTTACCCTTTGCCTCTGTTTCAAAACGAGTCTATGTGCGAAACCATTCATATGAAAATGTGTTTCACCTTCACGTCCATTTTCATGCAAATCAAAGTCATTGTCATTTCAATGGTTTCGCACGTAGACTCGTTTTGACACAGAGGCAAAAGGTAACTCGGAAATGGCCTATTGTATTTGCACTCATTTTAAGTTTTTTTTCGATAGTTCTGTTTTCTCGCGGGAAGTCATAATACGTCAAATACTAAGAACAGACTGCTGCACCTAAACATAAAAATTTACATAAAATATCGTGACATGGAACAAATAGCTTTCATCCCAAGCTGAATAAGTTCACATTAGCCTTTAATAACGGTCATTCAGTAAAAGAGTAACAACACCAGTTTGGAGGAGAAGAGACAGCCCTCATTTAACATTTCCCTCATACATGTCATAAGAGTTATCGACTGATCTTGTCCTTCTTTTCTCGTGGCCGGGTCAAAATTTAGTCAAACGCTTACATGTAATGGCGTTGGCTGCCACCACAACAAACCGACTTTACTTAGCGGAGAGGGATAGGCGGAGTTCAAGAACTGGCTCATCAAAGATGCTTTAGAATGAGATATAGAGGACACTACACGGCCGCGAAGAGATACGAAATTTCTCTTCGAGAGTCGAAAAATAATATTTCACGAGTGCGCCCCGCGCGTTCGTGTAATATTTTTCAACATAATTAGAGAAATTTCTTATCTCCAAGCGACCATGTAATTTTCTTTTTATGGTAGAAAATTTAGTGGTATACCGAGTGGTAGAAAATATATAAAAACGTTATCCCATAGTTACAGATTGGGTGAAATTGATCCCGATGGTCTTAACATCCGCGAAGAAACATATTAGTTTATTTACCTGTACTATTTTATCAGCTATTTTACTACTTTAATTTAATTTACTTTATTTTTAGTTTATTTTACACTGTCAATTTAATTAGCTTTACGTATTTCCGGTATTACGCAAAATATCACAATCACGACATATAAAACACCCCTTCCAATGTAATTTCCCATTATACCTGAAGAAGGCTGGTTTGGCCAGCCGAAATATAGTACAAAATTTAAAATCTTTCTACGTTGTATCCGTCTCAGCTCTGCTTTTTTATATTCTTTATTATATGGCCCGTTTGGAAATGAATCGAAGTTTAGTGCTTGAGAGTGTGAATAATTCTTTTTGTAAGTATGTAGTTTATCACTTCCGGCATGCAGTTGAGGCTCGCACAATTGACCTGTTAAATTTGTTAGGTCTTCATCAGCCGGGCGTAGTGGCGCACGCCTGTAATCCAGCTGCTTGGAGGCTGGGGTGTCTGAACGGCTTGAGGGCGGGATTCATGGGGGTGGTCGTCCTATGTAGATCGGGTGTCCGCGCTAAGTTTGGCGTCAATATGGTGAACACAGAGGAGTTTGAGTTCTCCAGGTTGGTTAAAGAGGAGCGAACCGGCCCAGGGTGGAAACACAACAGGCAAAAGCTCCCACGTCAAACAGTAGTGGGATAGCATCTGTGAATAGGCGGCCGCTCACAGCCCGGTCGAGATAGTCGAACTCGACTCTGTCTTTCCTTTTTTTGTTCTTCTAATATTTGAAGTCTTATTTCTTATTTATTTACTTTTATACCTGAACTCATAAATCAAATTTTTTGTTAAAGGTGGAAATACAGTCGACATCGGATATTAGATTTTAGGATATTTTTATCAGTTTAAGCAAATAGAAGCGATTTGTTAAGCACCAGTGCAATTCAGAAATTATCGTCTTTTTCTATTAAGACTCTCGCAAGCGTTCCAGGAGAATTAAGCTCAAATCCAGTGGTACATGGTATTACAAACCGCGCATTAATTAACTCAGGTCGTGTGTATGAAAATCTTGTTACTGTACTCTCGTTCCGTACGCCATCAGCAACGACCAAACCTTTTCCAGTGCGGCCCAACCGATCTGCATTATATTATTCTTCGTTTGGAAAATACGAAGTCTAGTAAGGGTTATGAGGAACACACTTATGGTATGGTGCACTTTCACACAACATTTCCAGAAGTCTGGCAGTACCTCTTTGCGCAATTGTCAGGAAAATTGAAATTTCTGTGGACTGTTCAACCCGAAGTTTTGTTAAACACATATCGGAAAATTCCTAAACTAAGTCCCCTCCCCCTAAAAAATAAACCATCTGAACGCAATGCCCACACTACACATCTTCGCATGCGGTTTGACCAATCTCGTCGCCAGAGTCCGCTCTTCTTTTGGTCAGCTCCAAGCACACAAACTCTTATAAACCCCTAGGTGACCCTTAGGCTCGATTTCCAGCCGTTTTGTGAGCCCGCGTTCTATTTTTTGTCCCAATAGATGACTACTGTGGTATAGCGCTTGTTTTGAATTTTACGCCTTGATAGATAAAATTTACAACAAGCTCCCCCTTCTCCCCCAAACAATAAGCCCACCTGTCCAAGAAACAACAAAATTGCCTCACTGCAAAATGTTTTAATATTCTGTTTAGAAAGCAGCTTTTTTTTCACAAAGATACTCTAATATAATTATAATCTTGCATTACTTACCTTCTATCACACTAAATCTTATTACCATATAAATTGAATTTTATTGATCATCTCCCCAGCAGTACTGATTCTAGTTTTTCCTGTTTAAATAAGTATTGCAAATCCATCAGGACTCTTTTCACTAAGCGTAGGTAACTATGTAATATTTAGACTTCGAGCACGTGTTTTCTATGAGCTAATAGCCAACGAGGTGCAGCCGAGTTGACTATTTCATAGAAAACGAACGCGAGTAGTCTAAAGTGCTCCTGTTTGGTCCAAGCATTGAATCAAACGTTATAACTAATCACAATTTCAAACACAACTCAGATCTAGATAGCATGACATCATCAGTAGCTCGAATGATTTTTCACAGCATACAAAGCATTCTTAAAATTAAGAAGTACAATGACATATATTAAAATTGCATTACTGTCTTCTCGGGTTACTGTTAAGATTTTTATACTTGATTTCCCTTTAAATATTTCGTCGAAGGGCTCTTGTGAGTTGGTCAAAGCACCACATCCTTGCTCTCACTAGAGGTCGTTCTGCAAGAGTTCCCTGAACACGTCGCTAAATCCACAAGGCGGCTATGTTTAGCGGCTAAGAATTTAGGCGTAGCGTCTTTGACCACATTTTTCAGTTGAGGAGGATCTTTCTTCAAGTCGTACAGCTCCACAAACGCCTACAATTTTTAATAAAATGGGAAAGAATGAAAAAAGAGAAGGTGCTTTTGAAATGAAATGACTTGTATGACGCATGCACATGGTGCTGAGCGAAAGGGAATAACAACCTCGGTTCCAGAGTCTTTTTATCCCATTCACACCAAAGCTTAAATACGTTTAAATGTTGTTTAGTTAAACACAGTTTCAAATTGTTTTCTTCATGGAAGTTGCTGACTGATGTTTATCGACTTCAAACTTAGCACAATGAAAGCACAAGTTAGAGCTGACTTGAACAGTTGAACCCTATGTAAAATTTAGTCTGTCAGTTGTCTGTTGCTGATTTTCATTTTCTTAAACCTGGTTTAACTAAACATGTTTTGTTGGTGTGAATCAGGTATTTGTGTATTGCGTACCGCGAGTCGAGGTAAACAAAAACCCTGGAAACTAGGTTAGAGACAAAAGGCTGAAAAAGGCGAAAAGAAACTCGGAAAGTGAATTTTGAAAGTGAAATACAAAATTTGGAAACAATTTGACAAAAGCTTTGTTTCATAAAATTGTTTGGTCCAACTGCTTTCCATGTTTTATCGCGAAGATCGCGAGAGACAATCTGATTCAGCTGGGAACACAACCAAAGTAACAACGAACGCAATCGGCGGTCAGCCCTGCTTCGTGCGGGAAAACGTGCGTAAGGCGCGACTGGGTTTGATTGCTTCAATATAGCACGTTGCATTTGGGTTTTGTAACCAATAACAAAGCTTAGCTGACGTAAGATACCTCTTTATCAGCAAACTCGCAGTTCATCATATCTTCTGACGAACTCAGTGAGCGGACACATGAATACGTGTTGTTCCAATCGTCCTCGCACACACAATTAGGCCAGCAACACTGAAACAAGAAAAAAATGTTATAAAAAAGTTTCTTCGTATATATTTGTACTATGAGAGACGCGGTGGCCTCATGGTTAGCGCCCTGGCCGGGCTCACTGTGTTGGGTTCTTAGGCAAGATACTTTACTCTCATAGTGCTCTTCTCCACCCTAGTGGCTTAATGCTACGGAAACCGGGATAAGCTCCAGCCTGATGGGTCACTTGGCTCGACGCAGACTTTACCCTACTTTATATTTGTACTAAACTGTCAAATGTAGCGAGTATACTATTCCGCGATTTTTCCGAGTGGAAGCCTCAATACATTTGTACTGTTCATTCATTTTGACCTGCTTTTGTTAAATGTTTCTTACCGAGACTCCAGCAGAAAGCTGTGGGCATCCCTGAATCTTAAGGTCACCTTCACCGTAATGCTGCACGAGGAAATCTGTGCGCCAATCCACATTTTCCTGAACAAGAACGAAGGGAAATCATTCTTACATGTAAAAAGGAACGGAACTTTGTTTCAAATAAGCTTGGTTGTGATAATCAGCACTTACAATGCAAGAGAGATAACTAAATAAAGCTATGAATTGACATATATTTGCTTAAAAAATTACCTTTTTCTGTTCGCTTTCGACATCTGTCTTCTAAACATGAAAAGTAAAGAACGATGATCAAACGTTGGTATAGTTCTCTATAAACACAACGCAAACTATACCAATAGGACAAGGACATTTTTACATAGATATATTTGTTTTCTTTTGTTGGTATATTTGTAAAGCGCTATTGGATAGCGAAAGAAATGGCGCACTTATAGCAATAAAGTATTATCAGAAGTTCATGAACTTCTGGTATTGTTTTATTTAATTGAAATAACAATTTAAAAAGACTTCAACATGTTTTCTGACTTTTTTCAGTGAATTTACGTAGCAATGTCTTATTACTCGTCTTTCAAAGGGATCTCAGAATTGAAAAAAAGTCACTCATGAAAGTACATGGCAACAAACAACAAGGCAAGCAAGGAAACGAAAGTCCCACTGATAACGTACCAAAAGAGGGAGAATAGACCGACCATCCATGGACTCTGGTGCTTTTCCGCCAGCTAACTCCACAATTGTTGGTGCTATATCAATACTGAGAATGGGGCTCTATAGAGAATAACACAATAATGATTTAGCACTCATTTACTTTATAACATTAACAACATACATCGTTCATTGTGTTTCCGCCATTTCGAAAAATTAAAATTCAATATAGAAATCCAAAGTAAAATTATTTCCTTGAAAACACGTTTCTTAAATATTCGCAGACAGCGACGAAAAAAACAACAACTGAAGTATGCTTCTTTTTTAGGAAGCTTGCATTTGTTTCCAATTTTTGCTCTCGCTAACTTTAACTTAGTCACAATAATAAGTTTTAGTTTACTTTCTCTCATTTTTGCAAATTTAACAGTATTTAGTCAGCTGCAGAAGGCTTGCTCAGGCTCTTTAATTGTGAAGGTAACCAGGAAAAGTTACATGCCCCACAGACAAATGGAGAGGAATATCGTGAGCTCCGACAACATGCTTCCATTTGAATGAAAATTTTATCGATGTAAAATAAGTTTTTAAAATTTGATTTCTGTGCAGATTTCTCCCTGAAGATATAGAAAGATAATTTCAAATTGAAAAAAAAAAAGCCAAAAAAAGTAAGAAATTAAAAAAACAGAATCGAGTTCGACTATCTCGACCGGGCTGTGAGCGGCCGCCTATTCACAGATGCTATCCCGCTACTGTTTGACGCGGGAGCTTTTACCTGCTGTGTTCCCACCCTGGGCCGGTTCGCTCCTCTTTAACCAACCTGGAGAACTCAAACTCCTCTGTGTTTACCATATTGACGCCAAACTTAGCGCGGACACCCGATCTACATAGGACGACCACCCCCAGGAATCCCGCCCTCAAGCCGTTCAGACACCCCAGCCTCCAAGCAGCTGGATTACAGGCGTGCGCCACTACGCCCGGCTGATGAATGATTAACAAATTTAACAGGTCAATTGTACGAGCCTCGAGTACATGCCGGAAGAGACAACGTGTATTATTGAAGACAAAAAGAACCACCAATTCTCATCTCATACTGAAAAATCAAATTGCAAAGGAAAAATTCGCTTGATTGCAGTATTTTAAACGCCAAATGTCGACCAGACAACGTTAAAAGTAGTCAAATTCGGTTATAGCGTGAGGTTCTATCGCCGGAAGTTGAAAGTTGTAAATTTTTTAGAAAATTAAAAATTGGACTGAACTTTTTGGGACCTCGGATCGAATAATTGTATTTGAACTCATTTTAACTTTTATTTTTGAATAGTTCTGTTTTCTCGCGGGAAGTCATAATACGTCAGATACTAGGAACAGACTGCTGCACCTAAACATAAAAATTTACATAAAACATCGTGACTTGGTACAAATGGCTGTTACATGTAATGTAATGGCGTTGGCTGCCACCACAAACAAACCGACTTTACTTAGCGGAGAGGGATAGGCGGAGTTCAAGAACTGGCTCATCAAAGATGCTTTACAATGAGATATAGAGGACACTACACGGCCGCGAAGAGATACGAAATTTCTCTTCGAGTGTCCAAAAATAATATTTCACGAGTGCGCCCCGCGCGCTCGTGAAATATTTTTCAACAAGAAGAGAAATTTCGTATCTCCAAGCGAGCATGTAATTTTCTTTTTATGATATAAAATTTAGTGGTATACCGAGCGGTAGAAAATCGATAAAAACGCCATCCCACCGTTACGGATTGAGGGACATTGATCCCGATGGTCTTATTAAACATCCACGAAGAAACATGTTGGTTTATTTACCTGTACTATTTTATCAGCTATATTACTATTTTAGTTTAATTTACTTTATTTGTAGTTTATTTTACACTGTCAATTTAATTAGCTTTACGTATTTCCGGTGTTACCCAAAATATCACAATCACTGCAAAAAAAAAAAGAAACATCCCTTCCAATGTATTAAAAACTCCCATTGTTGTACCTGAAGAAGGCTGGTTTGGTGAGGGGAAAAATAGTTATCACTTCCGGCAGGCAGTCGAGGCTTGTACAATTGACCTGTTAAATTTGTTAGGTAATAGTCAGCCGGGCGTAGTGGCGCACGCCTGTAATCCAGCTGCTTGGAGGCTGGGGTGTCTGAACGTCTTGAGGGCGGGATTCCTGGGGGTGGTCGTCCTATGTAGATCGGGTGTCCGCGCTAAGTTTGGCGTCAATATGGTGAATACAGAGGAGTCTGAGTTCTCCAGGTTGGTTAAAGAGGAGCGAACCGGCCCAGGGTGGAAACACAGCAGGCAAAAGCTCTCGCGTCAAACAGTAGTGGGATAGCATCTGTAAATAGGCTGCCCCTCACAGCCCGGTCGAGATGGTCGAACTCGACTCTGTTTTTCCTTTTTTTTCTTCTTCTTCTAAAATTGTAAATCATACTTCTTTTTTATTTACATTTAAATCTGAACTCATAAAAGTGGAAATACAGTCGACTTCGGAATATTTTGATCAGTTTAAGCACATAGTAGCGATTTGTTAAGCACCAGTGCAATTCAGAAATCATCGTCTATATCTATTAAGACTCCGGGAAGCGTTTCAGGAGAATTAAGCTCAAATCCAGTGGTACATTGTATTACAAACCGCGCATTAATTAACTCATGTCGTGTGTGTGCAAATCTTGTTACTTAACTCTCGTTTCGCACGCCGTCAGCAACGACCAAACTTTTTCCAGTGCGGGCCAACCGATTTGTATTAAATTATTCTTCGCTCGGAAAATGCTAAGGGTTATGAGAAACACACATATGGCGCACTTTCAGACAACATTTCCAGCAGTCTGGCAGTACCCTCTTGCGCAATTGTCAGGAAAGTTGAAATTTCTGTGGACTGTTCAACCCGAAGTTTTGTTAAACACATATCGGAAAATTCCTAAAATAAGCCCCCTCCCCCTAAAAGATAAACCATCTGAACGCAATGCCCACACTACACATCTTCGCATGCGGTTTGACCAGTCTCGTCGCCAGAGTTCGCTCTTCGTTTGGTCAGCTCCAAGCACACAAATTCTTATAGACCCCTAGATGACCCTTAGGCTCGATTTCCAGCCGTTTTGTGAGCCCGCGTTCTATTTTTTGCCCCAGTAGATGACTACTGCGGTATATATAATGATAATGTAAACTGAGCATATCTGACATGCAACTCCACAGTTTTGCTTGTCCATGGTAGTTTTGTGTTTGCATTTGTTTACTTTCTTTCATTTTTGCAAATTTAACATTATTTAGTCAGCTGCAGAAGGTTTGCTCAGGATCTTTCATTGGGCAATTGCAAGTAAGCAGGAAATGTTACATACCCCACAGACAAATGGACAGGAATATCGTGAGCTCCGACAACATGCTTCCATTTGAATTAAAATTCTATCGATGTAAAATAAGTTTATAAAATTTGATTTCTGTGCAGATTTCTCCGTGAAGATATAGAAAGATAATTTCAAATTGAAAAACAAAACCCCCCAAAAAAAGAACGAAAAAAAAAAAAAAAATAAGTCGAGTTCGACTACCTCGACCGGGCTGTGAGCAGCCGCCTATTCACAGATGCTATCCCACTACTGTTTGATGCGGGAGCTTTTGCCTGCTGTGTTTCCACCCTGGGCCGGTTCGCTCTTCTTTAACCAACCTGGAGAACTCAGACTCCTCTGTGTTCACCATATTGACGCCAAACTTAGCGCGGACACCGGATCTGCATAGGACGACCACCCCCAGGAATCCCGCCCTCAAGCCGTTCAGACACCCCAGCCTCCAAGCAGCTGGATTACAGGCGTGCGCCACTACGCCCGGCTGATGAATGACTAACAAATTTAACAGGTCAATTGTGCGAGCCTCGAGTACATGCCGGAAGAAACAACGTGTATTATTGAAGACAAAAAGAACTACTAATTCTGATCTCAAACTGTAAAATCAAAATACAAAGGAAAAATTGTCAACCAGACAACGTTAAAAGTAGTCAAATCCGGTTATCGCGTGAGGTTCTATCGCCGGAAATTAAAAGTTGTAAATTTAAAAAAGTTAAAAATTGGACTGGACTTTTGAGACTTGCCGCGTTCGGACCTGGGATCGAATAATTGTATTTGCACTCATTTTAACTTTTGTTTCGATAGTTCTATTTTTTCGCGGGAAGCCATAATACGTCAAATACTAAGAACAGACTGCTGCACCTGAACATAAAAATTTACATAAAATATCGTGACATGGAACAAATAGCTTTCATCCCAAGCTGAATAAGTTCACATTTGCCTTTAAAAACGGTAATTCAGTAAAAGAGTAACAACACCAGTTTGGAGGAGAAGAGACAGCCCTCATTTAATATTTCCCTCATACATGTCATAAGAGTTATCGACTGATCTTGTCCTTCTTTTCTCGTGGCTTGGTCAAAATTTAGACAAACGCTTACATGTAATGGCGTTGGCTGCCACCACAAACAAACCGACTTTACTTAGCGGAGAGGGATAGGCGGAGTTCAAGAACTGGCTCGTCAAAGATGCTTTAGAATGAGATATAGAGGACACTACACGGCCGCAAAGAGATACGAAATTTCTCTTCGAGTGTCGAAAAATAATATTTCACGAGTGCGCCCCGCGCGCTCGTGAAATATTTTTCAACATAATTAGAGAAATTTCTTATCTCCAAGCGACCATGTAATTTTCTTTTTATGATAGAAAATTTAGTGGTATACCGAGTGGTAGAAAATATATAAAAACGTTATCCCATAGTTACAGATTGGGTGAAATTGATCCCGATGGTCTTAACATCCGCGAAGAAACATATTAGTTTATTTACCTGTACTATTTTATCAGCTATTTTACTACTTTAATTTAATTTACTTTATTTTTAGTTTATTTTACACTGTCAATTTAATTAGCTTTACGTATTTCCGGTATTACGCAAAATATCACAATCACGACATATAAAACACCCCTTCCAATGTAATTTCCCATTATACCTGAAGAAGGCTGGTTTGGCCAGCCGAAATATAGTACAAAATTTAAAATCTTTTTACGTTGTATCGGTCTTTTTTATATTCTTTATTATATGGCCCGTTTGGAAATGAATCGAAGTTTAGTGCTTGAGAGTGTGAATAATTCTTTTTGTAATTATAAACTCTATCACTTCTGGCATGCAGTCGAGGCTCGAACAATTGACCTGTTAAATTTGTTAGTGATTCATCAGCCGGGCGTAGTGGCGCACGCCTGTAATCCAGCTGTTTGGAGGCTGGGGTGTCTGAACGGCTTGAGGGCGGGATTCATGGGGGTGGTCGTCCTATGTAGATCGGGTGTCCGCGCTAAGTTTGGCGTCAATATGGTGAATACAGAGGAGTCTGAGTTCTCCAGGTTGGTTAAAGAGGAGCGAACCGGCCCAGGGTGGAAACACAGCAGGCAAAAGCTCCCGCGTCAAACAGTAGCGGGATAGCATCTGTGAATAGGCGGCCGCTCACAGCCCGGTCGAGATAGTCGAACTCGACTCTGTTTTTGCTTTTTTTTTCTTCTTGTAAAATTGTAAATCGTATTTCTTTTTTATTCAGATTTAAATCTGAACTCATAAATCAAATTTTTTGTTACAGCTGGAAATACAGTTGACTTCGAATTTTAGATTATTTTTATCAGTTTAAGCACATAGTAGCGATTTGTTAAGCACCAGTGCAATTCAGAAATCATCGTCTATATCTATTAAGACTCCGGGAAGCGTTTCAGGAGAATTAAGCTCAAATCCAGTGGTACATTGTATTACAAACCGCGCATTAATTAACTCAGGTCGTGTGTGTGCAAATCTTGTTACTGTACTCTCGTTTCGCACGCCATCAGCAATGACCAAACCTTTTCCAGTGCGGCCCAACCAATCTGCATTATATTATTCTTCGTTCGGAAAATACTAAGGGTTAGGAGAAACACCCTTATGATGCACTTTCAGACAACATTTCCAGCAGTCTGGCAGTACCTCTTTGCACAATTGTCAGGAAAATTGAAATTTCTGTGGACTGTTCAACCCGAAGTTTTTTTAAACACATATCGGAAAATTCCTAAAATAAGTCCCCTCCCCCTAAAAAAATAAACCATCTGAACACAATGCCCACACTACACATCTTCGCATGCGGTTTGACCATTCTCGTCGCCAGAGTCCGCTCTTCTTTTGGTCAGCTCCAAGCACACAAACTCTTATAAACCCCTAGGTGACCTTCCAGCCGTTTTGTGAGCCCGCGTTCTGCCCCAATAGACGACTACTGTGGTATAGCGCTTGTTTTGAATTTTACGCCTCTATAGATAAAATTTACAACAAGCCCCCCGTCCCCCTCCCCACAAACAATAAGCCCACCTGTCCAAGAAACAACAAAACTGGCTCACTGCAAAATGTTTTAATATCCTGTTTAAAAAGCAGTTTTTTTCTTACAAAGATACTCTAATATAATTATAATTTTGCATTACTTACCTTCTATCACACTAAATCTCATTACCATATAAATTGAATTTTATTGATCATCTCCCCAGCAGTACTGATTCTTTTTTTCCTGTTTAAGTAAGTATCGCGAATGCATCAGGACTCCTTTCACTAAGCGTAGGTAACTATGTAATATTTAGACTTCGAGCCCGTGTTTTCTATGAGCTAATAGCCAACGAGGTGCAGCCGAGTTGACTACTTCATAGAAAACGAACGCGAGTAGTCTAAAGTGCTCCTGTTTGTTCCAAGCATTGAATCAAACGTTATAACTAATCACAATTTCAAACTACTCAGATCTAGATAGCATGACATCATCAGTACATGAAAATTCTAGGCTTGTAGCTCGAATGTCTTTTTCACAGCGTACAGAGCATTCTACAAATTAAGAAGTACAATGACATACATTAATTGCATTACTGTCTTCCCGGGTTAATGTTAAGATTTTTATTCTTGATTTCCCTTTAAATATTTCGTCGAAGGGCTCTTGTGAGTTGGTCAAAGCACCACAACCTTGCTCTCACTAGAGGCCTTCCTGCAAGAGTTCCCTGAACACGTCGCCAAATCCACAAGGCGGCTGTGTTTAGCGGCCAAGAATTTAGGCGAAGCGTCTTTGACCACATTTTTCAGTTGAGGAGGATCTTTCTTCAAGTCGTACAGCTCCACAAACGCCTACAATTTTAATAAAATGGGAAAGAATGAAAAAAGAGAAGGTGCTTTTGAAATGAAATGACTTGTATGACGCATGCACATGGTGCTGAGCGAAAGGGAATAACAACCTCCCTTCCAGAGTCTTTTTACCCCATTCACACCAAAGCTTAAACACGTTTAAATGTTGTTTAATTAAACACAGTTTAAAATTGTTTTCTTCATGGAAGTTGCTGACTGATGTTTATCGACTTCAAACTTAGCACAATGAAAGCACAAGTTAGAGCTGACTTGAACAGTTGAACCCTATGTAAAATTTAGTCTGTCAGTTGTCTGTTGCTGATTTTCATTTTCTTAAACCTGGTTTAACTAAACCTGTTTTGTTGGTGTGAATCAGGTATTTGTGTATTGCGTACCGCGAGTCGAGGTAAACAAAAAGCCTGGAAACTAGGTTAGAGACAAAAGGCTGAAAAAGGCGAAAAGAAACTTGGAAAGTGAATTTTGAAAGTGAAATACAAACTTTGGAAACAATTTGACAAAAGCTTTGTTTCATAAAATTGTTTGGTCCAACTGCTTTCCATCTTTTATCGCGAAGATCGCGAGAGACAATCCGATTCAGCTGGGAACACAACCAAAGTAACAACGAACGCAATCGGCGCTCAGCTCACTAAACATGTTTTGTTGGTGTGAATCAGGTATTTGTGTATTGCGTACCGCGAGTCGAGGTAAACAAAAAGCCTGGAAACTAGGTTAGAGACAAAAGGCTGAAAAAGGCGAAAAGAAACTCGGAAAGTGAATTTTGAAAGTGAAATACAAAATTTGGAAACAATTTGACAAAAGCTTTGTTTCATAAAATTGTTTGGTCCAACTGCTTTCCATCTTTTATCGCGAAGATCGCGAGAGACAATCCGATTCAGCTGGGAACACAACCAAAGTAACAACGAACGCAATCGGCGGTCAGCCCTGCTTCGCGCGGGAAAACGTGCGTAAGGCGCGACTGGGTTTGATTGCTTCAATATAGCACGTTGCATTTGGGTTTTGTAACCAATAACAAAGCTTAGCTGACGTAAGATACCTCTTTATCAGCAAACTCGCAGTTCATCATATCTTCTGACGAACTCAGTGAGCGGACACATGAATACGTGTTGTTCCAATCGTCCTCGCACACACAATTAGGCCAGCAACACTGAAACAAGAAAAAAATGTTATAAAAAAGTTTCTTCGTATATATTTGTACTATGAGAGACGCGGTGGCCTCATGGTTAGCGCCCTGGCCGGGCTCACTGTGTTGGGTTCTTAGGCAAGATACTTTACTCTCATAGTGCTCTTCTCCACCCTAGTGGCTTAATGCTACGGAAACCGGGATAAGCTCCAGCCTGATGGGTCACTTGGCTCGACGCAGACTTTACCCTACTTTATATTTGTACTAAACTGTCAAATGTAGCGAGTATACTATTCCGCGATTTTTCCGAGTGGAAGCCTCAATACATTTGTACTGTTCATTCATTTTGACCTGCTTTTGTTAAATGTTTCTTACCGAGACTCCAGCAGAAAGCTGTGGGCATCCCTGAATCTTAAGGTCACCTTCACCGTAATGCTGCACGAGGAAATCTGTGCGCCAATCCACATTTTCCTGAACAAGAACGAAGGGAAATCATTCTTACATGTAAAATGCAACGGAACTTTGTTTCAAATAAGCTTGGTTGTGATAATCAGCACTTACAATGCAAGCAAGATAACTAAATAAAGCTATGAATTGACATATATTTGCTTAAAAAATTACCTTTTTCTGTTCGCTTTCGACATCTGTCTTCTAAACATGAAAAGTAAAGAACGATGATCAAACGTTGGTATAGTTCTCTATAAACACAACGCAAACTATACCAATAGGACAAGGACATTTTCACATAGATATATTTGCTTTCTTTTGTTGGTATATTTGTAAAGCGCTATTGGATAGCGAAAGAAATGGCGCACTTATAGCAATAAAGTATTATCAGAAGTTCATGAACTTCTGGTATTGTTTTATTTAATTGAAATAACAATTTAAAAAGACTTCAACATGTTTTCTGACTTTTTTCAGTGAATTTACGTAGCAATGTCTTATTACTCGTCTTTCAAAGGGATCTCAGAATTGAAAAAAAGTCACTCATGAAAGTACATGGCAACAAACAACAAGGCAAGCAAGGAAACGAAAGTCCCACTGATAACGTACCAAAAGAGGGAGAATAGACCGACCATCCATGGACTCGGGTGCTTTTCCGCCAGCTAACTCCACAATTGTTGGTGCTATATCAATACTGAGAATGGGGCTCTATAGAGAATAACACAATAATGATTTAGCACTCATTTACTTTATAACATTAACAACATACATCGTTCATTGTGTTTCCGCCATTTCGAAAAATTAAAATTCAATATAGAAAACCAAAGTAAAATTATTTCCTTGAAAACACGTTTCTTAAATATTCGCAGACAGCGACGAAAAAAACAACAACTGAAGTATGCTTCTTTTTTAGGAAGCTTGCATTTGTTTCCAATTTTTGTTCTCGCTAACTTTAACTTAGTCACAATAATAAGTTTTAGTTTACTTTCTCTCATTTTTGCAAATTTAACAGTATTTAGTCAGCTGCAGAAGGCTTGCTCAGGCTCTTTAATTGTGAAGGTAAGCAGGAAAAGTTACATGCCCCACAGACAAATGGAGAGGAATATCGTGAGCTCCGACAACATGCTTCCATTTGAATGAAAATTCTATCGATGTAAAATAAGTTTTTAAAATTTGATTTCTGTGCAGATTTCTTCGTGAAGATATAGAAAGATAATTTCAAATTGAAAAACAAAAACCAGCAAAAACCAAAGAAAAAAAAGGAAAAAAAAGGAAAACAGAGTCGAGTTCGACTATCTCGACCGGGCTGTGAGCGGCCGCCTATTCACAGATGCTATCCCGCTACTGTTTGACGCGGGAGCTTTTGCCTGCTGTGTTTCCACCCTGGGCCGGTTCGCTCCTCTTTAACCAACCTGGAGAACTCAGACTCCTCTGTGTTCACCATATTGACGCCAAACTTAGCGCGGACACCCGATCTACATAGGACGACCACCCCCAGGAATCCCGCCCTCAAGCCGTTCAGACACCCCAGCCTCCAAGCAGTTGGATTACAGGCGTGCGCCACTACGCCCGGCTGATGAATGACTAACAAATTTAACAGGTCAATTGTACGAACCTCGAGTACATGCCGGAAGAGACAACGTGTATTATTGAAGTCAAAAAGAACTACTAATTCTCATCTCATATTGTAAAATCAAATTACAACGGAAAAATTCGCTTGATTGCAGTTATTTTGAACGCCAAATGTCGACCAGACAACGTTAAAAGTAGTCAAATTCGGTTATCGTTTGAGGTTCTATCGCCGGAAGTTGAAAGTTGTAAATTTGAAAAATTTAAAAATTGGACTGGACTTTTGGGACTTGCCGCGTTCGGACCTGGGATCGAATAATAGGCCATTTCCGAGTTACCCTTTGCCTCTGTTTCAAAACGAGTCTACGTGCGAAACCATTCATATGAAAATGTGTTTCACCTTCACGTCCATTTTCATGCAAATCAAAGTCATTTTCATTTCAATGGTTTCGCACGTAGACTCGTTTTGACACAGAGGCAAAAGGTAACTCGGAAATGGCCTATTGTATTTGCACTCATTTTAACTTTTTTTCGATAGTTCTGTTTTCTTGCGGGAAGTCATAATACGTCAAATACTAAGAACAGACTGCTACACCTAAACATAAAAATTTACATAAAATATCGTGACATGGAACAAATAGCTTTCATCCCAAGCTGAATAAGTTCACATTAGCCTTTAATAACGGTAATTCAGTAAAAGATTAACAACACCAGTTTGGAGGAGAAGAGACAGCCCTCATTTAACATTTCCCTCATACATGTCATAAGAGTTATCGACTGATCTTGTCCTTCTTTTCTCGTGGCCGGGTCAAAATTTGGTCAAACGCTTACATGTAATGGCGTTGGCTGCCACCGCAACAAACCGACTTTACTTAGCGGAGAGGGATAGGCGGAGTTCAAGAACTGGCTCATCAAAGATGCTTTAGAATGAGATATAGAGGACACTACACGGCCGCGAAGAGATACGAAATTTCTCTTCGAGAGTCGAAAAATAATATTTCACGAGTGCGCCCCGCGCGCTCGTGAAATATTTTTCAACATAATTAGAGAAATTTCTTATCTCCAAGCGACCATGTAATTATCTTTTTATGATATAAAATTTAGTGGTATACCGAGTGGTAGAAAATATATAAAAACGTTATCCCATAGTTACAGATTGGGTGAAATTGATCCCGATGGTCTTAACATCCGCGAAGAAACATATTAGTTTATTTACCTGTACTATTTTATCAGCTATTTTACTACTTTAATTTAATTTACTTTATTTTTAGTTTATTTTACACTGTCAATTTAATTAGCTTTACGTATTTCCGGTATTACGCAAAATATCACAATCACGACATATAAAACACCCCTTCCAATGTAATTTCCCATTATACCTGAAGAAGGCTGGTTTGGCCAGCCGAAATACAGTACAAAATTTAAAATCTTTTTACGTTGTATCGGTCTCTGCTTTTTTATATTCTTTATTATATGGCCCGTTTGGAAATGAATCGAAGTTTAGTGCTTGAGAGTGTGAATAATTCTTTTTGTAATTATAAACTCTATCACTTCTGGCATGCAGTCGAGGCTCGTACAATTGACCTATTAAATTTGTTAGTGATTCATCAGCCGGGCGTAGTGGCGCACGCCTGTAATCCAGCTGCTTGGAGGCTGGGGTGTCTGAACGGCTTGAGGGCGGGATTCATGGGGGTGGTCGTCCTATGTAGATCGGGTGTCCGCGCTAAGTTTGGCGTCAATATGGTGAATACAGAGGAGTCTGAGTTCTCCAGGTTGGTTAAAGAGGAGCGAACCGGCCCAGGGTGGAAACACAGCAGGCAAAAGCTCCCGCGTCAAACAGTAGCGGGATAGCATCTGTGAATAAGCGGCGGCTCACAGCCCGGTCGAGACAGTCGAACTCGACTCTGTTTTTGCTTTTTTTTTCTTCTTGTAAAATTGTAAATCATATTTCTTTTTTATTCAGATTTAAATCTGAACTCATAACTCAAATTTTTTGTTACAGGTGGAAATACAGTTGACTTCGGATTTTAGATTTTAGGATATTTTTATCAGTTTAAGCACATAGTAGCGATTTGTTAAGCACCAGTGCAATTCAGAAATCATCGTCTATATCTATTAAGACTCCGGGAAGCGTTCCAGGAGAATTAAGCTCAAATCCAGTGGTACATTGTATTACAAACCGCGCATTAATTAACTCAGATCGTGTGTGTGCAAATCTTGTTACTGTACTCTCGTTTCGCACGCCATCAGCAATGACCAAACCTTTTCCAGTGCGGCCCAACCAATCTGCATTATATTATTCTTCGTTCGGAAAATACTAAGGGTTAGGAGAAACACACTTATGATGCACTTTCAGACAACATTTCCAGCAGTCTGGAAGTACCTCTTTGCACAATTGTCAGGAAAATTGAAATTTCTGTGGACTGTTCAACCCGAAGTTTTGTTAAACACATATCGGAGAATTCCTAAAATAAGTCCCCTCCCACTACAAAAATAAACCATCTGAACACAATGCCCACACTACACATCTTCGCATGCGGATTGACCATTCTCGTCGCCAGAGTCCGCTCTTCTTTTGGTCAGCTCCAAGCACACAAACTCTTATAAACCCCTAGGTGACCCTTAGGCTCGATTTCCAGCCGTTTTGTGAGCCCGCGTTCTATTTTTTGCCCCAATAGACGACTACTGTGGTATAGCGCTTGTTTTGAATTTTACGCCTTTATAGATAAAATTTACAACAAGCCCCACCTCCCCCTCCCCACAAACAATAAGCCCACCTTTCCAAGAAACAACAAAACTGGCTCACTGCAAAATGTTTTAATATTCTGTTTAAAAAACAGTTTATTTCTTACAAAGATACTTTAATATAATTATAATCTTGCATTACTTACCTTCTATCATACTAAATCTCATTACCATATAAATTGAATTTTATTGATCATCTCCCCAGCAGTACTGGTTCTATTTTTCCTGTTTTTTAAGTAAGTATCGCGAATGCATTAGGACTCCTTTCACTAAGCGTAGGTAACTATGTAATATTTAGACTTCGAGCACGTGTTTTCTATGAGCTAATAGCCAACGAGGTGCAGCCGAGTTGACTATTTCATAGAAAACGAACGCGAGTAGTCTAAAGTGCTCCTGTTTGGTTCAAAGCATTGAATCAAACGTTATAACTAATCACAATTTCAAACACAACTCAGATCTAGATAGCATGACATCATCAGTAGCTCGAATGATTTTTCACAGCATACAAAGCATTTTTAAAATTAAGAAGTACAATGACATATATTAAAATTGCATTACTGTCTTCTCGGGTTACTGTTAAGATTTTTATTCTTGATTTCCCTTTAAATATTTCGTCGAAGGGCTCTTGTGAGTTGGTCAAAGCACCACATCCTTGCTCTCACTAGAGGTCTTCCTGCAAGAGTTCCCTGAACACGTCGCCAAATCCACAAGGCGGCTGTGTTTAGCGGCCAAGAATTTAGGCGAAGCGTCTTTGACCACATTTTTCAGTTGAGGAGGATCTTTCTTCAAGTCGTACAGCTCCACAAACGCCTACAAATTTAATAAAATGGAAAAGAATGAAAAAAGAGAAGGTGCTTTTGAAATGACTTGCATGAGGCATGTACATGGTGCTGAGCGAAAGGGAATAACAACCTCGCTCCCAGAGTCTTTGTGTATTGCGTACCGCGAGTTGGGGTAAACAAAAAGCCTGGAAACTAGGTTAGAGAAATTAAATGAAATGCTGAAGCGAAAGGCGAAAAGAAACTCGGAAAGTGAATTTTGAAAGTGAAATACAAAATTTGGGAACAATTTGATAAAAGCTTTGTTTCATAAAATTGTTTGGTCCAGCTGCTTTCCATCTTTTATCGCGAAAATCGCGAGAGACAATTCGATTCAGCTGAGAACACAACGAAAGCAACAATGAACGCAATCGGCGCTCAGCCCTGCCTCGCGCGGGAAAACGTGCGTAAGGCGAGACTGGGTTTGATTGCTCCAATATAGCACGTTGCATTTGGGTTTTAATTTGTAACCAATAACAGAGCTTAGCTGACGTAAGATACCTCTTTATCAGCAAACTCGCAGTACATCATATCTTCTGACGAACTCAGTGAGCGGACACATGAATACGTGTTGTTCCAAGCGTCCTCGCACACACAATTAGGCCAGCAACACTGAAACAAGAAAAAAATGTTATAAAAAAGTTCTCCGTATATATTTGTACCATGGGAGGCGCGGTGGCCTCATGGTTAGTGCGCTAGACTCCAGATCGAGCGGTCCGGGTTCATTGTGCTGTGTCTTGGACGAGACACTTTACTCTCATAGTACCTCTCTCCACCCAGTTGTATAAATAGATACCGGCGAGCTGATGCTGGGGGGTAACCCTGCGATAGACTACCATCCAATCCAGGGGGGAGTAGAAATACTCCTAGTCGCTTAATGCTACGGAAACCAGGATAAGCTCCAGCCTGATGGGCCCCTTGGCTCGACGCAGACTTAACCCTACTTTATATTTGTACTAAACTGTGAAATGTAGCCAGTATACTATTCCGCGATTTTTTCCGAGTGCAAGCCTCAATACTTTGTACTGTTCACCTGCTTCTGTTTAAAGTTTCTTACCGACACTCCAGCGGAAAGCTGTGGGCATCCCTGAATCTTAAGGTCACCTTCACCGTAATGCTGAACGAGAAAATCTGTGCGCCAATCCACATTTTCCTGAACAAGAACGAAGGCAAATCATTCTTACATGTAAAATGCAACGGCCGAGTTTTGTTTCAAATAAGCTTGGTTGTGATAAACGGCACTTCCAATGCAGGCAAGGTAACTAAATAAAGCAATGAATTGACATATATTTGCTTAAAAAAGTACCTTTTTCTGTTCGCTTTCAACATCGGTCTTCTAAACATGAGAAGTAAAAGAACGATGATCAAACGTTGGTATAGTTTTCTTTAAACACAACGCAAACCTCTCCAATAGAAAAAGGACACTTTTATATAGATAGATACTATTAACGTTGTAAATATTTGTTTTCTTTGGTTGGTATATTTGTAAAGCGCTATTGGATAGCGAAAGAAATGGCGCGCTTATAGCAATAAAGTATTATCAGAAGTTCATGAACTTCTGGTATTGTTTTATTTAATTGAAATAGCAATTTAACAAGACTTCAACATGTTTTCTGACTTTTTTTCGTCGTCCTCTTCATAGGGATCTCAGAATTGAAATATAGTCACTCATGAAAGTACATGGCAACAAACAACAAGGCAAGCAAGGAAACGAAAGTCCTACTGATAACGTACCAAAAGAGGTAGAATAGACCGACCATCCATGGACTCTGGTGCTTTTCCGCCAGCTAACTCCACAATTGTTGGTGCTATATCAATACTGAGAATGGGGCTCTATGGAGAATAACACAATAATGAGATACCACTCATTTACTTTATAACATTAACAACATACATCGTTCACTTTGTTTTCGCCATTTCGAAAACACTAATATAGAAATGCAAAGTAAAATAATCTCCAAGAAAACGCGTTTCTGAAACATTCGCAGACAGCGACGAAAAAAACAACAACTTAAGTTTGCTACCTTCCTTTTTTTAGGTGCATTTGTTTCAAATTTTTGTTCGTTAACTTAGAATTAAGTTGCAACGTGCAAAGGCAAGACACTATTCGTGCTTACTGAAAGAAAAAAAGAAAATTAATTTAGAGTTTTTCACCTGTGAAGTTTTATTTGCTGTCACTCCAGGACCTCTGATCATAAAAGGCACACGCACATCAAACTCGTAGAGCTGCCTCTTGTCTTGTGGAAGACAAAACTGACCTGGAGAAGGACAACAAAGGATGACTGTCTACACTAGGGCACGTGGTTTCTGAAGAAATTTAACTTAAGAGGCGAAGCAGGTCTCAGAAAGTTACGAGCTCGCCACTAAATTCTCAAAAACGACATTGAAATAAAATTGTAGCTGCAGTATGTCGGGAGTTCTAGCTTCATAGGCATGCAATGCGTGCAGAGGATTAACGCTGCTTAAAGCACAGGCAATGGAAGGTTAACTATAGGGTAATTACAGTATTTTTAAATCTTAGGGATCAAAGGAGCCAGACTGCTTATCAGTGGCCACACGCGACTCTGTTAATTGTGAAGAAGAGCTCCCCAAAAAACCTGTCGGCCGACTGTCGGCCTTTTGTTGGTCGACTGTCGGCCGACAGTTGGCCGTCTGTCGGCCGACAGTTGGCCGACAGTCGACCAACAGTCGGCCGACAGTCGGCCGACAAACGGCCAACTGTCGGCCGACAGTTGGCCGACA
Source organism: Meandrina meandrites (assembly GCA_963693305.1). Lineage (NCBI taxonomy): Eukaryota > Metazoa > Cnidaria > Anthozoa > Scleractinia > Meandrinidae > Meandrina > Meandrina meandrites. The sequence continues at coordinate 36,520,387 of OY855910.1, forward strand.
GTTTTAATCAAAAGTGTCGGCCGACAGTCGACCGACAAACGGCCGACAGTCGGCTGACTGTCGGTGACCTGTCGGTGAAGTGTCGGTAACTTGTCGGTTACAATGTGTCGTAAACATTACCTTATTTATCCATAAAAGTGAATTGAACAGATACACTGCGCACTGTATGGGAAACTTTAGGATGTACAGTTGTTGTAGAAACCTCGCGCCGCAAGTTGGCCAAGACTGGAAGGTAGCGCCCAAGTCTTGTTCTGCAGATGGCTTCCAACTCTTTTACAGAGCCAGCATGATCACGGATGACACGATCATGCTCTCGATGGTCCACGATCTTTAACTCGGCAATCGCCACGAAGTCCCGGACGGTGCTCCTCGGACATCCAGCGAGACGAAACGCATTGGCCATGCTGCAGCGGTTATCCTGAAGCACCTGAAGCACCCTCTCGTACCGACCGTGGATACTAGACAGACTATGAGCGTTGACGCGGCCGATCTCTGGCTGTTGCTGAGACGTTCGCTGCAATTACCCAGCATCTTTACTGCGTGTTTTCATAACAAATTTTCTTCTTTTGGTAGCCTGTCGGTAACCTGTCGGTAATCTGTCGGTGATATGTTGGCCGACAGTTGACTGACAGTCGGCCGACAGGTTTTTTGGGGAGCTCTTCTTCACAATTACCCGACTCTGGCCCATTCCCCCTGGATGGGATGCTCCTTCCCCCAGCAGCAAAATAATGCTCAATCTTGACCACTTGATTCACATTCCAATTTGCTTAAGCCATTAGCTCGCTTCCCAACACACTGAACAATATTTGATCAAATTTACCTAAGTGAAATCCGTTGTCAGAGGAAAATATGATGTAGGTATTGTCCAAGTGTTTTCCTTTATCCAACGCCATGACGACCTGCTCGACAAGATCATCCACTGACAGTAAGGTACGCCATCTATTAAAAAAATACAGATAAAGTGGATTGGTTATTTCAGCTGTAAAGTGCATGTGGTGTGGATTGCTGCAATAAGCTTGATTTTTATAATATTTAGTTAAAAAAGTAAATATTTATTAACCTGTTTCTGAAGAAAGTATCCAAGGAACTGATGGACGATTCCTTCATGGGATGTGGTGTATTTCTGATGAGCCAGTGCTTTGTCTGAAGATTAACAGAAAAATACAGTAAATTGTTTTTCAATTTTTTTTGTATTTCCACAGAACGTAAACTGAAGACAACTGCAACCCAGTACAACCCTTAGCACTGATTGCGTTCGACGAAGGAGAACGCACCCTAATCGAGAAAAACTCTTGCTTTTATGGACTATACGACGTTGTCAATTTGGCCCCCCCAGAAAATTTTTCAGGGGCGAATGACGTCATCTCCATGCCATGTGCTTCTGTTTTGCTGTTTGGAGTGATTTCTCTCGACAAAATTGCCCTGTGTTATGGTCTGTTATCGCTGCTGTTTGGAGGGTTTTCATCCAAGGTAGAAGAGTTTTAATCAGCCACCGAACGTCGTAAAAGGAGTGGAAATCGAGTAACTCAATTCGTTGTTTTATAGGCAAGGTAAACCAGCGTGTTTGCATGCAAAACGATTCACAAAACTAGCTAAAATTTCAAATCGTTAGCATTTCATGTAAAACGAGTGAGTAGAATAAGGATCAAAATTGTTTTATCGCTTCTTTGAATTTGTATTCTATAGTTATTCGCAGAATGTTTAGGCATTTTGATGAGGAAATCATTATTGAATATTATGACTGTATTGACTATGAACGAAAAGTTGATGTGGTGTGCCTCGATCTATTTTCAAATTGAAGTGGAAGTATTTGTAGAAGTCTGTGGAGTTTTAGAAGTTGTGTAGTGCTCTGTGTAGTGCCAAAAGATATTAAACAACTAAAGTGAAATAAATAATTATTTGTCGTGTACATGATAATTCATTTCTATTCGATATGAATTTTAGTGTAAAAATGAATGCAAATTGCCCATTCATTTATGACTTTGTACGTTTCTGCTTTGTGAATGTCATATGAAGTGCTAGGAGCGACTTCTATTCACGTTGTTTTACAATATTCTGACATCAATGAGAATTTGCCGTGCCATTCATTATTTGAGGTTCTTTTTGACCTTTGGTAAACAATCACTGCTATGATGACAGATCATGTTTCCGTCCGGTTGAATGGCTTCTTGTGTAACAGTGTAACACCCAATTTACGATAACATAGCTTGCAAGCAAAGAAAAATTCTGCTTTAACATATCAAGAACTGCTACAGTGTCACAATTTTTTCACAGTTTATTGAACCCCTTCGAAAAGAACACAACCCATTTCTTGATTCGACAAATTCCAGTTTATTTTGCAGAGAGATGTTCTTTTGGCTCGTCACGCAATCTTTCCTCCAAAATGTTGTGTGATGAGATTTCTCTCTCGCTCATCCTCATCGCTCCATTTGAGGCATATTAAATTGCATAGTTTGCCAACAACCTTGCTCCTTTGCTACTACCTGACTCTCCATCTTAGGTCGAACGCACTCCCCTAATCGCTGATTACTACTAGTTTAATTCTATAGTTTTAGATTGTTTCAGAATTGGTCACTTATTAGTTTAAGTTTAATTAACACATCACCACAGTGCATGCTGGGCTGAAAGGTGAAGAAGTAAACAGTTTAGAAAATAAGACTTGTTTTCATTTTTTTTCTTCCTTTTCTGCAAATCTGACAGCCAGGTGGTTAATGTAAAAGCATATCTGACATGCAACTCCACAATTTTGCTTGTCCTGAGGGCAGATTTGTGCTTGCCTAAGTTTACTTTCCTTCATTTTTGCAAATTTAACATTATTTAGTGAGCTGCAGAAGGCTTGCTCAGGCTCTTTCATTGGGCAAGTAAGCAGGAAAAGTTACATACCCCACAGACTAATGGAGAGGAATATCGTGAGCTCTGGCATGAGTTTACTTAATTCATTGTAAAGACATTGAAGATTTAATCATAACAACAGTAACTTAAGCTGACTACACTTACAGGACCACCTGCTGTATTGAAGCTTGGAGTTCTTGGCGCTTTACTGCTATTAAAGTTTTCCTTGTACTGAGGTGCAGGGGTGAAAGGGGCGTGGCAGGCAGGGGTGGCAACCATCATAAAGAATGGAGGTGATGCTTCTGACTGCTCCTTTATAAAACTCACAGAATGATTTTTCTAGAAAATAAAAAACAATGGAATGGTAAATACTCACTTATCCTCATCGGCTCCATGAAAACTCTTGAGGCCAGGGAATGGTAAAAAAAAATATGTTCAAATGAAGCAGGAATGATAATATTCAGCCTTCTTTTCACAATGATTTTCAGCCTTGGGACAAGTGTAATGAGAGCTGATTAATAATAACAGAATCAATTAAAGTTAAGGGAAATTAAATTTCTCTTCTCCTTGAATCAACATCTTTTACTTTTAATTAATGTATTGAATTTTCTCCATGCTGTGTCAGACAAACAATGTTTTCTAAAATTTGACTCTCGAAAGAAATTCTGATATGTACAACCAGAAACTCATAAAGAGTTGAAACGTATAATGCACGTTCACAGCGTTCGAACATTCAGTTTGCCAAGTACCATATTTGGAATTAACACAAGGAGCTTGTACGCGAATGATTTACACACGTAACGACACACGCAAGAAAATTTTCGCTTTTGTGGTAAGTCACTTGAATTCCGACCTAAACGCCGTGAATTACTCACAGAAACTAAAGAAATTCATCAAGAGTATCCAAGTGAAGTTCTCCGGACCATTAAATGACGATGAAACAGAGGAATTTAACCAAATTTAACTCTATTTAACCAAACAAGATTACGCCATTTAGCGCGAGCTAGCGCGCGCTGTGAACTTAATCCAAATATTGCAATTTTGATTGGTTGATTTTTTTCTCGTGGTTTTCCAAATATGGTACTTATTGGAAACGAATGTTCAAACGCTTTGTACAATGCGAGTCATAGGGAGTTACACGTTTCAACCCTTATGGGTTTCTGGTACAACATTGTCACTATTCTCTATACAAGATTGCAAGTACACTATTGTATATTAGACGGATTAACAATATTCATCAGTCCCAGATGCCAAAAATGCCAAAATACGACTTACTAATTATTTTTGGTCATTATCATTTATATAACTTATGCTATCTCAGTTGTACTCACCAAAATGTCTGTAAGGTAGTCAGTGCTGTAAGTATGTCCATGTTTCTCTGGTTTGCCGTTTACTGACAAGGTAAAGTTATAGTATCTGGAGTTACCCACTAGTCCAAGCCATTCATCCCAGCCTGGAGGTATATGTTGAGGTCCGCCTACTGAAGGCATCCCATACTGATTTAAGTATTTTCCACCAAAGAATGTCCTGTAACCCATATTTTTCAGATAAGTGCTGACAGAATGTTTCTCAGGTCCTGATTGCCAACCTGGACTTGAGCAGCCACCAGATATGGAGTTGTTTTTGGCATGATGGTTGTGTACATATTTTCCAGTTAGAATGCTTGATCGGCTCGGGCAGCACAAAGGACTTGTAACAAACTATTGCCGGATGTAAATAAGGACATAAAACTTGTGATTACAGTTAGGCTAACAAGTTGACCATTTTAAAGTAAGATGTATAACTTGTTGTACCTTATTGACACTCATCAAAGTTTTAATTCATATTTGACAATGTCCTGGTGTAATTTTTCCAAACTTTACGCAGTCAACAAAAGAAACAAACAAACAACAACGTAAGTCATGGGCTTTTCAAAGTTCAGATGGGGCTAAAGCACAAATTTGTACATCTTTGTAAATAAAATTTGAGAAATGATTACACCATACATAGGCGAAAACTGTGGTCGGCCAAACCAGCTTACACTGTTGGAGCTTCTCTGGGTTTCCAAAGTGTGAAGCAAAGTAAATATTGCTACTGACCTCCCTGGATAGGATACTTGTACATAGCTGGTTCTTACCCCCTTCCCTACCCTTCCTAGAATTATTCTAGTCTCATTGCCCAACCAGTTTGGGGTGGGGAGAGGCACTGTGAGGGTGTCTTGCCAAATAACATGAGTGTAGTTTGAGAAGATACCTCCATACCTTTCCCCCCTCAAAAAAGGGAATTGCCCTATAAGTCCTTATTCCCCTACAAGCCCCTATTCCCCTATAAGTCCCTATTCCCCTAGAAGCTTACTATGTAAGATAAGGTAAAGTCTGTATACGAGCCATTAGTGGCCCATCAGGCTTGAGCATATCCCGGGTTCCGTAGCATGAAGCGACGAGGAGTATTTCTACACCTCCTGGATTGGATGCTAGTCCATCGCAGGTTACCCCCAGCAGTCAATTTCGTCGGTACCCATTTATACACCTGGGTGGAGAGAGGCACTATGAGAGTAAAGTGTCTTGCCCAAGAACACAATGCAGTGCCCTGGAAAGAGCTCAAACCTGGACCGTTCGATCCAGAGTCCAGCCCACTAATAACCATAATTCAGAGCAAAAGACACCACCAAATAAGGCCACCACATCTCTACATCACACAAAATACCATATTTACCACTTACCATGTTATCAAATTTTATTCCATGTTGGCCAATCAGTTCAACTGTTTTCTTCATGGGAGTCTGATTGGAAACATTTAGAAAAGCTTCACATTAACAAATTGCTTAAGGAAAGGTGTTTCAAACAAATCTACATAATAAAACTAGTAGGGAAATAAATATGGTATCTAAGCATGTGTAAACATAGTCTGGACAATTATTTTGATGCAAACTACAGGGCTTCACTGAATTCAGGTTCTCAGTATTGCTTTTGCAGAAGTCGTCTCTTCCATCTCAGGAGGACTTTAACATATAATAATAAAATAAATAGAAATAAAAATAAATTACTTTATTCGCTGTGTCTAGATGTCCGGCAGCCGGATAGGTTTTTCAGAATACTCTATGTCCGGCAGTACGAAATATTGTACTGCCCTAACCAACAAATAAAAGCTAACCGCAAGCAAACCGGTGGGAAAGCTAACCGCAAGCAAAGTGGAATGAAACCTAACCGTAAGCAAACTGGAGTAAACTTGACTGCCGGATATTAAAAAACCTGTCCGGCTGCCGGACATAGAGACACTTCGTACTTTATTTAAGTGCCAATGTGTTCAGTACGGCTGTACTAATTGAGGACACTGTAAATAGTGAAACAAATATCATAAATCAAACAGAAACTTGTTAAAAATCCCAACTGGCAGGAGGCTGACCAGTTGGCTATATACAAAGCGTGGAGGAGTTGAATTCGGGACCACCGAAGACAAATCCATCTAGTAGCAGGGAGGAGGATTTGAACCCGGGACCTCCGGATTACAAGTCCAGCGCCCTAACCACTAGGCCACGCTGCCTCCTTAATAATACCTATACCTATTAAAGGGAAGAACAAAATATCTTTAGTAGAAGCTTACGAATTAAACATCGCTTACAAGTCCTCCAAGAACAACGTCCTGGTCATCTGTCAGAATAAATACGATGTTTGGAGGCTTTCCTGCAGCGCTAGATACAGCGATCAAACAGCAAGAATATAATGCGAAAAACACCGTGAAATCCCTCTGCAGAAGAAACATTATGCTGTACGAAAAGCGTATGCCTTCAGTGCTTTCTTTCCAAATCATGTGATCGAAAGTCCTGTCACGGTGCTTTTTTGATTCTCCAGGACCGGCTTGCGGGGGGACTAAGGAAGAGTGTGTAACGCTTTCCTTACTCATGCAACTCACGCAACGATCTTGTTACAGCGTTGCGTGACATTTTCAAAACCGAGTCACCGACTTGGCACATGGTAGGGTCATGGTAGAGATGGTCTTGGGCATGTAACCCGATGGTCTTGGGCTAGTCTCGATTTCCACCGTCCTCTCGTGTTCGGTCTTCCCTCCCCGAGAAGAGACGGCTGGACGCGTGAGTGGCCGATCGTGTCTGTGACGTAGTTCAAAATTTAGTTTATGCGTCGTTACTGATCACCGGAAATGGCATCCAAAACACATGTTTTCTCGTTCGAATACTGAAGACGTACTATGCCTTTACGGTTTACCCGATGAGTTTATATTTTAGATTGCTAAAGGAGTATCTAGTGTCTAAACAAATTCTGAGACAAAGCGAAGCAAATCGTGACATGCCAACACAGACTCCCTGCTGGGGATTTGTCTTTGTTTTCGACATGTTACAAGTTTGCTAGATGCTCTGCTCGAGCGCTTTGATTTGCCTCCCTTCTATTTGCAAGATATATTGACTTCGCAAAATGTTCGCTCTGAACGGACAAGATCTGAACATTTTTTGTAAAGATGATGATTATTTGCATTTAAACAGCTAAGCTCGGCTGTCTAATTAAACTGTTACAAATCTTGCAAGATGTGTTGTATCTTATCACGGATGAAATATTTATAATTGCTTCACGAGAGACTGCTGTAACTTAACCACGTAATAGCTATAGAGTTTGTTTTAAAGAGACGTGAAGCTAGTTGTGGCTCCAACAGCTCACACCAGCGATGGCTCGGCAATGGAATGAAAGTCGCCGTCTGTTTCACGATGTCAATAACCACCGGTTCTGACTTAAGTTGAATTACAAAATCATTTTCACCATTATCTAGCTCCTCTAACGCTTTCTTGTTGTAAATCTTAAAGCGCTCCAAAACACGAACGCATGCCTTGTCAAACTACACTCAAACTACACTCTCGCATTCGTCGTTTTGAAATCTCATCCAGAAAAATAATTTATTCTGCCTGCACGATTTGAGCAGGCGACCTTCTGATTGGTGGAAATCAACAATGGTCAATCCACGCGTCCAGCCGTCTTTTCGCGAACTCATTCCCCGAACAGCGGCTGGTAATCGAGCCTAGTCTTGGGCTCGAATCCCACTGATTTTTTTTCAGTTTTCAGGATTTACAGGGTATCATTTCTTTGAATAGCGCTTAGAAAAACCAACCATTCAACCATAATGACACGTTTTCGGCAATTTAAAACAACTCCTTTTTGATTTAGTTCGTCCTGTTACCATAGGAACCTCATCTGTTTTGTCCACAGTTGCGTGTCCCTTTATGAATGACGTATGACGGGTGGATGTTCCAATGTTGCTATCCTAGAGTTTATTAAAATTTGAACCGATCTTGCGTGTTTGCCAATGATGTGAAAATTGAATTTCCATCTAGTGAAGGCGTTCAAGTTTCTCCTGATTTTTTACTCTCAACTTCATTTTTACTACAGAAAGGCAGACGGAGTCCGAATTTATTCTGTCATCAAACCAGTGAACAGGGATGATTGTTTCGTCACCTTTTGGGTTTTTGATGTCTTGAATGACTTCATTTACAAATTTTCAGAATGTCCAGATTTGATGAAAGATTGTTTGACGACTTTGACTTCTTACATCTTCACCGTTAAAAAAGTATTTTGATAAAAAATCTTTGTAATAATAGAAGAGGCGATGGAAAAACAGTAGATGAAGAGAAGCAGAATTTTAGGTAAAAATGAGCGAAATGAGATGCTAAATTAATCTGATTTTTATCTAGCAGCAGCAAATTCGGAGCAGAATCAACATTTTCAGGACAAATTTTAGATCAATTTCCACAACACTGCGCTAAAACTGAGGAAATAAAAGCACTTACGAATCAAATTTTCATGCTTTTTGCATTCATGTGCTAAATTCATTTTGACGCAAGCGGCAATTTTAACGCTGTAAGCTCGAAAACCATTTTGGCAAACTATGGTCGCATATGATTTATAAGCACCCCTTCTATAACAAAAGCCCTTCTTGGTAAAAAAAAAACTGAGTTAGCGGATGCTTAATCGAATCGTTATCGCATAGAAAAATAGCCAAATCCATGGCACAGCTGAAACCCTCGCGTTTTATGTCTTGGGGCGTAACGAATGATTACTGAACTAGACATGAATTCTAGATCTCCCTTTTTCGCTTGTAGCTGACTTGAATTCCAGTAGCAATGATGTAAGCCAACAGTAGTATCAAGATTACCTTTTCTACACTCTTTTTATCAGCCTCGATAGTTTGTCCTAACATGTACAATAGTGTAAAAATTCATTTACACCATCTTCCTAAAATTGACGTTATGGTGTTCTCGATATCTCCACGTTGTCATCTCACGAACAAAAAACGCCAAAAAGACGCAAACAAAGCCGGCAAAAACACGCAAAATACCTAACAAAGATTTTTTTTTGCGACATTATCTCTTTCATGAATCCCTTTGGTATGGTGATTTGACGGAGCTCTGTAACATTCCACCAAATCATTCCTCGAGTACGGAGAGACAAAAACACGATGGTGTATGGTAGTGTATGTCACCGTTACCATGGTAACCTTTCCTGTCTTTACAAACATGTTTGATTTCTGACGACTTACGTACAATGTACGCATAAAAGGCTACACCTAATCTGCTACACATCACTTTAGAACAACTTGTCGAACCGAGAAGAGCGATGCTCGAAATGTGTTACTGGATAGGTACGGCGATCTCATGAGGAGGTGGATTCTAGCCACAAATCTATCTATTTCGTCTTATCTTTTTTTATTGTGTTTTAATATTTCTCAGGCATGGCCGCTCGAAAGTGGAGTGTTGTTGCTGTTGCAACTGCTGTACTCAGTTTTTCTGTTATGGTGCATGCGAAACCATTCGAGTTTGAAAGTGAAGTTACAACCACACTGGAAATGAGATTGAACTATTTGGAGAAAAGGATCGCGGTCATTGAGAAGTGTACACGTAAGAAGTTCACTTTATTTTGAAAATAGATGCAATGTATATATTTTTCGGCCGTTAACTTTTTTACAATTTCAATCAACAGTCAATCAAAGCATTCTATAAAAAATATGCAAGTTTTAAATTGAATTCAAATTCTTTCTGGTGTTGTGATGTGCTTCGAAAGTCAAAATATATGTTATCTTGATACAGAAGAATGCAAAAATAAGCTTGCTGTTGTACCTCTAATTCCATATTATCGTTTGAGGTGTTCTGCTACACGATACTCAACGATACGTATTATAATCATATTACCAATAATGTTTAAGCTTATATACTACTGCTATTGCAAAGATTTCCAAGTTTCCGTTTGTCAATACCTTCACTTAGCTTCATTTGATTTGTAGATAAGCAGGCACCGTAGAAACTCATTCATCCATAACCAAGTGAAAAGCGTAACGTTCTTTCGTTCACTGGATGTAATATAGTGTGTTTCATCACATTTCCAAACACCTAGAAGAGAGTTGAAAATACGATGCGCAGCGGAGTATTTTTGACGAACTTCGAGGTGTTTGGAAATGTGATAAAACACTCTCGAGGAACTAGTACTAAGGATTAAACGGAGACAAAATCGTGATATAAAAATCTATGCTACTTAAGATCAGATTCCTTTGTTTTAACCTGATGAATTGTTAATGGTTTGAGAAATACTTGTCTTAACTCTTTTTAAAATTTGCTCCATCTTCAGCTTGCAAAAACCCTGATGCCTTCCTATTTCCAAATAAACGGATAACTGACTACATTGTCGGCGTCACGCTGGAGAACGAACTAGAAGCCTTGACTGCGTGTTTGTGGGTGAATAGCACTGAACAAGGTGAAGGTGGGCTGATCAGCTATGCAACAACCCAACACAACAATGCCTTCCTTCTTTATACCAAAGAAAATACGCTAAGGATCATTTGGGGATCAACTGTGAGGTACTAAAATAATCTTTGTTACTTAAGTTCTCCTTCAGATTTGTGACTATGAAAGATTTCTTTACTTCTATTGTATATAGTATTTTTACCGTTTTAACTTATATTAAGATTGTAATAGCTACTGAAAACCTTATTATGGATGTAACTAATAAAGTTGTTATTATTGTTTTATTAACCTCAAAGACCACTGTGTACAGATTATCTTTGATTGTTCATATAAGATTGTTTCTTTTTGGTCTAGATTCTATAATGGCTTCTTTCTTTCTTTAACAAGCTTCACGCAAAAATAAAAAACAAAAATCAAATAAAAAAACACTGGTCATGACAATTAACAATTATTCTTTGAAATCGAGGTGAATAGTGGCAGAATATTTACCGAGCCGCGTAGCGGCGAGGTAAATATTCTGCCGCTATTCACCGAGATTGAAAAGAATAATTGTTTTAGTATATACACACGAAGTGATCTCAAAACAGACAATCTAGACATTTTCAAAAGGAAACCTATGAAAGGCAATTTTATTGACGTCTAATTTGACGTCTCAACTCATGCGTGAAACACGTACAAAACTATTTACAGATTCTTTTAACATGGCAAACACACAGTCTTCGATAAAATCCTCGTCAAAATGGTCCTTTTACACAGTTCAAATCGGCAACTTAAATCGAAAGTCTGCTTGGAAATCGATAACTGATCAAACAAAGTTTTCGAAGTTATCGAGAAAGGCTTGTTGTTTGGCTCGTTGCGAAGGTGCCTGTCAATGGCGGCTCGAATTGAGGTGAGTGTTGCCTTGTTGTAATATGACCTGCCCTGTTTTCTCGCGGAGATATAAAACTTCAATTCTTCTTTTTCTGTTTCCTCGATTTCGGTGAGAAATTCGTTCTGTCAGCCAAACCAGTCTACAAAAATACTCGTAATGAGACAAATTGTAGTCGTGAAGATTAATTGCTGCCTATTTAGCGACAGGTCGAATTGATCACAGTAATTATCTCGATAAACAAACTGAAAAACACTTGTTTGCAAAACATGACTTCTTCACTTATCTTTAAAAACTTTTAGGCCAGAGTTCGTTGCCTTCTTGGTGTTTTCTGGCTCGCTGTCGTCTTTTATTTTCACTATTTTTGATTCTGAAACGCAAGCGAAACGCGAGTTTACGCCGGCCATTTTGTTTTGTTTTATGGGATAATGCATTATCCACTCGGTAGCGAGTGAATAATGCGGCATTAGCCCGAGATAGCGAACCAATCAGATTGCTGGAATAGCCAAGATCACTGAGTGTGTATATACTAATACGAAATATCTGGGTTAAAAACATTGGGTTACAAATGAAATTTAAAGGTACCCAAAGAAAGAAACTTGGGTACCAAGTTACCACAGTGCGCTTAAAAAATCACGTTAAAATATTTATAAACTGCTCCCTAGAGTTTAGGATTGATTACCCGAAGTGAGTTTAAAATGCTTATATGCTTGCAATTGGCTTCTTCTACAGCGGAACAAGTGTACATGTTACTGATGGCCAGTGGCATCATGTCTGCCTCACGTGGGATGCTAGCTCCGCAAAATACAAGATGTATAAAGATGGCGCCCTGGTAGAGAGTGGTGCAACATCAGGTTATATCTATATCTACAATAACAATATTGATAAAAAGTCCGCAATGCGTGCAGCGAGCAATGCTGTTAAAGCCTTTAATCACGCATTGCAGACCTATTATTGGTCCACAATGATGGAAATGGTGACTGAAAGAAAGGAAATTTCTTGTTTTCTCGATCTTCTCTGCAAGGAGAGGTCGAAAAAATACGCTTGTAAGGGGATATATCTATGAGCGTTTACTGAACCAAACACAACAGAGGGAATATTGACTTATGCGTATTGACAAGGAGAAAGATTCATTCTTATTTTTACCGTGATCACAGAGGTTCTCTTTCTTGTTTTCTTTTTAAGCGATTACGATAAGAAAGGAAAAATTTGATTATCTTTAATTGTGTACTAAAGCGTAAAAATGACCAAGCTACATGTTTTCAAGCCTGAGTGCAGCCATCTTTGGAAAATAGGAGATGGTCGTAAGCAAGCATTTTGTCCTTTACTGACGCATCACAGCTGTGCATACGACATAAACTTCTTTCTTTCGCGAGGAAGAAACATAACAATTTTTTCTCCTTTTCCTTTTCTGCAGGAAAAACGATTGCTAGTGGTGGATCATTGATATTTGGTCAAGACCAAGATTCAGTGGGCGGAGGGTTTATTCAAGCCGAGGCCTTCACTGGTGAAATGACAGGCATCAATCTCTGGGATCACGTGAAAAGTGATGCAGAAATATCCGAGTTGGCCAAGTCATGTTCCGCGGGTGAGGGGAATCTTGTTGGCATGGCAGACTTAGGGGAAGATCATGTCAAAGGTGGGGTCCTCAAGATCCCATCTGACTGCCGTTCTCAGTGAGTTGGACGCCAGGACTTTAACCCAACATGGTCACTTTAAAACTGTTAGGCCAAGACAGACTCTTACCATTGGTCGTTAGGTTGTAGTAAACACGCTTAATATTTACTCAATCTTCTTAAAACTTATTTAGGTATAGCTTATTTAGGTATAGTCATTAGGTTGTATTAGGTAATTTGATATTCAAGGTATGATGGAAGTGTCATGATTTGTAACTATAACCATTATATTCAGTGCATGTAGTGAATCGCAAAAAAAAATAAACTATTGGCCTGGCTCTTTGTCTGTTTATGTTATCAGCTATTGTCTTAGAGTTTACATGAATGTTTCTTTGATGTAAATTACAAACTATACGTATTCGTTTGTTCCTACGTCTTGATTAGAACTAAAACCTTAAACAGTTTTTTACTATATTATTGCTTTTCTCAAGAATGATAAACACACAAAAATAAAAGGAAATGCTGCTTGTTAAACCGATTCAAAAGTCCCACTTCCTGTCCTCTCTAACTTTGTTGAAGTAAGAAAAGTCATGTACGGGTAACTCGATCACTGAAACAGGAATAAAACTAATTCAAAATCTTCAGTAACTAGCTAACACATTCAAACGTCGCACTTCATGTCCTCACTATGCGTAGAAGATTGACAAAGCAGACTTCCCATGGCATTCACAGCATTCTTCTCCGTGTTACTAACAACATTTTTGCTCTAAGGTAGTTCATGACTTTTTTTCGCCATCACTCTTCTTAAAAGAAAATTAATTACAATTCCTTGATGTACAGTGCCGACCAACGACTGATCCTCGAACTGCAAGCTTTAAACTTTTACAACAGTGCTCCTAGTGTACCTAGCTACCAAGCTGCAGTTTTATATTTCTCCAGGAGGATGGAGAGGTATGCCCTGTTATACCTTACGGGAAGGAACACCTGGGGGACTACTCAAGAAATTTTTTTATACGGGGAGTCGAAACTCTTACTGACAGAAAAGGTACCCCTTTCATACACCTATAGATGGGATCATTTCTTTAAATGGTTAAATAAATAAATGGTTAAATATCTTAACTGACCACTCCCCAATGGGGCTTTTCAGGGCCAATGTGAGCAAACATTGAAACAAATGTTTTGAAATGAACATAACATGGTTAAAAATCCCAACTGGCAGGAGGCAGACCAGTTGGCTATTTACAAATTAAACGTAGCCGAGGAGTTGAACTCGGGACAACCGAGAACAAATCCAGCTAGTGGTCAGAACGGGACTTGAACCCGGGACCTCCGGATTTGTAGGAATTAGCAAGGAGTGACAGGCCTGCACAACTTCTAACAATGGAAACTTTTGTACCATGTAATATATGACCCCTTTATAGTTTTGCTCTTACGAGTATGTCTTTTAGGGATTTACCTCTTTTATACGATATTAGTGGTGGCTCTTTGAAAATTTGCCGTAGAGAAGGCTGATTTTGTATCAAGTGCCATTTTTCCATTTAACCACTCGGCCACGCTGCCTCCACGCTGCCTCCAATTTGTCTGTTCGAAATGTTTTGAAAGGTCCTTTTAAACACCTAAGTGAGAGTTTTCCCTCCTTCTTACTCCAACTGTGGGAGGCGCGGTGGCCAAATGGTTAGTGCGCTGGACTCCGGATCGGGCGGTCCGGGTTCGAGCCCTGGCCGGGGCACGGCGTTGTGTTCTTGGGCAAGATACTTTGCTCTCATAGTGCCTCTCTCCACCCAGGTGTATGAATGGGTACCGGCGAATTTACTGCTGAGGGTAACCCTGCGATAGACTAGCATCCCATCCAGGGGGAGTAACAATACTCCTAGTCGCTTCATGCTACGGAAACCGGGATAAGCTCCAGCCTGATGGGCCCCTAGGCTCGTATACAGACCTAACCTTTACTCCAACTAGTGAATCCCTTAACTCATTCGGGCGGAGCCTCCCCGTATAGTCCACCTAAGGGAATACCCCTCGATAGATACCTCAACTAAGTGGACACATCCCCTAAGAAGAATTGAACTGAGAGTCGTGGTCCGGCTGCATGCAGGTTTGAAACCTCCCGTAAGGCAACACGCTTTTGTAAGGGGCAATGAGACATGTCCTGCAAGGAAGTCTGTCTTATAGGGGGCTATAATAAATGTTGAGAAAACAGTCATCCTTATCTGATTAGTCAGATCACTTGCTCAGGTTCTTTAAGGGAATTTGAATCATTTTCGGGGTTTGGTAAAGTTTCATCACTTTCAGCGGCCTCTACACCACTCAAGCTCTCCTCTAATGGTTCCAGTGCGTCATTGTCGCGTCCGATCCCATTGCAATTTTCTTTAGCTCGAGTCTGGTTCGGATCGTGCTCTTCAATTCCATGCTCCACTTTGTCAGCACCCATTAACTCTTCCTCGACACTCATGCGCAGTCCTAGTAGCTTGTTGACCAATAGCAGCTCTAGAAATGTTGAACACGCAGCCCAGGCGGTGACAGAAACGACCATGAGCATTTGGACACCTAAAAACCACCAAGGACCACCTTTAAGGATCCCAAACTCGCCGGAGAACTGATTCTCGAGGATGTCTTTCTCAGCAAAGAAAGCGACGGACACCAGTCCCCAGATTCCAGCCAAGCCGTGTGTGGGCACGCAGCCAACGGGATCATCAATTCGTAGCCGTTCAAGAAGAGCACATGCGGGACATGCCAGCAAAGCGCCTATTGCACCAATAATAATGGCTTCCCAGGGGCGAGCAAGAGAACAGACGGCTGGGAGTAGAAAAGAAGAGATATGTATTAATAATGATCTGACCCATTGATATCGGAAGCACGGTTGTAATCCTCATTACAATATATATATGGATGATTGAGCACAAGACAGATGAATTGTTATGTCTATCTCCAGTAACATGCGTTACCTTGTTGAATTTACCTGTTATGCTGACGAGTCCCGAAAGAATCCCGGTTACAAAGATTGAAATGTCGATCTTCTTTCTAAAGCAAATGTGACTTAAAGAGACAAACAAATTATGTGCATGTTATTAGGTAACCAAGCCGACATAAATTGTTTGGTGCATAACCAGCGTAGCGGGCAGTTGAGTTGGGCAGAACGCGCATTACCCAAATTTAAAAAGACATCTGTTGATAAACAAGCTCTATCAATATCTTCTATTATCCTTCTTGTCGCGTTCATTCATATAACAAGAACTGTCCATCCCAGTACACACTGCCCTCGCTTCTTCCTTCCGGATATTAACAGATCTATGATCATATTCGAGATCTTAGCGAGATTCTCGGTCGTCATTAATCTTTTAACCGCTGAATTTTCTTTTTACCGTTCAAGGGTTTTTCTTTGGGTGCTACTTTGCGAGGAAAGCACTTTCTTTTACATGTATAACAATTTACACTACCGAATGCGCGTAAGGCGAAATTTGGACTCTTTTTGCTGAACCATTCTCATTTTTCTATTCGTTTCCTTGCGTCTTTTGATTCCGTTTTACCCAGCTTTCTTATCCTCGCTAACTTCTACTCTTCTTATCCTTCTTTCTGGCCAGAAAAGTTTTGCTTCTTAATCGTTGGTAAACCCGGCAACGGGGAGCATACAGGCTTATGAGGCTGTCCATCATCAACTTCGCACCGTCAGTTTTTTCTTTCGATTATCTCTGTGAGCATGAAGTCGATATACAAAATGGATAGCCTTGTGAAAAGATCTGTCAATGGCTGATCATAAATTCCGCTGACATGCAAATTGATGACCTCACAAGTAGTTCAATGACTGCGCATGCTCCTTCAAATCTCGGAATAACTCGGGTTTAGCATAACGAAGGTTAAGATGACAATCAGTACTAACTTACCTGTAAAGCATTGCCAGAATTCCTCCGCCTATAGAGCCATTGATAGTTACCACTGCCGACCTATAAGGAAGGTATAAAACTACACATTATCTCATTTCTAATGACGTTTTCGCGGGTCCTTGCATAAAAGTAATACCTTTATTTTTGAGTGAAGCGACATGGATGCATTTCCAAAAGAACCCCCTTTTTCACGTGGGTAATTTTTTGATAACATAAACTTACTTCTATTTTGTCCAAAAATTGTGGAAGAACGATAAATTCATCTTATGTTAAACATGGGCGAGAATTCAAGCTTCAAGTAAAGCAAAACAGAAGGACAAATTAAGACTCAGAACACTGCCAACAAAGTGCTAATATACGAAATTTATTTCATGGTGTACAAACTAATTGATTTTCTTATTTAAGTAGGCACACTTTATAATTGTTTCAATATCCTCAGGCAATTATTTATTATTGCTCAGTTAAACTTTCTTATTTAACTTTAACCAATTATAAATTTCATAGCAGAATTAGTTGACAAACAAAAATCTATACCTGGAGGCGAGTTTCCATTTTGTGCCGCTTATTCCAAATGTGCTGCCACAGTTAAATCCCAGCCAGCCCCACCATAACATAAAAGTTCCCAGGAGAACATTTGTCGGAGAAGCCATTTGTTTTGGCGGAGAATTTGCATCGAATCTACCAGTTCGTGGCTTCAACATCAATGTCGCCACCAGGCCACTCACTCCACCAACTAAATGCACGGCTCCGCATCCTGCAATGTCGACTGCACCCATTTTCCGAAGCCAGCCATTGTCGTCCCAGATCCAGTGAGCAGGAATACTATATGTCAGAGTGTTTAAGAATGAATAAAGCGTGTACGCTTTTAAGGTTGTTCTTTCCGCCATCGCGCCTGAAACAATGGTGGTCGCAGTCGTCGCAAAAGAGAGCTGAAAAAAGTACTTTGAAAACACCTGCCCCATTTCGCTCTCGTCCGCGTCTGTCAAAAAATATCCAATGCCGCAGAAAGAATTTCCCAGTTTGCTGTTTCCGAAACTGAGTGCGAATCCGAAAAGCCAGTACGATAGTCCACCGTAGATCACATCCACCGCGTTCTTGACCATGATGTTCGCTTCATTTTTCCTGGAGACCATTCCGGATTCGAGAAGACCGAATCCCGACTGCATTGTGAAAATAATAAAAGCGCTCGTTAGAATCCACGTAGCGTCATCCGACATTATTTCTCCACTAAATTCGCTTTTGTTGCTATCTTCCTTTGTCGGTGTTATTGTTGAGATTAATGTCAAGCTGGTATTGTCCATGTTCGTTTATTTGGGCCTGATCTCGGGGCAGAGAACTGGCTTGCAAAGCGACCAATCCTGGAATTGTGTGAATGCATTGGCCGTCATTTCAACTGTATGGCACTTTCCTTTCGTTGTCTGTCCCTGATTTCCTGAATTAAAAACAATAAGACATAACTGGCAGCTTAAACAAAGCTTTCAAGGCGCTGAAAAGATGAAAATATCAACTCATGTTTTCAACTTGAAGCGGTTAAGTAGGTCCGTTGAGCTTACAGATGTGAACATCATAATTCGCTGTAGATGTAGCAAGCACGCTAAACTGCTAATGCGAGAACTCATGCTAAGTTTGCGCCTTAGAGGAAGAAATAAATTGATCTTAACATAATGCGTTTTTAGGAAGATCGTTTTCTCGTGATAGATGACACGAAAAAAAAAAAAACAAAAAAAAAAAAAAACACACAACTGATAGATTCACACACCCTACGCCGGAAAGCGACAAACATAACACGGGTACCGTCATAAAAGAAAACATACCCACGTCAAAGAAGAAACTTTACAAACTCAATAATTCAGTCCGGCCTCCTCCCTAAAGTAAAATAATCAACGACTTCCTATGTTTATAATTTTTATAACTTAAACCCTTGCATCTGCATATGAACAGCAGCACCCACTGTTCGGCAGCACAAATTAATTGCCCTGCCTTTTATCACGGCAGGAAGAGCATTTGAAATACACCTCGGCACAACATGATTTAACAATACCCGCCATAAATTTTCATTAACTGTTGCTATGACAATTTTTAAATGAAGTTGATAACATCACACACAAAAGGCGATGTAAGCGAACGTACCAAAGCAACTCTTAAGTTGCTTAATAAGTGGAGTTTGAACCGCAGTTGTCACCTTGAAAAATTGATCCAGAAGTGAAGTACTTTTGTTAACGTTGTGCTCCTCACAACCATGTTCGAAATTATTATTTCTACTAGAGATAAAATTTAGTATAAAGAATATAAAAATTAAACAAATACAGATAAATGATTCTGAATATTAAGCTTGAGACGTTCAACATAACATTCTTCGCGAAAACGTGATAAGGAAGACGACTTGCATTCGAGAAGAATATTCAAGTTGTATTGTAACAATGAAAACTCTCCATGTGGTTACACATGTTTTTCTCCTTATGGCTTGAAGCTAAGGTTTCATACTACATCAACAGTAGGGAAAGAATTTGAAATGTTTATGAAAGCATAATTACGATTGAAACATTACACTCATTAAGGCATGCAGATGGGTTCATCTACATGCAACAAACAGAAGAGGCCAGCACAACTGCTGTTACGTCAGCGTAAAATAAATTTCAATTAACTTAAAGTAAACAACTAGATCCGAAGCCAAAATCAAGAAGCAGATGCTATTAATTGCGCAAACAACGTTAGCTTTTCGTCCCTCTATTTGCATTTGCTAACCGACATCGAAAAAGCAATTTTCATTTAAGTCCATAGAACTCAATTCAGCTTCTGTTATTAAATACATTGTAAATGATAATATTGTTCATCGTATTTTATCTCTTAAATTACTCTCTGGAATAAGGAGATTATAACTACATGCTAACGCAACGGTAACCACCTGCCTGCTGTCAGTTCAAATCGTTGTCGCTGGTTTAGACAGTTGGTAACCATACGCTGTTTTTAGCCGATTTTATCCGGTTGCGAGTTGTGAGATATTTTCGGAGGATCATTTGTCAATTGGAGTGATTCTCTAGTATTGCACGGCGTGTAATTTTGCGCGTAAACGTCGCGCCCACATTGATTACCTCTAAAACATTGTTGCGGAAACACTGTTTTCCAAAATTGTTCCCTTGGCACACAAATTTAAAATGTCTAATTGACGGGGTAAATATTGGCTGCGGAAGGAAAATGATTCTGTCGGATACAAAACTTTGCCTGTGCCCCCGCGTGTGCTGGGTCTTGAAGGGGGACAAATTCTACGGAAACAGAATTGTATTTTGCTCAAAATTGCACTGTCATTTACGCTCATTACAGTGTGCAAAACAGAGCGAGAAAATAAATTGACTTGGACACCAGCTGCTAACGGGAAGTGAGAACTGAAAATTTTGAATATCAGATCTTTCTCCTGTGAATGCCCCTTGTGTTTAAATTTCGTGTAAGTCGTGTCAGAGGGAGAGGAAGCCGTCAGAGCTGTCAGGATAGAGGTACAAACTAAAATTGTTTTTCAGGACGCCAAAAAGTTTCGGTCCATATATACCGACGTTTCGGCATTGCTGCCTTCATCAGAGTAAGCAAACAAAGCAAGGCACAGGATAGTGGCCTTAGCTTCGATGATTTTTTGTTTCACGTCGGTTATGTTTTGGTTATGTTTTCTGTGGAAACATTGTTTTCCAAAATTTTTTCCTTGGCACGAAAATTAATCTCTAATTAAGGGGTTAAACATTGGCTGCGGAAGGAAAATGATTCTGTCGGATACAAATTTCGCCTGCGCCCCAGCGTGTGTGGGGCCTTGAGGGGGAGCATTTTGTACGGAAGCAATATTGTTTTAGATTTTTTCAGAAACAAAATTCAGAGAGATTAGTTATGGTCTTTGTCCCATTAAAGAGCATCAATGGCTTTATAATATCCGTACGCAATTACCTTAATTCTATAGACCGAGAAAAGGTAAATGTTCTTAATATCAGAGAAGTAAAGCAACATTGCAAACGTAAATTAATCAGCACTTGTAAAAATATAATAGAACCTTGAGAACGCGATTTGAAGGTTTCATGAAATTTTTATATCAATTTTAATTTCAGAGCCAGTGGGATTTGCATTAAATTAAAACCTTTATCAGGTTAAGCTTAAGTACATTTTTTTAACTTCTCTGTCGGTGAGGCATTTGAAGGATACATGCAACTGAGCCATGCTTGAATCTATAATTGTATCGCTTTTAAGTTATATTTTTCCGTGTGGGACTATTTTGTTATAGGTATTCATTTAAACAAGTAATAAGCAGCTGTTTACGCTGTTATGCTGATTATAATTTATATGAATTTCTTCCCGAATAGTCAAAATAGAGGCTGACTAAAAAGTATCATTTGCCGGACGAGTCCTTTTATGTGCCGGAGTCTCGGTAATCAATTAAATATTCGTCGACTTCTCAGCTTAAAATGTCAGTCCGTTTCTCAGCAATCAGCGAAGTTTGAACATTTCGTATCTGAGCTTTCAGTTAAAAAGGCGTCATTTCTCTGCTGACAGTTAAAATATTGTCTAATTCACAGCTATCAGTCAGACATCATCCTGACCGTCTTTTACCCGAGCAGGTATCACCTCGTTCCGACATCCGTTTCTGGGAAAAATAAGATCGGATATTAAGTTTATCGAGACGATCCTTTTGAATTTGAAAACTAGTCTGTTATCCTAACAGAATAGTTGAAATTTACAGTTAAAACATGAAAGCAGTATATCACACGGCAGAATATTATTTTTGGTCATGTTTTGACGAACATTCTTTCACAACAAAAACGTCGCCAAATGCACTATATGTTATGGTAAAAATTTGCCATTTTGTTAGTCAAACAAACAAACAAACAAACAAACAAACCTCTATACCGATTTAGAATAAGAGAAAAAAACTTTTGGTTAAATGGCAATGGATTATAAAGATATCCACTTGACATTTTGCCGACTTTAGAAGCTTCCACTTTTTGACATGGTCTAAAATAAGTCATTTTTACCTCGCCGCCTCAAAGCAAGCCGATTACCTTTGCTGCGGCCGGCATATTTTCCAGTTGTTATTTAAATCCGCCGCCTAGCAAATTTTGGAAGAAATTAAAGGATGTATAATACAAACAAAGATAATTTTTTTGGGACAAAATCTACTTAATAGAAACCTCTCCTTTTTCGTTTTGACATTTAGTAATTTATACTTGGACTTTGTTCATCGAGGATGGCATTGCATGCAAATAAAATGTTTCGATTCGTTCGAATTGAAAGAGTCAAAACGTTTCAACATCCTTGTTGTTAGAGAAAAAAGCAATATATATACAAAATAAATCGTTTTGTTAGGCATTAAGTACAACGCTAGAATAATAATAGACTCACAAAAAACAATTTTCTTCGGTCTCTCGTTCAATCGCCCCCTCGCTCGCTGTTTTATCTCAGTCTGAATAAAATTGGTCGACATATGCAGGCCCGATTGATTGAAAGTTCCACGAGGAAACGGGGAAGTTGAAAGCAATCGACAGGTCATCTTTCATCTGCCAATAGCCACGGAAACCAAATAATCGATCAATTAAGTTGCAAACTGCTATCTTCACAATATGGCATTAGATATTGAAGTCAGTGAGAAAAAAAACTTTTTGTCGGAAAACTTCTGTTAAAAGAGATCCCATAGTGAATTGTTGTGTTTAAGGCCATGGTTAAAACAAATCGAACTCATTTCAAGTAAAATTGTTTGCTGAAAAACGACATATTAAACTAAAAATTGTACTGTCATTTACGCTCATTACGGTATGCAAAACAGAGCGAGAAAATAAATTGTCTTGAACACCAGCTGTTAACAGGAACTGAGAAAAAGTTTGAATATCACCCATCTCCTGTGCATGCCACTTGTGTTCACTGTAAGTCGTGTCAGAGGAAGAGTGAGCCGTCAGAATTATCAGGATAATGCCCTTAGCTTCATTCTTTTTTTTTTGTTTCTCGCCAGTGCGAGGTTAGGTGCGAGGTCGAATCTCCACAATTACGTTATCTCCAAGATGAAAATACTATTGAAACGGTAGAATCACTGGGTAAATCAGTCACGATATAGAAGATAAAAATTTTAAAACATTTTTAAAAAATATTAGATAAACGTCGCTTAAAGGTATACATTAAAAATATAGACCCACCATGTACGACTTCCCTTCTGCTTTGCTATTGGAGTGCCATCTGAACATGCGCCCTGAAGTTTTAAGACTCTTCCATCTTCCTTCGATCTTGTTCCCAGTGCTTCAGCGAGCTGAAAGAACTGAAGGGCCTGGGTTTCTTCTTCTTTCAAGGGAAGTTGGGGAACAGAATTTATCGTGGGTCTAGGCAGTAAACTGTTAAACGGGTCAAAATGAGCGGCCTATTGTTTTGTAATGACGAGGAGTAAAAATTATAGCAAACGCTATCGAGCTCGCGACTTCTAGCTCGAGCTCGCCTAAATACCCTTAATAGTAGGATTGTTTTTTTCCCTTGTTTAAATTGCTTCTGTATTAAATTTTAAAGGGGGCATTGCGCGAAAGACAACATCTTTCACGTTATATTTCTATATATGCAAACACCCCTTTTAATTCGTATTGAAGTCATGATTTTATTCTTTTGATCGGTCGACTAAGGCCTTAAGCTGCTGTATTTAGCGTACTTTATTCCTAGCTTTCGCCAATCCACGGCGTCATCATTGCTTTTATTTGCAAAAAACAGCTTTCTTTATATCTTTGCCTGCTTAATCTGTATGCACCGCCAATCAATGAAACGAAACCGCCAAAACGACCGAAACGATCAAAACGAAACGAAACCGCCAAATCAGGCGAAACTACTGGAAAAGCAGATTGATAAGCTCTAGACGGGTGAGCGGACAAGTGGTTCGGCGAACAATGGCTTTCGCTATGATTCGTTACGGAGCGGGGAAAATAACTGATGGAGCCACCGGCTTGGCAGCCGGCACTCACTACGGTATGTCAGAGGTAGAGGAACTTGTTCCTTCGTCTTACTCAGCGACAACGCAACAAACAAACCAGGGGATTTCTTTGCAACCCGGCAAATATTCTTTATTGTAGAGTAAAACTTGACGATACTTCACATTATTTTGCTCATCAATGCAAACCAAGAAAGGTAATCTTTAGGTACGCGTCAAGGCAATCGATTTGCAACAGTTGAACCGTTGCTTATGTACCGTTGTATCGAGTACTAGGAAACTACAGTTTCTACTGCTATTAATTCTAGTACAAAAGAGATTTATTGTACGCGAAAGAAAGTTAGTTTTTCATGTTTTTCATAATATTCTTGAGTGCAAATTAGAAATCCAGCTTAACTTGTGCACTTTTACCTTGAGGAATATAAAGCAAAAAGCTTTCTTTGAAATGCAAAATCTATTATTATGCTCATCAATTTACGTGTCCTTTTCAAATCTGTTCTAATGTAAGCCTCTGTACTGTGACTATTGTAACTATTGTTCAAATATTGTTAATTAAAAGTCTTCAGTCTATTTATGCGCAAATTTACAGGTATGGTTCTGGTTCTGATTCACACCAACAAAACATGTTTTGTTAAACCAGGTTTGAGAAAATAAAAATCAGGAACAGACAACTGACAGACGAAATTTTACATAGGATCAAGTATGCTCTAACTTCTGCTTTCATTGTGCCAAATTTGAAGTCGATAAACATCAGTCAGTAACTTCCATGAAGAAAACAATTCTAAACCGTGTTTAACTAAACAACATTTAAACATGTTTAAGCTTTGGTGTGAATGGGATATTAGTTAGGGGTCTATTTTCTTTCTTGCAACTGAGTGCATGGAAGTATTTACGAAAAGAACAATTGTAACCTCGCAAACGAATCAACGCATGATCTGAATTGTGTGGCAACAAGGATGTAAACATGCACGTCAGCCGAAATCGTCTATTGAAAAAATAATGTAACTTCAACTACAAAACAATATAAATTTTCTTCTGATGTGATGCTACCGCAGGGTTTTTCTAATTCTGCACCAAGTAACAACATTTATTCCGAAGATTGTTAAAATAATAAACTAATATGAATGGTGGAAATAGAAATGGTGATAAGTCCATGTAATTCCCCAACTATAAGCTGATAAATACAGTCACAAAGAAAGAAATGTTCCATTATAAAGAAATATAGTCTCACCAAAGGAGCTCTTATTGAGCTCGTGCTAAAAATCCGCCCTATTGCTTGGCACTGTTTTTGTCAAATTTTATGTGTAAAGTATTTGAAACCTTTTTCACAAGAAATTATGGAAATAAAGCCTCTAGAAAACCTCTTTCGTTAACTACGTGCGAAAACAGGCGAGAATAAGTTAAAGGATCACAAAATTCACAGCGCTTACCTGAAAATTAAAGAATAAATGGCAATGCAAAGTTTGAACTTGAACCATTTAGCTAATGCCTGAATGGAGTTATAGGCTGGTGATGAGTTGCGTTCAAACAAAACGATCGTGACTGATCCTGAAGATCTGATCTGAAATTTTCAGCTCCTTCCCCAGATACAAGTAACAGAAACAAATCTCTTCTGCCAAAACAGGGATAACACTGACCCAAAAGAGAATATAAAAATAGTTCATGCAGAGTAACCGGGCCTCTTTAGACTATAATTTTTTTTTGACTAGAGACTTACATCACCCTCCGTCCATGTTTGATGACTGGAATTTATTTCCCTTAAATTATCCTCTCGTTTCTTTCCCTTTTTTTCTTAAAAGAACTCTTTCAGTTGACGTGAAAGAAAAAAGAGAAACTTTGCGTGGTCCGTGTGAGGGTCGAACTCACGACCTTGGCGTTATCAGCACCACGCTCTACCGACTGAGCTAACGGACCATCCATGTGAAGCCCAGAAAGCTTGAGAAGTTAAATAAAGAACGAAATCCCCTGTTTTAACAGGGCAGAGCAGTTAAAAATGCTCCCAGGGAACTTAGTATCCTCTCAAGCATCTTGGAGGGCATTTGCGTGCAAAGGAAACGATCAGTGGTGAACAACAGACTTTTTTGGCAAGTTCTTTTAATAGTGAGCCACTTTCGGAAACAGTGAAATATTGTGTCCCAACTAAAGAGCCGTCATTCTTGGCAAGATAGGACAGCGCCCTTGGCAGACTGCACCCAGCTGTAATAGTTCCTTATCCCACCTGCTGACTCATTAGCATTAAGGTGTGGGGAGACTCCTGTCGAGCAGAAATGACAGGTAGCACAAGAGTAGATGAGTCAGCAAGAGGGGTGGGAGGGAGGGCCGACCAGTTCCTAGATGTCTTCGCGAAATGAAACACTTTGCATTAATTATCATATCTTTTACAATGCCACAGTCAGCACGTGGGATAATGAATATTACATGAACTGTGAATAGTTCGCCCTTCTGTGTTAGTCCTTAAGAGAAGCAAAAGAAGGCAGTGAAACTGATCCCGCAAATAACCCGGGTATTCAGGCTCCCAACAACATTGTAGAATTAAACACGAACACCGTGAGAAGCAAGGTAAAGCTTGATTGTCTAAAACAGAATTCTCGCTACACTGAATAGCAAAATTTGCTTTTTGGAGAATCCGGGTATCGATCCCGGTACTTCCCGCATGCAAAGCGGGCGCTCTACCGTTTGAGCTAATCCCCCAGATGCAAAATTCATTTACTAGTTTGTGTTACTAAACTAAATTTGAAGAAACACCACCATAAACAAATCTCTTCTGTTAGAGTGGTTTTACTCGACCTGTGAAACAACATGTAACAATTAGTGCGTAATAGTCAAAACTTAACAAAAGAAAACAATGGAATTGGTGTGTAATACTATCTAAAAGTTTAGTTACTATTTCACAGGTTAAGCAAAACCGCCCTAAAACAGGGATAACACTGACCCAAAAGAGAATATTGAGTTATTCCAGGCCTTGTGTTTTTTAGATGAGATTATAAATACAACCTTGTTTTTCAAACATAGATTATTATTTTTTGTTTTAGAATAAAAAGGAGACTTCCATCACTCTCCGTCCATGTTTCATCAGTCCTTTAAACGCCTAGTGGCGCATAGGGCATCAACAAGTCGCCTCCATTCCTGTCGGTCCTTTGCAAGCCGTGAAGCTTGCCCCCAAGTAAGGTTTAGAGCCTGAAGTTCTGCTTCTGCAGTTCTTCTCCAGCTGGATTTTGGACGGCCTCTTTTTCTTTTACCCTCTGGTGTCCATCTGAGAGCAACTTTAGAAATGCTGGTAGTTTCTCTGCGGAGCACATGGCCAACCCAACTCCATCGTTTCCGTGTAAGAACAATACTCATGTCCTCCTGTTCTGTCAATTTAAAGAGTTCATTGTTGGAGATCTTTTTTGGCCAAAAGATGTGCAAGATTTTTCGGAGACAAGATGTGTGAAAGCTTTGCAGCTTTCTCAAGTCATGCACAGTCATTCTCCAGCATTCAGATCCGTAGAGTAGTACAGAGAGTACACAAGCTTGGTAGATCTTAATCTTCGTTCTTCTGCTGTAGTTTCTGTTTCTCCATACGGGTCGCAATTTTGCAAAGGCCCCTCTAGCTTTACCAATCCTCTGTCGGATGTCGATGGTAGCCCCCCATCACTGCAGACTGTACTACCCAAATAGGTGAATTGTTGGGTCGTTTCAAGGTCTAGCTGTCCCACTTTGATGGGCAATGGTGCTGAGATGTTGACAGGCAATACTTTCGTCTTCTGAGGGCTGATCTTAAGCCCTACCTGCCGAGAGAATCTGTCAAGCCGGTCAGTTTTCTCCTGCATGTCACTAAAAGAATGGGATAGCAAAGCAATGTTATCGGCATAATCCAGATCCTCCAGAACAGTTGACAGCGTCCAGCGTATTCCTCTCCTTCTGTCTTCAGTAGCTCGAGACAGCACCCAATCGATGACAATGTTAAACAGTAGCGCTGACATAACGCATCCTTGTCGAACACCCGATTTGACATGGAAGCTCAGGTCAGAGCCTCCAACCGAGCAACAAAAGTCAGTGTAGAATTGCTTTATCACTTGGACAATGTGTGCAGGTATGCCATACGCCCTGAGGATACTCCATAGACTCTCCCTGTGCACGCTATCAAAAGCCTTCTGGAAATCGATAAAATTGATGTACAATCCTCTCTGCCATTCATGACACTGTTCAATGATGTTTCTCAAGGAGAAAATGTGTTCTGTGCAACCTCGGCCTTTTCTAAAACCGGCTTGTTCCTGTCGCAGCACTTCATTGACCGCCAAAGAAAGACGTTTCACAATAACCTTACAGAAGATTTTACTAGGTAGGGATAAAAGAGTGATACCCCGCCAATTATTACGGTCCGACAGTGTGCCTTTCTTAGGAATTGGTATGATGACCCCTTTGCTCCAGTCATTTGGTATCCCCTCACCATTCCACACCTTAGCAAAGAGTGGCAGTAATATCTCTGCTGCAAGCTCTGGATGACATTTAAAGAGCTCAGCATTAAGCTGGTCCTGCCCAGGTGCTTTACCATTCTTAAGGTCTCTAATGGCTTCCACGATCTCTTCTTTAGTGGGTGTTTCAATGCTAATGTCAAGGTCTTCCTCAGCATCCTGAGCAGCAGCTGGCTCCTCCGGGACCTCCTTGTTAAGTACTTCCTGAAAGTGTTCCGCCCATCGCTCTTCCTGTTCCTTCTCAGTTGTTAGTAATGCCCCTTGCTTGCTGCAGATAGGTGCCTTCCCTCTCCGTTGACCTCCAGGATTTGCTTGGTGCTTCTGTAAACTGTGCCTTGCTCCTGTTTCTGCGCAGCAGCCTCTGCTTCTGTTGCGAGGTTCTCAACAAATCATCTTTTGTCTGCTCTAGCTGACCGCTTTACTTTGGCATTGAGCTTGCTGCTTGCTGTACTGAGCTTGTAATTTCTCTTTTAGGCGAGTAGACCTGGCCCCCATTATTTTGCCCTTTGCTCTTTTCCTCTCTGCAATAGCATCCCAGGTGTCCGCACTCAACCATTCTTTGTGGGATTTCTGCTTATAACCAAGGGTGGACGTGGATGTTTGGTGACTGAAATTTATTTCCCTTAAAATTGTTCATTCTTTTAAATAAAACTCTTTTACGTGAAACGGAAAAAAGGTAATTTTCGTGGTCCATGTGAGGCTCGAACTCACGACCTTGGCGTTATCAGCACCACGCTCTGCCGACTGAGCTAACGGACCATCCGTGTGAAGCCGAGAAAGCTTGAGAGGTTAAATTAAGAACGAAATCCTTTGTTTAATTAACTGCTGCCAGGGAGCTTATTATTTTCCTCAAGTATCTTGTAAGGTATTTGCATGCAGAGGAAACGATGAAAAAAGTGAAATATTCTGCTCTCAACTGAAGAGCCGTCACTCTTGACACTCTTGGCTAGATCGGACAGCACTCTTGTCAGACTGCACTAGCTGCAATAGCTTGTCCCTCTATGTTATTTCTTTACGAGGGCAGCGACAAGGGATCCCACAAATAACCCAGGTGAGCAGGCTTCCAACAAAAAGACATTTTGGAGAATCTGGGTATCGATCCCGGTACTAGTACCGGGATCGATACCCGGATTCTCCAAAAACTCTTTTTGCTTGTCAGTGTAGCCAGAATTTTTTTAAACAGTGAAGCTTTACCTTGCTTGTTCATGTTTAATTTTGTACTGTTGGTGGGAGCTTGCTTACCTGGGTTATTTGCGGGATCCCTTGTCGCCGCCCTCGAGAAGAAATAACATAGAGGGACGAGCTATTGCAGCTAGTGCAGTCTGATTTTTACAGCACATGCTTGATAATTCAAAAAATATAATTTACAATTTCAAACCTTTATTGACATTGATTTACTCAAACACGTCCAAATTTATCGATAAAGAAGGCGTTGCACACGAAAAAGTTGCGTTACAAATTTACCGTTTACAAAATTATGCTAAAATATTCAAATCAATGCCATTGCATTCCCACCAGAGAAAAGCATCTTTGAAACAAAAGAAAATGGAACGAAGTTTTCATGAAAATAGCTAAGAAACGGCATTTTTTTTCCTTGGAAATATATATTTTTTTATATTATCAAGCATGTGTTGTAAAAGTTTAAAAAAAAATCGCTCAAGGTGGAAAATTTACCAAAAATTACAATGGAAGGGACCGTATGAAAAAGTCTAATTCTTGGGATCGTGAAAAACAAAATGAACAAAACTTTTACAATGACGAAAAGTAGGTTAAATACACATATTGGCGTTGTTTGAAGTAATTTCGCCGTCAACGCAATGTCTGCATCTCGGTATATTTATCATGACCATGCAAAAAGCATGGTTTTAAATATATTTGCGATTTATTCGAAATTAATGTGAAGTACACCATAGTTTCAGATACTGGTGCTAGTTTCTTTACGTCAAATCTGATTCGCGTAGAATTCAAGGTGAACTGATTTCTTATTTTTCTAGATCTGTGTAGCGTTTCTATGGAAATATCGATTTTTCTAAAAAATATGTTATTCGCTCTTTCAGTTACACATGGATGGTCCGTTAACTTCTCAAGCTTTGTTGCCTTCACACGGATGGTCCGTTAGCTCAGTTGGTAGAGCGTGGTGCTGATAACGCCAAGGTCGTGAGTTCGACCCTCACACGGACCATGAATATTACCTTTTTTCCTTCACGTAAAAGAGTTTTATTAAAAGAAAAAACGAAAACAAAAGCAATCAAAGAATATTTTTTAAAACCCAAAGAATAATAATCTATGTAAGAACACCATTCCCCAAATGCAAGGTTATAAATTTGTGTCACTGAATTTTAATAGTATATGTAATCGCATGGGCCCGAGGGCAATTAAGGATTAATTTCACGCGTATTTTCAAAGTTTTCACAAAATTGCCCCAGTCGCGAAGCGACGAGGGCAATTTGGAAAACTTTGAAAATGCAAGTGAAATTAATCCTTAATTGCACGAGGGCACATTGCGATTACGTGTTTATCACATAAAGGGCAAAGTTGTGTACAAAAGAAAACTTAAACGAGGTCCGCCACGGCGTAAACCGGTTGGCAAGAATATTTGCTCGTAGCAAAATGACCACATAAAAAATCAACTTATGTCGAGAAACAGTAAAAGTAAGCATAACACAGCATGTGCAATTCACTCATAATAGTTCCTTCACAGATAAAACTGAATGCAGTTTAAATTTTATTTACCTTTGTTTACGAGGCGTCCGACCGCGCAGAAATGCTGCATCGATGAAAGTCATAAACAAAGTGTCCGAACGAGCTTTAATAACTTCTTGAACCTGACATTCTCCTTTCCACAGCGAAAACTGTAAGTACCAACAAAATTTATGCCCTTTCCAGGCTCTGTTTCTAATAACGCGAAGCAAGCAAAACGAAGAAATGTTATCTTTCAGTGTCGATTCACTGGTCTCAGCCGCCATGAATTTTTTTTCTCCGTGCAGC
Organism: Meandrina meandrites; assembly: GCA_963693305.1. Lineage (NCBI taxonomy): Eukaryota > Metazoa > Cnidaria > Anthozoa > Scleractinia > Meandrinidae > Meandrina > Meandrina meandrites. The sequence goes on from OY855910.1 coordinate 36,551,674, forward strand.
GCCAATCGTCCAGAAGTTTTTTCGGGCTGTGACAAACGAATTTGGATTGAAAAATCCTCTCTCTATTCCACCAAGGCACTACTCATTTCTGCCTACCGATTTTCTTTCACATTTGATGAAATAACCGCATTTATATCACACTCGGATGCATTGCGTTTCTGAACTTTTTTCAAACTCGTTTCAAGCGGGAAACCAACTCAGTGCAGACGACGCGCGCTCAGCCAATCAGGATCAAGTAATCATGCCCTCTTGATTACCAAAAAGTGCCCTCGTGATTAAGAAAAAATGCCCTCTGTCTCAACCAATCAGCGTTCAGTAATTTTGCCCCGTATGTGATAAAATTTGTAAAAACTCCACTATAAACAAATCCCTTCTTTTGAAACATAGATAACACTGACCTAAGTTATTTCAGTTAGAGTTACGGGCCCATGGTTCAATTAATTCGCTTTATTTTTTTTAGTGGAAATCATAATGATGCAATATTGTTTTTCAAACATAGATTATTATTTTTCTGGTTTTGAGCAAACAGGAGATTTGCATCACTCTGCGTCCGTGTTTGGTGACTGGAAGTTTTTCTTTAAATAGTCTTTGCTTGCTTTTTGTTTCTTTAAAATAAACTCTTTTACGTAAAAAGGAAAAAAAAGATAACTTTCGTGGTCCGTGTGAGGGTCGAACTCACGACCTTGGCGTTATCAGCACCACGCTCTACCAACTGAGCTAACGGACCACCCGTGTGAAAGCAAGAAAGCTTGAGAGGTTAAATTAAGAACATAATCCCCTGTTAACTGCTGCCAGGGAGGTTATTATTTTCCTGAAGTATTTTGTAAGGTATTTGCATGCAGAGGAAACGATCAGTGTTGAACAACGTACTTTAATTTTTTCATGAAGTTAAAAGTAAATAAGGATACGGATGAGTAATTTATATGATCTTATCATTTTTTTGCTCCTACCAAATAAGGAAGTGAGGGAATTACATTGGTCCTCAATATCTAATTTTGTGTTGATCGTAATTAACATAAATTAATAATTTGCCGTTTGAAACAGTGCGTTGAGAACTTGTGACATTCTTCGTCTTTTATTTGCACTTACTTAATTGTTACTTCGTTTTTTGGAAATGTTGCACCATAGCATTGGCTCTCGGTCACTATTTTTCCCTAAAGCGCTTTGTAGGGGTAACGTGCCCAGCTGTGGTGCATATAAGCTTTGAATGTAACTTTATCGACGTTTGCTGTATCCTACTGATGTGTCAAATAAATGGGTACCTTGGGCCTGGCTGTCCAACACGGCCATGAATCACAATCTTGATGTGTGCACGTGTTTGATTGAGTCGTGAAGGCAAAATTGGGTCCATCCTATCGCGACCTTTCGAACTGAAAAAGAAAAATTAAGAAATGTTAGTACTATCTATTCACAGGCATATAAAGCCTCTCAATATCAACACGTTACAAATTACAACGAAAACGACATTTTGCGTTAACAAAACATCAATAGCAGTCACTAATCCGCGTCTCAAAAAAACAAATCCACCATATGCAAAACGTCGAAATCCACCCGACATCATCTACTAGTTCAAAAATGTTTTTTGGGCCTGTCCGGGAGTCGAAACCGGGACCTCTCGCACCCTAAGCGAGAATCATGCCACTAGACCAACAGTCCAAACTTGAAGAAATAGTTTTTGTTAAAGTCGTTAATCTGCTACTCCTCTGATTCGCTGGTAGTGTGGCACCTGTTCTGTGTCGTGTTGTGGTCAAGTCACTTACTATCCAGAGCTGACTGCCTCTTCCGTGATACAGTTCTAACAGAAAATAAATTTCGTAGCCGAGTTTCATCAACATAATGAAATGTGATGAACGCTAAACCGCTTATCACATAAAAAAATGCTCAAAGCTACCAACAAGTCTCCGTGGCGCAATCGGTTAGCGCGTTCGGCTGTTAACCGAAAGGTTGGTGGTTCAAGCCCACCCGGGGACGTTTCGTTTTACTTTAGTCAACAGAAAAATCATTCCAATAGTTGTTATCAAGTTGTTCTACTTAAGAATATTTTAAAAAAATCTCGAGCTCCTTTTGGAACATTCAATGCCATTCTCCACTCCTTTCCCTTTTGTGTTACTTCTGACTTCTTGTACGGCCGCTGATTAGATAATTTTAGGTGTGAATGATGAAGAAAAGCAGTAAGCAGGTCTTGAAAGAAAAGTAGCGCCTAGAAATATTAAAGAATGTTTACTGAAGACGAGTCGTGAGGCCAACGCATTGCCAAATTTTAAGATGCAAGTTGCAAATGCTCATTAGTAGTATAGTGACGATATCGTAACTAGATAGTGAAAAAACATACTGCTGTTGCTTAGGGGATATCATTCAGAGAATTAATCATTTGATCAGCTTTTCCAAAATAAACTGGTACCCGTCATCTTCATAATGACTCTTAAATTCACAGAAAATGATAGTATGAAAGGCCTGTTGGTCTAGTGGCATGATTCTCGCTTTGGGTGCGAGAGGTCCCGGGTTCGACTCCCGGACAGGCCCTGTTGACAGAGCTGAATAACGTAAAGCGCATGCGTGCAACGTCACGCTTTTGGAATGAAAACAAAGGCATTTTCGCCGCCATTTTCGTTTCAGTAAATGGAGGAGGCAGTATTGTATCAAGCGAAAGTCATCTCCTGGATTGTTTGGTCCGGAAGGCACAAGTTGAAATTACCGTTGCAGATCTGAAGCAGTATTCTGTGGTGAAAATCACTCTGATGACCCGTTATTTAGACGATTAATTCCAGGGATACGAGTCGGCCATTCTCCGATTGTCTGGTTCACAACATGTTCACTTGACGACACGATGTTTTGACTGTTTCCAGTTCGATTTTCCTTGCTTGTTTTAGATGAATGTGATATTTCCTAGAGTTATAGAAAATTAAGGATTGGACCGTGAAACATGTAGTCTGCACGTTGTTCATATATATAATCATGTGGTTTTGAAGGGTTGTGTATGTTATTTATATTTTAAGATTCCAGATTTGAGTGATTGATTTGTAAACTGTCTTATGAGAAGCAATACTAATCAGTGTATTTAAATTTGCCCCCAAAGTTGATATATAGAAATCATCAATGATCACAATAATTTTTTTTCACAGTGTGGGTTACGGTGAACTCTGCCAGAGTCCTGCCATATTATGAATGCAAGAATATTTCAATGGTTTTATTTTTAGAATTTACTTTGGAAAATAAAAAAGCAGTGAAACAATGTTGTTTGCTGTCTGAAACCATTCAGATTAATCTGTATTTATAGTTGCACTTTATTATTCTTGTGGTTTCATCCTGCCTCAGATTGATAGCAACATAAATATTTCTGAAATAATCATCTAGTGCTTATGGTTTAATGACTTCCTTGAAACAAGGTTGCACACGTCCCAGACAAAATAAAAATTCTTGAAGGTCTGGGAATTTTATTTTGAGTCAGGGAAAACTTACATAATTTCTTTATAATTACACCTACCTGACTTAATACCATTGATGGTAAAAAAAAAAAACATTTCAGGTCAGTGTACGTGATCTCAGCAAAGTAGAGGCTGGAGGCTGGTACTATATCTGACATTTTGTATTAATTTGGTCAGGGAAATTTTATTTTCATCAGGGAAAAGTCAACTGGTGTCTGTGGCAACCATGTTGAAATGTTTTGTTAAACTTGAGTGGATAAAACACGATGGCAAGTATTTTTAATTGATAAAACTATGGAGAATTTACATTGAGTTTAATGTCTTGTATTCTGATGTGAGTCTTTGTACAAAAATGCATATAGTCAAGCCTTAGCTTGTAACATCAAAATATCACAAGTCTGGCTGTAGTACAAGTGCAGTTTATGTATCATTTGTAGTTATTAAAGGAAGGAGTCCAAAGTGTGACCACTTTAATTTGTTCACATTCTTTCATGCAGCTGTATCCAATTAAACTGGAAGTTGTCCTTGGTTTCCTGCTTAAAAGAATGTGAATTAATCACAGGGAGTCATACTTTTGTTTTTTGTTTTTTATTCTTTCTGTAAAATGACTTGACTGTTTTTCCTGTTAAGTAGGAATACAAGGTCTAAAAATCAACATAAAACACTGAGTCAGGTTTTTCAAAAGCCAATTGCTGATCCAGGAATGGATAATTGAATCTTCAATCAAGGTTTTACTAGCCTGCATAGCAAATGTCCCCACACTTTGGGCATGTGGAAATTGAGGGGTGTTTTTGCCCATGGCCCAATCTTTGTGCAGCCAATACATGGGAAACTCTTCATGTGGAAATGCTTGCAACACAGGCTTAGTTATTACAAATGTGAAATCAAATTGTCCTTTAAACTACTGGCTTATTAAGAGAAGAAAAAAATTTAGTGTACCAAAAACTTATAGGTATATATATGCTAAAAGGAACACCGACAGACTTGCGGTAATTGACATGCTTTGCTACTTTGTACGGTTCCATGAAGCAAAATGAAACTTAACTGCAACTGAGGAGCATTAATTTTGTATAAATATGTGATAAATCATGAAAATACAAATTTTGTTACAACTCTTATAATAACCAAAATGACCATAGTCACCAAAAATGAAAATGACAAAAACTGATTTCCCTGCGAGTGATGAAATTTTACATTTTATTCATGTTCAATTATCTTCAATTTAATTGCCCACCAATTGTGAACATTGACTCGAATTGAATTAAAGTAGTCATCCCGAGGAAAACAACATCTGTCTTAACATTGTCCTTTTAAAAGCAGCAACAAATTTACAGCTTCAAAAATAATATGTTTTTAATCATTCCATGTTATCAAGCAAAGCAAGTACACATATTTATGAAAGTTTTTTTCGACAGAGTAGAAGTCATGATCATGTTTCGGCAAATGTATGACAATGTGCTTATACTTCTGGTCCCGGTTGTTCAAAGGGTGGATAACACTATCCACCGGATAAATCACTATCCAGTGGATAGTGCATTATGTTTTCTTAACACTTATCCACTGGATAGCAATTTATCCGGTGGATAGCGTTATCCACCTTTTGAACAACTGGACTCAGATATTAACATTAGATAAACTGAAGATTCTTTAAAAAAAAGACATACTTTTGACGATGCATTTCCGTTGGACGACAAGTCTATTAAACACAATGTTGATAGAAAAACGTTGAAGCAAACTGTGCGATCAGAAACAAAAGGATTTGAATAAACTAATAATAAATAAATGGTTCGTTTTTTGGTGGAACTTTAACCTTAAATATGGTGATGCCAGTCACTCCACCTTAAAAATAAGGAAAATGAGCCGTTTCCGGTGTTCATGAAGACAAAATCTATAACAAATTGAACCCCGTGTTCAGCAAACTTTCGAGTGTAGCAGATAACAGGAGAAAGATCGACAGGTTAGAAACTAGCGTTTGGACAACCAAGATAAGGTACAACTACACTTTTGATATTACCCGCAGATAATTTTGGGATTTCTTAAAAATGAACAAAATATTTGCAAACTTTCTGTGCGTGAAGATGGTTCCATCGATGGAATAAGTTCTGTTTCGTTTGTGCGCACTTCTAATGTTCATAGCAAAAAGTAGAAGAAAAATTGTGAAAGTAGAAACGAGAATTAAAGAAAACATGACAAAATCTACCTTTGGTTTAAATGGCAACCTTAAATATCCAGAAACCACCTTAAAAATCCGCAAAATGTGTGGGTGTTTCGCAAATCCTTTGGAAAACGATAGGAAGTTTAGTCCCCAGACCTCTTCCGACTTTGCACATGCGCAGACGTTGTTCAGCTCTGTCGGCCCTGTTAAATACTTTTTTAAATTGATTTCCACAAAGTTATGCCACCATATTGCTCTTTCAAGAGATGAAGCAGTAATATATTTCTGATAAAAAATGTCCATTTAATTTTTATGCAAAAAGTCGCAATAGCCTTTTAGACTACAATACTCCTTTTCCATTTTGTTTTTTCTTTTCTTTTCTGAAAAAACTAGTTCTTTCTACAACTGGCAGGATATAAGCAAGATAAACCCGTTTTGATAATCTCATGAAAAATAAATTTAACAAAATACTGTTATTGTACATGTAAAAAAATACTTGTTGAGCTGCTAAGGTTATAAAATCGACACGGAGAATCCGGATATTTATCCTGGTACTTCCCGCATGCTACTATTTGAGCTAATGCCCCAGACAGGACTGTTGTCTATTGCAACTTGTGAAAATAAACTTAGTTGGAAACTGTCCATGTATGTCACTGGAATAAATTTCAAGAGAACAAGCTAATTTTAAGAAAGATCTGTCGCTAAGAACTACCTAGTTTCGTCGTTTTGTTTGCCTAACCACGTGGAGAAATCCAACATGGCCTTTGATGGCTCGATGTAACAGATTGGTTTTCGTTCCATTCCTGATAAAAATACACATTCGGAGTTCAAAAATGAAAAGAAATTATGCATAAGATACTAGTCTTTTGTGGTTGGGCCAGTTTCAATAGACCTCTATGGCGGAATCGCGGAGTCTCCAGATACGAATTATTTTTGTAAAAAGAATGTAAATTTGTTTTAACAAAAAAAAAACACTTAAACGATCCCCAAACTCTTACTCACTAACAAAACGCTCTCGTAGAAAATATAGAAAAGTAAAATAAGGAATTGTGGTCCGTGTGAGGCTCGAACTCACGACCTTGGCGTTATCAGCACCACGCTCTACCGACTGAGCTAACGGACCAGATGCTGATTTGTAAGTCGTGAGAATAATAAGGTATGGATCCCGGTCCTACCTGTGCAAAGCAAGTGCTCTACTACCTGATCATTCTTCCTCTTCATTGATGGCAAAGAGAGCAAACGACCTCAATCCTTTGTTTCAGCAAAAAGGCGCATGCTCTGCACAGTGGCTGCACTGCAAAGTTTTTTTCCCATAAACTCGTACCTAGAGTCCTCGTTCCTTACCGCGCAAGCTTGACGGAACAAGCAACTCTGGAAAGTTCCGTTTTGATTGGTTTTAAAAAGTAGTATTACAAACACTCGTCATCAAACCGCAAGGGTTGACACGTTCGTATTTCCTTGGGGTGGCGTATTCGTCGCCCACAAGGAAGAGTATTCCCTTGGGAGTTTACGAGAACTGACTGATCAATCCACGGAGTGAAATTAAGCCCACTACAGCACTTCTATTTGCAAAATAATCGTAAAAAGCAGTACCCACCATGCGTACCTGGCGGGATAGGCGATCGTGTGATATTTTTAACAGTAGGACACTACCTCTCTGGAACCTCTTCATTAACCCGCTGTAAATACTACCTCTATTGTTATTCAGGGCTGGGGGCATTGTTATGACCTGTTTTATATTGTTTTAAGAACCAATGAAGTAACTCGTTCCGAGAGGTAGTGGGGGACCCATTTTTAGTGGCTGCATGCTTTCGTCTTAGCCGCTAAGTCGCGAGGGGATTGGTGTGAAGTCGAGTAAGCTGGCGGGATTCGCGAGCGAGTGATATTTTAGCGGCGTAATAGATGCTCGAACACTGGGGAATTAGCTCAAATGGTAGAGCGCCCGCTTTGCATGCGGGAGGTACCGGGATCGACACCCGGATTCTCCATTATTCTCCTTTTTTTTAATATGCAGTGAGTAATCAGAACCCTTCAACAAGCACAAACAGCTCGACAAGAAGCACAATTTTACGATGCATACAAGGTACAATTAAACATCCTATATCCATCCCACCTATCACGTCATTTGTCAGTATATTTTCGATAAAATTTTAGCATGGCAACAATGAACATAAACATGAACCGCTTGGAAAAGTGGGCCAAAATAAGGAAGGCCAAAATAAGGAAAAATAATCATTTCATGGCAAGAAAGAAATCAATTAGGCGGTTTTTTCGGAGTGCCGGCGATAAAGATATTTTATGAGAACAGCATCCCTGGCTTGTACCGGGGGATATGTACTGGTTTGAGTACAAAACCCTAAATTTGGAGAATCCGGGTATCGATCCCGGTACATCCCGCATGCGAAGCGGGTGCTCTACCATTTGAGATAATTCCCCGTGTATACACTTGTAGCCTTTGGGAGGAAATAGATCGCTTAATTTAACACCAAAAATCCCCACACAACACCGCTAAATCCCGACACAACTGATAGTCTTTTCACAACAAGACAACACCGTAAAAAAAAAAAATTTTCTTTCGTTTTTTTCCTTGAAACACTTCAATTAGAATTAGTCAGTGTGTAACAAAAAAGGAAGAAATTATTGGAGAATCCGGGTATCGATCCCGGTACTTCCCGCATGCAAAGCGGGCGCTCTACCATTTGAGCTAATTCCCCAGCTCACGAGATTGTAAATTTATTAAACATTATTTCAAGGGGCGTAACCCACCTGCCTTTTCCTTTTCTTAATTATATAACTGTCAATTGTCACCAAAAATTGTAACATTGCCACGAAAAAGTGCGTTCATACCTTTCTTTCTGTACTTATCATAAGCGCGTAGTTCTCTTAGCACGACCTGATGAAAGGGGTCAATAACCAAGAGTTCGTGTCCAGGCACTTCCTTTAGTTTTGTAACAAAACAACTTCGATTCCATTACGCGGAAAATCATGCGCAACAAGGATGCGCAATGCAATTCAGTTATACTGCGCACGTAATTCCTGTCGCAACGCCACGAATCAAGCGCGCGCGCTGAGGAAACTTTCCAACCACATATATAGGGTGAGAAGCCGTTGCGTTAACTTCGCTTACAGTTTGCTAGCCTAAATGGTCGGTGAGCCCAACTTTTTTCTTAACAGATCACTTTTGTTAACAATTATCTGCGTTTTGTGAGAAAATGAAAAAAAAATCTATCGATTAAAAGTGTGATTTTTTTTGCCCCACGCACTATCGGTAATTTTTATGAAAGAAGTCGCAATAGCCTTCTAGACTTAAATACTCCTTTACAATTTTTAGAATTTTATTTTTTCTGAAACTAGTTCTTTCCACAATAGAAAGGAAATAAACAAGGTGAATCAGGTCTGATCCTCTTAGAAAAATGAAATTTAACGAAAGGTTGTTATTGTACATGTAGAATACTTGTTGAGGTGCTAAGGTTATAAAAAGGAATTGGAGAATCCGGGTATTTATCCAGGTGCTCTAACATTTAAGTGAATCCCCAAGACACGCCTGCTGTCTATTGCAACTTGTTAAGAAACTTGGAAAAATGTCCATTTATATAACTGGAATAAATTTAAAGTGACTTCTCTACGCAAGAAGCTCTTTCATAAAAATGCTAACACTTACCGCGGGAAAACACGATAATTTACAGAAAGTTATGGCACTGAGATGATGCATCCATTACACCAACCACGTAGAGAATTTTCTTATTTTTTTTTGTAATTTCTTAAAAGTTGCATTAAAATTGGAAAAAATATACTAAACAAAAGCTAAAGGAACAAACAAGGAATGGTGCATTTGTTTCCGGCCGGACTCGAACCGGCGACCTTCCGCGTGTGAGGCGGATGTGATAACCACTACACTACGGAAACGACGGTGATTGGAAGGAGTTCAGATTAGGTCTTCTTGTATCCTATAAATATTCCTTTTTGTGAGTCTGTTCTTCCCCATTGTGGCAATAATTTGTTTCTTTGATTTATATTCAGGCATTTTTGTCAGTTTCAAGAAACTTAAGACGCAATCAGGTGGGCAGAGAGATAATAAGATATATTAAAATAGCCGTAATTAGCTTTCTTAACAAGAAACCCTGTGGGTTCAAAGATGGGTCTTGGAAAGTGAGTGCTTTATGATAAAAATTTCACTGCTTTTTTGGTAAAAAAGTCATTGTGTTATCCTATAGCGCGACAGTCAAAGTCAATTGTGTAGTTTTACTCATTTGAAACTAAGAAGTGCAATTTTTGTAAGGTACATAAGGTTCAAAAATTTAAAAAAAGATTTATTAAAAGGCACCGATGGGATTTGACCCCATGACCTCCTGTTTACTAGACAGGCGCTCCAACCAACTGAGCTACGGCGCCATATGTATATGTTATTAGCAACGTGCACAGGACGAAATCACATGTTTCCGTATTTCTGAAACATGGCGGAAACATGCAACTCCATGTTTCCGTTATGTTTGCGTCTTGCGGAAACGAGAAAATTCAAGTCTAAGTGATTCCGTCACGTTTCCGGAACGGAAATGCCAAAAAGTGGTACGGTTCCGCTGTATACGCAGCAACGGAAACCGGAAACGTGAGTAAACGTCACGAAACCGCTAACGGGAACACAGGTTATCCGTCGTGTTTCCGGATCGGTTTCACATGTTTCTGTGATGTTTCCGTTTACCGATTCTTGGAATTTCGTCCTGTGGTGGTTAAAGTTCAGTCGAACTAATCTTTAGTATGCGAGTGATATTTTAGCGGCGTGATATGTGCTTGAACACTTGGGAATCAGCTCAAATGGTTGAGCGCCCGCTTAGCATACGGGAAGTACCGGGATCGATACCAGGATTCTCCATGTTGCCACAGGATTGCTCTAATTTTTATTAATCGTTTCTGGACGACTTATCAATTCGAAATGTTTCAACATTTTTTGTTTTTTGTCGATTAAGTTTTAAATTCAATTGGGCATGCTTTGCTGCAGTTGCTTCAAGATTTAGTGAGAAATAAATGACTTGTAAAATTCTTCCCATTAACATATGGAAATAAGTTTTTTTGTAATTTCAGGTACAGGTACAGCCAGTTCCACAACTTCCGTTTATTGGGGAGATCCCCCACAACCTTTCCCGTATTTTTCGCTCGCCTTTTGTACGACTATTTTGCAGAATGCAAAATAGGAGTTAAGCGAGCGAGCGAATTCACTCGATCGATCCTTCTTTCCTTCCTTGGGTCGTAATTCCGCTGACCAAGGCATAGCTTTTGTTGTACTTGCAATTATTAGGAAATGAACGCGGGCTCCGGCAAAGCAAGCATGTGTTTTAATAACATGATGCATGCAATGCATCAATATTGAGCAAAATAATAATTAGCTTCTTGGGAGAAAAAAAGAAAGAAAAAACACGTCGGAGGGAAAAAAAGAAAAGAAAAGAAAAGAAAAGAAAAAAGATCGTGCGAGTGCCCGCCAGTGTGTTGAACTCTCGCCCTCCCTGTTTTCCAATACAGTATACCAACGCATTGACCTATCTTAACACATAGGTGTTAAGAACAGGAGGGAAATTTGCATGCGCATGCGTCGTTATGGGCCAGTGGGCACGAGGCTTGTCTGTTTTCATAACTTGTTTACACACTGTACAACACTTCGTAGCCGAATTTCTCGCTTAAAACGAAAAGTATCAGATGTTTTACTCGGTGGATGTGATCCTCAGAGGTGCATTTTATTTTGGGGGTGAAAATGAGGGTATGTTGGCCTAGTCGAGCCGCTGTTGGACCAGCCTTTTATTGTGTTAAACAACACAAGAAAGACAAGATGGCGGCTGGATGTTGTTACGGGTCTAAACATCATGCCCAAGTTTAAACAACACGAGGAGCTCAGCGGACAAATTTCTGCATCTGGTTTGTCATTAAATGTAGTGAAGTATTTTTTCATAACTTGGTGATATAATCAAGAATCGTTTTAAATGAGAAATAATGTTAACTTTTCCTCGGTTATGTTTTGAAAATTTACATTTTACTTTCTCGCCGATAGGCATCATTCAAAATCTGGCCTTGTTCCCCAGCATAAACTACCGATAAATGCAGCCAGAAAAACCTGTACAATGATAAGATGTTGTGAAACTAACTGTTAAAAATCGCCTGCTTTATAAATCGGAAGATTTCTTTACCATGCATTCAGGCTTGTAACTTATATTATGGAATTTTAGTCTTTGAAAGTTCCAAGATTTCTTTTAGTATTATTCTTCATGTCTTGAAATTGGGATCATAGCACCATTTCTCGATAAAGAAACGAATATAATAGCAATCGCACCAAATTTAGAGGTTTTGAGGTGAGACTTCGTTTGTTTACGTTTTATTGCGTTATTGTGTTCATTACTAAGCCAAATAAAATAAAATCTAACCTAGATCCCCAGCATGAAAATGCAATGAAATGAACAAAAAGCAAACATATAATCCGCATTCCTCTTCATAACTGCTACAAAAAATAGCTGTATAACTAGATTGAGCTTTTTTTCACTCATTTACATGTCAGCTTTTATGCAAATATTAAATAAAATGTTCTTTCTGTTCACATAGAGTTTTGTTATGACTTGTTTTCCATAATTATAGCAACTGAATATGTTTCTTAAGAACAGCAATGTTTGTTCCAGGGATGCTTGTTTGCCATTCATGAGAAAACACATTTTCTAGATACAGAATAAATCCACTTAGATCGTGATAATGGCCAACTGCAATCAACCCTCCATTTGCGCCATGTTTGTGGCTTTCAAATAATGCAATCTTTCTTTGTGTAGGGTCAAAACAAAGGAGCATTGATTTGTAAGGGGGAACTATTATAACTGCACACAATTGTTCTTGCATCTGACAAATTTCTGTCAATTTGTTTTCTAAACAGGCAGTGGTAGACAATCCAAAATCTTCACTAATTGTCAAGGAAAAATGATCAGCCCATGTGGCCAGAGCCTCTTTGACATCAAGGTTGAGGTGGCCTTGGAAATATTTGCGCTTCCACAAAAACAAACATTTACAAAAAAAAAATGCTCACGTTTTGAGAGCTCTTTCATACTATCCGCAACTTCTTCAAAAAGTGCTGTGGGTAGTAGAGTCTCACCGCTACGGCCACGGAGGACATCTCCGAAGCAGGTCTCTTTAACAGTCCACTCTCTGTTAAGTTTAACAGACCACGCGAGTTATCAGTCAAGATCAGAATTCTCCTGCCGTCATTAACAACTGGTGCGTCAGTTTACGTCGCCGCAGATTTCTTTATAGAGTCCATTTTAAGAGACCCAGGGAAGCCCTTTGTGAGAGGGAAGCCTTTCTTTGGTGGTCTACCCTTTGATTGAACATACTTTCCAGCGAGCTGTAATGCAATATATTTGCGTGTTTTTTGTGTGCACCTCATCGATTACTTTTAAAACGCATTGTTCTGATAACAAAATAATCATACTTACATTTATAAAGGTTTTTTTTTTCGGAACTCAGTTACGACATTCCTGCACCTCCCACATATTTTTGCACCGAATTTCGCGCGCCATCTTTACTCCCGCGATCGCATTATCATCATTCAGCGGATACACGCATGCGCATGCAAATTTCCCTCCTGTTGGTGTTAAGATAGACATCTAGGGCGTTACTACACTACGGAAACGACGGTAAGTGGAATCGGGCCAATCTTCTTGTATCCTATAAATATTCGGTTTTTGTAAGTCTATTCTTCCCCATTATGGCAATAATTCGTTTTGTCAGTTTCAAGAAAATTAAGACGCGAAGAGGCGGACAGGGAGATAACGAGATATATTAAAATAGCCGTAATTAGCTTTCTTAACAAGAAACCCTGTGGGTTCAAAGATGGAACTTGGAAAGTGAGTTCTAAAAAATTAAAATTTCACTGCTTTTTGTAAGGTACGTAAGGTTCAAAATATATAAAAAAAGATTTATTAAAAGGCACCGATGGGATTTGAACCCATGACCTCCTGTTTACTAGACAGGCGCTCTAACCAACTGAGCTACGGCGCCATATGAATATGTTAGCTCTCTGAAGACTTATTCATAGATGTCAAAGGCTTTGATTCATTGACCGGTCCAGTCCAAGCGAATTATGAGCCGCTAAAAGAGGCTGTTCCTTTTTATGGCCTCGCCACACGAATTGAGTCTGGCTGACCAATCAAACCACTTACAATCACATCCAGAAAAGCCTCTGTTAACCAGGGTATAGAAACATTTTCATAAAGTTTAAAGTAAATTAGGATACGGACGAGTAATTTATATGGTCTTATCATTATTTTCGTCCTATCAAATAAGGAAGTGAGGGAATTATATTGGTCCTCAATATCTAATTTGTGTTGATCGCAATTAATATAAATTAATAGTTACTTTGCCCTTTGAAAGAATGCGTTGAGAATTTATGGCCTTCTTCGTCTTTTATTTGCACTTACGTAATTTTTACTTCGTTTTTTTGGAAATGTTCCACCATAGCATCGGTTCTCGGTCACTATTTTTCCCTGTAGCGGTTTGTAGGGGTAACGTCGAGTAGTCCAGTACCTCTTGTGAACCTCTAATTTCAGAGGCATTCTAAAACAATATTGCCCATTGTCTTCAGGGATAGAGGCATTGTTTGTGCCCTTTGTCCTATTGTTCTTATGACCAATCATGTGAGATGTTCAATGAGGTGCTGGTCGACTCGTAACGTGCCCAGCTGTGGTGCATATAAGCTTTCGATGTAACTTTATCCATGTTTGCTGTATCCTACTGATGTGTCAAATAAATGCATATCTTGGGCCTGGCTGTCCAACACGCCCATACATTACAATCTTGATGTGTGCACGTGTTTGATTGTGTTGTGAAGGCAAAATTGGGTCCATCTTATCGCCACCTTTCGAACTGAAAAAGGAAAATTAAGAAATGTTAGTACTATCTATTCACAGGCATATAAAGCCTGTCAATCAAGACGTTACAAATTACGGAAAACGACAAATGCGTTAACAGCCACCATATGCAAAACGTCAAAATCAACACGACATCATCTCCTAGTCCAAAAAATGCTTTTTGGGCCTGTCCGGGAGTCGAACCCGGGACCTCTCGCACCCAACGCGAGAATCATGCCACTAGACCAACAGGCCTTTCATACTATAAAGTTTTGAGAATTAAAGAGTAATTATGACGATGACGGGTACCAGTCTATTTCGGAAAAGCCGATCAAACGATTAATTCTCTGAATGATATCCCCTAAGCAACAGCAGTATGTTTTTTCATCTAGTTACGATAGTTACGATAGCGTCACGAAGACTTCTATCACTTTTCACTATACTAATATATAGATTTATGCAGGCCTAAAAGCGGAGCTCCCATTTATCATTTTTTTTGTTCGAGTAAATTACAGTGTTACCAAATAAGAAACCACACTATATTTCTAAGCTTACACCGAGGCCCATATAGGTGCAAAAAACCTCTCATGATTTTGTTGACGAAAGCGACGTCAATTTATTTCTTGGTTAACCCGTCTGAATTTCCCTGCCTTTAGTGGCAGGTTCTAAAATTGAAATTGACGAGTGCACTTTATTGGGTTCCTCACGTATGCACGTAGGCGCAAAACAAATCTTAGTAAAACTTTTTACAACGTTTACTGTACACTACAACAACAACAACAACAACAACACTTGCGCTTTATTTGCATGACCATAAAACATTACAGTATTGCAAAAGCATAACAATAATAATAACAATAACTATAATTACAATAAAAAGTCATTAAACAAAACTAATCAAATAATCAGTGATCAAGAATTTGATAACAATTTGTCTCTCATTTCAAAACAGGACGATATAAACTGCACTAATTGCATATTAACATAATAGTCACTGGAGTTCATTAATTGCACAATCAAGGCTGAAATTGATAACTGTTTGGGATTCGAAATTACATGATCGATTTTACTGAAAAAGTTGTCTCTAAGTGATGAATATCTTGGGCAATGAAATAGTAAATGGGTTTCATCTTCAACATTATGCCCACAAATAGTGCATAGTCTGTCACTTCTGGGGATGTTGTTATATCTTCCTGTTTCAATCAGGAGTTTGTGATTACTTATTCTAAGTTTTACAAGTGTTTTTCGATTAGGATTTTTTCTAGTCAAATCTAAATAGGGCGAAGGTGTATAACTGTCTTTAAAATTATTATAAAGTTCTAGTTTTTGAGAATTACAAAGGGAATGTTTCCAATAGGCGATATATTTCTTTTTCATTTGATCTACAAGGTATGTTATCTTGGTGTCATCTAAAGTGTCATGATTAAAGTTAAAGGAAATGTCATAATAATTGAGCATATTTATAAGATTGGAATAGAAACTATTTTTAACATTACCATTACCATTACCATTACACTAATTCGTAATACACCTCTAGGACCTCTATGAGTTATTCAATGTAAAAAGAACCGTGACCTTGTTTTTATTACTACAAAACTATCAGAGCAAGAAAATCAACTCGAGGCAAAAACAGAAAACAAAGTGAACTCGCTGCTTAACACATAGTAAACAAATGAACTCACGCCACGGCAAACTGAGAAAATCACGGCGGCAAAACAAACTCTGCAAATTGATGGTGCCGGCTATGTAAGTCATTTTAAAGTTTGTGATTTGGAAAGTGGTGCACGCTAACTTAGAATAAGCTTACAATGTTGTTTTGAACTGTCTTTTTTCGTTGCGGTTTGGTTGCATGATTTACTAATTCTGTTTTATCGTACGCGTTGCTATTAAAATGCCTAAGAGAATTTTATGTAGAGAACTGAATGAATTTTCTTCATTTCTGGTAAGTAAATATGCGGTAGGTTAAGTCTGAACCCACTCAGCCTAGCACAGGTAACTCGCAACGAAACCGGCAAATTCAACACACTCACTAATAAGCAGAGATAAGAGAAACAAAACAAATGCAAGCGAGCCGAAATCGTGATTTTGATCCGTGAAGCTAAATAATTTGTTTTCAAAATCCAATAATGAACATCACAGTTAACCCCACTAACTAAAACTGAAAGTAATTAGTCTAAACAAAATATTTACTAAACAAAATTAATGTGTAAAATGTATAAACATGAACAGGCTTGATAAATATTTACGTGAAGATCTGAAAACCGACACAACTTCAAATTCATTCATTAATGAAGTATAATTCTCTCAATATAAAATTAGGCTTATGCTTAGTGCATACATTTACGTTTGTTACCTCATTATTGAAGAAGGCTTATAAATTCTGCATGGCAAAGTTTTCAAACCAGCCCAATAATATCGGACACGAACACGGCAGTCTCGTTGCAAGCTTAGTCCAACACCAGCGACATATTCATTATATGAATTATCACCGAACAACAATTTCTTTCTTTCCATCGGTGTAGCCTTTAACAGTCTTTTATCCTTCACTTCAGTGAACTTGATCGGCTCTGAATTCACTTTTGTTTGAGCTCAATTCAGTGATATTCAGCCTTGCTCAGCCGCAGGTCGAACCCTGGACATCGCGCTCTTTTTGACTTGCTAACCAGTATACCATGTTCAAATCGGCAATTATTTCGGATCTTCCCGTTAAGAGGTTGTCCTAAATCATTTGGCATAAGTTTCCATGATGTACATGAGTAAATAAAGCGAGAAATACTCACGAAAATTGATGTTCGCCAGCAGCTTTCTTCGCATCTTTCATTCAGCTTTAAAGGTGAACAGCGTACCAAAGATTTACCGCCTTTTCGAACAATCGCTTCGTTTAAGTTGAAATGAAATGTCCAGATCATTTATTTAACATGAAAAAAAAACTAAACTAAAGATATCTAAAATAGATTAAGCCAAGCCTAAAAGCAGAGCTTGTGGGTTATTTACCTTGCCCTTTATTTAAATCTGAATTTACGCGATGATAAAATTATCAGGCTAAGTGAGGCTAACTGAAAACTGAGTACTTGAGCCCGCGATCAATTGGAAAACCATTACCTGGTCAGCGGTCAAAAAACGTCCAAAAAAGACGTCACCTCGATTAGCTCTACACCTGAGCCCGCGATATGGTCATGTGATACTGGTCAGCGGAGATACCTTGCTTTGACAGCTCTCAATTGACCATGACATGGAAGTTCAATATCAAAGATTTAACAGTAACCTTAACAGTAACCAAAGCGGTAATTGTCCTGTGACTCCCCTCCCCCTCCCCCAGAGTCTGTACGGACGGACGGACGGACGGACGTACGGTCACGTGATCACCAAATTTTCTCGGCTTGGTGGTTTACCAAATTTTCTTACCCATGGTGCTCCGCTGGCGCGCTTCGCGCGCTGGAGCTCCGCTACTAATGTGCATTTGCAACTTGCATCTTAAAATTTGGCAATGCGTTCGGCCTCACGACTCGTCTCAAGAAAACATTCTTTTTAAATATTTCTAGGTGCTACTTTTCTTTCAAGACCTGCTTCCTCCTTTTTTCTCATTTTTTTCTTCATCATTCACACGTAAAATGATCAAATCAGCGACCGTACAAGAAGTCAGAAGTAACACAAAAGGGAAAAAAGTGGAGAATGGCATTGAATGTTCGAAAAGGAGCTCGAGTTTCTTTTAAAAATATTCTTAATTATACAACAACCGAGTTACTGCGCGCATTGTGATTGGCTGATGCCTGTCATCTATTAGAGTACAGATGTACAGATGACGTCACTGCGTGGTGTTACTCGCGCGCGTGATCAGAGTTCATAGTCCAAGTCAGTCTTCTCGGCAAAGTTTTTCAAAACTTGCAGCGAAAACAACAAGAGAAAATTCAGCTTAATTATAAATCTACATCGAGGAACAATCCGCCAAATACTCTACACCTTTCGAGACATTTAACTGGGCTAAACAAGCTTAAAGTAGACAGTGACTGACTTGAAAAATATTTATCGAATGCTGCAAGTGTTTGTCCGATGCTCGAGCAGTTTGAAGACACTACGGGAAATCCATGAATGGCAGTTTAACGCCGTTGAACGCTTACCTTTAGTCAAAGCTTGCAGAGTACAAATGGAATAAAGGTCAGTTTCTTTTGTTGACATTTCATTTTTCCTTCGTATTGCGTATTTTAAAATTAAAATATCTGTTCGGATGGAAGGTCGCCTAAAAATTTCGAAATTTTTTTCCCAGCGACGCTCTAGACTTCTCAAATTTTTTTCGGAAAACCATAAAGTTTCCCTAGAATTTTCGGAATTGATGTGCTCACTTTAATCATGTCCCATAATTTTCGGACGGTTTTGTTTGTTCTCTAAAATTTTCGTTTGGCTTAATTATTCCAAAAGCTGCTAAAAGTTTCGGTGAGCATTAGAGGTAATCAGGAATGTACGTGAACCTAATGAAAGATAAAGGCAATTGAGGTGATTGAGCTCGGCATTAGCCTACTTATCAGATTATTGGAGAAGTTATTTTTGTTTTTTGTGGTCTAATTAGCGGTCAAATTTAGGGCCACGACCCCGTACTCGATCCTGTCGTATAATTTACACCCCCTAACGCTTTCGGATGAATAGGTTTAACGCCTATAATATTCGGATAAACATTTATATTGCCTAGTATTTTCGCGAAATTTCGATAGGCACACGTATAACGAAAATCTTCCCCTAAAATTTTCTAGTGAAAATATGGTCTCTCAGTGTCCTCGAACTTTCGACAAGATCCATCAGGATAGCTAAAACTTTCGGATGACTCAAAAAAGGACCCTAGAATTTTCGAAACGACGAAAGTTCCCCTTAAATATCCGAACAGATAAATATTTTTTAGGGCATCTCCAAATTAACTAAAAAGCCTTCTAGAACATAGAGAAATCCATTTACGACACTTCTGACGTCCTTGGAAAGATTCGGTCGTTGGGTGCCCCTGGTGATTACGGAAAACTATCTCGAAATGAAAACAACTGCAACCTAGGCTCACCGGTGACGGCGCTTTAGCGATACTGAAGTGTACAGAAGTCTTGTTATTGTATAAAACAAATAGATTCCATTTTGCCTAGTGCGTCTGTTCAGTTATAGATCACAGAAGACGTCAAAATGTGGTAAGAAAATCAGTGACCCACTCGCCTAGCGGCTCGTGGGCCACTTTTTTGTTCTTACCACATTTTGACGTCATCTGTGATCTATAACTGAACAGACGCACGGCAAAATGGAATCTATTTGTTAAGTAGAACAACATGATGATAACTATTGGAATGATTTTTCTGTTGACTAAAGCAGAACGAAACGTCCCCGGGTGGGCTTGAACCACCAACCTT
The DNA here is from genome assembly GCA_963693305.1 of Meandrina meandrites. NCBI lineage: Eukaryota > Metazoa > Cnidaria > Anthozoa > Scleractinia > Meandrinidae > Meandrina > Meandrina meandrites. Next base: position 36,571,502 of record OY855910.1, read on the forward strand.
TCGGTTAACAGCGGAACGCGCTAACCGATTGCGCCACGGAGACTTGTTGGTATCTTTGAGCATTTTTTTTATGTGATAAGGGGTTGAGAGTTCATTATGTTGATGAAACTGGGCTAGGAAATTTATTTTCTGTTAGAACTGTATCACGGAAAGGGGCAGTCAGCTCTGGATAGTAAGTGACTTGACCATAACACGACGCAGAACAGGTGTCACACTACCAGCTAATCAGAGGAGTAGCAGATTAAGGACTTTATCGAAAATTACTATGTCAAGTTTGGCCTGTTGGTCTAGTGGCATGATTCTCGCTTTGGGTGCGAGAGGTCCCGGGTTCGACTCCCGGACAGGCCCTGTTAAATACTTTTTTTCAATTGATTTCCACAAAGTTATGCCGCCATTGCTCTTTCAAGAGATGAGGCACTAATATATTTCTGGTAAAAAAAAAATCAATTTAATTTTTTATGCAAAGAGTCGCAATAGCCTTCGAGACTACAATACTCCTTTTCCTGTTGTCTATTGCAACTTGTGAAAATAAAATTACTTGGAAAATGTCCATGTATGTCACTGGAACAAATTTCAAGTACGTACTCTACGAAAGAGTTTTTTCCTTAAAAAGAGAACAAGCTAATTTTAAGAAAGATCTGTCGCTAAGAACTGCCTACTTTCGTCTTTTTGTTTGCCTAACCGTGTGGAGAAATCCAACATGGCCTTTGTTGGCTCGATGTAACAGATTGGTTTTCGTTCCATTCCTGATAAAAATACACATTCGGAATTCAAAAATGAAAAGAAATTATGCATAAGAATACTAGTCTTTTGTGGTTGGGCCAGTTTCAATAGACCTTTACGGCGGAACCGCGGAGTGTCCAGATACGAATTATTTTAACAAAAAGAATTAAATTTGTTTTAACAAAAAAAAAAAAGACTTAAACCATCCCAAAACTTCTATTCACTAACAAAACGCTCTCATATAAATATAGAAAAGTAAAATAGGGAATTGTGGTCCGTGTGAGGCTTGAACTCACGACCTTGGCGTTATCAGCACCACGCTCTACCGACTGAACTAACGGACCAGACGCTGATAGGTATGTCGTGAGATTATTTATATCAGGTGCGAACTCCAAGAAGGCTTTGTATTTTGTTTACAATGCTTCAGGGAAATAGCGGGTGGTGAATCAAATACATACTAGCAGGCGTATGATCAGATGTTTTAATTCGTTAAGTCAAAAAATAGGGTAGCGGTTAATAAGGTATTGATCCCGGTCGTACTTCCTGTGTGCAAAGCAAGTGCTCTACCATCTGATCAGTCTTCCTCTTCATTGAAGGCAAAGAGAGCAAACGACCTCAATCCTTTGTTTCAGCAAAGAGGCGCATGCTCTACACAGTGGCTGCACTGCAAAGTTTTTTCCCTTAAACTCGTACCAAGAGTCATTGTTTCTTTCTGCGCAAGCCTGACCGAACAAGCAACTCTCGAAAGTTCTGTTTTGATTGGTTTTAAACAGTAGTATTACAAACACTCGCCATCAAACCGCAAGTGTTGACGCGTTCGTATTTCCTTGGGGTGACGTATTCGTCGCCCACAAGGAAGAGTATACCCTTGGGAGTTTACGAGAACTGACTGATCAATCCACGGAGTGGAATTAAGCCCACTACAGTACTTCTATTTGCAAAATAATCGTAAAAAGCAGTACCCAGCATACGTACCTGGCGGGATACGCGATCGTGTGATATTTTTAGGGGCCGCATGCTTTTGTCTTGGCCGCTAAGTCGCGAGGGGATTGGTGTGAAGTCGAGTAAGCTGGCAGGATTGGCGAGCGAGTGATATTTTAGGCGGCGTGCATTAGCTTGAACACGGGGGAATTAGCTCTAATGGTAGAGCGCCCGCTTAGCATGCGGGAGGTACCGGGATCGACACCCGGATTCTCCATTTTCTCCTTTTTTTATATGCAGCGAGTAATCAGAACCCTTCAGCAAGCACAAACAGCACGACAAGAAGCACAATTTTACAAGGCATACAAGGCATAATTAACCAGAGTTTCAATTTCCAAGGAGAAATAAAGCCTCCATGTTGAGAACTTCTAACCATCCTTTTTTTCAACATCCGCTTTTAGAATTTTTTTCGTTTTTCAATGCCCTGCAAAGGCGTTAACGTCTTTTGAAGGGCTCTAAAAAGCAGGCATAAGCGGGAAAAGACAAAATAATGAAAAATAATTATTTAATGGCAAGAAAGAGATCAATTGGGCGGTTTTTTTGGAGTGCCGGCGATAAGATATTTTATGAGAACAGTATCCCTGGCTTGTATCGGCGGATATGTACTGGTTTGAGTACAAAACTCTAAATTTGGAGAATCCGGGTATCGATCCCGGTACATCCCGCATGCGAAGCGGGCGCTCTACCATTTGAGCTAATTCCCCATGTATACACTTGTAGTGTTTGGGAGGAAATAGATCGCTTAATTTAACACCAAAAATCCCGACACAACTTCGCTAAATCCCGACACAACTGATAGTCTTTTCACAACAAGACTACACCGTAAAAAAAAAAACAATTTTTTCTTTGTTTTTTCCCTTTAAACACTTCAGCTTGATAATTCCAAAGCATCATAATTCCAATTAGAATTAGTCAGTGTGTAACAAAAAAGAAGGAAATTATTGGAGAATCCGGGTATCGACGCGTTCATACCTTTCTTTGTTTCTTTACATTAGGGCGTAGTTCTCCTAGCCGACCTAATGAAAGGGAGTACATTCTCCCGACTCAATACCGCTAAATTCCGACACAACTGACAGTCTTTTCACAACAACACAACACCGTAAAAAACAAAAATTCTTTGTTTTTTTCCTCCTTTAAACACTTCAGCTTGATAATTCCAAGTCAATGTTTGATCATCATAATTTCAATTAGAATTAGAAAGTGTGTAACAAAAACGGAGGAAATTATTGGAGAATTCGGGTATCGATCCCGGTACTTCCCGCATGCAAAGCGGGCACTCTACCATTTGAGCTAATCCCCCAAGACATTCGTTTATACACCTAATGACGAGCCCATCCGTTACTACAAGTAGCCTGCGTTGCAGAAAAACTAAACCCCGATATACCAAGGTCACAGATAAGTTCGGGTGTAACTAATTCCTTACGTTGTAAGAATAGTTTATTTCTTAATTACTTCCATGCATATGACAGTGAACAGAATCATTCCAGAGTGATGAACGGATTATCGACAGGAAAAGTGAATCCACTCAACTCATTCTCTTGTGTTACAATTAGTCTTCCAACAAGAATTCTTAGAAATTTTTTAACTTCCTTTAATTTATGTTAATAGCCGTTAATTGGCTTTAATATAGAAGATTTTTATTACTGGAAAACCAAAAGAATGTCACAGTCAATATTTCTAAATCATTCGTTTTGTTGCCGTTAAGGTGGCTTCACACGGTAATAACATATAATGTGGCGCACGCTAGTGTTATACTTTGAAATTTGGTTTTGGCATTCGTTATCGCTCCCAATTCACACAAACCTATCAAATGCGATAAGCAACGATAATGTAAAGTGGTCTACAACCATCTCTGTTAAAATATTGTGTTTAAGCAAAGTTAATAGAGGGAAATGGTTATGAAGCCCGGCAAATATGGGCAAAGAAAGAGTCGTTTCAAATTAAGCTTTAATATAAGACAATCTCTTGTCCTCGGTAACAAAACAAGAGCGGTCGATATTTGAATATTTGTAGATCAGTTGAGATAGTGCATATCGAAATATACATGTATGCGGATACGGTATATTCCTGGCCGGCGCTCCGTTGAATGCATGTTTTATAAAAATGTGAAGTCTTCCTTTAACCCTATTCATACCGGGCTTTTTGGGATCTTTTCAGACCGGGGGGGGGGGGGGGGGGGGCGCCCCCCTCCGTAACTTCCAGAATATTTAAGAAATCGCAATAAAACTTACAGGATATATAGTATGTCCAAAAATCTATCTTTTTATATACGTCGCGTGCGGTGATGACGTCACATCACGTGACAATTACATCATGATGTCAAAACAGCCGCCATCTTGGATCCACCATCTTCGATTTCAAAATTTTTTCAAAACATCAGAAAACCGCCCAAAATTACTGAAAAATACTCAAAATCTTTAAAACAGTGCAAAAAAACCCAAAAGAGGGGAAAATAGTTGAATTAAAGTTAATTGTTATTGATGGCAACACAAAAAGTACAAATTTGGAAAAACAGGTCTGTCAAAATGACGTTGCCATGGTAACGTCAACTTCCAGACTATCCTACCAATTTATTCCCAGATAAATTTTAGAAAAACTTGTAAAGTTTGGCAGCGTTTGCTTGAATCTCGAAAAATGTATAAACGTTCAAAGTGAGCGCGGGCACTTTCCGCCCCGCCCCCCGGTCTGGATAGGGTTAATGCAAGTCAGTAACCAATATCACCACCGAGTTGCGTCGCGTATGTCCGCTTATGAAGACTTCAGGATACACTTTAAAATATAAAGAATCCCGTGACATGTCTGCCACACAGCATACACATGTGTAGTAACAGCTGACCTTCCGAATATCTATAGTACACATTAAAAAACTCGTATTTATGGGTTCAAACAGGCATTTACCAGGGGACATTTTCTTAAAAGACAGGTGGTTTTACAGGTAACTGATAATTGACGAAAAAACGAAGCTTCGAGTCTGGCCTGTTGGTCTAGTGGTATGATTCTCGCTTCGGGTGCGAGAGGTCCCGGGGTCGACTCCCGGACAGGCCCCATTGAATACTATTTTGAGTTCCAAGATGGTTTTGTGACGTCACGGCGGCCATATCGTTATTACAAAGATGAAACAGTAACATTTATCTGGAACAAAAAAGGTAATTTTTATGAAAGAAGTCGCAATAGCCTTCTAGACTAAAATACTCCTTTACCATTTTTATAATTTTATTTTTTTCTGAAACTAGGTCTTTCCACAACAGAAAGGAAATAAGCAAGATAAATCACGTCTGATCCTCTTAGATCGAAAGGTTGTTATTGTACATGTAGAACAAATGAAATACTAGTTTAAGTGCTAAGGCTATAAAAACGAATTGGAGAATCTGGGTATTTATCCAGATGCTCTAAGATTTAAGTGAACACCCAGACACGCCTGTTGTCTATTGCAACTTGTTAAGAAACTTGGAAAAATGCCGATTTATGTCACTGGAATAAATTTAAAGTGACTTCGCTACGAAAGAAGCTCTTTCGCAAAAAAATGCTAACAATTACCGCAGGAAAACACGATAATTTACAGAAAGTTCTGGCACTGAGATGATGCATCCGTAACACCAAGTTTCGTCTTTTGTTCCCAACTACGTAGAGATATCCAACATTGCTTTGCTTGGCGCGATATAACAGACGATTTTTCTTCCCATTCCAAGTCGAAAATGGCAAAAAACAGCAGTAACACTGGTTGGAAAAAAGGACGCTCCAAACACAAGATTAACTGAGCGACATTTTCAAGACCTGTTTGGGTATGCTGCTTTCAGGCGTAATTGCACTTATGAGGTAAAACTCTCTCACAATTTTAATGTAGCAAAAGCTGATAAGGAAAGGAAAGGAAAACAAAAATGATGTAAATGGGTATGCGAGTTAACTCCGCTTAATCGCTGTATGTATGTAGGCAAGCCGCCGTCTTGAAGCAGTAGTCTGTATGAAAAAACAATGGAATGTTTAATGTAACAGACGAAATCCATATTCCGATTATTGCGTATCGAACCTTTTTTCACGTTAGCTGCAACATCTTCAGAAGTCTTCGCATGGCGTTATAACGCTCTATTGCAAAAATTGTAAGCTTAAATATGGAGGCAACTGTCGGTGTGAGAGGAACATTGACGCTGACAAAGAATGTACAAAGAGCAGTTGCGACCACTCCATCTGCATGGAAGGACCGTCATTAGTGGGATGAGGGTAAACAGTAAAACAGCAAACTCCTAATATCGGCAGCTGCCAGATTTGCCACCAAATAATTTTGCTCAGTTTGAACTGTCTGAGTTCTCTTGATTATTAACAGGACTGAAATGTTTCTAGCGATTCCTGCTCCAACTACAACAGTAGTAGCAGCAGTAGGTAGTTTGACACTTGTTGAGTACTAGTGAATAGTGTACCGTCAGATAGGTACCTGTTGTCTTCTTGTTTTACTTTAGAATCGAAGTTGTTTTGTTACAAAACTAAACGAAGTGCCTGGACATGAACTCTTGGTTATTTGCAGCACAGTGTACTCCCTTTCATCAGGTCGTGCTTAGAGAACTACGCGCTTATGTAAAGAAAGAAAGAAAGGTATGAACGCGTTTTTCGTGCCACTGCTACAATTTTTGGCGGCAATTGATAGTTATATATTTTTAAAAAGGGAAAAGGCAAGGCAGGTGCGTTACGCCCCTTGAAATAATGTTTAATTCAGTAAAAGCTTCAAGTCGTGAACTGGGGAATTAGCTCAAATGGTAGAGCGCCCGCTTAGCATGCGGGAAGTACCGGGATCGATACCCGGATTCTCCATTTCATCTTTTTTTAATATGCAGCGAGTAATCAGAACCCCGCAGCAAGCACAAACAGGGCGACAAGAAGCACAATTTTTCGATCGTACAAGGCAAAATTCAACATTTTATATCTATCCCACCTATCGCGTCGTTTGTCAGTTTATTTTCGATAAAATCCTTGCAACAACGAACATTACGAAAACCCCCGATAAATTTTCATTACCAGAGTTTCCATTTCCGAGGAGAAATAAAGCCTCCATGTTTAGAACTTCTAACCATCCGCTTTTCAATTGCAATGAAAACTCTCTCGGGCACTTTGGTTCTCGTATATATGTATTTTTATATAATTATTAATCTGTTAATGAAATAATAATGTTTAGACATTTTTTCGTTTTTCAATGCCCTGCAAAGACGTTAACGTTGCTTGAAGTTTTCTAAAAAGCAAGGATGAGCGGGAAAAGGCCACAATAATGAAAAATAATTATTTAATGGCAAGAAAGAAATCAATTAGGCGGTTTTTTCGGAGTGCCGGCGATAAAGATATTTTATGAGAACAGTATCCCTGGCTTGTACCGGCGGATATGTACTGGTTTGAGTACAAAACTCTAAATTTGGAGAATCCGGGTATCGATCCCGGTACATCCCGCATGCGAAGCGGGCGCTCTACCATTTGAGCTAATTCCCCGTGTAATAACTATACACTTGTAGCGTTTGGAAGGAAATAGATCGCTTAATTTAAGACCAAAAATCCCGACACAACTTCGCTAAATCCCGACACAACTGATAGTCTTTTCACAACAAGACAACACCGTAAAAAAACAATTACAACAACAATTTTTTTCTTTCGTTTTTTTTTCGTTCAAACACTTCAGCTTCAAATTCGAAAGCAATGTTTAATCATCATAATTTCAAATAGAATTAGTCAGTGTGTAACAAAAAGGAGGAAAATATTGGAGAATCCGGGTATCGATCCCGGTACTTCCCGCATGCAAAGCGGGCGCTCTACCGTTTGAGCTAATCCCCCAGATGCAAGATTCGTTTGCTAGTTTGTGTTACTAAACTAAATTTGAAGTAACACCACCATAAACAAATCTCTTCTGTTAGAGTGGTTTTACTCGACCTGTGAAACAACATGTAACAATTAGTGCGTAATAGTCAAAACTTAACAAAAGAAAACAATGGAATTGGTGTGTAATACTATCTAAAAGTTTAGTTACTATTTCACAGGTTAAGCAAAACCGCTCTAAAACAGGGATAACACTGACCCAAAAGAGAATATTGAGTTATTCCAGGCCTTGTGTTTTTTAGATGAGATTATAAATACAACCTTGTTTTTCAAACACAGATTATTATTTTTTGTTTCAGAATAAAAAGGAGACTTCCATCACTCTCCGTCCATGTTTGGTGACTGAAATTTATTTCCCTTAAAATTGTTCATTCTTTTAAATAAAACTCTTTTACGTGAACGAGAAAAAAGGTAATTTTCGTGGTCCATGTGAGGCTCGAACTCACGACCTTGGCGTTATCAGCACCACGCTCTGCCGACTGAGCTAACGGACCATCCGTGTGAAGCCGAGAAAGCTTGAGAGGTTAAATTAAGAACGAAAAAATGAAATATTCTGCTCTCAACTGAAGAGCCGTCACTCTTGGCTAGATCGGACAGCACCCTTGTCAGACTGCACTAGCTGCACTAGCTCGTCCCTCTATGTTATTTCTTTACGAGGGCAGCGACAAGGGATCCCGCAAATAACCCAGGTGAGCAGGCTTCCAACAAAAAGACATTTTGGAGAATCTGGGTATCGATCCCGGTACTAGTACCGGGATCGATACCCGGATTCTCCAAAAACTCTTTTTACTTGTCAGTGTAGCCAGAATTTTTTTAAACAGTGAAGCTTTACCTTGCTTGTTCATGTTTAATTTTGTACTGTTGGTGAGAGCCTGCTTACCTGGGTTATTTGCGGGATCCCTTGTCGCTGCCCTCGAGAAGAAATAACATAGAGGGACGAGCTATTGCAGCTAGTGCAGTCTGATTTTTACAGCACATGCTTGATAATTCAAAAAATATAATTTACAATTTCAAACCTTTATTGACATTGATTTACTCAAAAACGTCCAAATTTATCGATAAAGAAGGCGTTGAACCGACGAAAAAGTTGCGTTACAAATTTACCGTTTACAAAATTATGCTAAAATATTCAAATCAATGTCATTGCATTCCCACCAGAGAAAAGCATCTTTGAAACAAAAGAAAATGGAACGAAGTTTTCATGAAAATAGGTAAGAAACGGCATTTTTTTTTCTTGGAAATATATATATTTTTATATTATCAAGCATATGTTGTAAAAGTTTGAAAAAAAAAATCGTTTGAGCCGTTTTTGAGATTGTTGAAAAATCGCTCAAGGTGGAAAATTTACCAAAAATTACAATGGAAGGGACCGTATGAAAAAGTCTAATTCTTGGGATCGTGAAAAACAAAATGAACAAAACTTTTACAATGACGAAAAGTAGATTAAATACACATATTCAAGGTGAACTGATTTCTTATTTTTCTAGATCTGTGTAGCGTTTCTATGGAAATATCGATTTTTCTAAAAAATATGTTATTCGCTCTTTCAGTTACACATGGATGGTCCGTTAACTTCTCAAGCTTTGTTGCCTTCACACGGATGGTCCGTTAGCTCAGTTGGTAGAGCGTGGTGCTGATAACGCCAAGGTCGTGAGTTCGACCCTCACACGGACCATGAATATTACCTTTTTTTCCTTCACGTAAAAGAGTTTTATTAAAAAAAACGAAAACAAAAGCAATCAAAGAATATTTTTTAAAACCCAAAGAATAATAATCTATGTAAGAACACAATTCCCCAAATGCAAGGTTATAAATTTGTGTCACTGAATTAGTATATGTAATCGCATGGGCCCGAGGGCAATTAAGGATTAATTTCACGCGTATTTTCAAAGTTTTCACAAAATTGCCCCAGTCGCGAAGCGACGAGGGCAATTTGGAAAACTTTGAAAATGCAAGTGAAATTAATCCTTAATTGCACGAGGGCACATTGCGATTACGTGTTTATCACATAAAGGGCAAAGTTGTGTACAAAAGAAAACTTAAACGAGGTCCGCCATGGCGTAAACCGGTTGGCAAGAATATTTGCTCGTAGCAAAATGACCACATAAAAAATCAACTTATGTCGAGAAACAGTAAAAGTAAGCATAACACAGCATGTGCAATTCACTCATAATAGTTCCTTCACAGATAAAACTGAATGCAGTTTAAATTTTATTTACCTTTGTTTACGAGGCGTCCGACCGCGCAGAAATGCTGCATCGATGAAAGTCATAAACAAAGTGTCCGAACGAGCTTTAATCACTTCTTGAACCTGACATTCTCCTTTCCACAGCGAAAACCGGTGTAAGTACCAACAAAATTTATGCCCTTTCCAGGCTCTGTTTCTAATAAGGCGAAGCAAGCAAAACGAAGAAATGTTATCTTTCAGTGTCGATTCAGTGGTCTCAGCCGCCATGAATTTTTTTTCTCCGTGCAGCGCCAATCGTCCAGAAGTTTTTTCGGGCTGTGACAAACGAATTTGGATTGAAAAATCCTCTCTCTATTCCACCAAGGCACTACTCATTTCTGCCTACCGATTTTCTTTCACATTTGATGAAATAACCGCATTTATATCACACTCGGATGCATTGCGTTTCTGAACTTTTTTCAAACTCGTTTCAAGCGGGAAACCAACTCAGTGCAGACGACGCGCGCTCAGCCAATCAGGATCAAGTAATCATGCCCTCTTGATTACCAAAAAGTGCCCTCGTGATTAAGAAAAAATGCCCTCTGTCTCAACCAATCAGCGTTCAGTAATTTTGCCCCGTATGTGATAAAATTTGTAAAAACTCCACTATAAACAAATCCCTTCTTTTGAAACATAGATAACACTGACCTAAGTTATTTCAGTTAGAGTTACGGGCCCATGGTTCAATTAATTCGCTTTATTTTTTTTTAGTGGAAATCATAATGATGCAATATTGTTTTTCAAACATAGATTATTATTTTTCTGGTTTTGAGCAAACAGGAGATTTGCATCACTCTGCGTCCATGTTTGGTGACTGGAAGTTTTTCTTTAAATAGTCTTTGCTTGGTTTTTGTTTCTTTAAAATAAACTATTTTACGTAAAAAGGAAAAAAAAGATAACTTTGGTGGTCCGTGTGAGGGTCGAACTCCCGACCTTGGCGTTATCAGCATCACGCTCTACCAACTGAGCTAACGGACCATCAGTGTGAAGGCAAGAAAGCTTGAGAGCTTAAATTAAGAACATAATCCCCTGTTAACTGCTGCCAGGGAGGTTATTATTTTCCTGAAGTATCTTGTAAGGTATTTGCATGCAGAGGAAACGATCAGTGTTGAACAACGTACTTTAATTTTTTCATGAAGTTAAAAGTAAATAAGGACACGGACGAGTAATTTATATGATCTTATCATTTTTTTGCTCCTACCAAATAAGGAAGTGAGGGAATTACATTGGTCCTCAATATCTAATTTTGTGTTGATCGTAATTAACATAAATTAATAATTTGCCGTTTGAAACAGTGCGTTGAGAACTTGTGACATTCTTCGTCTTTTATTTGCACTTACTTAATTGTTACTTCGTTTTTTGGAAATGTTGCACCATAGCATTGGCTCTCGGTCCCTATTTTTCCCTAAAGCGCTTTGTAGGGGTAACGTGCCCAGCTGTGGTGCATATAAGCTTTGAATGTAACTTTATCGACGTTTGCTGTATCCTACTGATGTGTCAAATAAATGGGTACCTTGGGCCTGGCTGTCCAACACAGCCATCAATCACAATCTTGATGTGTGCACGTTTTTGATTGAGTCGTGAAGGCAAAATTGGGTCCATGTCATCGCGGCCTTTCGAACTGAAAAAGAAAAATTATGAAATGTTAGTACTATCTATTCACAGGCATATAAAGCCTGTCAATCAACACGTTACAAATTACAACGAAAATGACATTTTGCGTTAACAAAACATCAATAGCAGTCACTAATCCGCGTCTCAAAAAAACAAATCCACCATATGCAAAACGTCGAAATCCACCCGACATCATCTACTAGTCCAAAAATGTTTTTTGGGCCTGTCCGGGAGTCGAAACCGGGACCTCTCGCACCCTAAGCGAGAATCATGCCACTAGACCAACAGTCCAAACTTGAAGAAATAGTTTTTGCTAAAGTCCTTAATCTGCTACTCCTCTGATTCGCTGGTAGTGTGGCACCTGTTCTGTGTCGTGTTGTGGTCAAGTCACTTACTATCCAGAGCTGGCTGCCTCTTCCGTGATACAGTTCTAACAGAAAATCAATTTCCTAGCCGAGTTTCATCAACATAATGAAATGTGATAAACTCTCAACCCCTTAACACATAAAAAATGCTTAAAGCTACCAAGTCTCCGTGGCGCAATCGGTTAGCGCGTTAGGCTGTTATACGAAAGGTTGGTGGTTCAAGCCCACCCGGGGATGTTTCGTTTTGCTTTAGTCAACAGAAAAATCATTCCAATGGTTATTATCATGTTGTTCTACTTAAGAATATGTTTAAAAGAAACTCGAGCTCCTTTTGGAACATTCAATGCCATTCTCCACTCCTTTCCCTTTTGTGTTACTTCTGACTTCTTGTGCGGCCGCTGATTAGATAATTTTAGGTGTGAATGATGAAGAAAAAATCAGAAAAAAGGAGTAAGCAGGTCTTAAAAGAAAAGTAGTGCCTAGAAATACTAAAGAATGTTTACTGAAGACGAGTCATGAGGCCAACGCATTGCCAAATTTTAAGATGCAAGTTGCAAATGCTCATTAGTAGTACAGTGACGCTATCGTAACTAGATAGTGAAAAAACATACTGCTGTTGCTTAGGGAATATCATTCAGAGAACTAATCATTTGATCAGCTTTTCCAAAATAGACTGGTACCCGTCATCTTCATAATGACTCTTAAATTCACAAAGAATTATAGTATGAAAGGCCTGTTGGTCTAGTGGCATGATTCTCGCTTTGGGTGCGAGAGGTCCCGGGTTCGACTCCCGGACAGGCCCTGTTAAGTGCTTTTTTAAATTGATTTCCAGAAAGTTATGCCGCCATATTGCTCTTTCAAGAGATGAAGCACTAATATATTTCTGGTAAAAAATGCCATTTAAGCTATGTCTCCACTGCTCTTTGTTTCTTGTGCAAAGCCCCAGCCGGCTAAGAGTAGCGAAAAGGGCTATGGGGACGAGAATGAGCGGCCGCATGCTTTTGTCTTGGCTATGGAGGTATATTTATGACAAAATTCAATACTCAGTAGTTGAAATAAAATCATCGAAATCAGGAATGCATCAATCCAAAGTAGGATGGCAACAAGCCGATTCTGTAAATACCCATTCTGCAAAAGGGCAAAACGCCAGAAGGCAAAACCCTAAAATGCATCATGCAAACAGGCATCACGCAAAGAGGCAAAAAGCAAACAGTCATAACGCAGAGAGGCATCACGCAAAGAGGCATAACGCAAAGACGCAAAACGCAAAGAGGCAAAACGCAAATAGGCATCACGCAAACTGGCGTCACGCAAGCAGGCATCGCGCCAACAGACATAACGCAAAAAGGCCTTACGGAAACAGGCAAAACGCGAAGAGGCAAAAGGCGAAGAGGCAATACGCAAATGGGCATAACGTCCAAAGAGCCTGCGCGTTATAAGTCAGCGGTGACCGAACTGCCCAACTTCTGTGGATCGCAAAATGTTCGCAAGCCTCTGTGTTTTCACTCTTGAACGAGGCGATTCGCCTTCTTAGCGACCAACAACCGGATCAGCCAGTGTCAAATACCGTTCAACCGACAAAGAGTAAGAATTCGGGTTCAAATTAGGTGTAGCAGACGTTGACATGTAAAAGCACATGCACTCGGGCGTATTATTTTGCACTGCCGAGACAAAATAAAACACTGGTAGTACAGACGCTGTACTTTTATGGTAAACGAAAAAAAATATATATGCTTGTTTGCGTGATGCCTCTTTCCGTTATGCCTCCTTGCGTGATGCCTCTTTGCGTGATGCCTGCTTGCGTTATGCCTCTTTGCGTGATGCCTGCTTGCGTTATGCCTTTTTGCGTTATGCCTGTTTGCGTGATGCCTGTTTGCGTTTTGCCTGTTTGCGTTATGCCTGTTTGCGTGATGCCTCTCTGCGGTATGCCTCTTTGCGTTTTGCCTCTTTGTGTGATGCCTGTTTGTATGATGCCTTTTAGGGTTTTGCCTTCTGTCGCTTTCTGTATGGCCGGAGGCCCTGCCATTTTTTGGGCCGAAATCCATTGTTTCGTGTTTTTATAAGCGTCGCTGGGTTTTCTCGTAAAATGCCAGTTTGTGTTCGGAGGCCATTTTGGTCCCTCGAGGCTTCTTCTTCGTTTGTTGGTCACCCAACTAGCTGTCGTAAAGTTAAGCCGTGTGAGTCACCCATCCAGTTTGGGTACCCGCACTTTTGTGCTTAACTTTTACAGATGCCGCTCGAAAATGTGGATCGTCCGTTGACCTTGATTGCGTTCCTGCCCGACGACCTTCATAAGAAGGTCAAGCATGAAGATATTGTCGTCAAGCTGATGGCGAAGCTTTCCACTGATGATGTACAGTGCATCCAGTTTATGCCCAATGGGTATGTTCGTGTGACGTTCACGTCCATGGAGGCCCGTAGTGAAGCCCTATTGTCTGGAATCTTTTATGATTCCCTTCGACTTCGTGTGTTTGAAGCCCAGCCTGCTGTCTTCAACGTGTATGTTCACCACCTGCCGTTCTCGAACATGAACACCGTGAGAAAGCAGGAAAAGCTTGACTGTGTAAAACAGAATTTTCGCTACACTGAATGGCAAGAAAATGTTTGGGACCCCGGGATCGATCCTGGTACTTCACGGCCGCATGCAAAGCGGGCGCTCTACCATTTGAGCTAATTCCCCAGATTACGGTTGAAACAGAGATAACACTGGCCCAAAAGAGAATATTAAAGGGCGTTTTTTCTTTACCCAAAATTCAGAAATAAGAATGGTTGGTACAGAATACTTTGAATAATTCGGATTTCCTGCATTAAAAAAAACGCCTGTAGAGAGGGTGGGTACAAAACGAAGACCGAAGACCTAAGACCCAAAAACGAAGACCCCTTCAAAGTCGTCTTGAAATCGCTTGAAAAAGGTTCAAACATGATCCTCGAAACAAGGAACAACAAAATATGCGGTTTTCAGCGAATTTGACCGGGGTCTTCGTTTTGTACATAACCCTACCAAATGTACAAAACGAAGACCCCTTCAAAATCGTTTTGAAATCACTTTCAAAAGGCTCACACATGATTCTCGACCGAAGCAGAAACAAGGAGCACATCGATTTGCAGTTATCAACGAATTTGACCGGGGTCTTCGTTTTGTACATAACCCTGCCAAATGTACAAAACGAAGACCCCTTTAAAATCGTCTTTAAAATCTCTCAAGCTTTCTCGGTTTCTCATGGATGGCCCGTTAGCGCAGTCGGCAGCGCATGGTGCGCATGGTGCGCATGGTGCCAAGGTCGTGAGTTCGATCCTCACACGGACCACGAAAATAACCTTTTTTCCCTTTCACGTAAAAGAGTTTTATTTTAAAAAATGAACAATTTTAAGGGAAATAAATTTCAGTCACCAAACATGGACGGAGAGTGATGGAAGTCTCCTTTTTATTCAAAAACAAATAATAATAATAATCTATGTTTGTAAAACAAGGTTGTATTTATAATCTCATCTAAAAAATACAAGACCTGGAATAACTCAATATTCTCTTCTGGGTCAGTGTTATCCCTGTTTTAGAGCGGTTTTGCTTAACTAGTAACTATTTATAATACATATTTAACAACTCGTATTTATGGGTTCAAACAGGCATTTACCAGGGGACATTTTTTTACCTAACTGATAATTACTGATGATTGACGAAAAACACGAAACTTCAAGTCTGGCCTGTTGGTCTAGTGGTATGATTCTCGCTTCGGGTGCGAGAGGTCCCGGGTTCGACTCCCAGACAGGCCCCATTAAATACTATTTTGAGTTCCAGGATGGTTTTTTTGACGTCACGGCGGTTATATCGTTATTACAAAATGTAATTTGTGATGATCTCAAATTAGCATAAATTACTATTTTGCCGGCACGGACCATAGGGCTCGGTACGGGTTTGAGGTTCCGCAATGTATAGTGGGATTTGAGTTTGTAATCGGTGACAGTTGGCGAGGTGAGGCATTCTACGGCCAGCCTTTGCGTGTTTAGGTTAAGTTTGGTTTTCTTTTAATAATATCATCAGTTGTAATCCACTGTTGTACGTTTATTTAATTCTGTTATTGTTATTATATCGCTGTATAAAGCCTTAGGTTTATTTTTCTACAGTACTGATGTTAAATAAGGATACCCTAAAACCCCAAGGGTTGCACCACTGCCTTGGTCGGAGGTACACGTTCCCAATTTTCTCCACTTGCTGGTTTTAGGGTTTTCGTGTCCGGCTTTGGTGCACTTAGTACTTGTCTTTTATTCATAGCTTGTATTATAGCGGAGCTCCCGCGGGCGCCGAAGGCGCCCGCGGGCGGAGTTCCATACCCATAGAAAATGGGAAATCCATCAAGCCAAGGAAATTTGGTGGTCGCCCGCGTCCGTCCGTCCGTCCGGCACCATCAATTTGCAGAGTTTGTTTTCCACCGTGAGTTTTGTTTGCCGTAGCCTGAGTTCATTTTGTTTACTGTGTTTAGCAGCGAGATTAATTAGTTTGTTTTGCCGTATTTTTGTTTTTGCCTTGAGTTATTTTTTTTATGCCCTAACTGTTTTGCAGTAAATCAAAGCAAGACCAAGGTTCTTTTTTACATTGAATAAGTCATAAAGGTTTATTAACATAGTGTACAGTAAACGTTGTATGAAGTTTTACTAAGATTTGTTGTTGCGCCCACGTGCGTACGTGAGGAGCCCAATAAAGTGCACTCGTCAATTTTAATTTTAGAACCTGTCATAGGCAAAAATTTAGAAGGATTAATCTCGAAATATATTGACATCGCCTTCGTCAAAAAACCATGAGAGGCTTTTACATGTAAGATATTAAGTTTAACCATGAGCGATTAAAAATTAATTTATTTTGAACCCTTATGGGCCACTGTATAAGCTTACAAATGGTGTGGCTACCTGTATTTGTTAACACTGTAATTAAATTGGGAAAAAAATAATAAATGGGAGCTCCGCTTTTAGGCCTGCCTAAATCTATATATTATGTTGAGATGGAATAAACGGGACGGTGGCTTGGCTGGCCAACGCAGCCAATTTAATCACTGTCTTGTGTGTCCGGATGTGTAGAGGAGGCAAAATGATGAAAGAGTAACATTAATCTGGAACAAAAAACGTAATTTTTATGCAAAAAGTCACAATAGCCTTGTAGACTAAAATACTCCTTTACCATTTTTATAATTTTATTTTTTTTCTGAAACTAGTTCTTTCGAGAACAGAAAGGAAATAAATAAGATAGATCACGTCTGATCCTCTTAGAAAAATGAAATTTAACGAAAGGTTATTATTGTACATGTAGAAAATACTTGTTGAGATGCAAAGGTTATAAAAATAGTTCCCAGTGGGTACATGAGTCTAATGCGTCATGGACTGTTAGTACGGTGGAAATATGTTGAAGTAGTTTCGGTATTTACGGCATAGAGCAAGAGGTGTAATAGAGGTTTGGTAGTAAGAGTGGTTCAGAAGAAGTCGATAATATTTGTTCTCTTAAGTATATATATTTAGAAAGTTGACGAAATGTTACATTTGAAATAGGAAACACATGTTACTTAGGGTTTGAGTTCATCGATTCCTGTTAAAAGATTAGTGTCCAACTAAATTTTTTGCAGGCATGAAAAAAATTGTCTGCAGGAAGATGACACCGGAAAAAAAAATGTTTTCACAGACAACGATACAGAAAAAAAATTGTCTGTCTTGGAAAAATGTTCATCCCCCATCTTCCAAAAGAATAATGGTCCGCCCCATAGATAGACAAGATACAGCCGCTTATTCAGTATTCTTAATATCCTAAATCCCATCAAAATAAGCCAAAATATAATTTTTTTCAATTTCTTTGCAATTTATGCAATACTGCTCAACAAAGATTTCAATTTCCTTAGACGTTTCGACACAGGAGAGCAAAGAAAACATTGCGTGCAGAATGTAATTTAATTAGGCGAAATATTTTCACGTCTATTAAACACTGCAAGCAGTTGAATGAAAGAGTTGTTTTCATGACTGAGAACAGCTTTCGAATAGTCAATACATGGAAATAACAATCAGATTTGAATTCAATAACTATTAAAGCGAGTTTTCATTCTGTCTTAACTACTTTTTGGCAAGTTGCAATGTTTATGCAAATTTCGCCCGAAATGTAATTTGATTACACTGTCTTGTTTTCAAGCTTGACTGGTGGAAACAAAACTCTTTTTAATGAAAGTTGCATTCTGTGAATGAAATCCTACTTCAGTTGAATTGAACAATTCAATTGCTGACTACAATCTTATTTAATTTTCCATTTTTTTTTCAAAGCTATTTTTTGTTTATGAACACAAATTTCAGTTCCGGATTTTTTTCATCGAAATATGTCCATTTCACGTTGCGTTTCCCAGGGAATATAAAAAAACATGCAGCTGGAAGCAGAACATCTTAAGTGGCTTCACATTTGAAAACGTGGATTCATATTATTTTGCAGTGTAAAACATTTATTCCAATTACATACATGACAATTTCTTTTACAAGTGCGTGTCGTCCTCGAGCTCCGTTCGACCGTTGCTTCGTTAACAACATCCTTGCTTCCTGATTGGATTACGATCACCGCACCAAGCCCGCAATGAGGCGGGCTATTGTTTAAGCACAATTACACCAAACGATTATCGATCCCGAACCATTCCCAGGGGATTGCTAACAGCTTTTTTTTCCACTACATAGAGCCTGAAGCGCATGCGCATTAGACTCAAAAACGAATTGGAGAATCTGGGTATTTATCCGAGTGCTCTAACATTTAAGTGAATCCCCCAGACACGCCTGCTGTCTATTGCAAGTTGTTAAGAAACTTGGAAAAATGTCCATTTATGTCACTGGAATAAATTTAAACTGACTTCTCTACGAAAGAAGCTCTTTCGTAAAAAATGTTAACACTTACTGCAGGAAAACACGATAATTTACAGAAAGTTCTGGCACTGAGATGATACATCCGTAACACCAAGTTTCGTCTTTTGTTCACAACCACGTAGAGATATCCAACATTGTGCTTTGCTTGGCGCGATGTAACAGACGATTTTTCTTTCCATTCAAAGTCGAAAATGGCGAAAAACAGCAGTAACACTGGTTGGAATAAAGGACGCTCCAAACACAAGATTAACTGAGCGACATTTTCAAGATCTGTCTGGGTATGCTGCTTTCAGGCGTAAGTGCACTTCTGAGGTAAAACACTCTTACAATTTTACTGTAGCAAAAGCTGATAAGGAAAGGAAAGGAAAACAAAAATGATGTAAATCGGTATGCGAGTTAACTCCGCTTAATCGCTGTATGTATGTAGGCAAGCCGCCGTCTTGAAGCAGTAGTCTGTATGAAAAAACAATAGAATGTTTAATGTAACAGACGAAATCCATATTCCGATTATTACGTATCGAACCTTTTTTTCACGTTAGCTGCAACATCTTCAGAAGTCTTCGCATGGCGTTATAACGCTCTATTGTAAAATTGTAAGCTTAAATATGGAGGCAACTGTCGGTGTGAGAGGAACATTGAAGCTGACAAAGAATGTACAAAGAGCAGTTCTGACCACTCCATCTGCATGGAAGTTAGTACCGTCATTAGTGGGATGAGGGGAAAACAGTAAAACAGCAAACTCCTAATGTAGGCGGCTGCCAGAATAGCCAAGAAATAATTTTGCTCAGTGTGAACTGTCTGAGTTCTCTTGATTATTAACAGGACTGAAATGTTTCTAGCGATTCCTGCTCCAACTACAACAGTAGTAGCAGCAGTAGGTAGTTTGACACTTGTTGAGTACTAGTGAATAGTGCACCGTTAGATAGGTACCTGTCGTCTTCTTGTTTTACTATGGAATCGTAGTTGTTTTGTTACAAAACTAAACGAAGTGCATGGACATGAACTCTTGGCTATTAGCAGGACACTGTACTCGCTTTCATCATTTCGGCTAAAATGAGAACTACGCGCTTATGTAAAGAAAGAAAGAAAGGTATGAACGCGTTTTTCGAGCCACTGTTACAGTTTTTGGGTGCAATTGATAGTTATATAATTTTAAAAAGGGAAAAGGCAGGTGCGTTACATCCCTTAAACTAATGTTTAATTAAATGTTATAAGTCGTGATCTGGGAATTAGCTCAAATGGTAGAGCGCCCGCTTAGCATGCGGCAAGTTCCTGGATCGATACCAGGATTCTCCATGTTGCCACAGGATTGCTATAATTTTGATTAATCGTTTCTGGACGACTTATCAATTCGAAATGTTTCAACATTTTTTGTTTTTTGTCGATTAAGTTTTAAATTCAATTGGGCATGCTTTGCTGCAGTTGCTTCAAGATTTAGTGAGAAATAAATGACTTGTAAAATTCTTCCCATTAACATATGGAAATAAGTTTTTTTGTAATTTCAGGTACAGGTACAGCCAGTTCCACAACTTCCGTTTATTGGTGAGATCCCCCACAACCTTTCTCGTATTTTTCGCTCGCCTTTTGTACGACTATTTTGCAGAATGCAAAATAGGAGTTAAGCGAGCGAGCGAATTCACTCGATCGATCCTTCTTTCCTTCCTTGGGTCGTAATTCCGCTGACCAAGGCATAGCTTTTGTTGTACTTGCAATTATTAGGAAATGAACGCGGGCTCCGGCAAAGCAAGCATGTGTTTTAATAACATGATGCATGCAATGCATCAATATTGAGCAAAATAATAATTAGCTTCTTGGGAGAAAAAAAGAAAGAAAAAACACGTCGGAGGGAAAAAAAGAAAAGAAAAGAAAAGAAAAGAAAAGAAAAGAAAAGAAAAGAAAAAAGATCGTGCGAGTGCCCGCTCGTGTGTTGAACTCTCGCCCTCCCTGTTTTCCAATACAGTATACCAACGCATTGACCTATCTTAACACATAGGTGTTAAGATAGACATCTAGGGCGTTACTACACTACGGAAACGACGGTAAGTGGAATCAGGCCAATCTTCTTGTATCCTATAAATATTTCGTTTTTTGTAAGTCTATTCTTCCCCATTGCGGCAATAATTCGTTTTGTCAGTTTCAAGAAAATTAAGAAGCGAAGAGGCGGACAGGGAGATAACGAGATATATTAAAATAGCCGTAATTAGCTTTCTTAACAAGAAACCCTGTGGGTTCAAAGATGGGACTTGGAAAGTGAGTTCTAAAAAATTAAAATTTCACTGCTTTTTGTAAGATACGTAAGGTTCAAAATATATAAAAAAAGATTTATTAAAAGGCACCGATGGGATTTGAGCCCATGACCTCCTGTTTACTAGACAGGCGCTCTAACCAACTGAGCTACGGCGCCATATGAATTAAGCTCTCTGAAGACTTATTCATAGATGTCAAAGGCTTTGATTCATTGACCGGTCCAGTCCAAGCGAATTATGAGCCGCTAAAAGAGGCTGTTCCTTTTTATGGCCTCGCCACACGAATTGAGTCTGGCTGACCGATCAAACCACTTACAATCACATCCAGAAAAGCCTCTGTTAACCAGGGTATAGAAACATTTTCATAAAGTTTAAAGTAAATTAGGATACGGACGAGAAATTTATATGGTCATATCTAATTTGTGTTGATCGCAATTAATATAAATTAATAGTTACTTTGCCCTTTGAAAGAATGCGTTGAGAATTTATGGCCTTCTTCGTCTTTTATTTGCACTTACTTAATTTTTACTTCGTTTTTTTGGAAATGTTCCACCATAGCATCGGTTCTCGGTCACTATTTTTCCCTGTAGCGGTTTGTAGGGGTAACGTCGAGTAGTCCAGTACCTCTTGTGAACCTCTAATTTCAGAGGCATTCTAAAACAATATTGCCCATTGTCTTCAGGGATAGAGGCATTGTTTGTGCCCTTTGTCCTATTGTTCTTATGACCAATCATGTGAGATGTTCAATGAGGTGCTGGTCGACTCGTAACGTGCCCAGCTGTGGTGCATATAAGCTTTCGATGTAACTTTATCCATGTTTGCTGTATCCTACTGATGTGTCAAATAAATGCATATCTTGGGCCTGGCTGTCCAACACGCCCATACATTACAATCTTGATGTGTGCACGTGTTTGATTGTGTTGTGAAGGCAAAATTGGGTCCATCTTATCGCCACCTTTCGAACTGAAAAAGGAAAATTAAGAAATGTTAGTACTATCTATTCACAGGCATATAAAGCCTGTCAATCAAGACGTTACAAATTATTGAAAACGACAAATGCGTTAACAGCCACCATATGCAAAACGTCAAAATCAACACGACATCATCTCCTAGTCCAAAAAATGCTTTTTGGGCCTGTCCGGGAGTCGAACCCGGGACCTCTCGCACCCAAAGCGAGAATCATGCCACTAGACCAACAGGCCTTTCATACTATAAAGTTTTGAGAATAAAAGAGTAATTATGACGATGACGGGTACCAGTCTATTTCGGAAAAGCCGATCAAACGATTAATTCTCTGAATGATATCCCCTAAGCAACAGCAGTATGTTTTTTCATCTAGTTACGATAGTTACGATAGCGTCACGAAGACTTC
Source organism: Meandrina meandrites (assembly GCA_963693305.1). Lineage (NCBI taxonomy): Eukaryota > Metazoa > Cnidaria > Anthozoa > Scleractinia > Meandrinidae > Meandrina > Meandrina meandrites. The sequence continues at coordinate 36,593,753 of OY855910.1, forward strand.
TATCACTTTTCACTATACTAATATATAGATTTATGCAGGCCTAAAAGCGGAGCTCCCATTTATCATTTTTTTTGTTCGAGTAAATTACAGTGTTACCAAATAAGAAACCACACTATATTTCTAAGCTTACACCGAGGCCCATATAGGTGCAAAAAACCTCTCATGATTTTGTTGACGAAAGCGACGTCAATTTATTTCTTGGTTAACCCGTCTGAATTTCCCTGCCTTTAGTGGCAGGTTCTAAAATTGAAATTGACGAGTGCACTTTATTGGGTTCCTCACGTATGCACGTAGGCGCAAAACAAATCTTAGTAAAACTTTTTACAACGTTTACTGTACACTACAACGACAACAACAACAACAACAACACTTGCGCTTTATTTGCATGACCATAAAACATTACAGTATTGCAAAAGCATAACAATAATAATAACAATAACTATAATTACAATAAAATCTAATCAAATAATCAGTGATCAAGAATTTGATAACAATTTGTCTCTCATTTCAAAACAGGACGATATAAACTGCACTAATTAACCGCGCGGCCATGGGCCGAGGGCGGTTCTTGTTTTACACGGGATTTATTATTAACCGCGCGGCCATGGGCCGAGCGCGGTTCTTGCTTTACACGGGATTTATTATTATTATTTTTTTTATGTCGGTGACCAGACGCAAACCTCCACTCGGCCAAATCGTCATCGGGACTGAATCACGCAACCTGTGATGTTTATTCGCCAAAAGCTGTTGAAACATGAATGTACGGAAAATGTTGCGGATATTGTTTTCTTTATTGTGTATAAAGTATATTTTCTTTTGGTTTTATCGAAGCGTTCGATTCAAAGCGAATGTTGAATAAACTGAAAAAGGTATTACGTCAGCCATGGAATGCGCTGATGTTGCAGGTTTCACTTTCGTTACGTGACAAATAACATTGTGTTTCATTTGCATGTTTATGTCGGCAGAAGCGACGGTCATTAATTTAATTTGTTTCCTCTTCTGCGAGTATTTCTTGTGAGTTTAGGCAATCGAAGTGAATTCTTTGGCTATTTCCTTGAAGTGAGTTCAAATGTTTTAAAGGAAATGAAATATTTGCTTAAGTAAACAATTGAGCGTGCCCGAACGTGCAGGGGTTACGTCATTAGAAGGGAAAACCCCCAAGCTAAAGATAGCCGGGGAAAACGTAAACCTCGGATTGTGTGACTAACGTGACTACTTTGCTTGTCCTTTACTCATAATGCAAACAGATTAAATTTAACCGTGACTTTTGAGAAAGAAAGCTGTTAATTAGCCAAAAATATAAGCGCGGTTTTAAGTTGCTATAGCAACTTCTTGTTATTTTTTTTTTTGTCGGTGACTAGACGCAAACCTCCACTCGGCCAAATCGTGATCGGGACTGAATCACGCAACCTATGATGTTTATTCGCCAAAAGCTGTTGAAACATGAATGTACGGAAAATGTTGCGGATATTGTTTTCTTTATTGTGTATAAAGTATATTTTCTTTTGGTTTTATCGAAGCGTTCGATTCAAAGCGAATGTTGAATACACTGAAAAAGGTATTACGTCAGCCATGGAATGCGCTGATGTTGCAGGTTTCACTTTCGTTACGTGACAAATAACATTGTGTTTCATTTGCATGTTTATGTCGGCAGAAGCGACGGTCATTAATTTAATTTGTTTCCTCTTCTGCGAGTATTTCTTGTGGGTTTAGGCAATCGAAGTGAATTCTTTGGCTATTTCCTTGAAGTGAGTTGAAATATTTGAAAGGAAATGAAATATTTGCTTAAGTAAACAATTGAGCGTGCCCGAACGTGCAGGGGTTACGTCATTAGAAGGGAAAAATCCCCAAGCTAAAGATAGCCGGGGAAAACGTAGACCTCGGATTGTGTGACTAACGGGACTACTTTGCTAATCCTTTACTCATAAGGCAAACATATTAAATTTAACCGTGACTTTCGAGAAAGAAAGCTGTTAATTAGCCAAAAATATAAGCGCGGTTTTAAGTTGCTATAGCAACTTCTTGTTGCATATTAACATAATAGTCACTGGAGTTCATTAATTGCACAATCAAGGCTGAAATTGATAACTGTTTGGGATTCGAAATTACATGATCGATTTTACTGAAAAAGTTGTCTCTAAGTGATGAATATCTTGGGCAATGAAATAGTAAATGGGTTTCATCTTCAACATTATGCCCACAAATAGTGCATAGTCTGTCACTTCTGGGGATGTTGTTATATCTTCCTGTTTCAATCAGGAGTTTGTGATTACTTATTCTAAGTTTTACAAGTGTTTTTCGATTAGGATTTTTTCTAGTCAAATCTAAATAGGGCGAAGGTGTATAACTGTCTTTAAAATTATTATAAAGTTCTAGTTTTTGAGAATTACAAAGGGAATGTTTCCAATAGGCGATATATTTCTTTTTCATTTGATCTACAAGGTATGTTATCTTGGTGTCATCTAAAGTGTCATGATTAAAGTTAAAGGAAATGTCATAATAATTGAGCATATTTATAAGATTGGAATAGAAACTATTTTTAACATTACCATTACCATTACACTAATTCGTAATACACCTCTAGGACCTCTATGAGTTATTCAATGTAAAAAGAACCGTGACCTTGTTTTTATTACTACAAAACTATCAGAGCAAGAAAATCAACTCGAGGCAAAAACAGAAAACAAAGTGAACTCGCTGCTTAACACATAGTAAACAAATGAACTCACGCCACGGCAAACTGAGAAAATCACGGCGGCAAAACAAACTCTGCAAATTGATGGTGCTGGCTATGTAAGTCATTTTAAAGTTTGTGATTTGGAAAGTGGTGCACGCTAACTTAGAATAAGCTTACAATGTTGTTTTGAACTGTCTTTTTTCGTTGCGGTTTGGTTGCATGATTTACTAATTCTGTTTTATCGTACGCGTTGCTATTAAAATGCCTAAGAGAATTTTATGTAGAGAACTGAATGAATTTTCTTCATTTCTGGTAAGTAAATATGCGGTAGGTTAAGTCTGAACCCACTCAGCCTAGCACAGGTAACTCGCAACGAAACCGGCAAATTCAACACACTCACTAATAAGCAGAGATAAGAGAAACAAAACAAATGCAAGCGAGCCGAAATCGTGATTTTGATCCGTGAAGCTAAATAATTTGTTTTCAAAATCCAATAATGAACATCACAGTTAACCCCACTAACTAAAACTGAAAGTAATTAGTCTAAACAAAATATTTACTAAACAAAATTAATGTGTAAAATGTATAAACATGAACAGGCTTGATAAATATTTACGTGAAGATCTGAAAACCGACACAACTTCAAATTCATTCATTAATGAAGTATAATTCTCTCAATATAAAATTAGGCTTATGCTTAGTGCATACATTTACGTTTGTTACCTCATTATTGAAGAAGGCTTATAAATTCTGCATGGCAAAGTTTTCAAACCAGCCCAATAATATCGGACACGAACACGGCAGTCTCGTTACAAGCTTAGTCCAACACCAGCGACATATTTATTATATGAATTATCACCGAACAACAATTTCTTTCTTTCCATCGGTGTAGCCTTTAACAGTCTTTTATCCTTCACTTCAGTGAACTTGATCGGCTCTGAATTCACTTTTGTTTGAGCTCAATTCAGTGATATTCAGCCTTGCTCAGCCGCAGGTCGAACCCTGGACATCGCGCTCTTTTTGACTTGCTATCCAGTATACCATTTTCAAATCGGCAATTATTTCGGATCTTCCCGTTAAGAGGTTGTCCTAAATCATTTGGCATAAGTTTCCATGATGTACATGAGTAAATAAAGCGAGAAATACTCACGAAAATTGATGTTCGCCAGCAGCTTTCTTCGCATCTTTCATTCAGCTTTAAAGGTGAACAGCGTACCAAAGATTTACCGCCTTTTCGAACAATCGCTTCGTTTAAGTTGAAATGAAATGTCCAGATCATTTATTTAACATGAGAAAAAAACTAAACTAAATATATCTAAAATAGATTAAGCCAAGCCTAAAAGCAGAGCTTCTGGGTTATTTACCTTGCCCTTTATTTAAATCTGAATTTACGCGATGATAAAATTATCAGGCTAAGTGAGGCTAACTGAAAACTGAGTACTTGAGCCCGCGATCAATTGGAAAACCATTACCTGGTCAGCGGTCAAAAAACTTCCAAAAAAGACGTCACCTCGATTAGCTCTACACCTGAGCCCGCGATATGGTCATGTGATACTGGTCAGCGGAGATACCTTGCTTTGACAGCTCTCAATTGACCATGACATGGAAGTTCAATATCAAAGATTTAACAGTAACCTTAACAGTAACCAAAGCGGTAATTGTCCTGTGACTCCCCTCCCCCTCCCCCAGAGTCTGTACGGACGGACGGACGGACGTACGGTCACGTGATCACCAAATTTTCTCGGCTTGGTGGTTTACCAAATTTTCTTACCCATGGTGCTCCGCTGGCGCGCTTCGCGCGCTGGAGCTCCGCTACTAATGTGCATTTGCAACTTGCATCTTAAAATTTGGCAATGCGTTCGGCCTCACGACTCGTCTCAAGAAAACATTCTTTTTAAATATTTCTAGGTGCTACTTTTCTTTCAAGACCTGCTTCCTCCTTTTTTCTCATTTTTTTCTTCATCATTCACACGTAAAATGATCAAATCAGCGACCGTACAAGAAGTCAGAAGTAACACAAAAGGGAAAAAAGTGGAGAATGGCATTGAATGTTCGAAAAGGAGCTCGAGTTTCTTTTAAAAATATTCTTAATTATACAACAACCAAGTTACTGCGCGCATTGTGATTGGCTGATGCCTGTCATCTATTAGAGTACAGATGTACAGATGACGTCACTGCGTGGTGTTACTCGCGCGCGTGATCAGAGTTCATAGTCCAAGTCAGTCTTCTCGGCAAAGTTTTTCAAAACTTGCAGCGAAAACAACAAGAGAAAATTCAGCTTAATTATAAATCTACATCGAGGAACAATCCGCCAAATACTCTACACCTTTCGAGACATTTAACTGGGCTAAACAAGCTTAAAGTAGACAGTGACTGACTTGAAAAATATTTATCGAATGCTGCAAGTGTTTGTCCGATGCTCGAGCAGTTTGAAGACACTACGGGAAATCCATGAATGGCAGTTTAACGCCGTTGAACGCTTACCTTTAGTCAAAGCTTGCAGAGTACAAATGGAATAAAGGTCAGTTTCTTTTGTTGACATTTCATTTTTCCTTCGTATTGCGTATTTTAAAATTAAAATATCTGTTCGGATGGAAGGTCGCCTAAAAATTTCGAAATTTTTTTCCCAGCGACGCTCTAGACTTCTCAAATTTTTTTCGGAAAACCATAAAGTTTCCCTAGAATTTTCGGAATTGATGTGCTCACTTTAATCATGTCCCATAATTTTCGGACGGTTTTGTTTGTTCTCTAAAATTTTCGTTTGGCTTAATTATTCCAAAAGCTGCTAAAAGTTTCGGTGAGCATTAGAGGTAATCAGGAATGTACGTGAACCTAATGAAAGATAAAGGCAATTGAGGTGATTGAGCTCGGCATTAGCCTACTTATCAGATTATTGGAGAAGTTATTTTTGTTTTTTGTGGTCTAATTAGCGGTCAAATTTAGGGCCACGACCCCGTACTCGATCCTGTCGTATAATTTACACCCCCTAACGCTTTCGGATGAATAGGTTTAACGCCTATAATATTCGGATAAACATTTATATTGCCTAGTATTTTCGCGAAATTTCGATAGGCACACGTATAACGAAAATCTTCCCCTAAAATTTTCTAGTGAAAATATGGTCTCTCAGTGTCCTCGAACTTTCGACAAGATCCATCAGGATAGCTAAAACTTTCGGATGACTCAAAAAAGGACCCTAGAATTTTCGAAACGACGAAAGTTCCCCTTAAATATCCGAACAGATAAATATTTTTTAGGGCATCTCCAAATTAACTAAAAAGCCTTCTAGAACATAGAGAAATCCATTTACGACACTTCTGACGTCCTTGGAAAGATTCGGTCGTTGGGTGCCCCTGGTGATTACGGAAAACTATCTCGAAATGAAAACAACTGCAACCTAGGCTCACCGGTGACGGCGCTTTAGCGATACTGAAGTGTACAGAAGTCTTGTTATTGTATAAAACAAATAGATTCCATTTTGCCTAGTGCGTCTGTTCAGTTATAGATCACAGAAGACGTCAAAATGTGGTAAGAAAATCAGTGACCCACTCGCCTAGCGGCTCGTGGGCCACTTTTTTGTTCTTACCACATTTTGACGTCATCTGTGATCTATAACTGAACAGACGCACGGCAAAATGGAATCTATTTGTTAAGTAGAACAACATGATGATAACTATTGGAATGATTTTTCTGTTGACTAAAGCAGAACGAAACGTCCCCGGGTGGGCTTGAACCACCAACCTTTCGGTTAACAGCGGAACGCGCTAACCGATTGCGCCACGGAGACTTGTTGGTATCTTTGAGCATTTTTTTTATGTGATAAGGGGTTGAGAGTTCATTATGTTGATGAAACTGGGCTAGGAAATTTATTTTCTGTTAGAACTGTATCACGGAAAGGGGCAGTCAGCTCTGGATAGTAAGTGACTTGACCATAACACGACGCAGAACAGGTGTCACACTACCAGCTAATCAGAGGAGTAGCAGATTAAGGACTTTATCGAAAATTACTATGTCAAGTTTGGCCTGTTGGTCTAGTGGCATGATTCTCGCTTTGGGTGCGAGAGGTCCCGGGTTCGACTCCCGGACAGGCCCTGTTAAATACTTTTTTTCAATTGATTTCCACAAAGTTATGCCGCCATTGCTCTTTCAAGAGATGAGGCACTAATATATTTCTGGTAAAAAAAAAATCAATTTAATTTTTTATGCAAAGAGTCGCAATAGCCTTCGAGACTACAATACTCCTTTTCCTGTTGTCTATTGCAACTTGTGAAAATAAAATTACTTGGAAAATGTCCATGTATGTCACTGGAACAAATTTCAAGTACGTACTCTACGAAAGAGTTTTTTCCTTAAAAAGAGAACAAGCTAATTTTAAGAAAGATCTGTCGCTAAGAACTGCCTACTTTCGTCTTTTTGTTTGCCTAACCGTGTGGAGAAATCCAACATGGCCTTTGTTGGCTCGATGTAACAGATTGGTTTTCGTTCCATTCCTGATAAAAATACACATTCGGAATTCAAAAATGAAAAGAAATTATGCATAAGAATACTAGTCTTTTGTGGTTGGGCCAGTTTCAATAGACCTCTATGGCGGAACCGCGGAGTGTCCAGATACGAATTATTTTAACAAAAAGAATTAAATTTGTTTTAACAAAAAAAAAAGACTTAAACCATCCCAAAACTTCTATTCACTAACAAAACGCTCTCATAGAAATATAGAAAAGTAAAATAGGGAATTGTGGTCCGTGTGAGGCTTGAACTCACGACCTTGGCGTTATCAGCACCACGCTCTACCGACTGAACTAACGGACCAGACGCTGATAGGTGTGTCGTGAAATTATTTATATCAGGTGCGAACTCCAAGAAGGCTTTGTATTTTGTTTACAATGCTTCAGGGAAATAGCGGGTGGTGAATCAAATACATACTAGCAGGCGTATGATCAGATGTTTTAATTCGTAAAGTCAAAAAATAGGGTAGCGGTTAATAAGGTATTGATCCCGGTCGTACTTCCTTTGTGCAAAGCAAGTGCTCTACCATCTGATCAGTCTTCCTCTTCATTGAAGGCAAAGAGAGCAAACGACCTCAATCCTTTGTTTCAGCAAAGAGGCGCATGCTCTACACAGTGGCTGCACTGCAAAGTTTTTTCCCTTAAACTCGTACCAAGAGTCATTGTTTCTTTCTGCGCAAGCCTGACCGAACAAGCAACTCTCGAAAGTTCTGTTTTGATTGGTTTTAAACAGTAGTATTACAAACACTCGCCATCAAACCGCAAGTGTTGACGCGTTCGTATTTCCTTGGGGTGACGTATTCGTCGCCCACAAGGAAGAGTATACCCTTGGGAGTTTACGAGAACTGACTGATCAATCCACGGAGTGGAATTAAGCCCACTACAGTACTTCTATTTGCAAAATAATCGTAAAAAGCAGTACCCAGCATACGTACCTGGCGGGATACGCGATCGTGTGATATTTTTAGGGGCCGCATGCTTTTGTCTTGGCCGCTAAGTCGCGAGGGGATTGGTGTGAAGTCGAGTAAGCTGGCAGGATTGGCGAGCGAGTGATATTTTAGGCGGCGTGCATAACCTTGAACACGGGGGAATTAGCTCAAATGGTAGAGCGCCCGCTTAGCATGCGGGAGGTACCGGGATCGACACCCGGATTCTCCATTTTCTCCTTTTTTTATATGCAGCGAGTAATCAGAACTCTTCAGCAAGCACAAACAGCACGACAAGAAGCACAATTTTACAATGCATACAAGGCATAATTAACCAGTGTTTCAATTTCCAAGGAGAAATAAAGCCTCCATGTTGAGAACTTCTAACCATCCTTTTTTTCAACATCCGCTTTTAGAATTTTTTTCGTTTTTCAATGCCCTGCAAAGGCGTTAACGTCGTTTGAAGGGCTCTAAAAAGCAGGCATAAGCGGGAAAAGGACAAAATAATGAAAAATAATTATTTCATGGCAAGAAAAAGATCAATTAGGCGGGTTTTTGGAGTGCCGGCGATAAAGATATTTTATGAGAACAGTATCCCTGGCTTGTACCGGCGGATATGTACTGGTTTGAGTACAAAACTCTAAATTTGGAGAATCCGGGTATCGATCCCGGTACATCCCGCATGCGAAGCGGGCGCTCTACCATTTGAGCTAATTCCCCGTGTATACACTTGTAGCGTTTGGGAGGAAATAGATCGCTTAATTTAACACCAAAAATCCCAACACATCAAAGCTAAATCCCGACACAACTGATAGCCTTTTCACAACAAGACTACACCGTAAAAAAAAAACAATTTTTTCTTTGTTTTTTCCCTTTAAACACTTCAGCTTGATAATTCCAAAGCATCATAATTCCAATTAGAATTAGTCAGGGTGTAACAAAAAAGAAGGAAATTATTGGAGAATCCGGGTATCGACGCGTTCATACCTTTCTTTGTTTCTTTACATAAGGGCGTAGTTCTCCTAGCCGACCTAATGAAAGGGAGTACATTCTCCCGACTCAATACCGCTAAATCCCGACACAACTGACAGTCTTTTCACAACAACACAACACCGTAAAAAAAAAAAAATTCTTTGTTTTTTTCCTCCTTTAAACACTTCAGCTTGATAATTCCAAATCAATGTTTGATCATCATAATTTCAATTAGAATTAGTCGGTGTGTAACAAAAAAGGAGGAAATTATTGGAGAATCCGGGTATCGATCCCGGTACTTCCCGCATGCAAAGCGGGCACTCTACCATTTGAGCTAATCCCCCAAGACATTCGTTTATACACCTAATGACGAGCCCATCCGTTACTACAAGTAGCCTGCGTTGCAGAAAAACTAAACCCCGATATACCAAGGCCACAGATAAGTTCGGCTGTAACTAATTCCTTACGTTGTAAGAATAGTTTATTTCTTAATTCCTTCCATGCATATGACAGTGAACAGAATCATTCCAGAGTGATGAACGGATTATCGACAGGAAAAGTGAATCCACTCAACTCATTCTCTTGTGTTACAGTTAGTCTTCCAACAAGAATTCTTAGAAATTTTTTAACTTCCTTTAATTTATGTTAATAGCCGTTAATTGGCTTTAATATAGAAGATTTTTATTACTGGAAAACCAAAAAAATGTCACAGTCCATATTTCTAAATCATTCGTTTTGTTGCCGTTAAGGTGGCTTCACACGGTAATAACATATGATGTGGCGCACGCTAGTGTTATACTTTGAAATTTGGTTTTGGCATTCGTTATCGCTCCCAATTCACACAAACCTATCAAGTGCGATAAGCAACGATAATGTAAAGTGGTCTACAACCATCTCTGTTAAAATATTGTGTTTAAGCAAAGTTAATAGAGGGAAATGGTTATGAGGCCCGGCAAATATGAGCAAAGAAAGAGTCGTTTCAAATTAAGCTTTAATATAAGACAATCTCTTGTCCTCGGTAACAAAACAAGAGCGGTCGATATTTGAATATTTGTAGATCAGTTGAGATAGTGCATATCGAAATATACATGTATGCGGATACGGTATATTCCTCGCCGGCGCTCCGTTGAATGCATGTTTTATAAAAATGTGAAGTCTTCCTTTAACCCTATTAACACCGGGCTTTTTTGGATCTTTTCAGACCGGGTGGGGGGGGGGGGGGGCGCCCCCCCCCTCCGTAACTTCCAGAATATTTAAAAAATAACAATAAAACTTACAGGATATATAGTATGTCCAATAATCTATCTTTTTATATACGTCGCGTGCGGTGATGACGTCACATCACGTGACAATTACATCATGATGTCAAAACAGCCGCCATCTTGGATCCACCATCTTCGATTTCAAAATTTTTCCAAAACATCAGAAAACCGCCCAAAATTACTGAAAAATACTCAAAATCTTTAAAACAGTGCAAAAAAACCCAAAAGAGGGGAAAATAGTTGAATTAAAGTTAATTGTTATTAATGGCAACACAAAAAGTACAAATTTGGAAAACCATGTCAGTCAAAATGACGTTGCCATGGTAACGTCAACTTCCAGACACAACAACCTATCCTACCAATTTATTCCCAGATAAATTTTAGAAAAACTTGTAAAGTTTGGCAGCGTTTGCTTGAATCTCGAAAAATGTATAAACGTTCAAAGTGAGCGCGGGCACTTTCCGCTCCCCCCCCCGGTCTGGATAGGGTTAATGCAAGTCAGTAACCAATATCACCACCGAGTTGCGTCGCGTATGTCCGCTTATGAAGACTTCAGGATACACTTTAAAATATAAAGAATTCCGTGACATGTCTGCCACACAGCATACACATGTGTAGTAACAGCTGACCTCCCGAATATCCATAGTACACATTAAAGAACTCGTATTTATGGGTTCAAACAGGCATTTACCAGGGAACATTTTCTTACCAGACAGGTGGTTTTACAGGTAACTGATAATTACTGATGATTGACGAAAAAACGAAGCTTCGAGTCTGGCCTGTTGGTCTAGTGGTATGATTCTCGCTTCGGGTGCGATCCCGGGTTCGACTCCCGGACAGGCCCCATTGAATACTATTTTGAGTTCCAGGATGGTTTTGTGACGTCACGGCGGCCATATCGTTATTACAAAGATGAAACAGTAACATTTATCTGGAACAAAAAAGGTAATTTTTATGAAAGAAGTCGCAATAGCCTTCTAGACTAAAATACTCCTTTACCATTTTTATAATTTTATTTTTTTCTGAAACTAGGTCTTTCCACAACAGAAAGGAAATAAGCAAGATAAATTACGTCTGATCCTCTTAGATCGAAAGGTTGTTATTGTACATGTAGAACAAATGAAATACTAGTTTAAGTGCTAAGGCTATAAAAACGAATTGGAGAATCTGGGTATTTATCCAGGTGCTCTAAGATTTAAGTGAACACCCAGACACGCCTGTTGTCTATTGCAACTTGTTAAGAAACTTGGAAAAATGCCAATTTATGTCACTGGAATAAATTTAAAGTGACTTCGCCACGAAAGAAGCTCTTTCGCAAAAAAATGCTAACAATTACCGCAGGAAAACACGATAATTTACAGAAAGTTCTGGCACTGAGATGATGCATCCGTAACACCAAGTTTCGTCTTTTGTTCCCAACTACGTAGAGATATCCAACATTGCTTTGCTTGGCGCGATATAACAGACGATTTTTCTTCCCATTCCAAGTAGAAAATGGCGAAAAACAGCAGTAACACTGGTTGGAAAAAAGGACGCTCCAAACACAAGATTAACTGAGCGACATTTTCAAGACCTGTTTGGGTATGCTGCTTTCAGGCGTAATTGCACTTATGAGGTAAAACTCTCTTACAATTTTAATGTAGCAAAAGCTGATAAGGAAAGGAAAGGAAAACAAAAATGATGTAAATGGGTATGCGAGTTAACTCCGCTTAATCGCTGTATGTATGTAGGCAAGCCGCCGTCTTGAAGCAGTAGTCTGTATGAAAAAACAATAGAATGTTTAATGTAACAGACGAAATCCATATTCCGATTATTGCGTATCGAACCGTTTCTCGCGTTAGCTGCAACATCTTCAGAAGTCTTCGCATGGCGTTATAACGCTCTATTGCAAAAATTGTAAGCTTAAATATGGAGGTAACTGTCGGTGTGAGAGGAACATTGACGCTGACAAAGAATGTACAAAGAGCAGTTGCGACCACTCCATCTGCATGGAAGGACCGTCATTAGTGGGATGAGGGGAAAACAGTAAAACAGCAAACTCCTAATGTCGGCAGCTGCCAGATTTGCCAGCAGATAATTTTGCTCAGTGTGAACTGTCTGAGTTCTCTTGATTATTGACAGGATTGAAATGTTTCTACTGATTCCTGCTCCAACTACAACAGTAGTAGCAGCAGTAGGTAGTTTGACACTTGTTGAGTACTAGTGAATAGTGCACCGTCAGATAGGTACCTGTCGTCTTCTTGTTTTACTTTAGAATCGAAGTTGTTTTGTTACAAAACTAAACGAAGTGCCTGGACATGAACTCTTGGTTATTTGCAGCACATTGTACTCCCTTTCATCAGGTCGTGCTTAGAGAACTACGCGCTTATGTAAAGAAAGAAAGAAAGGTATGAACGCGTTTTTCGTGCCACTGCTACAATTTTTGGCGGCAATTGATAGTTATATATTTTTAAAAAGGGAAAAGGCATGGCAGGTGCGTTACGCCCCTTGAAATAATGTTTAATTAAAAGCTTCAAGTCGTGAACTGGGGAATTAGCTCAAATGGTAGAGCGCCCGCTTAGCATGCGGGAAGTACCGGGATCGATACCCGGATTCTCCATTTCATCTTTTTTTAATATGCAGCGAGTAATCAGAACCCTGCAGCAAACACAAACAGGGCGACAAGAAGCACAATTTTTCGATCATACAAGGCAAAATTCAACATTTTATATCTATCCCACCTATCGCGTCGTTTGTCAGTTTATTTTCGATAAAATCCTTGCAACAACGAACATTACGAAAACCCCGATAAATTTTCATCACCAGAGTTTCCATTTCCGAGGAGAAATAAAGCCTCCATGTTGAGAACTTCTAACCATCCGCTTTTCAATTGCAATGAAAACTCTCTCGGGCACTTTGGTTCTCGTATATATGTATTTTTATATAATTATTAATCTGTTAATGAAATAATAATGTTTAGACATTTTTTCGTTTTTCCATGCCCTGCAAAGACGTTAAGGTGATTCCACTGAAAAAGAAGGAGTCTTTAGAATTTTCTAAGACTTGGTCCAGTTCATATCTATATTATGAGTATTACAAAAATGCAATAAAAAATGGGGGTCACCGTGCTTGTTTTTGTGTAACCTGGATGGCTATTATGATAAATATATGACCCACGAGGCTTATATTAGTAACCCTGGAAATCCGAAAAGTGAACTATCATTTCTAGCAAAAACTATTTCTTGCATTAAAATATCGAAGCAGTTCGACAAAACAGACTTTAATCTTACATAACCAACTATTTTAATTGAACTGGAATTGAGATTATGGAAGAAATTAAAGATTTTGCTGTGTGCGCACGTAAGCAGCACTACCTATTTACGTGCTTTTTAAAGCATTCAAATTAAAATATCTCAAAGTAGAGTATTTACCTTTTCTTTAAATGGCGATATATTGTAGCCAACTGTATGTCAATTAAATTAATGCATTAAAAAATGGGGGTCACCGTGCTCGTTTAGAAGAAAATAACTATTTATTTCTCTGCCGAGCTTAACCTGAAGGAAATCGCGTAATGCTGTGTGCGCGCGCTTGTGGCACGCGCTTATGCGCGCGCTAAATGACGCGAAAAGTTATGCGCAGCAAGGATGCGCAATGGAATCACCTTAACGTTGCTTGAAGTTTTCTAAAAAGCAAGGATGAGCGGGAAAAGGCCACAATAATGAAAAATAATTATTTAATGGCAAGGAGCGGTTTTTTTGGAGTGCCGGCGATAAAGATATTTTATGAGAATAGCATCCCTGGCTTGTACCGGCGGATATGTACTGGTTTGAGTACAAAACTCTAAATTTGGAGAATCCGGGTATCGATCCCGGTACATCCCGCATGCGAAGCGGGCGCTCTACCATTTGAGCTAATTCCCCGTGTATACACTTGTAGCGTTTGGAAGGAAATAGATCGCTTAATTTAAGACCAAAAATCCCGACACAACTTCGCTAAATCCCGACACAACTGATAGTCTTTTCCCAACAAGACAACACCGTAAAAAAAACAATTACAACAACAATTTTTTTCTTTCGTTTTTTTTTCGTTCAAACACTTCAGCTTCAAATTCGAAAGCAATGTTTAATCATCATAATTTCAAATAGAATTAGTCAGTGTGTAACAAAAAGGAGGAAAATATTGGAGAATCCGGGTATCGATCCCGGTACTTCCCGCATGCTAAGCGGGCGTTCTACCATTTGAGCTAATTGCCCCGTGTACAAACACATAGCACGCCGTTAAAATATCACTCGCTCGCGAATCCCGCCGGCGTCCTCGACTTCTCACCAATCCCCTCGCGACTAAGCGGCTGCGACATTTGTGGTGAATGGTATATGAGCTCATATACCATTGCCTGTTAACCAATCAAAATACAGGAATTGCAATATACCATTGCTAGTTTTTAATAACAAAGGATATCCCATATTTGAATAGCCAAACAGCGCGCGCCAACAACGCTATCCACTGTTTTAGTATATACTGATCCCGGATATGACAGATGGTTGGGTAAAATTTCATTTCTTGCCTGCCTTTGCAGTGAATCACTGTGATTGGGTCAGTTATTATATTATACCTGGATAAATAATGATTCATTATGCATAAACGGAATGATAATTTTTTCGATTGCATGCGTTACATTTAAGGTCGCACAGGACCCTTGCTCTCATTACGTATGTATTTATTTAAAGATTATCACGAACTGCAACGACTGAGGACGACAACAAACGAAACATTCTTGAACACATATTTTAAAGTTCTTCGTATTAGTAATTACACATTATTGTTTTCCGCTTTGAATTTTAAAACGGTGACGTTTTGAGCCCTATGCACGCAAAATACTTCGGTTGAAACAAAACTTCTCATTACTTAGAAATAATTGCAAGAAAATAATTTATATTGTGTAAAAGTCAATTTGATATCTGAAATTTTCAGCTCATTCCCCAGATACAAAGTAACAGAAACAAATCTCTTCTGCCGAAACAGAGATAACACTGACCCAAAAGAGAATATAAAAATAGTTCATGCAGAGTAACCGGGCCTCTTTGTGGTTTTTCGTCAGAGGATATTAAAACAAGTGCAGTCTTGTTTTTCAAACATAGACTATATATTTTTTTTGATTAAAGACTTAAATAACCCTCCGTCAATGTTTCATGACTGGAATTTATTTCCCTTAAATTATCCTCTCGTTTCTTTCCCTTTTTTTTGTAAAAGAAGTCTTTTCAGTTGACGTGAAAGAAAAAAGAGAAACTTTGCGTGGTCTGTGTGAGGGTCGAACTCACGACCTTGGCGTTATCAGCACCACGCTCTACCGACTGAGCTAACGGACCATCCATGTGAAGAAGTTAAATAAAGAATGAAACTGTTCGCAGGGAACTTAGTATCCTCTCAAGCACGTTGGAGGGCATTTGCGTGCAAAGGAAAGATCAGTGGTGAACAACGGACTTTTTTTGGCAAGTTCTTTTAATAGTGAACCACATTCGGAAACAGTGAAATGTTGTGTCCCAACTAAAGAGCCGTCATTCTTGGCTAGATAGGACAGCGCCCTTGGCAGACTGCACCCAGCTGCAATAGTTCCTTATCTCACCTGCTGATTCATTAGCATTAAGGTGTGGGGAGACTCCTGTCCAGCAGAAATGACAGGTAGCACAAAAGTAGATGAGTAAGCAAGAGGGGTGGGAGGGAGGGCCGACCAGTTCCTAGATGTCTTCGCGAAATGACACACTTTGCATTAATTATCATATCTTTTACAATGCCACAGTCAGCACGTGGGATAATGAATATTACATGAACTGTGAATAGTTCGCCCTTCTGTGTTAGTCCTTAAGAGAAGCAAAAGAAGGCAGTGAAACTGATCCCGCAAATAACCCGGGTATTCAGGCTCCCAACAACATTGTAGAATTAAACACGAACACCGTGAGAAGCAAGGTAAAGCTTGATTGTCTAAAACAGAATTCTCGCTACACTGAATAGCAAAATTTGTTTTTTTGGAGAATCCGGGTATCGATCCCGGTACTTCCCGCATGCAAAGCGGGCGCTCTACCGTTTGAGCTAATCCCCCAGATGCAAGATTCGTTTGCTAGTTTGTGTTACTAAACTAAATTTGAAGTAACACCACCATAAACAAATCTCTTCTGTTAGAGTGGTTTTACTCGACCTGTGAAACAACATGTAACAATTAGTGCGTAATAGTCAAAACTTAACAAAAGAAAACAATGGAATTGGTGTTTAATACTATCTAAAAGTTTAGTTACTATTTCACAGGTTAAGCAAAACCGCTCTAAAACAGGGATAACACTGACCCAAAAGAGAATATTGAGTTATTCCAGGCCTTGTGTTTTTTAGATGAGATTATAAATACAACCTTGTTTTTCAAACACAGATTATTATTTTTTGAATAAAAAGGAGACTTCCCTCACTCTCCGTCCATGTTTGGTGACTGAAATTTATTTCCCTTAAAATTGTTCATTCTTTTAAATAAAACTCTTTTACGTGAACGAGAAAAAAGGTAATTTTCGTGGTCCATGTGAGGCTCGAACTCACGACCTTGGCGTTATCAGCACCACGCTCTGCCGACTGAGCTAACGGACCATCCGTGTGAAGCCGAGAAAGCTTGAGAGGTTAAATTAAGAACGAAAAAATGAAATATTCTGCTCTCAACTGAAGAGCCGTCACTCTTGGCTAGATCGGACAGCACCCTTATCAGACTGCACTAGCTGCACTAGCTCGTCCCTCTATGTTATTTCTTTACGAGGGCAGCGACAAGGGATCCCGCAAATAACCCAGGTGAGCAGGCTTCCAACAAAAAGACATTTTGGAGAATCTGGGTATCGATCCCGGTACTAGTACCGGGATCGATACCCGGATTCTCCAAAAACTCTTTTTACTTGTCAGTGTAGCCAGAATTTTTTTAAACAGTGAAGCTTTACCTTGCTTGTTCATGTTTAATTTTGTACTGTTGGCGAGAGCCTGCTTACCTGGGTTATTTGCGGGATCCCTTGTCGCTGCCCTCGAGAAGAAATAACATAGAGGGACGAGCTATTGCAGCTAGCGCAGTCTGATTTTTACAGCACATGCTTGATAATTCAAAAAATATAATTTACAATTTCAAACCTTTATTGACATTGATTTACTCAAAAACGTCCAAATTTATCGATAAAGAAGGCGTTGAACCGACGAAAAAGTTGCGTTACAAATTTACCGTTTACAAAATTATGCTAAAATATTCAAATCAATGTCATTGCATTCCCACCAGAGAAAAGCATCTTTGAAACAAAAGAAAATGGAACGAAGTTTTCATGAAAATAGGTAAGAAACGGCATTTTTTTTTCTTGGAAATATATATTTTTTTATATTATCAAGCATATGTTGTAAAAGTTTGAAAAAAAAAATTGTTTGAGCCGTTTTTGAGATTGTTGAAAAATCGCTCAAGGTGGAAAATTTACCAAAAATTACAATGGAGGGGACCGTATGAAAAAGTCTAATTCTTGGGATCGTGAAAAACAAAATGAACAAAACTTTTACAATGACGAAAAGTAGATTAAATACACATATTGGCGTTGTTTGAAGTAATTTCGCCGTCAACGCAATGTCTGCATCTCGGTATATTTATCATGACCATGCAAAAAGCATGGTTTTAAATATATTTGCGATTTATTCGAAATTAATGTGAAGTACACCATAGTTTCAGATACTGGTGCTAGTTTCTTTACGTCAAATCTGATTCGCGTAGAATTCAAGGTGAACTGATTTCTTATTTTTCTAGATCTGTGTAGCGTTTCTATGGAAATATCGATTTTTCTAAAAAATATGTTATTCGCTCTTTCAGTTACACATGGATGGTCCGTTAACTTCTCAAGCTTTGTTGCCTACACACGGATGGTCCGTTAGCTCAGTTGGTAGAGCGTGGTGCTGATAACGCCAAGGTCGCGAGTTCGACCCTCACACGGACCATGAATATTACCTTTTTTCCTTCACGTAAAAGAGTTTTATTAAACAAAAAAACGAAAACAAAAGCAATCAAAGAATATTTTTTAAAACCCAAAGAATAATAATCTATGTAAGAACACCATTCCCCAAATGCAAGGTTATAAATTTGTGTCACTGAATTTTAATAGTATATGTAATCGCATGGGCCCGAGGGCAATTAAGGATTAATTTCACGCGTATTTTCAAAGTTTTCACAAAATTGCCCCAGTCGCGAAGCGACGAGGGCAATTTGGAAAACTTTGAAAATGCAAGTGAAATTAATCCTTAATTGCACGAGGGCACATTGCGATTACGTGTTTATCACATAAAGGGCAAAGTTGTGTACAAAAGAAAACTTAAACGAGGTCCGCCATGGCGTAAACCGGTTGGCAAGAATATTTGCTCGTAGCAAAATGACCACATAAAAAATCAACTTATGTCGAGAAACAGTAAAAGTAAGCATAACACAGCATGTGTAATTCACTCATAATAGTTCCTTCACAGATAAAACTGAATGCAGTTTAAATTTTATTTACCTTTGTTTACGAGGCGTCCGACCGCGCAGAAATGCTGCATCGATGAAAGTCATAAACAAAGTGTCCGAACGAGCTTTAATAACTTCTTGAACCTGACATTCTCCTTTCCACAGCGAAAACTGTAAGTACCAACAAAATTTATGCCCTTTCCAGGCTCTGTTTCTAATAAGGCGAAGCAAGCAAAACAAAGAAATGTTATCTTTCAGTGTCGATTCAGTGGTCTCAGCCGCCATGAATTTTTTTTCTCCGTGCAGCGCCAATCGTCCAGAAGTTTTTTCGGGCTGTGACAAACGAATTTGGATTGAAAAATCCTCTCTCTATTCCACCAAGGCACTACTCATTTCTGCCTACCGATTTTCTTTCACATTTGATGAAATAACCGCATTTATATCACACTCGGATGCATTGCGTTTCTGAACTTTTTTCAAACTCGTTTCAAGCGGGAAACCAACTCAGTGCAGACGACGCGCGCTCAGCCAATCAGGATCAAGTAATCATGCCCTCTTGATTACCAAAAAGTGCCCTTGTGATTAAGAAAAAATGCCCTCTGTCTCAACCAATCAGCGTTCAGTAATTTTGCCCCGTATGTGATAAAATTTGAAAAAACTCCACTATAAACAAATCCCTTTTTTTGAAACAGAGATAACACTGACCTAAGTTATTTCAGTTAGAGTTACGGGCCCATGGTTCAATTAATTCGCTTTATTTTTTTTTAGTGGAAATCACAATGATGCAATATTGTTTTTCAAACATAGATTATTATTTTTCTGGTTTTGAGCAAACAGGAGATTTGCATCACTCTGCGTCCATGTTTGGTGACTGGAAGTTTTTCTTTAAATAGTCTTTGCTTGCTTTTTGTTTCTTTAAAATAAACTCTTTTACGTAAAAAGGAAAAAAAAGATAACTTTCGTGGTCCGTGTGAGGGTCGAACTCACGACCTTGGCGTTATCAGCACCACGCTCTGTCAACTGAGCTAACGGACCATCCGTGTGAAGGAAAGAAAGCTTGAGAGGTTAAATTAAGAACATAATCCCCTGTTAACTGCTGCCAGGGAGGTTATTATTTTCCTGAAGTATCTTGTAAGGTATTTGTATGCAGAGGAAACGATCAGTGTTGAACAACGTACTTTAATTTTTTCATGAAGTTAAAAGTAAATAAGGAGACGGACGAGTAATTTATATGATCTTATCATTTTTTTGCTCCTACCAAATAAGGAAGTGAGGGAATTACATTGGTCCTCAATATCTAATTTTGTGTTGATCGCAATTAACATAAATTAATAATTTGCCGTTTGAAAGAGTGTGTTGAGAACTTGTGACATTCTTCGTCTTTTATTTGCACTTACTTAATTGTTACTTCGTTTTTTGGAAATGTTTCACCATAGCATTGGCTCTCGGTCCCTATTTTTCCCTAAAGCGCTTTGTAGGGGTAACGTGCCCAGCTGTGGTGCATATAAGCTTTGAATGTAACTTTATCGACGTTTGCTGTATCCTACTGATGTGTCAAATAAATGGGTACCTTGGGCCTGGCTGTCCAACACGGCCATGAATCACAATCTTGATGTGTGCACGTGTTTGATTGAGTCGTGAAGGCAAAATTGGGTCCATCCTATCGCGACCTTTCGAACTGAAAAAGAAAAATTAAGAAATGTTAGTAATTACAATGTTAGTAATTACAATGTTAGTAATTACAAATTACAACGAAAACGACATTTTGCGTTAACAAAACATCAATAGCAGTCACTAATCCGCGTCTCAAAAAAACAAATCCACCATATACAAAACGTCGAAATCCACCCTACATCATCTACTAGTTCAAAAATGTTTTTTGGGCCTGTCCGGGAGTCGAAACCGGGACCTCTCGCACCCTAAGCGAGAATCATGCCACTAGACCAACAGTCCAAACTTGAAGAAATAGTTTTTGATAAAGTCCTTAATCTGCTACTCCTCTGATTCGCTGGTAGTGTGGCACCTGTTCTGTGTCGTGTTGTGGTCAAGTCACTTACTATCCAGAGCTGACTGCCTCTTCCGTGATACAGTTCTAACAGAAAATAAATTTCGTAGCCGAGTTTCATCAACATAATGAAATGTGATGAACGCTAAACCCCTTATCACATAAAAAAATTGCTCAAAGCTACCAACAAGGCTCCGTGGCGCAATCGGTTAGCGCGTTCGGCTGTTAACCGAAAGGTTGGTGGTTCAAGCCCACCCGGGGACGTTTCGTTTTGCTTTAGTCAACAGAAAAATCATTCCAATAGTTGTTATCAACTTGTTTTACTTAAGAATATTTTAAAAGAATCTCGAGCTCCTTTTGAAACATTCAATGCCATTCTCCACTTCTTTCCCTTTTGTGTTACTTCTGACTTCTTGTACGGCCGCTGATTAGATAATTTTAGGTGTGAATGATGAAGCAAAACATTAGAAGAAAGGAGGAAGCAGGTCTTGAAAGAAAAGTAGCGCCTAGAAATATTAAAGAATGTTTACTGAAGACGAGTCGTGAGGCCAACGCATTGCCAAATTTTAAGATGCAAGTTGCAAATGCTCATTAGTAGTATAGTGACGATATCGTAACTAGATAGTGAAAAAACATACTGCTGTTGCTTAGGGGATATCATTCAGAGAATTAATCATTTGATCAGCTTTTCCAAAATAAACTGGTACCCGTCATCTTCATAATGACTCTTAAATTCACAGAAAATGATAGTATGAAAGGCCTGTTGGTCTAGTGGCATGATTCTCGCTTTGGGTGCGAGAGGTCCCGGGTTCGACTCCCGGACAGGCCCTGTTAAATACTTTTTTAAATTGATTTCCACAAAGTTATGCCACCATATTGCTCTTTCAAGAGATGAAGCAGTAATATATTTCTGATAAAAAATGTCCATTTGATTTTTATGCAAAAAGTCGCAATACCCTTTTAGACTACAATACTCCTTTTCCATTTTGTTTTTTCTTTTCTATTCTGAAAAAACTAGTTCTTTCTACAACTGGCAGGATATAAGCAAGATAAACCCGTTTTGATAATCTCATGAAAAATAAATTTAACAAAATACTGTTATTGTACATGTAAAAAAATACTTGTTGAGCTGCAAAGGTTATAAAATCGACACGGAGAATCCGGATATTTTTCCTGGTACTTCCCGCATGCTACTATTTGAGCTAATGCCCCAGACAGGACTGTTGTCTATTGCAACTTGTGAAAATAAATTTACTTGGAAACTGTCCATGTATGTCACTGGAATAAATTTCAAGAGAACAAGCTAATTTTAAGAAAGATCTGTCGCTAAGAACTACCTAGTTTCGTCGTTTTGTTTGCCTAACCACGTGGAGAAATCCAACATGGCCTTTGATGGCTCGATGTAACAGATTGGTTTTCGTTCCATTCCTGATAAAAATACACATTCGAAGTTCAAAAATGAAAAGAAATTATGCATAAGATACTAGTCTTTTGTGGTTGGGCCAGTTTCAATAGACCTCTATGGCGGAATCGCGGAGTCTCCAGATACGAATTATTTTTGTAAAAAGAATGTAAATTTGTTTTAACAAAAAAAAAGACTTAAACGATCCCCAAACTCTTACTCACTAACAAAACGCTCTCGTAGAAAATATAGAAAAGTAAAATAAGGAATTGTGGTCCGTGTGAGGCTCGAACTCACGACCTTGGCGTTATCAGCACCACGCTCTACCGACTGAGCTAACGGACCAGATGCTGATTTGTAAGTCGTGAGAATAATAAGGTATGGATTCCGGTCCTACTTGTGCAAAGCAAGTGCTTTACCACCTGATCAATCTTCCTCTTCATTGATGGCAAAGAGAGCAAACGACCTCAATCCTTTGTTTCATCAAAAAGGCGCATGCTCTGCACAGTGGCTGCACTGCAAAGTTTTTTTCCCGTAAACTCGTACCTAGAGTGCTCGTTCCTTACCGGGCAAGCTTGACGGAATAAGCAACTCTCGAAAGTTCCGTTTTGATTGGTTTTAAACAGTAGTATTACAAACACTCGTTTGTAATACTACTAATATGCAAGTGTTGACACGTTCGTATTTCCTTGGGGTGGCGTATTCGTCGCCCACAAGGGAGAGTATTCCCTTGGGAGTTTACGAGAACTGCCTGATCAATCCACGGAGTGAAATTAAGCCCACTACAGCACTTCTATTTGCAAAATAATCGTAAAAGGCAGTACCCACCATGCGTACCTGGCGGGATACGCGATCGTGTGATATTTTAACAGTAGGACACTACCTCTCTGGAACCTCTTCATTAACCCGCTGTAAATACTACCTCTATTGTTATTCAGGGCTGGGGGCATTGTTATGACCTGTTTTATATTGTTTTAAGAACCAATGAAGTAACTCGTTCCGAGAGGTAGTGGGGGACCCATTTTTAGTGGCTGCATGCTTTCGTATTGGCCGCTAAGTCGCGAGGGGATTGGTGTGAAGTTGAGTAAGCTGGCGGGATTCGCGAGCGAGTGATATTTTAGCGGCGTGATGTATGCTTGAACACTGGGGAATTAGCTCAAATGGTAGAGCGCCCGCTTTGCATGCGGGAGGTACCGGGATCGACACCCGGATTCTCCATTATTCTCCTTTTTTTTAATATGCAGTGAGTAATCAGAACCCTTCAACAAGCACAAACAGCTCGACAAGAAGCACAATTTTACGATGCATACAAGGTACAATTAAACATCCTATATCCATCCCACCTATCACATCATTTGTCAGTTTATTTTCGATAAAATTTTAGCATGGCAACAATGAACATTACGAAAACCCCTTGGAAAAGTGGGAAAAGGCCAAAATAAGGAAAAATAATCATTTCATGGCAAGAAAGAGATCAATTAGGCGGTTTTTTTGGAGTGCCGGCGATAAAGATATTTTATGAGAACAGTATCCCTGGCTTGTACCGGCGGATATGTACTGGTTCGAGTACAAAACTCTAAATTTGGAGAATCCGGGTATCGATCCCGGTACATCCCGCATGCGAAGCGGGCGCTCTACCATTTGAGCTAATTCCCCAGCTCACGAGTTTGTAGATTTATTAAACATTATTTCAAGGGGCGTAACCCACCTGCCTTTTCCTTTTCTTAATTATATAACTGTCAATTGTCACCAAAAATTGTAACATTGCCACGAAAAAGTGCGTTCATACCTTTCTTTCTGTACTTATCATAAGCGCGTAGTTCTCTTAGCACGACCTGATGAAAGGGGTCAATAACCAAGAGTTCGTGTCCAGGCACTTCCTTTAGTTTTGTAACAAAACAACTTCGATCCCATTACGCGGAAAATCATGCGCAGCAAGGATGCGCAATGCAATTCAGTTATACTGCGCACGTAATTCCTGTCGCAACGCCACGAATCAAGCGCGCGCGCTGAGGAAACTTTCCAACCACATATATAGGGTGAGAAGCCGTTGCGTTAACTTCGCTTACAGTTTGCTAGCCTAAATGGTCGGTGAGCCCAACTTTTTTCTTAACAGATCACTTTTGTTAACAATTATCTGCGTTTTGTGAGAAAATGAAAAAAAAATCTATCGATTAAAAGTGTGATTTTTTTTGCCCCATGCACTATCGGTAATTTTTATGAAAGAAGTCGTAGTAGCCTTCTAGACTTAAATACTCCTTTACAATTTTTAGAATTTTATTTTTTCTGAAACTAGTTCTTACCACAACAGAAAGGAAATAAACAAGGTGAGTCACGTCTGATCCTCTTAGAAAAATGAAATTTAACGAAAGGTTGTTATTGTACATGTAGAATACTTGTTGAGGTGCTAAGGTTATAAAAACGAATTGGAGAATCCGGGTATTTATCCAGGTGCTCTAACATTTAAGTGAATCCCCAAGACACGCCTGCTGTATATTGCAACTTGTTGAGAAACTTGGAAAAATGTCCATTTATATCACTGGAATAAATTTAAAGTGACTTCTCTACGCAAGAAGCTCTTTCAAAAAAAATGCTAACACTTACCGCGGGAAAACACGATAATTTACAGAAAGTTCTGGCACTGAGATGATGCATCCGTTACACCAACCACGTAGAGATATCCAACATTGCTTTGCTTGGCGCGATGTAACAGACGATTTTTCTTTCCATTCCAATTCGAAAATGGCGAAAAACAGGAGTAACACTGGTTGGAATAAAGGACGCTCCAAACACAAGATTAACTGAGCGACATTTTGAAGATCTGTTTGGGTATGCTGCTCATAATTAAGTAAGAGCCGGTCTTACGCCTAATGATTCTTAATAAGTGAATCTATCAACTATGTTAAATTCTTTACTTGACATCTCTCGCACTGAACCGCAGAGCCAGACGTGCGCGGCATTAGCCTGTGACAGCCAAGAGAAGAAAATGCTTAAAAAAATATGTGTCTAGAAATTGCAGGTACAGCCAGTTCCAGAACTTCCGTTTATTGGGGAGGTCCCCCACAACCTTCCCGGTATTTTTCGCTCGCCTATTTTGCAGAATGCAAAATAGGAGTTAAACTCGCTCGGTGGATCTTTCCTTCCTTCCTTGGGTCGTAATTCCGCTGACCAATGCATAACTTAACTTGATGATGAAATTTTAAAAATGCCTGCAAATGTGAAACGAAGTGAAACAATGAGTGATAAGATAGTTACAGCTATGTCAAGAGCATGTGGTGCGATCATTTTCTTATTTGAATCGTTTAAAAAATACCTAGAAAACATTTGTTGTCCTTGCAATTATTACGAAATGAACGCGGACTCCTGGCAAGCATGGCTTTTAATAACATGATGCATGCAATGCATGAATATTGAGCAAAATAATTTATTATTATAAACGGGAAGCACTATATATTAACTTCTTGGGGAAAAAAGAAAGAAAAAAACGTCGGAGGGAAAAAAAGTAAAGATAAAAAAAAAGATCGTGCGAACGCCCGCCCGTGTGTTGAACTCTCGCCCTCCCTGTTTTCCAATACAGTATACCAACACATTGAGCGTTATACATTACTGCATTGCGAAGTCAGTGGAGTGATTTGAGTGTGATTTTAAAAGGTTTAAAGAAGGAACAGAAGAAGAAATTTATTTTTTAGAACACGTAACTCAAAATATTTTGAAGTTTAAAAAGGAATTGCCTGTTCTTATACACAGTGATCTTGGTCACCTCGATCTTGGTCACCCCGCCCTTCGTTAGGGCCATACTGACCACCGCGATCTTGGTCACCGCGATTTTCGTTACCGTGACCTTGCTTACCGCAAATGCGTTCACCACGTTGTTCGTCTAATTTTCTTATTTTTTTTTGTAATTTCTTAAAAGTTGCATTAAAATTGGAAAAAATATACTAAACAAAAGCTGAAGGAGGAAACAAGGAATGGTGCATTTGTTTCCGGCCGGACTCGAACCGGCGACCTTCCGCGTGTGAGGCGGATGTGATAACCACTACACTACGGAAACGACGGTGATTGGAAGGGGTTCAGATTAGGAGGTCTTCTTGTATCCTATAAATATTCCTTTTTGTGAGTCTGTTCTTCCCCATTGTGGCAATAATTTGTTTCTTTCATTTATATTCAGGCATTTTTGTCAGTTTCAAGAAACTTAAGACGCAATCAGGTGGGCAGAGAGATAATAAGATATATTAAAATAGCCGTAATTAGCTTTCTTAACAAGAAACCCTGTGGGTTCAAAGATGGGTCTTGGAAAGTGAGTGCTTTATGATAAAAATTTCACTGCTTTTTTGGTAGAAAAGTCAGTGTGTTATCCTATAGCGCGACAGTCAAAGTCAATTGTGTAGTTTTACTCATTTGAAACTAAGAAGTGCAATTTTTGTAAGGTACGTAAGGTTCAAAAATATAAAAAAAGACTTCTCACCAATAAGTGAGGCTTCATTAATTCGAATTAAGCTCTCCGAGGACTTATTCATGGATGTCAAAGGCTCTGATTCATTGATCGGTCCAGTCCAAGCGAACTATGAGCCAGTAAATGTTGCTGTTCCTTTCTTATGGCCTCGCCACACGAATTGAGTCTGGCTGACCAATCCACCCACCTGCAATCACATTTAGAAAAGCCTTTGTTAGCCAGGGTATAGAAACATTTTCATAAAGTTAAAAGTAAATAAGGATACGGACGAGTAATTGTGGTCTTATCATTTTTTTGCTCCTACCAAATAACGAAGTGGAGGAATTACATTGGTCCTTAATATCTAATTTTTGTTGATCGCAATTAACGTAAATTAATACTTTGCCGTTTGAAACAGTTCGTTGAGAACTTGTGACATTCTTCGTCTTTTATTTGCAATTACTTAATTTTTACTTCGTTTTTTGGAAATGTTGCACCATAGCATTGGTTCTCGGTCACTATTTTTCCCTGTAGCGGTTTGTAGGGGTAACGTGCCCAGCTGTGGTGCATATAAGCTTTGGATGTAACTTTATCGACGTTTGCTGTATCCTACTGGTGTGTCAAATAAATGCATATCTTGGACCTGGCTGTCCAACATGCCCATGCATTACAATCTTGATGTGTGCACGTGTTTGATTGTGTCGTGAATGCAAAATTTGGTCCATCCTATCGCGACCTTTTGAACTGAAAAAGAAAAATCAAAAAAATGTTAGTACTATCTATTCACAGGCATATAAAGCCTGTCAATCAAGAGGTTACAAATTACAACGAAAACGACATTTTGCGTTAACAAAACATCAATAGCAGTCACTAATCCGCGTCTAAAAAAAGAAAATCCACCATATGGAAAACGTCGAAATCCACCCGACAACATCTACTAGTCCAAAAATGTTTTTTTGGGCCTGTCCGGGAGTCGAACTCGGGACCTCTCGCACCCTAAGCGAGAATCATGCCACTAGACCAACAGGCCAAGCTTGTCAAAATGTTTTTGATAAAGTCCTTAATCTGCTACCCCTCTGATTAGCTGGTAGTGTGACACTTGTTCTGTGTCGTGTTATGGTCAAGTCACTTACTATCCAGAGCTGACTGCCTCTTCCGTGATACAGTTCTAACAGAAAATAAATTTCCTAGCCGAGTTTCATCAACATAATGAAATGTGATGAACTCTCAACCCCTTAACACATAAAAAATGCTTAAAGATACTACCAAGTCTCCGTGGCGAAATCGGTTAGCGCGTTAGGCTGTTATACGAAAGATTGGTGGTTCAAGCCCACCCGGGGACGTTTCGTTTTGCTTTAGTCAACAGAAAAATCATTCCAATGGTTATTATCATGTTGTTCTACTTAAGAATATGTTTAAAAGAAACTCGAGCTCCTTTTGGAACATTCAATGCCATTCTCCACTCCTTTCCCTTTTGTGTTACTTCTGACTTCTTGTGCGGCCGCTGATTAGATAATTTTAGGTGTGAATGATGAAGAAAAAATCAGAAAAAAGGAGTAAGCAGGTCTTAAAAGAAAAGTAGTGCCTAGAAATACTAAAGAATGTTTACTGAAGACGAGTCATGAGGCCAACGCATTGCCAAATTTTAAGATGCAAGTTGCAAATGCTCATTAGTAGTACAGTGACACTATCGTAACTAGATAGTGAAAAAACATACTGCTGTTGCTTAGGGAATATCATTCAGAGAACTAATGATTTGATCAGCTTTTCCAAAATAGACTGATCTTCATAATAACTCTTAAATTCACATAGAATTATAGTATGAAAGGCCTGTTGGTCTAGTGGCATGATTCTCGCTTTGGGTGCGAGAGGTCCCGGGTTCGACTCCCGGACAGGCCCTGTTAAGTGCTTTTTTAAATTGATTTCCAGAAAGTTATGCCGCCATATTGCTCTTTCAAGAGATGAAGCACTAATATATTTCTGGTAAAAAATGCCATTTAAGTTTTATGGAAAAAAGTCGCAATAGCCTTCTAGGCTACAATACTCCTTTTCCTGTTGTCTATTGCAACTTGTGAAAATAAACTTACTTGGAAAATGTCCATGTATGTTACTGGAATAAATTTGAAAAGTGCTATGTCTCCACTGTTCTTTGTTTCTTGTGCAAAGCCCCAGCCGGCTAAGAGTAGCGAAAAGGGCTATGGGGACGAGAATGAGCGGCCGCATGCTTTTGTCTTGGCTATGGAGGTATATTTATGACAAAATTCAATACTCAGTAGTTGAAATAAAATCATCGAAATCAGGAATGCATCAATCCCAAGTAGGATGGCAACAAGCCGATTCTGTAAATACCCATTCTGCAAAAGGGCAAAACGCCAGAAGGCAAAACCCGAAAATGCATCATGCAAACAGGCATCACGCAAAGAGGCAAAAAGCAAACAGTCATAACGCAGAGAGGCATCACGTAAAGAGGCATAACGCAAAGACGCAAAACGCAAAGAGGCAAAACGCAAATAGGCATCACGCAAACTGGCATCACGCAAGCAGGCATCGCGCAAACAGACATAACGCAAAAAGGCCTTACGGAAACAGGCAAAACGCGAAGAGGCAATACGCAAATGGGCATAACGTCCCCAGAGCCTGCGCGTTATAAGTTAGCGGTGACCGAACTGCCCAACTTCTGTGGATCGCAAAATGGCTGCAGGAAGTTCGCAAGCCTCTGTGTCTTCACTCTTGAACGAGGCGATTCGCCTTCTTAGCGACCAACAACCGGATCAGCCAGTGTCAAATACCGTTCAACCGACAAAGAGTTGCAAACAATTTCAGGTAAGAATTCGGGTTCAAATTAGGTGTAGCAGACGTTGATATGTAAAAGCACATGCACTCGGGCGTATTATTTTGCACTGCCGAGACAAAATAAAATACTGGTAGTACAGACGCTGTACTTTTATGGTAAACGAAAAAAAATATATATGCCTGTTTGCGTGATGCCTCTTTCCGTTATGCCTCCTTGCGTGATGCCTCTTTGCGTGATGCCTGCTTGCGTTATGCCTCTTTGCGTGATGCCTGCTTGCGTTATGCCTTTTTGCGTTATGCCTGTTTGCGTGATGCCTGTTTGCGTTTTGCCTGTTTGCGTTATGCCTGTTTGCGTGATGCCTCTCTGCGTTATGCCTCTTTGCGTTTTGCCTCTTTGTGTGATGCCTGTTTGTATGATGCCGTTTAGGGTTTTGCCTTCTGTCGCTTTCTGTATGGCCGGAGGCCCTGCCATTTTTTGGGCCGAAATCCATTGTTTCGTGTTTTTATAAGCGTCGCTGGGTTTTCTCGTAAAATGCCAGTTTGTGTTCGGAGGCCATTTTGGTCCCTCGAGGCTTCTTCTTCGTTTGTTGGTCACCCAACTAGCTGTCGTAAAGTTAAGCCGTGTGAGTCACCCATCCAGTTTGGGTACCCGCACTTTTGTGCTTAACTTTTACAGATGCCGCTCGAAAATGTGGATCGTCCGTTGACCTTGATTGCGTTCCTGCCCGACGACCTTCATAAGAAGGTCAAGCATGAAGATATTGTCGTCAAGCTGATGGCGAAGCTTTCCACTGATGATGTACAGTGCATCCAGTTTATGCCCAATGGGTATGTTCGTGTGACGTTCACGTCCATGGAGGCCCGTAGTGAAGCCCTATTGTCTGGAATCTTTTATGATTCCCTTCGACTTCGTGTGTTTGAAGCCCAGCCTGCTGTCTTCAACGTGTATGTTCACCACCTGCCGTTCTCGAACATGAACACCGTGAGAAAGCAGGAAAAGCTTGACTGTGTAAAACAGAATTTTCGCTACACTGAATGGCAAGAAAATGTTTGGAGACCCCGGGATCGATCCTGGTACTTCACGGCCGCATGCAAAGCGGGCGCTCTACCATTTGAGCTAATTCCCCAGATTACGGTTGAAACAGAGATAACACTGGCCCAAAAGAGAATATTAAAGGACGTTTTTTCTTTACCCAAAATTCAGAAATAAGAATGGTTGGTACAGAATACTTTGAATAATTCGGATTTCCTGCATTAAAAAAAACGCCTGTAGAGAGGGTGGGTACAAAACGAAGACAGAAGACCTAAGACCCAAAAACGAAGACCCCTTCAAAGTCGTCTTGAAATCGCTTGAAAAAGGTTCAAACATGATCCTCGAAACAAGGAACAACAAAATATGCGGTTTTCAGCGAATTTGACCGGGGTCTTCGTTTTGTACATAACCCAACCAAATGTACAAAACGAAGACCCCTTCAAAATCGTTTTGAAATCACTTTCAAAAGGCTCACACATGATTCTCGACCGAAGCAGAAACAAGGAGCACATCGATTTGCAGTTATCAACGAATTTGACCGGGGTCTTCGTTTTGTACATAACCCTGCCAAATGTACAAAACGAAGACCCCTTTAAAATCGTCTTTAAAATCTCTCAAGCTTTCTCGGTTTCACATGGATGGCCCGTTAGCGCAGTCGGCAGCGCATGGTGCTGATAACGCCAAGGTCGTGAGTTCGATCCTCACACGGACCACGAAAATAACCTTTTTTCCCTTTCACGTAAAAGAGTTTTATTTTAAAAAATGAACAATTTTAAGGGAAATAAATTTCAGTCACCAAACATGGACGGAGAGTGATGGAAGTCTCCTTTTTATTCAAAAACAAATAATAATAATAATCTATGTTTGAAAAACAAGGTTGTATTTATAATCTCATCTAAAAAATACAAGACCTGGAATAACTCAATATTCTCTTCTGGGTCAGTGTTATCCCTGTTTTAGAGCGGTTTTGCTTAACTAGTAACTATTTATAATACATATTTAACAACTCGTATTTATGGGTTCAAACAGGCATTTACCAGGGGACATTTTTTTACCTAACTGATAATTACTGATGATTGACGAAAAACACGAAACTTCAAGTCTGGCCTGTTGGTCTAGTGGTATGATTCTCGCTTCGGGTGCGAGAGGTCCCGGGTTCGACTCCCGGACAGGCCCCATTAAATACTATTTTGAGTTCCAGGATGGTTTTGTGACGTCACGGCGGTTATATCGTTATTACAAAATGTAATTTGTGATGATCTCAAATTAGCATAAATTACTATTTTGCCGGCACGGACCATAGGGCTCGGTACGGGTTTGAGGTTCCGCAATGTATAGTGGGATTTGAGTTTGTAATCGGTGACAGTGTGCGAGGTGAGGCATTCTACGGCCAGCCTTTGCGTGTTTAGGTTAAGTTTGGTTTTCTTTTAATAATATCATCAGTTGTAATCCACTGCTGTACGTTTATTTAATTCTGTTATTGTTATTATATCGCTGTATAAAGCCTTAGGTTTAGGTTTATTTTTCTACAGTACTGATGTTAAATAAGGATACCCTAAAACCCCAAGGGTTGCACCACTGCCTTGGTCGGAGGTACACGTTCCCAATTTTCTCCACTTGCTGGTTTTAGGGTTTTCGTGTCCGGCTTTGGTGCACTTAGTACTTGTCTTTTATTCATAGCTTGTATTATAGCGGAGCTCCCGCGGGCGCCGAAGGCGCCCGCGGGCGGAGTTCCATACCCATAGAAAATGGGAAATCCATCAAGCCAAGAAAATTTGGTGGTCGCCCGCGTCCGTCCGTCCGTCCGGCACCATCAATTTGCACAGTTTGTTTTCCACCGTGAGTTTTGTTTGCCGTAGCGTGAGTTCATTTTGTTTACTGTGTTTAGCAGCGAGTTTAATTAGTTTGTTTTGCCGTATTTTTGTTTTTGCCTTGAGTTATTTTTTTTATGCCCTAACTGTTTTGCAGTAAATCAAAGCAAGACCAAGGTTCTTTTTTACATTGAATAAGTCATAAAGGTTTATTAACATAGTGTACAGTAAACGTTGTATGAAGTTTTACTAAGATTTGTTGTTGCGCCCACGTGCGTACGTGAGGAGCCCAATAAAGTGCACTCGTCAATTTTAATTTTAGAACCTGTCAAAGGCAAAAATTTAGAAGGATTAATCTCGAAATATATTGACATCGCCTTCGTCAAAAAACCATGAGAGGCTTTTACATGTAAGATATTAAGTTTAACCATGAGCGATTAAAAATTAATTTATTTTGAACCCTTATGGGCCACTGTATAAGCTTACAAATGGTGTGGCTACCTGTATTTGTTAACACTGTAATTAAATTGGGAAAAAAATAATAAATGGGAGCTCCGCTTTTAGGCCTGCCTAAATCTATATATTATGTTGAGATGGAATAAACGGGACGGTGGCTTTGCTGGCCAACGCAGCCAATTTAATCACTGTCTTGTGTGTCCGGATGTGTAGAGGAGGCAAAATGATGAAAGAGTAACATTAATCTGGAACAAAAAAACGTAATTTTTATGCAAAAAGTCACAATAGCCTTCTAGACTAAAATACTCCTTTACCATTTTTATAATTTTATTTTTTTTCTGAAACTAGTTCTTTCGACAACAGAAAGGAAATAAATAAGATAAATCACATCTGATCCTCTTAGAAAAATGAAATTTAACGAAAGGTTATTATTGTACATGTAGAAAATACTTGTTGAGATGCAAAGGTTATAAAAATAGTTCCCAGTGGGTACATGAGTCTAATGCGTCATGGACTGTTAGTACGGTTGAAATATGTTGAAGTAGTTTCGGTATTTACGGCATAGAGCAAGAGGTGTAATAGAGGTTTGGTAGTAAGAGTGGTTCAGAAGAAGTCGATAATAGTTGTTCTCTTAAGTATATATATTTAGAAAGTTGACGAAATGTTACATTTGAAATAGGAAAAACATGTTACGTAGGGTTTGAGTTCATCGATTCCTGTTAAAAGATTAGTGTCCAACTAAATTTTTTGCAGGTATGAAAAAAATTGTCTGCAGGAAGATGACACCGGAAAAAAATGTTTTTGTTTTCACAGACAACGATACAGAAAAAAAAATTGTCTGTCTTGGAAAAATGTTCATCCCCCATCTTCCAAAAGAATAATGGTCCGCCCCATAGATAGACAAGATACAGCCGCTTATTCAGTATTCTTAATATCCTAAATCCCATCAAAATAAGCCAAAATATATATTTTTTTCAATTTCTTTGCAATTTATGCAATACTGCTCAACAAAGATTTCAATTTCCTTAAACGTTTCGACACAGGAGAGCAAAGAAAACATTGCGTGCAGAATGTAATTTAATTAGGCGAAATATTTTCACGTCTATTAAACACTGCAAGCAGTTGAATGAAAGAGTTGTTTCATGACTGAGAACAGCTTTCGAATAGTCAATACATGGAAATAACAATCAGATTTGAATTCAATAACTATTAAAGCGAGTTTTCATTCTGTCTTAACTACTTTTTGGCAAGTTTCAATGTTAATGCAAATTTCGCGCGAAATGTAATTTGATTACACTGTCTTGTTTTCAAGCTTGACTGGTGGAAACAAAACTCTTTTTAATGAAAGTTGCATTCTGTGAATGAAATCCTACTTCAGTTGAATTGAACAATTCAATTGCTGACTACAATCTTATTTAATTTTCCATTTTTTTTCAAAGCTATTTTTTGTTTTTGAACACAAATTTCAGTTCCGGATTTTTTTCATCGAAAGATGTCCATTTCACGTTGCGTTTCCCAGGGAATATAAAAAACATGCAGCTGGAAGCAGAACATCTTAAGTGGCTTCACATTTGAAAACGTGCATTCATATTATTTTGCAGTGTAAAACATTTATTCCAATTACATACATGACAATTTCTTTTACAAGTGCGTGTCGTCCTCGAGCTCCGTTCGACCGTTGCTTCGTTAACAACATCCTTGCTTCCTGATATGATTACGATCACCGCACCAAGCCCGCAATGAGGCGGGCTATTGTTTAAGCACAATTACACCGAACGATTATCGATCCCGAACCATTCCCAGGGGATTGCTAACAGCTTTTTTCCACTATATAGAGCCTAAAGCGCATGCGCATTAGACTCAAAAACGAATTGGAGAATCTGGGTATTTATCCAAGTGCTCTAACATTTAAGTGAATCCCCCAGACACGCCTGCTGTCTATTGCAAGTTGTTAAGAAACTTGGAAAAATGTCCATTTATGTCACTGGAATAAATTTAAACTGACTTCTCTACGAAAGAAGCTCTTTCGTAAAAAATGTTAACACTTACTGCAGGAAAACACGATAATTTACAGAAAGTTCTGGCACTGAAATGATACATCCGTAACACCAAGTTTCGTCTTTTGTTCACAACCACGTAGAGATATCCAACATTGCTTTGCTTGGCGCGATGTAACAGACGATTTTTCTTTCCATTCAAAGTCGAAAATGGCGAAAAACAGGAGTAACACTGGTTGGAATAAAGGACGCTCCAAACACAAGATTAACTGAGCGACATTTTCAAGACCTGTTTGGGTATGCTGCTTTCAGGCGTAATTGCACTTATGAGGTAAAACACTCTTACAATTTTACTGTAGCAAAAGCTGATAAGGAAAGGAAAGGAAAACAAAAATGATGTAAATGGGTATGCGAGTTAACTACGCTTAATCGCTGTATGTATGTAGGCAAGCCGCCGTCTTGAAGCAGTAGTCTCTATGAAAAAACAATAGAATGTTTAATGTAACAGACGAAATCCATATTCCGATTATTGCGTATCGAACCGTTTCTCGCGTTAGCTGCAACATCTTCAGAAGTCTTCGCATGGCGTTATAACGCTCTATTGCAAAAATTGTAAGCTTAAATATGGAGGCAACTGTCGGTGTGAGAGGAACATTGATGCTGACAAAGAATGTACAAAGAGCAGTTCTCTGGTTCCAACAACTCCATCTGCATGGAAGTACCCTCATTAGTGGGATGAGGGAGGAAAAACAGTAAAACAGCAAACTCCTGATGTCGGCGGCTGATTTGCCAGCAAATAATTTTGCTCAGTGTGAACTGTCTGAGTTCTCTTGATTATTGACAGGATTGAAATGTTTCTAGCGATTCCTGCTCCAACTACAACAGTAGTAGCAGCAGTAGGTGGTTTGACACTTGTTGAGTACTAGTGAATAGTGCACCGTAAGATAGGTACCTGTCGTCTTCTTGTTTTACTATAGAATCGAAGTTGTTTTGTTACAAAACTAAACGAAGTGCCTGGACATGAACTCTTGGTTATTTGCAGCACAGTGTACTCCCTTTCATCAGGTCGTGCTTAGAGAACTACGCGCTTATGTAAAGAAAGAAAGAAAGGTATGAACGCGTTTTTCGTGCCACTGCTACAATTTTTGGCGGCAATTGATAGTTATATATTTTTAAAAAGGGAAAAGGCAAGGCAGGTGCGTTACGCCCCTTGAAATAATGTTTAATTAAAAGTTTCAAGTCGTGAACTGGGGAATTAGCTCAAATGGTAGAGCGCCCGCTTAGCATGCGGGAAGTACCGGGATCGATACCCGGATTCTCCATTTCATCTTTTTTTAATATGCAGCGAGTAATCAGAACCCTGCAGCAAGCACAAACAGGGCGACAAGAAGCACAATTTTTCGATCATACAAGGCAAAATTCAACATTTTATATCTATCCCACCTATCGCGTCGTTTGTCAGTTTATTTTCGATAAAATCCTTGCAACAACGAACATTACGAAAACCCCCGATAAATTTTCATCACTAGAGTTTCCATTTCCGAGGAGAAATAAAGCCTCCATGTTGAGAACTTCTAACCATCCGCTTTTCAATTGCAATGAAAACTCTCTCGGGCACTTTGGTTCTCGTATATATGTATTTTTATATAATTATTAATCTGTTAATGAAATAATAATGTTTAGACATTTTTTCGTTTTTCAATGCCCTGCAAAGACGTTAACGTTGCTTGAAGTTTTCTAAAAAGCAAGGATGAGCGGGAAAAGGCCACAATAATGAAAAATAATTATTTAATGGCAAGGAGCGGTTTTTTTGGAGTGCCGGCGATAAAGATATTTTATGAGAACAATATCCCTGGCTTGTACCGGCGGATATGTACTGGTTTGAGTACAAAACTCTAAATTTGGAGAATCCGGGTATCGATCCCGGTACATCCCGCATGCGAAGCGGGCGCTCTACCACTTGAGCTAATTCCCCGTGTATACACTTGTAGCGTTTGGAAGGAAATAGATCGCTTAATTTAAGACCAAAAATCCCGACACAACTTCGCTAAATCCCGACACAACTGATAGTCTTTTCACAACAAGACAACACCGTAAAAAAACAATTACAACAACAATTTTTTTCTTTCGTTTTTTTTTCGTTCAAACACTTCAGCTTCAAATTCGAAACCAATGTTTAATCATCATAATTTCAAATAGAATTAGTCAGTGTGTAACAAAAAGGAGGAAAATATTGGAGAATCCGGGTATCGATCCCGGTACTTCCCGCATGCTAAGCGGGCGTTCTACCATTTGAGCTAATTGCCCCGTGTACAAACACATAGCACGCCGTTAAAATATCACTCGCTCGCGAATCCCGCCGGCGTCCTCGACTTCTCACCAATCCCCTCGCGACTAAGCGGCTGCGACATTTGTGGTGAATGGTATATGAGCTCATATACCATTGCCTGTTAACCAATCAAAATACAGGAATTGCAATATACCATTGCTAGTTTTTAATAACAAAGGATATCCCATATTTGAATAGCCAATCAGCGCGCGCCAACAACGCTATCCACTGTTTTAGTATATACTGATCCCGGATATGACAGATGGTTGGGTAAAATTTCATTTCTTGCCTGCCTTTGCAGTGAATCACTTTGATTGGGTCAGTTATTATATTATACCTGGATAAATAATGATTCATTATGCATAAACGGAATGATAATTTTTTCGATTGCATGCGTTACATTTAAGGTCGCACAGGACCCTTGCTCTCATTACGTATGTATTTATTTAAAGATTATCACGAACTGCAACGACTGAGGACGACAACAAACGAAACATTCTTGAACACATATTTTAAAGTTCTTCGTATTAGTAATTACACATTATTGTTTTCAGCTTTGAATTTTAAAACGCTGACGTTTTGAGCCCTATGCACGCAAAATACTTCGGTTGAAACAAAACTTCTCATTACTTAGAAATAATTGCAAGAAAATAATTTATATTGTGTAAAAGTCAATTTGATATCTGAAATTTTCAGCTCATTCCCCAGAAACAAATCTCTTCTGCCGAAACAGAGATAACACTGACCCAAAAGAGAATATAAAAATAGTTCATGCAGAGTAACCGGGCCTCTTTGTGGTTTTTCGTCAGAGGATATTAAAACAAGTGCAGTCTTGTTTTTCAAACATAGACTATATATTTTTTTTGATTAAAGACTTACATAACCCTCCGTCAATGTTTCATGACTGGAATTTATTTCCCTTAAATTATCCTCTCGTTTCTTTCCCTTTTTTTCGTAAAAGAACTCTTTTCAGTTGACGTGAAAGAAAAAAGAGAAACTTTGCGTGGTCCGTGTGAGGGTCGAACTCACGACCTTGGCGTTATCAGCACCACGCTCTACCGACTGAGCTAACGGACCATCCATGTGAAGCCGAGAAAGCTTGAGAAGTTAAATAAAGAATGAAACTGCTCGCAGGGAACTTAGTATCCTCTCAAGCACCTTGGAGGGCATTTGCGTGCAAAGGAAAGATCAGTGGTGAACAACGGACTTTTTTTGGCAAGTTCTTTTAATAGTGAACCACTTTCGGAAACAGTGAAATGTTGTGTCCCAACTAAAGAGCCGTCATTCTTGGCTAGATAGGACAGCGCCCTTGGCAGACTGCACCCAGCTGCAATAGTTCCTTATCTCACCTGCTGATTCATTAGCATTAAGGTGTGGGGAGACTCCTGTCCAGCAGAAATGACAGGTAGCACAAAAGTAGATGAGTAAGCAAGAGGGGTGGGAGGGAGGGCCGACCAGTTCCTAGATGTCTTCGCGAAATGACACACTTTGCATTAATTATCATATCTTTTATAATGCCACAGTCAGCACGTGGGATAATTAACAATTATTCTTTGAAATCGAGGTGAATAGTGGCAGAATATTTACCGAGCCGCGTAGCGGCGAGGTAAATATTCTGCCGCTATTCACCTCGATTTCAAAGAATAATTGTTTTAGTATATACACACGAATTGATCTCAAAACAGACAATCTAGACATTTTCAAAAGGAAACCTATGAAAGGCAATTTTATTGACGTCTAATTTGACGTCTCAATTCATGAGTGAAA
This sequence comes from Meandrina meandrites, assembly GCA_963693305.1. Classification (NCBI taxonomy): domain Eukaryota; kingdom Metazoa; phylum Cnidaria; class Anthozoa; order Scleractinia; family Meandrinidae; genus Meandrina; species Meandrina meandrites. The sequence continues at coordinate 36,632,587 of OY855910.1, forward strand.
CACGTACAAAACTATTTACAGATTCTTTTAACATGGCAAACACAAAGTCTTCGATAAAATCCTCGTCAAAATGGTCCTTTTACACAGTTCAAATCGGCAACTTTAATCGAGAGTCTGCTTGGAAATCGATAACTGATCAAACAAAGTTTTCGAAGTTATCGAGAAAGGCTTGTTGTTTGGCTCGTTGCGAAGGTGCCTGTCAATGGCGGCTCGAATTGAGGTGAGTGTTGCCTTGTTGTAATATGACCTGCCTTGTTTTCTCGAGGAGATATAAAACTTCAATTCTTCTTTTTCTATTTCCTCGATTTCGGTGAGAAATTCGTTCTGTCAGCCAAACCAGTCTACAAAAATACTCGTAATGAGACAAATTGTAGTCGTGAAGATTAATTGCTGCCTATTTAACGACAGGTCGAATTGATCACAGTAATTATCTCGATAAACAAACTGAAAAACACTTGTTTGCAAAACATGACTTCTTCACTTATCTTTAAAAACGTTTAGGCCAGAGTTCGTTGCCTTCTTGGTGTTTCCTGGCTCGCTGTCGTCTTTTATTTTCACTATTTTTGATTCTGAAACGCAAGCGAAACGCGAGTTTACGCCGGCCATTTTGTTTTGTTTTATGGGATAATGCATTATCCACTCGGTAGCGAGTGAATAATGCGGCATTAGCCCGAGATAGCGAACCAATCAGATTGCTGGAATAGCCAAGATCACTGAGTGTGTATATACTAATGAATATTACATGAACTGTGAATAGTTCGCCCTTCTGTGTTACTCCTTAAGAGAAGCAAAAGAAGGCAGTGAAACTGATCCCGCAAATAACCCGGGTATTCAGGCTCCCAACAACATTGTAGAATTAAACACGAACACCGTGAGAAGCAAGGTAAAGCTTGATTGTCTAAAACAGAATTCTCGCTACACTGAATAGCAAAATTTGATTTTTGGAGAATCCGGGTATCGATCCCGGTACTTCCCGCATGCAAAGCGGGCGCTCTACCGTTTGAGCTAATCCCCCAGATGCAAGATTCGTTTGCTAGTTTGTGTTACTAAACTAAATTTGAAGTAACACCACCATAAACAAATCTCTTCTGTTAGAGTGGTTTTACTCGACCTGTGAAACAACATGTAACAATTAGTGCGTAATAGTCAAAACTTAACAAAAGAAAACAATGGAATTGGTGTGTAATACTATCTAAAAGTTTAGTTACTATTTCACAGGTTAAGCAAAACCGCTCTAAAACAGGGATAACACTGACCCAAAAGAGAATATTGAGTTATTCCAGGCCTTGTGTTTTTTAGATGAGATTATAAATACAACCTTGTTTTTCAAACACAGATTATTATTTTTTGTTTCAGAATAAAAAGGAGACTTCCATCACTCTCCGTCCATGTTTGGTGACTGAAATTTATTTCCCTTAAAATTGTTCATTCTTTTAAATAAAACTCTTTTACGTGAACGAGAAAAAAGGTAATTTTCGTGGTCCATGTGAGGCTCGAACTCACGACCTTGGCGTTATCAGCACCACGCTCTGCCGACTGAGCTAACGGACCATCCGTGTGAAGCCGAGAAAGCTTGAGAGGTTAAATTAAGAACGAAAAAATGAAATATTCTGCTCTCAACTGAAGAGCCGTCACTCTTGGCTAGATCGGACAGCACCCTTGTCAGACTGCACTAGCTGCACTAGCTCGTCCCTCTATGTTATTTCTTTACGAGGGCAGCGACAAGGGATCCCGCAAATAACCCAGGTGAGCAGGCTTCCAACAAAAAGACATTTTGGAGAATCTGGGTATCGATCCCGGTACTAGTACCGGGATCGATACCCGGATTCTCCAAAAACTCTTTTTACTTGTCAGTGTAGCCAGAATTTTTTTAAACAGTGAAGCTTTACCTTGCTTGTTCATGTTTAATTTTGTACTGTTGGTGAGAGCCTGCTTACCTGGGTTATTTTCGGGATCCCTTGTCGCTGCCCTCGAGAAGAAATAACATAGAGGGACGAGCTATTGCAGCTAGTGCAGTCTGATTTTTACAGCACATGCTTGATAATTCAAAAAATATAATTTACAATTTCAAACCTTTATTGACATTGATTTACTCAAAAACGTCCAAATTTATCGATAAAGAAGGCGTTGAACCGACGAAAAAGTTGCGTTACAAATTTACCGTTTACAAAATTATGCTAAAATATTCAAATCAATGTCATTGCATTCCCACCAGAGAAAAGCATCTTTGAAACAAAAGAAAATGGAACGAAGTTTTCATGAAAATAGGTAAGAAACGGCATTTTTTTTTCTTGGAAATATATATATTTTTATATTATCAAGCATATGTTGTAAAAGTTTGAAAAAAAAAATCGTTTGAGCCGTTTTTGAGATTGTTGAAAAATCGCTCAAGGTGGAAAATTTACCAAAAATTACAATGGAGGGGACCGTATGAAAAAGTCTAATTCTTGGGATCGTGAAAAACAAAATGAACAAAACTTTTACAATGACGAAAAGTAGATTAAATACACATACTAGCGTTGTTTGAAGTAATTTCGCCGTCAACGCAATGTCTGCATCTCGGTATATTTATCATGACCATGCAAAAAGCATGGTTTTAAATATATTTGCGATTTATTCGAAATTGATGTGAAGTACACCATAGTTTCAGATACTGGTGCTAGTTTCTTTACGTCAAATCTGATTCGCGTAGAATTCAAGGTGAACTGATTTCTTATTTTTCTAGATCTGTGTAGCGTTTCTATGGAAATATCGATTTTTCTAAAAAATATGTTATTCGCTCTTTCAGTTACACATGGATGGTCCGTTAACTTCTCAAGCTTTGTTGCCTTCACACGGATGGTCCGTTAGCTCAGTTGGTAGAGCGTGGTGCTGATAACGCCAAGGTCGTGAGTTCGACCCTCACACGGACCATGAATATTACCTTTTTTTCCTTCACGTAAAAGAGTTTTATTAAAAAAAACGAAAACAAAAGCAATCAAAGAATATTTTTTAAAACCCAAAGAATAATAATCTATGTAAGAACACAATTCCCCAAATGCAAGGTTATAAATTTGTGTCACTGAATTAGTATATGTAATCGCATGGGCCCGAGGGCAATTAAGGATTAATTTCACGCGTATTTTCAAAGTTTTCACAAAATTGCCCCAGTCGCGAAGCGACGAGGGCAATTTGGAAAACTTTGAAAATGCAAGTGAAATTAATCCTTAATTGCACGAGGGCACATTGCGATTACGTGTTTATCACATAAAGGGCAAAGTTGTGTACAAAAGAAAACTTAAACGAGGTCCGCCATGGCGTAAACCGGTTGGCAAGAATATTTGCTCGTAGCAAAATGACCACATAAAAAATCAACTTATGTCGAGAAACAGTAAAAGTAAGCATAACACAGCATGTGCAATTCACTCATAATAGTTCCTTCACAGATAAAACTGAATGCAGTTTAAATTTTATTTACCTTTGTTTACGAGGCGTCCGACCGCGCAGAAATGCTGCATCGATGAAAGTCATAAACAAAGTGTCCGAACGAGCTTTAATCACTTCTTGAACCTGACATTCTCCTTTCCACAGCGAAAACCGGTGTAAGTACCAACAAAATTTATGCCCTTTCCAGGCTCTGTTTCTAATAAGGCGAAGCAAGCAAAACGAAGAAATGTTATCTTTCAGTGTCGATTCAGTGGTCTCAGCCGCCATGAATTTTTTTTCTCCGTGCAGCGCCAATCGTCCAGAAGTTTTTTCGGGCTGTGACAAACGAATTTGGATTTAAAAATCCTCTCTCTATTCCACCAAGGCACTACTCATTTCTGCCTACCGATTTTCTTTCACATTTGATGAAATAACCGCATTTATATCACACTCGGATGCATTGCGTTTCTGAACTTTTTTCAAACTCGTTTCAAGCGGGAAACCAACTCAGTGCAGACGACGCGCGCTCAGCCAATCAGGATCAAGTAATCATGCCCTCTTGATTACCAAAAAGTGCCCTCGTGATTAAGAAAAAATGCCCTCTGTCTCAACCAATCAGCGTTCAGTAATTTTGCCCCGTATGTGATAAAATATTAAAAAACTCCACTATAAACAAATCCCTTCTTTTGAAACAGAGATAACACTGACCTAAGTTATTTCAGTTACGGGCCCATGGTTCAATTAATTCGCTTTATTTTTTTTAGTGGAAATCATAATGATGCAATATTGTTTTTCAAACATAGATTATTATTTTTCTGGTTTTGAGCAAACAGGAGATTTGCATCACTCTGCGTCCATGTTTGGTGACTGGAAGTTTTTCTTTAAATAGTCTTTGCTTGGTTTTTGTTTCTTTAAAATAAACTATTTTACGTAAAAAGGAAAAAAAAGATAACTTTCGTGGTCCGTGTGAGGGTCGAACTCCCGACCTTGGCGTTATCAGCATCACGCTCTACCAACTGAGCTAACGGACCATCAGTGTGAAGGAAAGAAAGCTTGAGAGCTTAAATTAAGAACATAATCCCCTGTTAACTGCTGCCAGGGAGGTTATTATTTTCCTGAAGTATCTTGTAAGGTATTTGCATGCAGAGGAAACGATCAGTGTTGAACAACGTACTTTAATTTTTTCATGAAGTTAAAAGTAAATAAGGACACGGACGAGTAATTTATATGATCTTATCATTTTTTTGCTCCTACCAAATAAGGAAGTGAGGGAATTACATTGGTCCTCAATATCTAATTTTGTGTTGATCGTAATTAACATAAATTAATACTTTGCCGTTTGAAACAGTGCGTTGAGAACTTGTGACATTCTTCGTCTTTTATTTGCACTTACTTAATTTTTACTTCGTTTTTTGGAAATGTTGCACCATAGCATTGGCTCTCGGTCCCTATTTTTCCCTAAAGCGCTTTGTAGGGGTAACGTGCCCAGCTGTGGTGCATATAAGCTTTGAATGTAACTTTATCGACGTTTGCTGTATCCTACTGATGTGTCAAATAAATGGGTACCTTGGGCCTGGCTGTCCAACACAGCCATCAATCACAATCTTGATGTGTGCACGTTTTTGATTGAGTCGTGAAGGCAAAATTGGGTCCATGTCATCGCGGCCTTTCGAACTGAAAAAGAAAAATTAAGAAATGTTAGTACTATCTATTGACAGGCATATAAAGCCTGTCAATCAACACGTTACAAATTACAACGAAAACGACATTTTGCGTTAACAAAACATCAATAGCAGTCACTAATCCGCGTCTCAAAAAAACAAATCCACCATATGCAAAACGTCGAAATCCACCCGACATCATCTACTAGTCCAAAAATGTTTTTTGGGCCTGTCCGGGAGTCGAAACCGGGACCTCTCGCACCCTAAGCGAGAATCATGCCACTAGACCAACAGTCCAAACTTGAAGAAATAGTTTTTGTTAAAGTCCTTAATCTGCTACTCCTCTGATTCGCTGGTAGTGTGGCACCTGTTCTGTGTCGTGTTGTGGTCAAGTCACTTACTATCCAGAGCTGACTGCCTCTTCCGTGATACAGTTCTAACAGAAAATAAATTTCGTAGCCGAGTTTCATCAACATAATGAAATGTGATAAATGCTAAACCCCTTATCACATAAAAAAATGCTCAAAGCTACCAACAAGTCTCCGTGGCGCAATCGGTTAGCGCGTTTGGCTGTTAACCGAAAGGTTGGTGGTTCAAGCCCACCCGGGGACGTTTCGTTTTGCTTTAGTCAACAGAAAAATCATTCCAATAGTTGTTATCAAGTTGTTCTACTTAAGAATATTTTAAAAGAGTCTCGAGCTCCTTTTGGAACATTCAATGCCATTCTCCACTCCTTTCCCTTTTGTGTTACTTCTGACTTCTTGTACGGCCGCTGATTAGATAATTTTAGGTGTGAATGATGAAGAAAAAAATGAGAAGAAAGGAGGAAGCAGGTCTTAAAAGAAAAGTAGCGCCTAGAAATATTAAAGAATGTTTACTGAAGAGGAGTCGTGAGGCCAACGCATTGCCAAATTTTAAGATGCAAGTTGCAAATGCTCATTAGTAGTACAGTGACGCTATCGTAACTAGATAGTGAAAAAACATACTGCTGTTGCTTAGGGAATATCATTCAGAGAACTAATCATTTGATCAGCTTTTCCAAAATAGACTGGTACCCGTCATCTTCATAATGACTCTTAAATTCACAAAGAATTATAGTATGAAAGGCCTGTTGGTCTAGTGGCATGATTCTCGCTTTGGGTGCGAGAGGTCCCGGGTTCGACTCCCGGACAGGCCCGGTTAAGTGCTTTTTTAAATTGATTTCCAGAAAGTTATGCCGCCATATTGCTCTTTCAAGAGATGAAGCACTAATATATTTCTGGTAAAAAATGCCATTTAAGTTTTATGGAAAAAAGTCGCAATAGCCTTCTAGGCTACAATACTCCTTTTCCTGTTGTCTATTGCAACTTGTGAAAATAAACTTACTTGGAAAATGTCCATGTATGTTACTGGAATAAATTTGAAAAATGCTATGTCTCCACTGTTCTTTGTTTCTTGTGCAAAGCCCCAGCCGGCTAAGAGTAGCGAAAAGGGCTATGGGGACGAGAATGAGCGGCCGCATGCTTTTGTCTTGGCTATGGAGGTATATTTATGACAAAATTCAATACTCAGTAGTTGAAATAAAATCATCGAAATCAGGAATGCATCAATCCAAAGTAGGATGGCAACAAGCCGATTCTGTAAATACCCATTCTGCAGAAGGGCAAAACGCCAGAAGGCAAAACTCGAAAATGCATCATGCAAACAGGCATCACGCAAAGAGGCAAAAAGCAAACAGTCATAACGCAGAGAGGCATCACGCAAAGAGGCATAACGCAAAGACGCAAAACGCAAAGAGGCAAAACGCAAATAGGCATCACGCAAACTGGCGTCACGCAAGCAGGCATCGCGCAAACAGACATAACGCAAAAAGGCCTTACGGAAACAGGCAAAACGCGAAGAGGCAAAACGCGAAGAGGCAATACGCAAATGGGCATAACGTCCCCAGAGCCTGCGCGTTATAAGTCAGCGGTGACCGAACTTCCCAACTTCTGTGGATCGCAAAATGGCTGCAGGAAGTTCGCAAGCCTCTGTGTCTTCACTCTTGAACGAGGCGATTCGCCTTCTTAGCGACCAACAACCGGATCAGCCAGTGTCAAATACCGTTCAACCGACAAAGAGTTGCAAACAATTTCAGGTAAGAATTCGGGTTCAAATTAGGTGTAGCAGACGTTGATATGTAAAAGCACATGCACTCGGGCGTATTATTTTGCACTGGCGAGACAAAATAAAATACTGGTAGTACAGACGCTGTACTTTTATGGTAAACGAAAAAAAATATATATGCCTGTTTGCGTGATGCCTCTTTCCGTTATGCCTCCTTGCGTGATGCCTCTTTGCGTGATGCCTGCTTGCGTTATGCCTCTTTGCGTGATGCCTGCTTGCGTTATGCCTTTTTGCGTTATGCCTGTTTGCGTGATGCCTGTTTGCGTTTTGCCTGTTTGCGTTATCCCTGTTTGCGTGATGCCTCTCTGCGTTATGCCTCTTTGCGTTTTGCCTCTTTGTGTGATGCCTGTTTGTATGATGCCGTTTAGGGTTTTGCCTTCTGTCGCTTTCTGTATGGCCGGAGGCCCTGCCATTTTTTGGGCCGAAATCCATTGTTTCGTGTTTTTATAAGCGTCGCTGGGTTTTCTCGTAAAATGCCAGTTTGTGTTCGGAGGCCATTTTGGTCCCTCGAGGCTTCTTCTTCGTTTGTTGGTCACCCAACTAGCTGTCGTAAAGTTAAGCCGTGTGAGTCACCCATCCAGTTTGGGTACCCGCACTTTTGTGCTTAACTTTTACAGATGCCGCTCGAAAATGTGGATCGTCCGTTGACCTTGATTGCGTTCCTGCCCGACGACCTTCATAAGAAGGTCAAGCATGAAGATATTGTCGTCAAGCTGATGGCGAAGCTTTCCACTGATGATGTACAGTGCATCCAGTTTATGCCCAATGGGTATGTTCGTGTGACGTTCACGTCCATGGAGGCCCGTAGTGAAGCCCTATTGTCTGGAATCTTTTATGATTCCCTTCGACTTCGTGTGTTTGAAGCCCAGCCTGCTGTCTTCAACGTGTATGTTCACCACCTGCCGTTCTCGAACATGAACACCGTGAGAAAGCAGGAAAAGCTTGACTGTGTAAAACAGAATTTTCGCTACACTGAATGGCAAGAAAATGTTTGGAGACCCCGGGATCGATCCTGGTACTTCACGGCCGCATGCAAAGCGGGCGCTCTACCATTTGAGCTAATTCCCCAGATTACGGTTGAAACAGAGATAACACTGGCCCAAAAGAGAATATTAAAGGGCGTTTTTTCTTTACCCAAAATTCAGAAATAAGAATGGTTGGTACAGAATACTTTGAATAATTCGGATTTCCTGCATTAAAAAAAACGCCTGTAGAGAGGGTGGGTACAAAACGAAGACCGAAGACCTAAGACCCAAAAACGAAGACCCCTTCAAAGTCGTCTTGAAATCGCTTGAAAAAGGTTCAAACATGATCCTCGAAACAAGGAACAACAAAATATGCGGTTTTCAGCGAATTTGACCGGGGTCTTCGTTTTGTACATAACCCTACCAAATGTACAAAACGAAGACCCCTTCAAAATCGTTTTGAAATCACTTTCAAAAGGCTCACACATGATTCTCGACCGAAGCAGAAACAAGGAGCACATCGATTTGCAGTTATCAACGAATTTGACCGGGGTCTTCGTTTTGTACATAACCCTGCCAAATGTACAAAACGAAGACCCCTTTAAAATCGTCTTTAAAATCTCTCAAGCTTTCTCGGTTTCACATGGATGGCCCGTTAGCGCAGTCGGCAGCGCATGGTGCTGATAACGCCAAGGTCGTGAGTTCGATCCTCACACGGACCACGAAAATAACCTTTTTTCCCTTTCACGTAAAAGAGTTTTATTTTAAAAAATGAACAATTTTAAGGGAAATAAATTTCAGTCACCAAACATGGACGGAGAGTGATGGAAGTCTCCTTTTTATTCAAAAACAAATAATAATAATAATCTATGTTTGAAAAACAAGGTTGTATTTATAATCTCATCTAAAAAATACAAGACCTGGAATAACTCAATATTCTCTTCTGGGTCAGTGTTATCCCTGTTTTAGAGCGGTTTTGCTTAACTAGTAACTATTTATAATACATATTTAACAACTCGTATTTATGGGTTCAAACAGGCATTTACCAGGGGACATTTTTTTACCAGATAGGTAGTTTTACACCTAACTGATAATTACTGATGATTGACGAAAAACACGAAACTTCAAGTCTGGCCTGTTGGTCTAGTGGTATGATTCTCGCTTCGGGTGCGAGAGGTCCCGGGTTCGACTCCCGGACAGGCCCCATTAAATACTATTTTGAGTTCCAGGATGGTTTTGTGACGTCACGGCGGTTATATCGTTATTACAAAATGTAATTTGTGATGATCTCAAATTAGCATAAATTACTATTTTGCCGGCACGGACCATAGGGCTCGGTACGGGTTTGAGGTTCCGCAATGTATAGTGGGATTTGAGTTTGTAATCGGTGACAGTTGGCGAGGTGAGGCATTCTACGGCCAGCCTTTGCGTGTTTAGGTTAAGTTTGGTTTTCTTTTAATAATATCATCAGTTGTAATCCACTGTTGTACGTTTATTTAATTCTGTTATTGTTATTATATCGCTGTATAAAGCTTTAGGTTTATTTTTCTACAGTACTGATGTTAAATAAGGATACCCTAAAACCCCAAGGGTTGCACCACTGCCTTGGTCGGAGGTACACGTCCCCAATTTTCTCCACTTGCTGGTTTTAGGGTTTTCGTGTCCGGCTTTGGTGCACTTAGTACTTGTCTTTTATTCATAGCTTGTATTATAGCGGAGCTCCCGCGGGCGCCGAAGGCGCCCGCGGGCGGAGTTCCATACCCATAGAAAATGGGAAATCCATCAAGCCAAGAAAATTTGGTGGTCGCCCGCGTCCGTCCGTCCGTCCGGCACCATCAATTTGCAGAGTTTGTTTTCCACCGTGAGTTTTGTTTGCCGTAGCGTGAGTTCATTTTGTTTACTGTGTTTAGCAGCGAGTTTAATTAGTTTGTTTTGCCGTATTTTTGTTTTTGCCTTGAGTTATTTTCTTTATGCCCTAACTGTTTTGCAGTAAATCAAAGCAAGACCAAGGTTCTTTTTTACATTGAATAAGTCATAAAGGTTTATTAACATAGTGTACAGTAAACGTTGTATGAAGTTTTACTAAGATTTGTTGTTGCGCCCACGTGCGTACGTGAGGAGCCCAATAAAGTGCACTCGTCAATTTTAATTTTAGAACCTGTCATAGGCAAAAATTTAGAAGGATTAATCTCGAAATATATTGACATCGCCTTCGTCAAAAAACCATGAGAGGTTTTTACATGTAAGATATTAAGTTTAACCATGTGCGATTAAAAATTAATTTATTTTGAACCCTTATGGGCCACTGTATAAGCTTAGAAATAGTGTGGCTACTTATATTTGTTAACACTGTAATTAAATTGGGAAAAAAATAATAAATGGGAGCTCCGCTTTTAGGCCTGCCAAAATCTATATATTATGTTGAGATGGAATAAACTGGACGGTGGCTTTGCTGGCCAAAGCAGCCAATTTAATCACTGTCTTGTGTGTCCGGATGTGTAGAGGAGGCAAAATGATGAAAGAGTAACATTAATCTGGAACAAAAAACCGTAATTTTTATGCAAAAAGTCACAATAGCCTTCTAGACTAAAATACTCCTTTACCATTTTTATAATTTTATTTTTTTTCTGAAACTAGTTCTTTCGACAACAGAAAGGAAATAAATAAGATAAATCACGTCTGATCCTCTCAGAAAAATGAAATTTAACGAAAGGTTATCATTGTACCTGTAGAAAATACTTGTTGAGATGCAAAGGTTATAAAAATAGTACCCAGTGGGTACATGAGTCTAATGCGTGATGGACTGTTAGTACGGTTGAAATATGTTGAAGTAGTTTCGGTATTTACGGCATAGAGCAAGAGGTGTAATAGAGGTTTGGTAGTAAGAGTGGTTCAGAAGAAGTCGATAATATTTGTTCTCTTAAGTATATATATTTAGAAAGTTGACGAAATGTTGCATTTGAAATAGGAAAAACATGTTACGTAGGGTTTGAGTTCATCGATTCCTGTTAAAAGATTAGTGCATTGTAGACCATATGACGATCCTACAGATTTAGAGGAGGGGGGGGGGGGGGGGGGGGGGAATCCTGAAAACTTTGTTTGCAAAAGCAAAAAAAGTCCAACTAATTTTTTTGCAGGCATGAAAAAAATTGTCTGCAGGAAGATGACACCGGAAAAAAAATGTTTTCACAGACAACGATACAGAAAAAAAATTGTCTGTCTTGGAGAAATGTTCATCCCCCATCTTCCAAAAGAATAATGGTCCGCCCCATAGATAGACAAGATACAGCCGCTTATTCAGTATTCTTAATATCCTAAATCCCATCAAAATAAGCCAAAATATATATATTTTTTCAATTTCTTTGCAATTTATGCAATACTGCTCAACAAAGATTTCAATTTCCTTAAACGTTTCGACACAGGAGAGCAAAGAAAACATTGCGTGCAGAATGTAATTTAATTAGGCGAAATATTTTCACGTCTATTTTAAAAACACTGCAAGCAGTTGAATGAAAGAGTTGTTTTCATGACCGAGAACAGCTTTCGAATAGTCAATACATGGAAATAACAATCAGATTTGAATTCAATAACTATTAAAGCTAGTTTTCATTCTGTCTTAACTACTTTTTGGCAAGTTTCAATGTTTATGCAAATTTCGCGCGAAATGTAATTTGATTACACTGTCTTGTTTTCAAGCTCAAGATTGAATCTTGACTGGTGGAAACAAAACTCTTTTTAATGAAAGTTGCATTCTGTGAATGAAATCCTACTTCAGTTGAATTGAACAATTCAATTGCTGACTACAATCTTATTTAAGTTTCCATTTTTTTTTCAAAGCTATTTTTTGTTTATGAACACAAATTTCAGTTCCGGATTTTTTTCATCGAAAGATGTCCATTTCACGTTGCGTTTCCCAGGGAATATAAAAAAACATGCAGCTGGAAGGAGAACATCTTAAGTGGCTTCACATTTGAAAACGTGGATTCATATTATTTTGCAGTGTAAAACATTTATTCCAATTACATACATGACAATTTCTTTTACAAGTGCGTGTCGTCCTCGAGCTCCGTTCGACCGTTGCTTCGTTAACAACATCCTTGCTTCCTGATTGGATTACGATCACCGCACTAAGCCCGCAATGAGGCGGGCTATTGTTTAAGCACAATTACACCGAACGATTATCGATCCCGAACCATTCCCAGGGGATTGCTAACAGCTTTTTCCACTACATACATTCTCGTCCCCAGAGCCCCCCCGTTTCTTTTGGTCACGTGGTCGGCGAAACGGAGGGCTCTGGACGCAGCCACTACCGGATGTCAGAAATTTTCTGACACCCGTTAGCGCATGTGTAGTAGCTTTCAACACAACTGCTCATGCTCACATGTTAACGGGAGGGGAGAGAGTTTATTGTAATGGCTGATCGTGAGAAGATGTCAACAAAGCGATCAAAAGAGTCGTTGATTTTCATTTATGCTGAACGATCGAGAATTAAAGCGATCTGAAAAGTGAACAGAAAGCTGCCTTAGTCGTCGTTGCCGTGCAGAAGCGGTATTATTTTTGTGTTTTATCAACGGATGTCGAAACGTCCAATTTTCTATAATCAGGTATGAAAGAAGTACAAATGTCAGATGAATTTTGTATGTTGATGTTGAATTCTAGAAAGTCGTACTGTTCCATATAACAAGATTTTTAAAAACGGACAATCTCAGTCGCCTGCGAGTGTTTTTGAAACGCCACTTTAGACGTGTTCGTTAATTGAGTGGATAGATTTAGCACTGTAAATTAAAGATATTGCAAAGAAAATATAATATCAGTGTAATGGCATTGCATTTGAAAATCTTGTCTTCTAACTGTGATTCGTAGTTCCACAAGAATGCCTTCCCTTTGAATTAAGATTGATTTTCTTTCCTTATGTTTTAAATTTTATAATTAAAGTGAGGGGAAAAATCAAACTGAGAAATATTAATTTCAAGGAGGAGGGGTTGAAAGTGGATCTGTTTTCTGTGTGTTTTTTAATATGGGTAAAAATGTTAAAATATTTTCCATCACCCCAAAAGAATTAGAACCTCCTTCAGATTTGCCAGTGATATTTTAAACCATATACTTCATGCAAAAATATTTTTCTACGAAAGATTTAGGACTCAGACTTGGCTATAACTTATAAGCTCAATAAATTATGGGAACGAGGACCACTCACAATGAAGAGGAGTCAGTATTTGTACTGAATAATTCTTGTGCATAGGAATGGGTGAGAAATCAGTTCAAGAACTTGACTTTTTTCTACTTTTTCAGGATGACCCTGAAGGGGGCACTTGAGATAACAATCACTTGGTATAAACTGCAAAACCTTTCTGACAGATGTTCATTAATTTTGACTTGTATGCCAGTGCAATATTACTTGGCAATTTATAAAAAATTGTGTGCACTCCACCTAAATACTGAGACAGCAAATACTTAAATATTTATAATAAAATTAAATTCTTAAATCTGTAGTGAGCTGCTGTTGTAAAAATTATTTAAGAGGAAAAAGGGTTAACAGTCTTAACAGGATATATTTTGAAACATTTGGTATCATTTTGTTAGATTAAATGAAAATAATCATCTGTCCACAGATGCCAACGCAAGTCTTCATGTTACTCCAGAGCCCACTTTCTTATTTCTTAGGTTATCAATACACTAATTATTTAAGAAAAGTGTACCTAAAACACTATGTTAAAATCTATTCTTTAAGTACTGTTTAAGTTATCTCTTCGCGACATAGAAAGTATATAAGGGGTGATCAGAGTTTTTACATTGTAATTTGTTCAAGTATTGTATTGTCATTAGAGTAAGCAAGCGTAGTGTACTATCGTAAGTTGTGTAAGTATTGTAATTCTTGTACTGTAGAGTGGTGTAGTGTCCGCAATAAAAAAAAAACTTTAAAAGAAAAAAAAAAAGGTTATCAATACACTGAAATGCAGGGGACAAAAATTGCCCCTTCACTTCGGAAAGGTGAACCTATGAATTTTCTATAATTTTTGCGAGAAAAGATAGGGGGAACCTGACCCATTTTACCCATGAGCCATCCCTTTCCCCATAAATATTATAAATGGTCATAAGGCAGCACTACTATAAAAGATTATGCAACACTATGCCCTAGGCTTGCAATTGACAGGGTCTGGTTATTCTCAGTTTTTGTGCTTCAACTCCACTGCAAACATCTGATCTCAAATATTGGGAGAATCGCAAAGAGGTTTGGAAGTGACCTGATTTGACATCAGATATAGATTAATATGTCAATGCAGCACTAAATAAATCAAGGTGAACAGGGTCACTGGGGCAAATGCAGTCTTTAATAACTCTAGAATTGTCAAGGTTACTCTCAAGAGCACTTATTTGTTTTAAATCTTATTAAATATATACATGAATATAAAATGAAACAATGCCAATTTCCTTCCTTCACCTGTCCCCCTTTATGCCAAGTGGTGCAAAGGCCAAATTATGCCAGTTCCTGTAGATGCCCACAGTCTTTGAAGACATAAACTGTGTTACACCTCCACAGTATAAGCAATGTTGGAAAACAAGTAAATGGTTCCATGATGGAACCAAAAATATATATATATTTTTTTATATATTTTTTATATTTTTATATATTTTTTTTCCCTGGACATTTTTAACAACTACCGTGCACTTTGATATTCCTTGTTCTTACTATGAACACTCAACTCACAGCTGTATATATTTTTTTTTATTTAACACTGATAAAGCTTACTGAGTTGAAAGTCTTGAAATGATGGTGGTGGTCTGCTGAACATGTAAGAAATGTTTTTGTATATATGTTACACATAAATCTTCAATCTAGTATGCTGATAAACATACTTGTAGCATAATCTATTTTCTTTTGTACCTTAACAATCCGATATATATTGCACAATGTAATTCTGTAAGCATTCTAGGTAATATATATAATCCACAGTACAAGTTTGCACGATAATAGAAACAATTTCAAGATCAATACAAACGCTTTTGCAACATCAACTGATCAAGACCATGCAACGACAACAGAGTGTACAGAACAACATTCAACATTGTATGGGGGTAGAAAAAGGGATTTTGATTTTGGGAGACGTGATAGAGTAGAGTTCTGTTGAATGTCTAAACTTTGTCAGACTCTCAAGGCTTCAATATTCCACGAAATCCGGCAATCAATGGCAAAATCAAAACACGAGTTTTTAAAAACATACCGCCTACAGCAGTTTGGAAGATCGAAGACAGATTTTAAATCTGCTGACAGTGCTAAACGTTTGAAACCTAGCTCACACAGGGACTCACACAGGTCATCTTCTGCTTCTTTACAACAGCCAGGTATCGATAACAGTTTCGTGCGATTCATCGATTGCCGGTCGCCATAAGTTTTCTAAGAAATCTTTTTCCTGTTAATTTCCGATCCGGAAGCAGAGTGCCGTGCGTAGTAGTGTAAAATTTTGTTTCGTGGTGCGCATTCATTCTTCATCTGGGGACGAGAATGCACTACATAGAGCCTAAAGCGCATGCGCATTAGACTCAAAAACGAATTGGAGAATCTGGGTATTTATCCAAGTGCTCTTAACATTTAAGTGAATCCCCCGGACACGCCTGCTGTCTATTGCAAGTTGTTAAGAAACTTGGAAAAATGTCCATTTATGTCACTGGAATAAATTTAAACTGACTCCTCTACGAAAGAAGCTCTTTCGTAAAAAAAGTTAACACTTACTGCAGGAAAACACGATAATTTACAGAAAGTTCTGGCACTGAGATGATACATCCGTAACACCAAGTTTCGTCTTTTGTTCACAACCACGTAGAGATATCCAACATTGCTTTGCTTGGCGCGATGTAACAGACGATTTTTCTTTCCATTCAAAGTCGAAAATGGCGAAAAACAGCAGTAACACTGGTTGGAATAAAGGACGCTCCAAACACAAGATTAACTGAGCGACATTTTCAAGAGCTGTCTGGGTATGCTGCTTTCAGGCGTAAGTGCACTTCTGAGGTAAAACACTCTTACAATTTTACTGTAGCAAAAGCTGATAAGGAAAGGAAAGGAAAACAAAAATGATGTAAATGGGTATGCGAGTTAACTCCGCTTAATCGCTGTATGTATGTAGGCAAGCCGCCGTCTTGAAGCAGTAGTCTGTATGAAAAAACAATGGAATGTTTAATGTAACAGACGAAATCCATATTCCGATTATTGCGTATCGAACCGTTTCTCGCATTAGCTGCAACATCTTCAGAAGTCTTCGCATGGCGTTATAACGCTCTATTGCAAAAATTGTAAGCTTAAATATGGAGGTAACTGTCGGTGTGAGAGGAACATTGACGCTGACAAAGAAGGTACAAAGAGCAGTTCTCTGGTTCCAACAACTCCATCTGCATTGAAGTACCCTCATTAGTGGGATGAGGGAAAACAGTAAAACAGCAAACTCCTGATGTCGGCGGCTGATTTGCCAGCAAATAATTTTGCTCAGTTTGAACTGTCTGACTTCTCTTGATTATTGACAGGACTGAAATGTTTCTAGCGATTCCTGCTCCAAGTACAACAGTAGTTGCAGCAGTAGGTAGTTTGACACTTGTTGAGTACTAGTGAATAGTGCACCGTCAGATAGGTACCTGTCGTCTTCTTGTTTTACTATAGAATCGAAGTTGTTTTGTTACAAAACTAAAGGAAGTGCCTGGACATGAACTCTTGGTTATTTGAAGCACACTGTACTCCTTTTCATCAGGTCGTACTAAGAGAACTACGCGCTTATGTAAAGAAAGAAAGAAAGGTATGAACGCGTTTTTCGTGCCACTGTTACATTGTTTGGCGGCAATTGATAGTTATATAATTTTAAAAAGGGAAAAGGCAAGGCAGGTGCGTTACGCCCCTTGAAATAATGTTTAATTAAAAGCTTCAAGTCTGAGCTGGGGAATTAGCTCAAATGGTAGAGCGCCCGCTTAGCATGCGGGAAGTACCGGGATCGATACCCGGATTCTCCATTTCATCATCTATCCCACCTATCGCGTCGTTTGTCAGTTTATTTTCGATAAAATTCTTGCAACAACGAACATTACGAAAACCCCCGATAAATTTTCATGACCAGAGTTTCCATTTCCGAGGAGAAATAAAGTCTCCATGTTAAGAACTTCTAAACATCCGCTTTTCAATTGCAATGAAAACTCCCTCACGCACTTTGGTTCTCGTATATATGTATTTTTATATAATCATTAATGAAAAAATAATGTTTTGACATTTTTTCGTTTTTCAATGCCCTGCAAAGACGTTAACGTTGCTTGAAGTTTTCTAAAAAGCCTGGATGAGCGGGAAAAGGCCACAATAATGAAAAATAATTATTTAATGGCAATGAGCGGTTTTTTCGGAGTGCCGGCGATAAAGATATTTTATGAGGACAGTATCACCGGCTTGTACCGGCGGATATGTACTGATTTGAGTACAAAACTCTAAATTTGGAGATTCCGGGTATCGATCCCGGTATACTTCCCGCATGCGAAGCGGGCGCTCTACCATTTGAGCTAATTCCCCGTGTATACACTTGTAGCGTTTGGAAGGAAATAGATCGCTTAATTTAAGACCAAAAATCCCGACACAACTCCGCTAAATCCCGACACAACTGATAGTCTTTTCACAACAAGACAACACCGTAAAAAACAACAACAACAACAATTTTTTTCTTTCGTTTTTTTCTTCGTTCAATGACTTCAGCTTCAAATTCGAAAGCAATGTTTAATCATCATAATTTCAAATAGAATTAGTCAGTGTGTAACAAAAAGGAGGAAAATATTGGAGAATCCGGGTATCGATCCCGGTACTTCCCGCATGCTAAGCGGGCGCTCTACCATTTGAGCTAATTCCCCCGTGTACAAACACATATCAGGCCGTTAAAATATCACTCGCTCGCGAATCCCGCCAGCGTCCTCGACTTCTCACCAATCCCCTCGCGACTTAGCGGCTACGACATTTGTGGTGAATGGTATATAAGCTCATATACCATTGCCTGTTAACCAATCAAAGTACAGGAATTGCAATATACCATTGCTAGTTTTTAATAACAAAGGATATCCCATGTTTGAATAGCAAACAGCGCGCGCCAACAACGCTATCCACTGTTTTAGTATATACTGATCCCGGATATGACAGATGGTTGGGTAAAATTTCATTTCTTGCCTGCCTTTGCAGTAAATCACTGTGATTGGGTCAGTTATTATATTATACCTGGATAAATAATGATTTCATTATACATAAATGGAATGATAATTTTTTCGATTGTATGCGTTACATTTAAGGTCGCACAGGACCCTTGCTCTCATTACGTATGTATTTATTTAAAGATTATCACGAACTGCAACGACTGAGGACGACAACAAACGAAACATTCTTGAACACATATTTTAAAGTTCTTCGTATTAGTAATTACACGTTATTGTTTTCAGCTTTGAATTTTAAAACGCTGACGTTTTGAGCCCTATGCACGCAAAATACTTCGGTTGAAACAAAACTTCTCATTACTTAGAAATAATTGCAAGAAAATAATTTATATTGTGTAAAAGTCAATTTGATCTCTGAAATTTTCAGCTCATTCCCCAGATACAAGTAACAGAAACAAATCTCTTCTGCCGAAACAGAGATAACACTGACCCAAAAGAGAATATAAAAATAGTTCATGCAGAGTAACCGGGCCTCTGTGGTTTTTCGTCAGAGGATGTTATAACAAGTGCAGTCTTGTTTTTCAAACATAGACTATATATTTTTTTTGATTAGAGACTTACATAATCCTCCGTCAATGTTTCATGACTGGAATTTATTTCCCTTAAATTATCCTCTCGTTTCTTTCCCTTTTTTCGTAAAAGAACTCTTTTTAGTTGACGTGAAAGAAAAAAAGAGAAACTTTGCATGGTCCGTGTGAGGGTCGAACTCACGACCTTGGCGTTATCAGCACCACGCTCTACCGACTGAGCTAACGGACCATCCATGTGCGAGAAAGCTTGAGAAGTTAAATAAAGAACGAAATCCCCTGTTTTAACAGGGGAGAGCAGTTAAAACTGCTCGCAGGGAACTTAGTATCCTCTCAAGCATCTTGGAGGGCATTTGCGAGCAAAGGAAACGATCAGTGGTGAACAACGGACTTTTTTGGCAAGTTCTTTTAATAGTGAGCCACTTTCGGGAACAGTGAAATATTGTGTCCCAGCTTAAGAGCCGTCATTGTTGGCTAGATAGGACAGCAATAGTTCGCCCTTCTGTGTTAGTCCTTAAGGGAAGCAAAAGAAGGCAGTGAAACTGATCCCGCAAATAACCCGGGTATTCAGGTTCCCAACAACAGTGTAGAATTAAACACGAACACCGTGAGAAGCAAAGTAAAGCTTGACTCTTTAAAACAGAATTCTCGCTACACTGAATGGCAAAAAATTTTTTTTGGAGAATCCGGGTATCGATCCCGGTACTTCCCGCATGCAAAGCGGGCGCTCTACCGTTTGAGCTAATCCCCCAAACGCAAGATTCGTTTGCTAGTTTGTGTTACTAAAGTAAATTTGAAGTAACACCACCATAAAAAAATCTCTTGCAAATGCATGCAAAAACTTAACAAAAGAAAACAATGGAATTGGTGTGTAATACTATCTAAAAGTTTAGTTACTATTTCACAGGTTAAGCAAAACCGCTCTAAAACAGGGATAACACTGACCCAAAAGAGAATATTGAGTTATTCCAGGCCTTGTATTTTTTAGATGAGATTATAGATACAACCTTGTTTTTCAAACACAGATTATTATTTTTTGAATAAAAAGGAGACTTCCATCACTCTCCGTCCATGTTTGGTGACTGAAATTTATTTCCCTTAAATTGTTCATTTTTTAAAATAAAACTCTTTTACGTGAAAGGGAAAAATGGTAAGTTTCGCGGTCCGTGTGAGGGTCGAACTCACGACCTTGGCGTTATCAGCACCACGCTCTACCGACTGAGCTAACGGACCATCCATGTGAAACCGAGAAAGCTTGAGAGGCTAAATTAAGAACGAAATCCTCTGTTTAATTAACTGCTGCCAGGGAGCTTATTATTTTCCTCAAGTATCTTGTAAGGTATTTGCATGCATAGGAAACGATGAAAAAAGTGAAATATTCTGCTCTAAACTGAAGAGCCGTCACTCTTGGCTAGATCGGACAGCACCCTTGTCAGACTGCACTAGCTGCAATAGCTCGTCCCTCTATGTTATTTCTTTACGAGGGCAGCGACAAAGGATCCCGCAAATAACCCAGGTGAGCAGGCTTCCAACAAAAAGACATTTTGGATAATCTGGGTATCGATCCCGGTACTAGTACCGGGATCGATACCCGGATTCTCCAAAAACTCTTTTTGCTTGTCAGTGTAGCCAGAATTTTTTTAAACAGTGAAGCTTTACTTTGCTTGTTCATGTTTAATTTTGTACTGTTGGTGGGAGCCCGCTTACCTGGGTTATTTGCGGGATCCCTTGTCGCTGCCCTCGAAAAGAAATAACATAGAGGGACGAGCTATTGCAGCTAGTGCAGTCTGATTTTACAGCACATGCTTGATAATTCAAAAAATGTAATTTACAATATTATTTCAAACCTTTATTGACATTGATTTACTCAAACACGCCCAAATTTATCGATAAAGAAGGCGTGCACACGAAAAAGTTGCGTTACAAATTTACCGTTTACAAAATTATGCTAAAATATTCAAATCAATGCCATTGCATTCCCACCAGAGAAAAGCATCTTTGAAACAAAAGAAAATGGAACGAAGTTTTCATGAAAATAGGTAAGAAACGACATTTTTTTCCTTCGAAATATATATTTTTTTATATTATCAAGCATGTGTTGTAAAAGTTTAAAAAAAAAATCGTTGGAGCCGTTTTTGAGATTGTTGAAAAATCGCTCAAGGGGGAAAATTTACCAAAAATTACAATGGAAGGGACAGTATGAAAAAGTCTAATTCTTGGGATCGTGAAAAACAAAATGAACAAAACTTTTACAATGACGAAAAGTAGGTTAAATACACATATTGGCGTTGTTTGAAGAAATTTTGCCGTCAACGCAATGTCTGCATCTCGGTATATTTATCATGACCATGCAAAAAGCATGGTTTTAAATATATTTGCGATTTATTCGAAATTGATGTGAAGTACACCATAGTTTCAGATACTGGTGCTAGTTTCTTTACGTCAAATCTGATTCGCGTAGAATTCAAGGTGAACTGATTTCTTATTTTTCTAGATCTGTGTAGCGTTTCTATGGAAATATCGATTTTTCTAAAAAATATGTTATTCGCTCTTTCAGTTACACATGGATGGTCCGTTAACTTCTCAAGCTTTGTTGCCTTTACACGGATGGTCCGTTAGCTCAGTTGGTAGAGCGTGGTGCTGATAACGCCAAGGTCGTGAGTTCGACCCTCACACGGACCATGAATATTACCTTTTTTCCTTCACGTAAAAGAGTTTTATTAAAAAAAACGAAAACAAAAGCAATCAAAGAATATTTTTAAAACCCAAAGAATAATAATCTATGTAAGAACACAATTCCCCAAATGCAAGGTTATAAATTTGTGTCACTGAATTAGTATATGTAATCGCATGGGCCCGAGGGCAATTAAGGATTAATTTCACGCGTATTTTCAAAGTTTTCACAAAATTGCCCCAGTCGCGAAGCGACGAGGGCAATTTAGAAAACTTTGAAAATGCAAGTGAAATTAATCCTTAATTGCACGAGGGCACATTGCGATTACGTGTTTATCACATAAAGGGCAAAGTTGTGTACAAAAGAAAACTTAAACGAGGTCCGCCATGGCGTAAACCGGTTGGCAAGAATATTTGCTCGTAGCAAAATGACCACATAAAAAATCAACTTATGTCGAGAAACAGTAAAAGTAAGCATAACACAGCATGTGCAATTCACTCATAATAGTTCCTTCACAGATAAAACTGAATGCAGTTTAAATTTTATTTACCTTTGTTTACGAGGCGTCCGACCGCGCAGAAATGCTGCATCGGTGAAAGTCATAAACAAAGTGTCCGAACGAGCTTTAATAACTTCTTGAACCTGACATTCTCCTTTCCACAGCGAAAACTGTAAGTACCAACAAAATTTATGCCCTTTCCAGGCTCTGTTTCTAATAAGGCGAAGCAAGCAAAACGAAGAAATGTTATCTTTCAGTGTCGATTCAGTGGTCTCAGCCGCCATGAATATCTTTTCTCCGTGCAGCGCCAATCGTCCAGAAGTTTTTTCGGGCTGTGACAAACGAATTTGGATTGAAAAATCCTCTCTCTATTCCACCAAGGCACTACTCATTTCTGCCTACCGATTTTCTTTCACATTTGATGAAATAACCGCATTTATATCACACTCGGATGCATTGCGTTTCTGAACTTTTTTCAAACTCGTTTCAAGCGGGAAACCAACTCAGTGCAGACGACGCGCGCTCAGCCAATCAGGATCAAGTAATCATGCCCTCTTGATTACCAAAAAGTGCCCTCGTGATTAAGAAAAAATGCCCTCTGTCTCAACCAATCAGCGTTCAGTAATTTTGCCCCGTATGTGATAAAATTTGAAAAAACTCCACTATAAACAAATCCCTTCTTTTGAAACAGAGATAACACTGACCTAAGTTATTTCAGTTAGAGTTACGGGCCCATGGTTCAATTAATTCGCTTTATTTTTTTTTAGTGGAAATCATAATGATGCAATATTGTTTTTCAAACATAGATTATTATTTTTCTGGTTTTGAGCAAACAGGAGATTTGCATCACTCTGCGTCCATGTTTGGTGACTGGAAGTTTTTCTTTAAATAGTCTTTGCTTGGTTTTTGTTTCTTTAAAATAAACTCTTTTACGTAAAAAGGAAAAAAAAAGATAACTTTCGTGGTCCGTGTGAGGGTCGAACTCACGACCTTGGCGTTATCAGCACCACGCTCTACCAACTGAGCTAACGGACCATCCGTGTGAAGGAAAGAAAGCTTGAGAGGTTAAATTAAGAACATAATCCCCTGTTAACTGCTGCCAGGGAGGTTATTATTTTCCTGAAGTATCTTGTAAGGTATTTGCATGCAGAGGAAACGATCAGTGTTGAACAACGTACTTTAATTTTTTCATGAAGTTAAAAGTAAATAAGGACACGGACGAGTAATTTATATGATCTTATCATTTTTTTGCTCCTACCAAATAAGGAAGTGAGGGAATTACATTGGTCCTCAATATCTAATTTTGTGTTGATCGCAATTAACATAAATTAATAATTTGCCGTTTGAAAGAGTGCGTTGAGAACTTGTGACATTCTTCGTCTTTTATTTGCACTTACTTAATTGTTACTTCGTTTTTTGGAAATGTTGCACCATAGCATTGGCTCTCGGTCCCTATTTTTCCCTAAAGTGCTTTGTAGGGGTAACGTGCCCAGCTGTGGTGCATATAAGCTTTGAATGTAACTTTATCGACGTTTGCTGTATCCTACTGATGTGTCAAATAAATGGGTACCTTGGGCCTGGCTGTCCAACACGGCCATGAATCAATATCTTGATGTGTGCACGTGTTTGATTGAGTCGTGAAGGCAAAATTGGGTCCATCCTATCGCGACCTTTCGAACTGAAAAAGAAAAATTAAGAAATGTTAGTACTATCTATTCACAGGCATATAAAGCCTCTCAATCAACACGTTACAAATTACAACGAAAACGACATTTTGCGTTAACAAAACATCAATAGCAGTCACTAATCCGCGTCTCAAAAAAACAAATCCACCATATGCAAAACGTCGAAATCCACCCGACATCATCTACTAGTTCAAAAATGTTTTTTGGGCCTGTCCGGGAGTCGAAACCGGGAAGAGTATTCCCTTGGGAGTTTACGAGAACTGACTGATCAATCCACGGAGTGAAATTAAGCCCACTACACCACTTCTATTTGCAAAATAATCGTAAAAAGCAGTACCCACCATGCGTACCTGGCGGGATACGCGATCGTGTGATATTTTAACAGTAGGACACTACCTCTCTGGAACCTCTTCATTAACCCGCTGTAAATACTACCTCTATTGTTATTCAGGGCTGGGGGCATTGTTATGACCTGTTTTATATTGTTTTAAGAACCAATGAAGTAACTCGTTCCGAGAGGTAGTGGGGGACCCATTTTTAGTGGCTGTATGGTTTCGTCTTGGCCGCTAAGTCGCGAGGGGATTGGTGTGAAGTCGAGTAAGCTGGCGGGATTCGCGAGCGAGTGATATTTTAGCGGCGTGATATATGCTTGAACACTGGGGAATTAGCTCAAATGGTAGAGCGCCCGCTTTGCATGCGGGAGGTACCGGGATCGACACCCGGATCCTCCATTATTCTCCTTTTTTTTAATATGCAGTGAGTAATCAGAACCCTTCAACAAGCACAAACAGCTCGACAAGAAGCACAATTTTACGATGCATACAAGGTACAATTAAACATCCTATATCCATCCCACCTATCACGTCATTTGTCAGTTTATTTTCGATAAAATTTTAGCATGGCAACAATGAACATTACGAAAACCCCTTGGAAAAGTGGGAAAAGGCCAAAATAAGGAAAAATAATCATTTCATGGCAGGAAAGAGATCAATTAGGCGGGTTTTTTGGAGTGCCGGCGATAAAGATATTTTATGAGAATTGCATCCCTGGCTTGTACCGGCGGATATGTACTGGTTTGAGTACAAAACTCTAAATTTGGAGAATCCGGGTATCGATCCCGGTACATCCCGCATGCGAAGCGGGCGCTCTACCATTTGAGCTAATTCCCCGTGTATACACTTGTAGCGTTTGGAAAGAAATAGATGGCTTAATTTAACACCAAAAATCCCCACACAACACCGCTAAATCCCGACACAACTGATAGTCTTTTCACAACAAGACAACACCGTAAAAAAAAAACAATTTTTTTCTTTCGTTTTTTTCCTTGAAACACTTCAGCTTGATAATTCCAAAGCAAAGTTTGATCATCATAATTTCAATTAGAATTAGTCAGTGTGTAACAAAAAAGGAAGAAATTATTGGAGAATCCGGGTATCGATCCCGGTACTTCCCGCATGCAAAGCGGGCGCTCTACCATTTGAGCTAATTCCCCAGCTCACGAGTTGGTGAACTTATTAAACATTATTTCAAGGGGCGTAACCCACCTGCCTTTTCCTTTGCTTAATTATATAACTGTCAACTGTCACCAAAAATTGTAACATTGCCACGAAAAAGTGCGTTCATACCTTTCTTTCTGTACTTATCATAAGCGCGTAGTTCTCTTAGCACGACCTGATGAAAGGGGTCAATAACCAAGAGTTCGTGTCCAGGCACTTCCTTTAGTTTTGTAACAAAACAACTTCGATTCCATTACGCGGAAAATCATGCGCAGCAAGGATGCGCAATGCAATTCAGTTATACTGCGCACGTAATTCCTGTCGCAACGCCACGAATCAAGCGCGCGCGCTGAGGAAACTTTCCAATCACATATAGGGTGAGAAGCCGTTGCGTTAACTTCGCTTACAGTTTGCTAGCCTAAATGGTCGGTGAGCCCAACTTTTTTCTTAACAGATCACTTTTGTTAACAATTATCTGCGTTTTGTGAGAAAATGAAAAAAAAAAAATCTGTCGATTAAAAGTGTGATTTTTTTTGCCCCATGCACTATCGGTAATTTTTATGAAAGAAGTCGCAATAGCCTTCTAGACTTAAATACTCCTTTACAATTTTTAGAATTTTATTTTTTCTGAAACTAGTTCTTTCCACAACAGAAAGGAAATAAACAAGGTGAGTCACGTCTGATCCTCTTAGAAAAATGAAATTTAACGAAAGGTTGTTATTGTACATGTAGAATACTTGTTGAGGTGCTAAGGTTATAAAAACGAATTGGAGAATCCGGGTATTTATCCAGGTGCTCTAACATTTAAGTGAATCCCCAAGACACGCCTGCTGTATATTACAACTTGTTGAGAAACTTGGAAAAATGTCCATTTATATCACTGGAATAAATTTAAAGTGACTTCTCAACGCAAGAAGCTCTTTCATAAAAAATGCTAACACTTACCGCGGGAAAACACGATAATTTACAGAAAGTTCTGGCACTGAGATGATGCATCCGTTACACCAACTGTAGAATGAGCGTGTGAATGCGTGCGTGTGGAATGTGTGTGGAATGTGAGTGTCATTATGTAATAGACTTAATATATGCTTGTAACGTGCATTCAAGGCAGTTCGAATAAATTGTACACGTTGGTTGGAGCTCGGCTCTCGAAATCGTCATGGTGTCAGGAGTAAAAATCCGTATCGCCCGGTTCCTCTGATACATTAACAGTTTGAAGTTTCGCTCATCGTTATGGCAGAGGGACTCCGAAAACCTGAGCCGCTGAGCTTCGAGGGAAATGTCTCGTTAAATTGGAAAAATTTCAAACAGGAGGTGGAAATATTTATCGCCGCCGCACATGGAGAAAAGGATGCCAAGACTAAAGCGTACATCTTCTTGAATTTGGCAGGAAGAGAAGCAATTGAAAAGGAGAAATCTTTTGTTTACGCTCCCGCTGTGCTGAACGAAGATGGAGGCGTTCGAGTCGCAGCAGAATCTCGCGAGAGTATCGAAGTGCTTAAAAGGAAATTTGCTGAAATCTGCGACCCTCGTGGAAACGTCATTATGGAAAGGCACAAATTCAACACACGAGTACAGAAAGTGGGTGAACCGTTTCAGTCTTTTGTGGCCGATCTAAGAATCCTAGCAAACACATGCGAGTATGGCACTTTGAAGGACGAGCTTATTCGTGATAAAATAGTATGCGGTGTCGCCTCTCCGCTTATCAGAAAGCAGCTTTTGAAAGAAAGAGGGCTCACACTCGACCGCGCCATCGACATTGGTATTGCCAACGAATTATCCGACAGAAACAACAGCGAACTCTCGAGCAATGTCAGCGATTCAAAGGAAGAAGTTTATGGCGTTGGCAAAGGGAGAAAATTTCCGAAGAAAGATTCGAAACCTGACATCCAAAATTGCAAGAATTGTGGTGGTAACCATGCACCTAAGCAGAAATCCTGTCCAGCGTTTGGCAAGAAGTGCCTTTATTGTGGAAAGCTCAATCATTTTGAAAAAGTTTGCCTTTTAAAACGCGCTGGCGGGCTTCCAAGTACGCGTCGAGGTTTCAATGGTCAACGGTGGAATCGGGATTCAAATGTTCAACGGTCCAATCGCAGGCGTCCTGTTGACGAAGTCTCTCCCGAGTTTCCTACCTCACAAGATGAGGATTTATTTGTCATTGATGCGATTACTTCAACTCTAGGGCACAAGCGTGAAATCTATTGCACAATGGAAATTAATGGCAAACAAGTTGAAATCAAAATTGACACTGGCGCTAAATGCAATGTCATCACGCTCGACTTGTTCAAACGGATCAGCCGTAATGAGGAGATTGATCAGACGAAAGCGGTGCAATTAGTTGCCTATGGCGGAGACACATTGACTACACTGGGAACTGTGAAGTTCGAGGTTCACACAAAGTCGATATCCCGTAGGCTGGAATTTCACGTGGTTGATAAACCAGTAACGTCATTGCTTGGCCTTGCAGATTCACTGAGCTTGAATCTCATTCAGTTGCACAGTGAGGTTCACGAAGTTGAAGCTGCTGATGCCTTCCGTGCAGCAATACTTGAAGACTACAAAGATTTATTTGAAGGCGATCTTGGCAATCTACCTGTCGTTTACAAGATGAGGCTTGATCCCGATGCAACTCCTGTTGTCAGACCATCTCGCAAAATACCCCTTGCAATGGAAGAGAGTGTGAAAGAAGAGCTTGATAGGATGGTCAAGATTGGAGCAATCGTACCTGTGTCCGAGCCGACTGAATGGGTCTCACAAATGGTAGCGGCAAAGAAGAAAGACGGCAGTGTCCGCATCTGCATCGATCCGAGGGATCTCAACAAAGCCCTTAAAAGACCCCACCATCCTATGAGAACGGTTGAAGATGTTGTATCGCGCATGCCCAATGCCACAGTATTCTCCACACTTGACGCGAGAAGTGGTTTCTGGCAAATCAAACTTGACTACGAATCTTCATTGCTCACGACTTTCAGTACCCCCTTTGGAAGGTACCGATTTCTTCGCATGCCGTTTGGCCTCACGTCTGCCTCAGAGGTCTTCCAGCGTGCCATGGAAGAGCTGTTTACTGGATATCCCTGTGCCATTATCGTTGATGACCTGTTAGTATGGGGCGAGGGAACAGCGGATCATGATGCCAACCTTAAGAAAATTTTACAAAGGGCACGAGAGATCGACATGAAACTTTCCCCAAAGAAATGCAAGTTCCGGCTTGATCAAGTGTCTTACGTTGGCCATCAGTTCACAAAGGGTGGTCTCAAGCCTGATGAAGCCAAAGTTAAAGCTATCAGAGAGATGCCAACTCCTAATGACCCAGAGGCACTCCGGCGATTTCTTGGCATGGCCAATTATCTTCACAAGTTCATTAACAACTTCAGTGAGAAAACAGCGCCACTACGCGAATTGCTGCGGAATGACACACATTGGAGCTGGGAGCAAGTACAGCAACGAGCCTTCGAAGCCCTCAAGGCAGATATCTCTCAGCCACCTGTTCTGAGGTACTTCGACCCCTCAAAGTCTGTCACACTGTCTGTTGATGCCTCAAAGAGTGGTCTTGGTGCTGCATGCTTGCAAGATGGTTGCCCTGTGGCCTATGCTTCACGTGCCTTAACGGAAGCCGAAACACGATATGCCCAAATCGAGAAGGAGCTTCTCGCAGCTACATTTGCATGCAAGAAATTTCACGATTTCATCTATGGTCGACAAGCTACCATCGAGACGGATCACAAGCCTCTTACAGCAATCGTGAACAAGCCTCTTCACTCAGCTCCTGCCCGTCTTCAACGTATGCTCTTGTTGCTCCAGAAGTACAACTTGAAGTTCGTCTTCAAAAAGGGAACTGAGCTTTATGTAGCGGACACATTGTCACGCGCCTACACTGATGAGGAGCCAGTTTTTGAGGCTGATGAGCAGATGGACATCCTGTCTCTCACGTCAATTTCCCCTGCACGTATGGCCGAACTTCAGAGACATACTCTTGCAGATCCTGTTATGCAGAAAGTTGCTCATTTTATCTGTAATGGCTGGCCAGCAAAGTCCAAGAGTATAGCCCCAGAGGTACAACCATTCTTTCCAATACGAGATGAGATGATCGTGGATGATGGAATCATCTTGAAAGGCCTGAGAGTGGTGGTTCCAGAAACGTTCAGCAACTCCACAAGGGGCATCCTGGGATAGATGCTACGAAGAGAAGAGCAAGGGAAATCGTGTATTGGCCTTCTATGATGCTCGACATTGATTCTGCCGTAGCGTCCTGCCAGCCTTGCAACAGTACCAAACCTCATCAGCAGAAAGAACCGCTTCTTATGCACCCGGTCCCAGACCTCCCTTGGTCCCTTGTAAGCGCGGACATATTTGATTGGAATGGTTTGCAGTACCTGATACTCGTTGACTCCTACTCTGGTTGGTTCGAAATGAACACCCTCAGTGATTTGTCGTCCAGAACCGTGATCCAGAAGATGAAGCGACACTTCGCTGTCCACGGCATTCCAACCAGGCTGCTAACGGATAATGGTCCTCAATTTTCAAGCAGAGAATTTGAGAAGTTCGCCAGTGAATGGAGCTTCGAACATGTTACCAGCAGCCCTTATTTTCCTCAGTCCAATGGTCTGGTTGAAAATTCAGTTAAGCAAGCCAAGAACCTGCTTGACAAATGCAAGAAGGATGGCTCTGACCCGTTGCTTGGCCTTCTCAACCTCAGGAACGTTCCAAGAGATCAAATCCTAGGTTCTCCTGCTCAGCGATTGATGTCCAGGCGCACAAGGTGCGTTCTTCCAGTTGCTAAAAAACTTCTCACTCCCAAAACACTCAACAGCAGGGACGTGTCCTCGCGTTTGAAGTTGAAACGTCAACAGCAGAAGTATTATTACGATCAGCATGCCAAACCTCTCCCACCTCTCAGTCCACAGCAGGTTGTGCGACTTCAGACCAATAAAGGATACCAGAAATTGGGCGTCGTTAAGCAACCCGCCGCACAGCCACGGTCGTACATTGTACAAGCTGAAGGAAAGGAGTACCGCCGAAACCGAAGACATCTACTGTCTGTTCCGGAACCAGTGACAGACCACGATGTACCTCCTCCTTCCTCACCTGTTGTATCATCCGACCATAATGTACCTCCTTCCCCGACTGTTGCGTTTCCAACACCCGAGACGCCTGCCAAATCTGCAGTCACACAGCAGTCTTCGGCAAATACACCCGTCAGACCCCAGGTCCCAGCTCGTGGCCCAGAAGGTTATGCTACCAGATCCGGGAGGATTTCAAGACCGAATCCGAAGTTTCAGGACTATGTTACTTGACTGGAAACATTGAACTTCTATGAGCTTGCTCAGTCACTAGGATTGTTAATGACACTGTTTTGACTGTTTTGCCTTCTGATTTATTCCGCCTGTTATTTTGTTTTCATAAGCTTTGCTATAATGTGCTTATTTGCAAAGGGGGATGTAGAATGAGCGTGTGAATGCGTGCGTGTGGAATGTGTGTGGAATGTGAGTGTCATTATGTAATAGACTTAATATATGCTTGTAACGTGCATTCAAGGCAGTTCGAATAAATTGTACACGTTGGTTGGAGCTCGGCTCTCGAAATCGTCACCAACCACGTAGAGATATCCAACATTGCTTTGCTTGGCGCGATGTACAGACGATTTTTCTTTCCATTCCAAGTCGAAAATGGCGAAAAACAGGAGTAACACTGGTTGGAATAAAGGACGCTCCAAACACAAGATTAACTGAGCGACATTTTGAAGATCTGTTTGGGTATGCTGCTCATAATTAAGTAAGAGCCGGTCTTTCGCCTAATGATTCTTAATAAGTGAATCTATCAACTATGTTAAATTCTTTACTTGACATCTCTCGCACTGAACCGCAGAGCCAGACGTACGCGGCATTAGCCTGTGACAGCCAAGAGAAGAAAATGCTTAAAAAAACATGTGTCTAGAAATTGCAGGTACAGCCAGTTCCAGAACTTCCGTTTATTGTGGAGGTCCCCCACAACCTTCCCGGTATTTTTGGCTCGCCTATTTTGCAGAATGCAAAATAGGAGTTAAACTCGCTCGGTCGATCTTTCCTTCCTTCCTTGGGTCGTAATTCCGCTGACCAATGCATAACTTAACTTGATGATGAAATTTTAAAAATGCCTGCAAATGTGAAACGAAGTGAAACAATGAGTGATAAGATAGTTACAGCTATGTCAAGAGCATGTGGTGCGAGGATTTTCTTATTTGAATCGTTTAAAAATACCTAGAAAACATTTGTTGTCCTTGCAAGTATTACGAAATGAACGCGGACTCCTGGCAAGCATGGCTTTTAATAACATGATGCATGCAATGCATGAATATTGAGAAATTTAATTTATTATTATAAACGGGAAGCACTATATATTAACTTCTTGGGGAAAAAAGAAAGAAAAAAACGTCGGAGGGAAAAAAAGTAAAGAAAAAAAAAAAGATCGTGCGAACGCCCGCCCGTGTGTTGAACTCTCGCCCTCCCTGTTTTCCAATACAGTATACCAACACATTGAGCGTTATACATTATTGCATTGCGAAGTCAGTGCAGTGATTTGAGTGTGATTTTAAAAGGTTTAGAGAAGGAACAGAAGAAAGAAACTTATTTTTTAGAACACGTAACTTAAAATATTTTGAAGTTTGAAAAGGAATTGCCTGTTCTTATACACAGTGATCTTGGTCACCCCGTCCTTCGTTAGGGCCATACTGACCACCGCGATCTTGGTCACCGCGATTTCCGTTACCGTGACCTTGCTTACCGCAAATGTGTTCACCACGTTGTTCGTCTAATTTTCTTATTTTTTTTTTGTAATTTCTTAAAAGTTGCATTAAAATTGGAAAAAATATACTAAACAAAAGCTAAAGGAGGAAACAAGGAATGGTGCATTTGTTTCCGGCCGGACTCGAACCGGCGACCTTCCGCGTGTGAGGCGGATGTGATAACCACTGCACTACGGAAACGACGGTGATTGGAAGCGGTTAAGATTAGGAGGTCTTCTTGTATCCTATAAATATTCCTTTTTGTGAGTCTGTTCTTCCCCATTGTGGCAATAATTTGTTTCTTTCATTTATATTCAGGCATTTTTGTCAGTTTCAAGAAACTTAAGACGCAATCAGGTGGGCAGAGAGATAATAAGATATATTAAAATAGCCGTAATTAACTTTCTTAACAAGAAACCCTGTGGGTTCAAAGATGGGTCTTGGGAAGTGAGTGCTTTATGATAAAAATTTCAGTGCTTTTTTGGTAGAAAAGTCAGTGTGTTATCCTATAGCGCGACAGTCAAAGTCAATTGTGTAGTTTTACTCATTTGAAACTAAGAAGTGCAATTTTTGTAAGGTACGTAAGGTTCAAAAAATATAAAAAAAGATTTATTAAAAGGAACCGATGGGATTTGAACCCATGACCTCCTGTTTACTAGACAGGCGCTCTAACCAACTGAGCTACGGCGCCATATGTATATGTTATTAGCAACGTGCACAGGACGAAATCACATGTTTCCGTATTTCTGAAACATGGCGGAAACATGCAACTCCATGTTTCCGTTATGTTTGCGTCTTGCGGAAAGGTGAAAATTGAAGTCTAAGTAATTCCGTCACGTTTCCGGAACGGAAATGCCAAAAAGTGGTACGGTTCCGCTGTATACGCAGCAACGGAAACCGGAAACGTGAGTAAACGTCACGAAACCGCTAACGGAAACACATGTTATAATAATAATAATAACGAATTTTTAAACAGGATGGCCCTTCAGTACATGCGTACTGTTATCAAAGGGGTCCTGTAAAAGAAAAATATATATAACAATATAAAAATAAAAATACATCATATAAAAGGATAAAAGGTAAAAAGTTAAAAATCTATTAAATTATGCTTACTTAACCTATAAAAATAATTCGTTTAAAGACTATGAGCCAGTAAATGTTGCTGTTCCTTTCTTATGGCCTCGCCACACGAATTGAGTCTGGCTGACCAATCCACCCACCTGCAATCACATTTAGAAAAGCCTTTGTTAGCCAGGGTATAGAAACATTTTCATAAAGTTAAAAGTAAATAAGGATACGGACGAGTAATTATGGTCTTATCATTTTTTTGCTCCTACCAAATAACGAAGTGGAGGAATTACATTGGTCCTTAATATCTAATTTTTGTTGATCGCAATTAACATAAATTAATACTTTGCCGTTTGAAAGAGTGCGTTGAGAACTTGTGACATTCTTCGTCTTTTATTTGCAATTACTTAATTTTTACTTCGTTTTTTGGAAATGTTGCACCATAGCATTGGTTCTCGGTCACTATTTTTCCCTGTAGCGGTTTGTAGGGGTAACGTGCCCAACTGTGGTGCATATAAGCTTTGGATGTAACTTTATCGACGTTTGCTGTATCCTACTGGTGTGTCAAATAAATGCATATCTTGGACCTGGCTGTCCAACACGCCCATGCATTACAATCTTGATGTGTGCACGTGTTTGATTGTGTCGTG
The DNA here is from genome assembly GCA_963693305.1 of Meandrina meandrites. Taxonomy (NCBI): domain Eukaryota; kingdom Metazoa; phylum Cnidaria; class Anthozoa; order Scleractinia; family Meandrinidae; genus Meandrina; species Meandrina meandrites. The sequence goes on from OY855910.1 coordinate 36,666,346, forward strand.
AATGCAAAATTTGGTCCATCCTATCGCGACCTTTCGAACTGAAAAAGAAAAATCAAAAAAATGTTAGTACTATCTATTCACAGGCATATAAAGCCTGTCAATCAAGACGTTACAAATTACAACGAAAACGACATTTTGCGTTAACAAAACATCAATAGCAGTCACTAATCCGCGTCTAAAAAAAAGCAAATCCACCCGACAACATCTCCCAGTCCAAAAATGTTTTTTGGGCCTGTCCGGGGGTCAAACCCGGAACCTCTCGCACCCTAAGCGAGAATCATGCCACTAGACCAACAGGCCAAGCTTGACAAAATGGTTTTTGATAAAGTTCTTAATCTGCTACCCCTCTGATTAGCTGGTAGTGTGACACTTGTTCTGTGTCGTGTTATGGTCAAGTCACTTACTATTCCAGAGCTGACTGCCTCTTCCGTGATACAGTTCTAACAGAAAATAAATTTCCTAGCCGAGTTTCATCAACATAATGAAATGTGATGAACTTTCAACCCCTTAACACATAAAAAATGCTTAAAGATACTACCAAGTCTCCGTGGCGTAATCGGTTAGCGCGTTGGGCTGTTATACGAAAGGTTGGTGGTTCAAGCCCACCCGGGGACGTTTCGTTTTGCTTTAGTCAACAGAAAAATCATTCCAATGGTTATTATCATGTTGTTCTACTTAAGAATATGTTTAAAAGAAACTCTAGCTCCTTTTGGAACATCCAATGCCATTCTCCACTCCTTTCCCTTTTGTGTTACTTCTGACTTCTCGTGCGGCCGCTGATTAGATAATTTTAGGTGTGAATGATGAAGAAAAATCAGAAAAAAGGAGTAAGCAGGTCTTAAAAGAAAGGTAGTGCCTAGAAATAGTAAAGAATGTTAACTGAAGACGAGTCATGAGGCCAACGCATTGCCAAATTTTAAGATGCAAGTTGCAAATGCTCATTAGTAGTACAGTGACGCTATCGTAACTGGATAGTGAAAAAACATACTGCTGTTGCTTAGGGAATATCATTCAGAGAATTAATCATTTGATCAGCTTTTCCAAAATAGACTGGTACCCGTGATCTTCATAATGACTCTTTAATTCACAAAGTATTATAGTATGAAAGGCTTGTTGGTCTAGTGGCATGATTCTCGCTTTGGGTGCGAGAGGTCCCGGGTTCGACTCCCGGACAGGCCCAACTTTTTTCAATTGATTTCCACAAAGTTATGTCGCCATATTGCTGTTTCAAGAGATGAAGCAGTAATATATTTCTGGTAAAAAATGCCATGTAAGTTTTATGCAAAAAGTCGCAATAGCCTTCTAGAGTACAATACTCCTTTTCCTGTTGTCTATTGCAACTTGTGAAAATAAACTTACTTGGAAAATGTCCATGTATGTTACTGGAATAAATTCAAAAATGCTATGTCCCCACTGCCCTTTGTTTCTTGTGCAAAGCCCCAGCCGGCTAATAGTAGCGAAAAGGGCTATGGGGACGAGAATGAGCGGCCGCATTCTTTTGTCTTGGCTATGGAGGTATATTTATGACAAAATTCAATACTCAGTATTTGAAATAAAATCATCGAAATCAGGAATGCATCAATCCAAAGTAGGATGGCAACAAGCCGATTCTGTAAATACCCATTCTGCAAAAGGGCAAAACGCCAGAAGGCAAAACCCTAAGATGCATCATGCAAACAGGCATCACGCAAAGAGGCAAAAAGCAAACAGTCATTACGCAGAGAGGCATCACGCAAAGAGGCATAACGCAAAGACGCAAAACGCAAAGAGGCAAAACGCAAATAGGCATCACGCAAACTGGCGTCACGCAAGCAGGCATCACGCAAACAGACATAATGCAAAAAGGCCTTACGGAAACAGGCAAAACGGGAAGAGGCAAAACGCGAAGAGGCAATACGCAAATGGGCATAACGTCCCCAGAGCCTGCGCGTTATAAGTCAGCGGTGACCGAACTGCCCAACTTCTGTGGATCGCAAAATGGCTGCAGGAAGGTCGCAAGCCTCTGTGTCTTCACTATTGAACGAGGCGATTCGCCTTCTTAGCGACCAACAACCGGATCAGCCAGTGTCAAATACCGTTCAACCGACAAAGAGTTGCAAACAATTTCAGGTAAGAATTCGGGTTCAAATTAGGTGTAGCAGACGTTGACATGTAAAAGCACATGCACTCGGGCGTATTATTTTGCACTGCGGAGACAAAATAAAATACTGGTAGTACAGACGCTGTACTTTTATGGTAAACGAAAAAAATATATATGCCTGTTTGCGTGATGCCTCTTTCCGTTATGCCTCCTTGCGTGATGCCTCTTTGCGTGATGCCTGCTTGCGTTATGCCTGTTTGCGTGATGCCTGCTTGCGTTATGCCTTTTTGCGTTATGCCTCTTTGCGTTATGCCTGTTTGCGTTTTGCCTGTTTGCGTTATGCCTGTTTGCGTGATGCCTCTCTGCGTTATGCCTCTTTGCGTTTTGCCTCTTTGTGTGATGCCTGTTTGTATGATGCCTTTTAGGGTTTTGCCTTCTTTCGCGGGCTGTATGGCCGGAGGCCCTGCCATTTTTTGGGCCGAAATCCATTGTTTCGTGTTTTTTTAAGTGTCGCTGGGTTTTCTCGTAAAATGCCAGTTTGTGTTTGGAGGCCATTTTGGTCCCTCGAGTCTTCTTCTTCGTTTGTTGGTCACCCAACTAGCTGTCGTAAAGTTAAGCCGTGTGAGTCACCCATCCAGTTTGGGTACCCGCACTTTTGTGCTTAACTTTTACAGATGCCGCTCGAAAATGTGGATCGTCCGTTGACCTTGATTGCGTTCCTGCCCGACGACCTTCATAAGAAGGTCAAGCATGAAGATATTGTCGTCAAGCTGATGGCGAAGCTTTCCACTGATGATGTACAGTGCATCCAGTTTATGCCCAATGGGTATGTTCGTGTGACGTTCACGTCCATGGAGGCCCGTAGTGAAGCCCTATTGTCTGGAATCTTTTATGATTCCCTTCGACTTCGTGTGTTTGAAGCCCAGCCTGCTGTCTTCAACGTGTATGTTCACCACCTGCCGTTCGAGGTTTCCGATCGTGCCCTTGAGGAAGTTCTCTGCGACTATGGCGTTATTCACAACGTTGCTGAGCAAACCTACCCGGATTCGCCAATCTTCAATGGCAACCGAATCGTTAAGATGACTATTACTTCTCCCATCCCGGCCAATCTCCGTGTGCTTCGTTTCCCGTGTCGTGTGTTCTATAAAGATCAACCCATGTCTTGCTATATCTACAAGAAATCTCACCGTGCTGCTGAATGTCCTCTTCGTGATGTCTGCCGTCATTGTCGTCAGCCAGGCCACTTTGCAAAGGACTGCACTAATGTTCCTGATCCTCCTCCTGCGGCTCCGCCTTCTGCTCCTGCTGCTCCGCCTCCTGCTCCTGCCGCTCCGCCTCCTGTTCCTGCTGCTCCGCCCTCTGTTCCTGAAGTTAATCCTCCAAGCTGTACTGCTGTTGACCCTGTGCCCATCGATGATGATGACCCTGAGTACTCTCCGCCTGCGGAAGCCGAGATGTCCTCCGCTTCTTCGAAGTGGAATGATGAAGAAATCACCAGTGGCGATGAAGAGGTGGCTGCTCAAGTTTCATCTGTGCCTTCTTCTCGCCGTTCTCCTTCCAGTGTGCCTAGCTCCCCTGCTCCTAAGCCTGCCCATGTTCGTCGCCGCCGCCGTAAATTCAAACCTAAGCTTGATGTCACCACTGTTCGTCCACATAAATCCGCAAAGTTTGCCTCTCCTGTTCCTGCTGACCCACCGCCTGCTCAACCGTCTGTCGCTTCTCCTGCTCCACATTCGTCGTTCGCTTTGTTTGTTAATGAAGATTTTCTCCCTGTTGACAAGTCTCCGTCGTTCTCCGTCGTTTACTGTTTTGACTTTGCTGCCTCTACTGATGTTATCCTCGCTGACAAATCCTCCTTCGAAGAAATCCGCTTGGCGTCGAACATTTCCCTTGCTTTTTCCGTCCTGCCTGATTGTCCACCTCCTGTTGACCTTCCGCCTTTGTCCGCTGATGTTGTATCGTTGTCCTTCCCGTCCCGTGAGAGTCCTGATGTTCCGTGAGCTCCTGCTGTTTCCCGCTGAATGTTGTTTTCTGTCGCTGCGGTCTTCTTAATTGATGTACTGCACTTGTTGTTTTGTGCCTGTTGTTTTTACCTGTGTGTTTTTCATGTTTTCTGTGTCTGCGTCCAAATGTTTGGTGGTAGTGTTTCCATGGTACTTGTATTAAGTGTTGTTCTATGTTGAGGTTCACCTGTGGGCAGGGTGAATTCTCCTATCCTTCCATTTGTCGTCTGTGTTTGTCTATGTTTGTTCTCAGTCTGTAGTCTGGCCCGGGGAGAGGCTGAGTTCGTTGCTCAGGTGACTTTTGACGTCCTAGTGGACCCTCTTCCCGGATAGCTCGTGTTGGCATTGCACTCCGCCTTCACCCGCTCCGAAAAAAAAAACAAGAAAAAAAAGATATACCTCCATACTTGGCCGCTAAGTAGCGAGGCGAGGGGATTGGTGAGAAGTCAAGGAAGCAGGCGGGATTCTCGAGCGAGTGATATTTTAACGGCGTGATATGTGTTTGTACACGGGAGAATTAGCTCAAATGGTAGAGCGCCCGCTTAGCATGCGGGAAGTACCGGGATCGATACCCGGATTTTCCAATTATTCTTCCTTTTTTGTTAACGCTGACTAATTCTAATTGAAATTATGATGATCAAACATTGCTTTGGAATTATCAAGCTGGTGTAGTCTTGTTGTGAAAAGACTATCAGTTGTGTCGGGATTTAACGGTGTTGTGTCGGGATTTTTAGTGTTAAATTGACCTTAATATGCATTATTCCGGGATTTGGAGGAATGTCCATTCGACCACTTGTGACTTCACGAATTTGCACGTCAGCACATTCTTGGGATATGCAACTAATACCGGTTGGATAGACCTTTCCACAGGACTGTCCATTTTAACGATCGACTGCAATCTGACAGAGTTAATCGAAAAAGACGTGATCATTTTTTTTATAAGTACTGTAGTGGGCTTAATTCCACTCCGTGGATTGATCAGTCAGTTCTCGTAAACTCCCAAGGGAATACTCTTCCCTGTGGACGACGAATACGTCACCCCAAGGAAATACGAACGCGTCAACACTTGCGGTTTGATGGCGAGCGTTTGTAATACTACTGTTTAAAACCAATCAAAACGGAACTTTCGAAAGTTGCTTGTTCGGTCAAGCTTGTGCAGTAAGGAACGAGGACTCTACATACGAGTTTACGGGAAAAAACTTTGCAGTGCAGCCACTGTGTAGAGCATGCGCCTTTTTGCGGAAACAAAGGATTGAGGTCGTTTGCTCTCTTTGCTATCAATGAAGAGGAAGATATAATCAGATGGAAGAGCACTTGCTTTGCACAAGTACGACAGGGATCAATGCCTTATTACCCGGTACGCTATTTTTTTGACTTTACGAATTAAAACATCTGATCATACGCCTGCTACTATGTATTTGATTCACAACCCGAACAAAATAAAAAGCCTTCTTGGAGTTCGCATCTGATATAAATATTCTCACGATTTACTTATTCGCGTCTGGTCCGTTAGCTCAGTCGGTAGAGCGTGGTGCTGATTAACGCCAAGGTCGTGAGTTCAAGCCTCACACGGACCACAATTCGTTATTTTACATTTCTATATTTTCTATGAGAGCGTTTTGTTAGTGAATAAGAGTTTGGGGATCGTTTAAGTCTTTTTTTGTAAACAATTTAATTCTTTTTGTTAAAATAATTCGTATCTGGAGACTCCGCGGTTCCGCCATAGAGGTCTATTGAAACTGGCCCAACCACAAAAGACTAGTATTCTTATGCATAATTTCTTTTCATTTTTGAACTCCGAATGTGTATTTTTATCAGGGATGGAACGAAAACCAATCTGTTACATCGAGCCAACAAAGGCCATGTTGGATTTCTCCACGTGGTTAGGCAAACAAAAGACGAAACTAGGTAGTTCTTAGCGACAGATCTTTCTTAAAATTAGCTTGTTCTCTTTTTAAGGAAAAAACTCTTTCGTAGAGTAGGTACTTGAAATTTATTCTAGTGACATACATGGACATTTTCCAAGTAAGTTTATTTTCACAAGTTGCAATAGCAGGATAAATATCCGGATTCTCCGGGTCGATTTTATAACCTTAGCAGCTCAACAAAAGTACTAAAGTATTTAACAGGGCCTGTCCGGGAGTCGAACCCAGGACCTCTCGCACCCAAAGCGAGAATCATGCCACTAGACCAACAGGCCTTTCCTACTATCGTGTTTTGGGAATTAAAGAGTAATTATGACGATGACGGGTACCAGTCTATTTCGGAAAAGCTGATCAAACGGTTAATTCTCTGAATGATATCCCCTGAGCAACAGCAGTATGTTTTTTCTTCTAGTTACGATAGTTACGATAGCGCCACGAAGACTATACTACTAATGTGCATTTGCAACTTGCATCTTAAAATTTGGCAATGCTTTCGGCCTCACGAATCGTCTTCAGAAAACATTCTTTAACATTTCTTGGTGCTACTTTTCTTTCAAGACCTGCTTCCTCTTTTTTTCTGTTTTTTTTCTTCATCATTCACACCTAAAATTATCTAATCAGCGGCCATACAAGAAGCCAGAAATAACACAAAAGGGAAAGGAGTGGAGAATGGCATTGGATGTTCCAAAAGGAGCTAGAGTTTCTTTTAAAAATATTCTTAAGTAGAACAACATGATAGAAACTATTGGAATGATTTTTCTGTTGACTAAAGCAAAACGAAACGTCCCCGGGTGGGCTTGAACCACCAACCTTTCGGTTAACAGCCGAACGCGCTAACCGATTGCGCCACGGAGACTTAGTAGTATCTTTGAGCATTTTTTATGTGATAAGAGGAGGCGCGGTGGCCTAATGGTTAGTGCGCTGGACTCCGGATCGGGCGGTCCAGGTTGGGCAAGATACATTACTCTCATATTCCTCTCTCCACCCAAGTGTATAAATGGGTACAGGCGAATTTACTGCTGGGGGTAACCCTGCAATGGACCGATTGCGCCACGGAGACTTAGTAGTATCTTTGAGCATTTTTTATGTGATAAGGGGAGGCGGGGTGGCCTAATAGTTAGTGCGCTGGACTCCGGATCGGGCGGTCCAGGTTGGGCAAGATACATTACTCTCATATTCCTCTCTCCACCCAAGTGTATAAATGGGTACAGGCGAATTTACTGCTGGGGGTAACCCTGCAATGGACTAGAATCCCATCCAGGGGGGGGGGGGGGGGGGGGGGGGGAGTAGAAATACTCCTAGTCGCTTCATGCTACGGAAACCGGGATAAGCTCCGGCCTGATGTTCCACTAGGCTCGTATGCAGACTTTTTAAGGGGTTGAGAGTTCATCACATTTAATTATGTTGATGAAACTCGGCTAGGAAATTTATTTTCTGTTAGAACTGTATCACGGAAGAGGCAGTCAGCCCTGGATAGTAAGTGACTTGACCATAACACGACACAGAACAGGTGTCACACTACCAGTTAATCATAGGAGTAGCAGGTTAAGGACTTTATCAAAAACAACTTTGTCAAGCTTGGCCTGTTGGTCTAGTGGCATGATTCTCGCTTTGGGTGCGAGAGGTCCCGGGTTCGACTCCCGGACAGGCCCAAGAAATGTTTTTGGACCAGGAGATATTGTCGGGTGGATTTAGATGATTTACACATGGTGGATTTCTTTTTCTGAGACGCGGAATGTCGCATTCCTTGTAAGTTGTGATGCCTTGATTAACAGGCTTTATATGCCGATGCATAGATAGTACTAAAATTTCTTAATTTTTCTTTTTCAGTTCGAAAGGTCGCGATGGGATTTACCCAATTTTGCCTTCACGACACAATCAAACGCGTGCACACATCAAGATTGTGATGCATGGGCGTGTTGGACAGGTCAGCCACACTTAATTCGTGTGGCGAGGCCGTAATAAAGGAACAGCCTCTTCTAGCGGCTCACAGTTCACTTGGACTGGACCAATCAATGAATCAGAGCCTTTGACATCTATGAATAAGTCCTCTGAGAGCTTAATTCGATTTAATGAAGCCTCACTTATTGGTGAGAAGTATTCCAAGCACTTTACATGAAGTACTTCAAGGAGTTAATCTTAAGTTCGATTGAATTGAACATTATCCACGTTGCTATAACATATGCATATGGCGCCGTAACTCAGTTGGTTAGAGCGCCTGTATAGTAAACATGAGATCATGGGTTCAAATCCCATCGGTGCCTTCCAATAAATGCTTTTTTTTAGAGCCTTACTTACCATACAAAAATTGCACTTCTTAGTCCCAAATGAGTAAAAATATAGAATTGACCTTGGCTGTCGCACTATGGGATAACACAGTAACTTTTTTTAACTGAAAAGCGGTTAAATTTTAATCGTTTAGCACTCACCTTCCAAGACCCATCTTTGAACCCACAGCACTTGTGAGGAAGGCTAATGACAGCTATTTCAATATTTCTTATTATCTCTCTGCCCGCCTCTTCGCGTCTTAAATTTCTTGAAACTGACAAAAATGCGTGAATCTAAATGAAAGAAACAAATTATTGCCACCATGGGGAAGAATAGACTTACAAAAAAGGAATATTTATAGGATACAAGAAGACCTCCTAATTTGGCCCTATTCCACTTACTGTCGTTTCCGTAGTGTAGTGGTTATCACGTCCGCCTCACGAGCGGAAGGTCGCCGATTCGAGTCCGGCCGTAAATACGCTCCCTCGTCTTTTCTGTCCCTTAGCTTTTGTTTAATATGTTTTTTTTTCCAATTTTTTAAGACATTATTAAAAAAATAAGAAAAGTAGACGAACAGCGTGGCGAACGCAATTGCGGTAAGCAAGGTCAGTGACAAAGTACAGTGAAACTTACATTACTTAACTACATCACTTACATTACACTACTTACACAAGGGCACTACTTACAATACAACACTAACAATACTCTACTTATACGATACACTACTTACAATAAGTTTCGTGGAGGAAAGATAAAAACTACATAATTACTTACGTTAAAATACCTAAAACAGATTTAACAGCAAACCAGAACTAGTGGTAACAATAAATAAATGAAAAGAAAGAAAAAAGGCGGCTCCTCTACGGTTTTTAATTGGTTAGATATTATCATCCAATAACTACTTGATATACTAATTTTATTGATCGATATTGCCGTAACGAAGGCTGGGTCACCGAGATCGCGGTGACCAAGATCATTGTGTATATGAAAATGTATAAGTTTAAGGCAGGCATAAAAGCGGAGCTCTCATGATTTTTTTTAAGGTGGCTCCATAAACATGGAATTGCATAAAACGCCCATTAAACACTGTAAGCGAGCCTAGTGGTTTCAACGTTGACGCATGCTCAAATAGCGATCTTGACGAATTTCCATTCGGATGACTTTACATATGTGTGGGGCAAAAATGGCAACTTTCGTCTAGTTTTTCTTACGTTTTCTTCGGTGAAATTTCGTAAAGTTGTTCTAATTATTTTGCTTTATGTGGCGTTTTTTTTTTAGAAAATCTATTAGACCAGTTTTTATGCAGAGTGGAAAGACACAAATTTGCAAATGAAATAGAAGCTCCCTTTACAAACCTCTACTTTTTCTGTTGAAAATTCCTTTTCAGGTAGCATTCATGTACTGTGAAAATTAATTTGGGAAAATTTCACCGAAGGCCGGAATTGAAGAAAATTGCACTTAAAACTACATAAACACTAAAAGTCGCATTTGTCTGGGCAGTCTTAATTCACGACATAAACCCAATATTTTAACCAAGATGGTTGTAGAACACTATATTACCGTTGCTTATTGCATTTGATAGGTTTGAGTGAATTGGGAGTAGATAAAATATGAGCGGGAGATCTGTAAACGGCCATACAGATCGGACGCAAATATTTTATTCTACTTGTGAAATGAAAACAATAAATTGAATGCAAAGTATTGTTGTGCGATTTGGTAGAGATCTGTATCAAAAGTAATAATATACATGAAAAAATTACTCGATTCTGATTGGCTGAGACTGAGTGCAGTTCAGAGGTAACACCAGTGCAAAAAGTATAACACCAGTGCAAATTACAAATAGACGCGGACGAAAACAACGACCGGGGTTTTCGCTAGGTAAACAACAGTAAAACACCTAAAAGATAGCTGGCTAAATGTACGGAAAACGTCAAGCGAAGAGAAAAGAATATCGCCAACAAAATAGAGGAAAACGAGCCGGCAAGCCGAACTAACAGTTCTGCCCTAAAGTAAAAGGACAAAACAGTGACGACTTGTCTTGGAACCAGACCGCTTACAGAATGATAACCGACAGCTACACTCGACAGGCATATAAATAAACAAGGATACATGTTTTTCAATCCGGCAAGTAAGTTCTTCGCCGACCAAGTTCTTCGCCGGTCTGTCATGGGAAAACGTCCAACTATAAAAGCGCGAAGTTCAACCGAAGAAGAAGTGGACGTGCTATGACAGTAGGAATTTTTTGGTTCCAAAACGCCAGAAGCACTTACATATCTGTAGTTTGTGGTGGCTTTTTGCATTTATCAACTGCCAGGTTTCTTTCATCTTTGGCCGCTCGAAGCTTACATCTCGGTTTCCAAAACGGCCGCCGTCCAATTCTTCAGTTACGCCGAGCTTTCAGTCTAATATGTATGTCTTTAGTCGGTCATTGTTAACCGAGTTATGCTTCAAAAAACGTTTGAAAAACCACAAATTCCCAAGTTTACAGTACAACTGAATGAATCTGAATATTGAGGGTCTCCCAGGGGGGGTCCTTGTTCCCTTGTTCCCTTCCAATATTGCCCTATGTTCCCATGTTCCCACACATTTTCGTAATTTGTTCCCCTTTTATCAAATCCACTTACCACCTACCCCCTCCCTGCTCACTTTTCTCCACAAAAAAAATTAAAAAGAAGAGTACAGATGTTGCATGTGACGTTCTATTTGTGTGACACATCATCTCAAGCATTTGAGCGAAATTCGCAATCCATCAGCGTGTGATTAGCATTAAAACTAACCTTAACTCTCCGATCAATCATCATAATACATGAACTCGTCAAAATTTGCCCTCTTCCTTGCTCTTCCTGATCTTCTCGATGTGGTATTTGATTGCCCTTGATCTTCCTCTACACATCTTACATATGTAATTCAATGCAAGATACACCGCATGTAATGTCAACAGTGACTCAAAAATTGTGTTAAAGACTCGATCACGCCTAATGATTAATAAATTATCCGTCACGCAAACGATACAGGGAACCATAAACCTACTTGCTTTGAATCGCCCCCATTTTGTCTTTTGCCGTTCAGTTCGTTGGACTTGATCCTCAGTCATATCCTTTTCCAAACATTTGTATAGCCTTTTATCTTCCATATAAGCTGGCTTAGACGGCTTTGCTACTTTTGCAGGCACTGGATTTCCGTCTGCAGAAGTGCCAGCCCGCTTAGCCTCTGCTGAATTGCTTATGTGGGAATAAGCAGCTTTCAACTCGATCTCATACACTTTCACTATTGCAAAAACAGATACCACAGCATTTTAGGGAAATGGCCATTTAGTACATATTTTGGTAAAGAAAAAATTAAGTTGGAATCGCCCGATAATAAGGACCTCAATAAGATGTACATAAGCTTACATGGTTAATGAATGAACATAAATAAAGAAGCTTCGTCTAGCGTTAAATATATTCAAATATAAGCCAGATTTGGGCAACCTACCTATTAATTCCCGCTCCTTCGTCATCACTTTGGTAATTGCTGCATTCCACTGTTCTTGGGAATCAATTTCAAATACTCTGCCCTTTGGACAGTTCGCTGTAACTTGAAAATCTTTAACACTGATCGTCACTCTGAATTTCGCTATTTGTAGCTGGCTACACCGATCTGCGATTCCAAATCCTTCTCTTACTCGAAATATTAAATCAAACAAATTCTTGTCACTTTCGCCCCCGATTCCCATTTCAAGGGACCAACGCATTGCTGGTTTTTCTTCGCCATTTCGATAAATTGCCGCAGTGACAGGCAACAGAACACGATCGGCAAATGATCTTTCCGCCATCTTGGCAATCTGTAACAACACAGCGTCAGATTACCGCCAACTTGTGACCGTGGTGACCTCTGACCCACCTCTAACCCAGTCTCCCAGCTGAGAGCCTTGACCTCGCTTGAGTTCTTTGACTCTAACCAGGGCTAAACCAACGTCGGAACGACAGTGGTGCATAAATGACCATAAATAAAAACTCCAAAATAATGCTCTCTATTCCTTATATCAGAATTTTTTCGTACTGTAATTTTTCGAATTTTGTTCCCTTGTTCCCAAAAATTGGCTAATGTTCCCTTGTTCCCTTCGATATTTTGCCAATGTTCCCTTGTTCCCCAAAACCCCTGGGAGACCCTCAATATTTCGCTCTTGTGAAAGTTTGACCTTGACATGTGTTTGCTGTGCTTCAACCAATCAATTGAATGAAAAATCAGAAAAGGCGCGCGGTGTCAAAATTCAACTGGTTTTCTTTTTCTCTCTGTCCCTTTTTTTATGTATATTATTAATAAGTAATCACATGATTTTTCTCGTGCAATTAGGAATAAATAAGCACTTGTAAATTTTTCAAAGACTACAAATTGCACTCGCCCTACTAGCCTCCTGCGCAGACGTCTTAGGGCTCGTCACGCGTTTCTCCCCCACGAACGTCTGCTCAACCGAGCTGCCACTTCCGTTCGCCGGCGGTTAGCCAATCATAGCTCACCTTCCAATTTCTGGAAAGTGGGACTTTGACCCCACGTTTTAATCCTGCGATAACATGATGGACCTGAGCGAGTCTTGGAGCGGGTGTGCGGAAAATATTGCATCACGGAGTTAAATGCACTGCAAAGGGAAGCCGTAATTTCTTTTGTGCTGAAGAAAATAGGTCTGTTTGACGATTTGCCAACAGGATTTGGCATTCTTTGTACATCCAAGCCATACCGACCATACCGTTGTGCCGGGTTAATTCATTTGAATCCCCGGGTTTGAATCATGTGGTACCAGAACGTCACACAACGCACAAGTGAGGTAAAAACCTGAACATCCAAATTGACGGGAAAATAACACGACCTTCAGGACAAAGGAAACCGTTAACTTAAAGTAACGTTCTCGAAGTAAAGCTACAGAAGTCTGTCGAGGACGGACAATGATAAATATGTCATCTGCGATTCAATACAAAAGTGCGGACGGAACAGTGACGCTAACAGCCGGGCCCGGCGTCAGAAATATTAAATGCAAGTAATCAACATCTTACCGAATAGTTTTAGACCTTGCCCTTTCGTAGCTTAGATTTTGCAGATAGAAATGAGCGTAAACAAACCACGCGAGCGCAAGCAAAACATGAAGCAAATATACGGAGGTGTCAAACTCCAAACAGGAAACCGTGCAGACCAAATGCAAATGACCTGTATACATTTGCTATGCTGCAGTCTTATGGCTATATTCAGCTTCAAACACCTTATAACAATAAAACATGAAACAAGTTGGAAGTAAAACAGGTCGGAAGACCGAATTTAAAAAGGAAATGTAGGCCTGTTAACCCGGCATTATGGCGTGAATCGTTTGTATCGTTTCGCGGAATTTGCTCCGCTGGTGAGCTGCGGGTTTTGATTTCCACAATAGACGGATGCTGATTGGTTTCTTCAAAACAAAGGCTAACCGCCGGCGAACGGAAGTGGCAGCTCGGTTGAGCAGACGTTCGTGGGGGAGAAACGCGTGGCGAGCCCTAAGACGTCTGCGCAGGAGGCTATCGCCCTACGGGCTCGTGCAATTTTGTTAGCCTTTGAAAAATTTACTCGTGCTTATTTATTCCTAATTGCACTCGAAATCATGTGATTACCTATACTTAGTGAATACTAATTAGCTGAGCAGGAGTTTGTATCAAAAGTTAATTCTATTGTTTGATTTGTATTGGGGTTTACAGTTGTGTACATGTGATCTGAATACTGTGCTGGGATTGGTTTGCACCCTCATGAATAATTAAGAGCCGATTTCTGAATTTATCGAAAATCGGACGTCACTCGTGAAATTTCGAATTCCTTCATATTTTGTCCATATAATCTCTATAGTAAAGTATTTTCAAAAATAGAGTCAAAAGTTTCGGCAGCGTTTTATTTTTTTCAAAATCGGGCAAAATTTGAAATACGGCAAATTGGCCTCCTTCCAGTCACGAAATTAACCGAAAATTGTCCACTTTCATCTCGCTCGTACAGAGAACCCCTTTGTCTCCTGTTAATGAAATGTTAACAAAATATAAAGACATCCTCGCTCTTCCTAATGCACTTCTTTATTTGAGATAAGCTGGAATATTGAAAACGCTTCGGCCTTTAGAAGAAACCCCATTTCGACAATTTAAAATTTTAGCCAATTTCGACCAATTTCAACACTAAAGAAACCCAATTGGTACGTAAAGTTTGAACTTAAAATGATAACAGTCATGAAGTATAACCCTTCTAGTATACTGTGTTGAAATATTTCCGGCGGCACTGCAAAATTGCCCCGTTGAGAGGCCAAAATGCGAAGGCTATTTTGGCATGAGGAGAGGCTCTGAAACGAACAACCGTCATGCTAGTTCTTTGTAAATTTATACCGCTTTGATAAATAACATGCTTTTTAAATGCTGTAAAGAAATTGTTGACAGTTTTATCATTGCTAATAGTAGCTTACTTTCTGTTGAACTAAATAGAATATCATTTTGTCAATTCACGTGTTGTACACATGTGGAAGACAGGATTTGACATATTTTGCTGTTGTGTAATTCGAAACTGTTTACATTATTCTGCTTCGACTACTTTCCCGACAATAAAGCCCGCTCTTTATTGACTTTATTTATAAAATACACGAGTCATTTGCCACAAGCCAGAATATATCTAAGCTTTACTTCATTTATCGATCAAGTTAAATGAAGACCTGTAGGAAAACTAAGATTGCATAAATTCACTTTCGAGCGATTGCATAGCAGTCAGAGTAACAGCACTAGCTGTGACAGCAGAGAACAGACTAGCTTTCCGATTCGATTGTCGCATAACCAGTATAAATATTCATGAAGGTGCAATAAATAGCTGTGAATTCGAAACTTGACTTACGATAGGACTTACCACAGTGGTCTAATCTGTAGAATCTGTAGTGCTGGAAACCGGAAAAAGTTGATATCCTTGCATTTGTAACTACTACGTGACTGAAACAAATCATGGCGTGATCAAAACCGCATGGGATCTGGTAACAAATCCGGATCGCCACGTCAAGTTAAACACGTTAAAGTTAAGCAACAAAACGACAAAATTTTCGGTATTTCACCTCAGTAAATAAGTAGTTATTCAAGTTATCAAACCAGCCGTAAACATTTCCGGCGCTTTGGAAATATTTTTTTCTTTCTTTCTTTTAATTTTTTCCTGGGGGTGGGGGTAGGGTGGGGACGAAAAGCTCCAGTCGCGGACGAACGTCTGAAACAAAGATCTGTGCCTTTTTTACAACAGTCAGTTTTTTCCTGCTGTGTGGCACTAAAAGGAACCATTGAAAGTATAAAAAAAGAATTTGGCAGCTGAGCAAAAGGCTAAACATATCGGTTGGAGGTTTTACACCTACACTCGTGGTCCTCGTGTCTTGCACTGCAAAACAGCTAGTCAACGTTTTGTCTTTCAATTGCAAGATATGATACCAGGAAGTAACGACCGCGCGTGATCCTACGACGGACCAACACACAAAAATTTGTTTTGCTATCTAACCTGCCCCAAATAGCGAGAACCGCATTTAAAAAAAAAGCCATGAACCCGAATTTTAAAGACCCCTCTCTGCACATTTGCACTCACTTAGTTTGTTCGGGTTAGCTTTCAGGCATTTCCACTAACTTAAACAAGCTAGTGTTCATGTGGCATAACAAAACATTGCAACAATCTTGGGCAAAACTAGTTGAAGCAAACGAATTTCACGCATTTTTCCCAAATGTCCCGACTTGCAAGCGGGTTAAAATATCTTATCCCCCCCCCCCCCCCCCCTTACTCAATGTTGTTTCTTGAAGTTTGTTGAAGTTTGCAGTTCGACAGGCTTTGTTTTAAAAGCACTAAAGCATTAACGACATTGAAATGGAGGGTGGGGGGTTGCAAATCTCAACTCTGTTAGCTAAATAAGTGGAAATTTGCTAAGTGTTTCAACAGTTCTGTCCAAGATTGTAGGGAGTCGCTCATAGTCTTTCTGCTTTCAAAGGAAACGAAAAAGATAAAGTCAGATAGGAAAAAGTCCTGCATTGTTCTCTGCGCTTCATTTTGTAGCTCTACAGGGGCAGCTATCAACAAGTTCTTCTAGGAGTGACACATACGGAGCTTTCCTCCTCACTGCCGGCACTGGCACATCCAGCTCCAAACTTTGGCAGAGGTGCTGCAGCATCCCCAGCTTTGTTTTCCGTAATTCGGCTTTGCTGTCAACCAATGCGCAGATGTCGTACTGATCAACGACTATGGGGTGTCGGACCTGCAGATTGGAAATTACTTCTGCTCTTGCAAGAGAGAAATTGATTTGCTCTTCTGCTGCTAAGACATCTTGTGGTGTCACCTCCTGAGCTTGTTGCTGACGCCGCTTTGCTGCAAGGCGTGAGAAATAAGATGACACTTGCTGGGGAGTCAGGAACTCTGAGGCGCAAAACAACCTTTCTCCGTCTGTTCCCCGGGCACGACGCATTTCTTTTGCAACAACATCTGGCTCCATCTTCCTTCCTGTGCACTCACCGATATCAAACTTCGCCTCGAGATATGTCTTTTGCTTTTCGTTAAACCGATAAGGTTTCTTGATTTCTTGATAAGGTTTCTTCGCCGACCTCTCGCAAGGCATCATTGAGAGCTTGGCACTGATCACAAAGTTCGTTATGCTCATGGTCACACTGCTGTTTGAACGCAGAATCAGATGGGTCGCTAAGTGCGTATACGCTACAGTGGTCAGCCACTCTAGCCCCACTGTCTATGTGCACCTGATAAAGCAAAAAGACATCCTGTCATTGTTACATTATCAATACAGTTATGTCCGCTTTTTTGGGCCATCTTGTTGCTGATACTATGCTATACTGCTGCTGCTTGGAGCCCTGGTCTTCAAATATTTAGTGATAATTTTATGATCCTTATTTCTACCCGAAAAAATGTACAGTACAGTGTATATAGTTTACCTTGAAATCGCTTTTAAGATAGAGCTTTCCCGCCTTCAGGGACTCTTTAATGCGGCTTGCCCACGCTCCGCCGTCCACTCTGAATGAAGAAATATCCTCCACTATTGAAGCAACGTCATCAAATGCTCGTGCTCCTTCTGCTACGAAATAATCTAAGCCTTGCAGGGACTTGCGCACCGACGCACTACACTCTGTCAGTATTTGTAGCATGGTACTGCGGCTGAAAGGCTTGAAGTTCCCCTCACTGCAATACTGTATGTACTGCGCGACAATCCGTTCAGGAATCATTGTGCGAATGATGTTTGGCACCGTGACGATTTTACCGGACGAAAGCTGTAGGTGCTTTTCACCAAAAGGTAAGTCCTGAACGAGATGAGGTCTTGTAATAAACCCTAGGAAATGATCCAGTTGGTTTGGGTCTATCCGTAGTCTTGGAGCCTCGCTAGTGGGCACTGGGGCATGCCGTCCGTATTGAGCACTGTGCAGGTTGGCCATTGTGTAATGATACTGGGTCAAGCCAGGTATGAATTCAGATATGGCTTTAAAACTGGCGACTCCTGACATCACAGACAACACCTGCCGCCGTGTGTCCCAGCTGGTTGCATTGCTATATACCTCTGCGAGAGCTTCTAAGTAGGCTGTCTCTGATGGTAGAGATGATTGATTGAGACCCAGGCGCAGGTTCACGGCTGCGGACGTCTGTAAAGCTTTCCACAGATGGGGTGCGTTAGTAGGCGAAATTACTTTAAGTACAGCTGAGACAATCTCACTAGATCGCTGGACATAGTGCTGTCTTGTACGCACACTGACCTCGCCCCAATCCAGCCAAGGCTTTCCAAGTGGCTGGATCTGACACAGATTGAGGAAAATATTAAAGGCATCTCTTGGTCGGGGTGCCACCCTTGAAGAACCATTTCCTTCTCCAGAAGAGGAAACTGTACTGGTAGTCTCAGGAGAAAGGATAGGGCTGTCATCAGAGATTTTCATTCGCCCAAGTCCCGCTGTCAGTTCGTCAGATGTAGTACTAACATCCTCTTCCTGCATTTCAAAGTGGCAACATGTATACACTTTAGTATAGTATCTGATTTAGTATGTGATGCCTTAAATTCATGACGTTCTAGCATAACTTTTCCATAACACATAAAACGTGAAATAATCAGGCCCTGAAAAAATGTTGTTACCTCTTCCTGTGGCCATTTGTGGCTCTCTTCCTGAAGGGTGTATTCCTGCTGTCCTGTTTGACTACAAGTAGCTTCAGGTATCTGTGCCGGTTCACTGATATCTTCAGTTGTCTGCGCATGCTCGCTGATATCTTCACTGGCCGCCTCACTTGCAACAACATTGACCAAATATTCCCTGCACTGCCTGCAAATAGCTGTATAATTGAACATAAAAATACCTATTTTTACGACATATTTGCTACATCCAATTACTTTAACAAAGTTTAACAAAGCATTCAGCAACTACAACCTGCGGCCGAACCGCCTCACTATTCCAGAAAACCCGTTCCTTACCTCTATATCCATCCACATTTCCGAGAAGACAAAAATCGAAAAGCAAATGTATTACACGCGGTGTGCAAGAGTTCGTTATGTGTTCTTTTATTGCAACTTTCTTGTGCCCGAATTTTAAATCATTAGAGTTTTCAAATTGAAACTTCATTTCAAAGTCTGGGACAAGTTACTTACTGATATCCCGCAAAAAATACCTTTCACCTGTTCGTTGCAAGAAAAAGCTGTAATTGTAAATCGTTTACCGCGCCGAACTCAGAAAGAAAACGGTGTACCATAAAACTATTGTACAGTCGAGAAAATATAAGATCCCAAAGCTCCCTTTTTTGCAAAGAAACGTATCCGCGGGCTGCACAATTTAAATGGCTACGTCACAGGGATTTCGCAGACTTTTGGTCTAAACTGTTCTGAAAGTAGTGATAGGCAGCTAAATCCATGAAAAATTATGTTTGAACATCTAAAGAAAGACATGACCGTAATTTGCAGATAGAAATCAAACTAAAGCTATAAATATTGATGTTTTTGAGGACGCTTGGAAACAACTTAAAAAGTTAAGCATTACTTTTTCAAGTTGCAATCCAATTTCATCCAAGCAATCCGCAGCCAAAGATGCTCGTTAACAGTTTCAGTGCTCTAATATAGCAATTGTTTATAAAAAATGGCCCATTATTTTTAGGTTTCCTACGCCACAAGTATAAATTTTGGCTGTTCGAAAATCTGTTAAAATCCGTGAAAAAGCCCCTTTAAAAGACGACATTATTTAGATAGACGTCATTTGTCGGGGAAAAAAGGTAATTATACAAATAAAAAACCTGGGTTCTTTAAGTGTTTCGAATTCGTCAGAATTTTAAGCTCCTTATCTATCCGGCAATATCGAAAAACCACTTTTTATGGGCGAAAGGTATATATAAGTCAACTCCCCCTCCCCCTCCTCCCCAAAAAATCCCTACAAAAGGCAGACACTATTTTTTTTTTAAGTATCATCTTTATGCCTCCTTGCTTTTGTGAACCTCACAACAGACTAATATTCGTAGACAAAACGTTTTTAACGAGTGGCCTGCAAGGTGGAGGGCCGAGGGAAAAATAAGTGTCGCTAACACGCGCGAAACACGAGACGCGTGCGTGGGCGCATTGCTCTGGAGCCACGTGCTCAGAAAATCTCCAGAGACAGATAAGTGGCATTAACACACGCAAAACACGAGACACATGCGAGGGCGCATTGCTCTGGCGCCACGTGCTCAGAAACTCTATGCCTTTTCTCTCCCATCGGCCACCCTCGCTCTGCATTTGGCCAACAATATTGAACGACGAATGTTAAAACATTTTCTGTGGAGTACATACGCGAGCCGACTGGTACAAGCATCTTCGTGGTCTGCAAAACGTATGCGGAATGCGCCGTCTTCAATCCACCCTGAGCTTTTGGCGCTGAGGATTTGTGGGCTGCCATTTCAGCAGGAATGGTACAACGAGACCTATTGCACCGCCACCTGGTACCAAACAAATCGCGATGGCGAGGGCACACCGTCATTTTCAAATGCGACTCTTGTATTTCAAAAATACCTAAAAATTACCGATTGAAAAGTCAGTCAATCGGAAGTAGTTATATAATAGAAAAGATTCATGTTTGCGATGCCTAAAAGCTTACCTGCGCGAGTTAGCAATAGCTTTGTTTCACTGTCCACGCCAGAATCGTCGCTTATTTTACAATAGACCAGATGGGAGCGGACATCTTTCTTGCAATTGCCGATTGAAACACATTGCACATTGGCCGGGTTGAAAGAACTTGGTCCACAGGCACCACCAACGAAGCAGGAATAGCCACAAGATGCCATAAAGGCTTTGACCTCAACGCGAAAAACGACAAGATCTTGTTCTTAGAGCATACAATAGTCTCGAACACTGATAACCATGCACGAGTTTGGAGGTCTGCCAAAATTCCAGAGCGCGTGTCACGCAATCTTATCGTAACATTTCAACATACGACCTTTGCTCCCGTCCTTGTCTTGACACATTTTAGAGTACCTAAACAACACTACCATATGGTTATCATGGCTCAAATATTATTCAGGATATTTCCAGACTCGACAATCGAGTGCAAGACTGGCTTGGTTAAGCACATCAGGTAAGTTTTATAACCTCCTGTTGTTGTGGTTTCGAGCGGACGAAATTAGAGCGAGTGGGTTTTGATCGCTGTTACGGCTATTTATAACTTGGTTGCATGGCATTTTGTTCAAAAGATATCATTTTAATTCACCAAGCAATGTAAAACATTATTATCAATCGCCAGAGATATCGGAATAGGTTATTTTTTCAAGAAGCTGGCTACAGTTATTGTAAACAATGTCCTTTATGCATCGGCACTTGTTAGTTTCAGAGCCTGACCTGATGTCAAGATTTGTAAAAGTAGTCTTCACATTTCGGTCTCTCGACGGGGTAATTTTGAAGTGCCGCCAGCAATATTTTAACACCTTAAACTGCAAGGGTTGTGCTTTAAGACTGTTATCATTTTAAGTTCAAACTTTACGTACCAATTGGGTTTCTTTAGCGTTGAAATTGTACGAAATTGGCTAAAATTTTTAATTGTCGAAATGGGGTTTCTTCTAACGGCCGAAGCATTTTCATTATTCCAGCTTATCTCAAATAAACTAGTGCATTAGGAAGAACGAGGGTGTGTTAATATTTTGTTAACATTTCATTAACAGAAGACACAGCGTTTTTCTGTACGAGCGAGATGAAAATGAGGGTCCCCAATAGGGTTCTTCAATCCCGCCATCCCGACCAAAATTTTCCTTCAATCCCGTAATCCCGACGGTTTTTATCGGCCAATCCCGATCCCGGTCATAAATGTTTTCTTAAGTTCCTTACCTCAATGTAAAAAGGCCTTTTTAGGGGGTACAGATTCCCTCGCAGCAAATCCAAGAAATAAGCTCTCTCCAACAAAGCGAAGACATCGTTCATCTGGTAGTTTTCAGTTTCTATTGAATTAGGTCGCTAATTATTTTTTGTAGGTCGTTATTCTACCTTTTCTCCTTCGGTCCTGTTTCTGGTTTGGTTTTACCTAAAACATGCCTTCCTGATCAATATATCACTTGGAACTCTGTTATTCGGTGATGGTAGCGATCGGATAAAAACATTACAAGTCCTGGTGCATTGAAGCGATAGTTATGATACCTTATTCATTCACATTCCTTTCTCACCGAACGCAGCCATCGAGAACCATCGTCGAAAAACTGATATTCATTATGACTGTGCCAAATAGGCTGTCACTAGTACCCTATTCTACCCTGGTTATACTTGACTCTACTAGTGCTATTTTGGCTCAATACGATTATTAAAATGAATACGATAATTTTAAAACGATCGCTACCATGTAGGAACTTTACTATAAATCGTAGCAGTCAAAAAACAATTCTGTTATTGAAGCGAATAGTTCTACCGAACCGGGAAACTGTTCCAAGAAGGAAATTTGCCTCGCGATCCAATGATCCAATGTCATCGTCGGCCTCGTCGTTGTCCCTTTCTTCCAAATCCTCATCGTCGCTCGACGAATCGTAATCAAGAATACCATCTTCCTCTTCTGTTTCTGTTTCCTGCTGTTCCTCCGAGACAAAGTGCTCAAGGGAGACCAATTCACCCGGTTGTACCTCTCTCTGGTAGAGGTAAGAAGGCAGGGTTCCAGCTCGTGCCATCGTGGTCTCTTGCCTAACAGATCGTTGACGTACAGCTGCACCAAACGTTTGCGCCCAGTCCCTCATGCTTTGCACGCATTGTTGTGACATCGGAACAGGTGGCAAAGGTTGCATGACTGGCATGGCTGAAAGAACCATGGCACGTTCCGGCACAGGATACCATGACTTTGGATTTGTGAAGTAGTGCGCCGCCCAATGGGTCGTTCTCTTAAGGCCTTCTTTGGCTGCACTTCCAAAGTTTCGTGCGTAATCTAACACTGTGCAAAGTGGATCCTTGTGATGTACAACTGAGTGAATGTTTTCCACGTCAAGTGTCATGCAACTCAGTAGATTCAGAGCACTATATTCGTGTGAATCTAAAACTTCATTCAGCTTTTCAAGGCCGCATTTCAACATTTCCACTGATGACACAGTCTTAGATGCCACATTACCCTGGGGGCCGTTGAGGGTTCTCGGCAAACTGGCCACCTCACCTCTAATAGAATCTTCGTTTCCGCGCAGGACCTGAAGAGTATCACTGACGAGTTCGACCGCCTCTTCAATGCCACAGACTCTTTAGGAATGGCGCTTTTCATGGACTGAAAACGCTCTATAAATGTTTCCCATAGCATTCAAAAACTTTGCTGTTTGTTTAAAGTGCCTATGAAGCGAAAAATTTTTTTACATGATTGAAAAGATTACTATTTGAAATGCACAATTCCAAAGTTTGAGAATTCTACGATAAAAATTGAGAATTTTACAAGCGTTGAAAGTTGCCCTTTTATGCCTTCAAAAATGGCTAATCGATCGCGCGGCCAAAATACCACGTGACATCAAGATGTGACGTCAGTTTGTTTGCAAATGTTCAAGCAAATATGGCCGACAGTAGGAAAGGAGAGGACGATTTTGTGTTGCTGGTGCACCAAATAACCAAGGTAGCCAAAACACATCATAAACCAGGGCATAAGAATGTACCAATTTTCGTCAGAGCAGGTTTTGAGTGGAAACAAGGTGCAATTTGTACGAAGAAATCGCGCTGATTCTCCTGATTTCAACCCCACTACAAAGCATCGCTGTGCTCCAGTGCTCGGCACATTTCGAGAGCTCGTGCTACCAGGGAAGTTCATTTATGCTCTTTAACTTGGATTTAGCCGAGGGATGAAAACTGCAGTCTTTTCTGAAAAGGGACTTTTTCCTTCCAGCTTACGTGAGTGCAAGAAAAGACAAGGAAGCTAACAATTTCATGTTGTCGTTCCAAAATTAAAACCCCAGCAGCACGTGATGCACCTTATGTTTGCAGCGGTGTAGGAACATGTTTTCTTCGTTCGTGTTCACTTACCCTATTCGAGTTTTGTATAGACACAATAGCTGTAAGCTTATTCCCGGTGGTCTAAAATAATGCCTGTAATGTTTTCGTTGTACAAAAGGAATTAGAGACTTGACGAAGCCTCCATGTATACCTCCTTTGTGTTGTTCTTTAGCATGATGGTTTGTTAGGGGAGTATTTGGTGTTGTAGTTTTATAAACAGTGTTGTTTCATTTCACTGAGAATAAACAATTTATAAATTCATATATTGATATACAATCTATGAATTACATATAACATCTTTCAAACTGGTATAATTTGACAGTAACTGTGCCATAAGGAACAGTAGCAGATATAAACTACATTGTATAATTTTTTTGGAAATATATTTTTTTAACCAATATATTTAACTCCACTGGCAGTTAAATTTATACTGCAGTCAATAACATTGTTGTGGTCATCTAAAAAAGATCCAACAATTTACTATGGCAGCTAAAAATGTTACGTCACATGAATGGTTTGTGTTTGGTGGATATTGATCAATTCCATTTTTGTTTCACTTTGCCATGTAGTGCCTTTTAGAAGTGTTTCACTCGGCTGCACAAAATATACCGGGAAACTTACTGCTGGGGGTAACCCTATGATGGACTAGCATCCTATCCACCTGAGAGGAGTGGAAATACTCCTAGTCTCTTCATACTACTGCTCAGGCTGGATGGGCCACTTGGCTCGAATGCAGACTTAACCTATTATCAGTTTAAAATGCCATTATTCAACCCTCCAAATTTATTTTTTCCCCAACTGCTTGTTTGGTTGCCAGTGAAAAATTTGTTGCTAAATTAAGTTCATGCTTTCAATCCTTCTTCTTAATTTTCAGTTCCAATTTACATTGTAGTAGCCTGCGAACGCAGACGTATTTCCAGCTGTCGCTTGTCTCCGACGAAAACTAAATCTGCGTTCGCAGGCTAACATTGTAGTTGCCAGCTCCAAAATTTCAGTTGGCATGGCGACTAAAATGGTCTTAACTTGGAGGGTTGTTATTGTTTGATTAGGTTTTGAAATTAAGGGTTGCTTCAAGTATTATTTTCAAAAGGTACATCAAGGGCATATTTGTCACATTTGTTGTAATCCTTGTTGTGAATTTATGTGGTGGCCAATACTGTACAATCTCTACAAATCATCGAGTAACCAAACGACTTACAGTACTAAAAAACAGTGCTGTCCAGGACAAGCCAGATTGTCCTGAAGGACAAAGAACTTTTCATGCTTATTTGCCTAAAAGCAAAGGCATAGGTAGACAGGTAAGTGGTCTCCTAACTAAATTGTACTGAAAAGCAAACAAAGATGAGTATGCAAAAATCCCATGCAATCAAAATTTCAGAACTGCCTATCCAATGGGCAAGCTGGATTTTTTTTCTAGTCCCGCTATTATGGTGTGATGCAAGTGTAACTTTTTTTTTATGCCTCTTCTCACCACATGCTCAAGGCCCCAAGTGTAACACACATAAATACAGACTATAATTTTGTTTTATTTCAGTCACAATGCCTGTTATCATTAAATTGTTGTTATCTAATAAAACATATATACATGCAGATGTGAGTGTTTGACTGGAAAATCTACCACTCACGAAATTACATCAAGAGACTGTAGTGGCATATTTCTCCTATCCTCACAGGTGAGGAAATCTGTGATGTCATTTTGCACTACTGCACGGCTGCCGAACATTGCCAAATACCGGTTGAAAGATGGCGAGTGGTAGAGAATAAATTCAGTGAAGCCTGTATAACTCAAAGTTCAAATCATATTGTATGTCATATGACATATCTCATTCATGAGATATTGTTCTTCCCACCATGTAAATATGTACATTCGTAAGACTTGTCATACCATAAATGAATAAGACAAGTTCAATACATGCAAGTGAATAGCCAGCAATGTGTTTTATTTCAGTTAGAATACCTGCTGTATATATTTCTATAATTGAGGCTGAGCCAAAAGACAACAACAAACAAAATCACATTTCTACTAATTGTCTATCCCACCCCATTTACCCATACAGCCAGTGCAGGATTCTCTGACTATAGGCAACTACCCACATGCATCTGCAAAAAAAACAACAACAAATGAGCCCAAATATCAATGTCTTATGCCATCAAAAATATTATCAGTTTTATGCTAAATTTATTCAGCTTGTTTATTTGTAATTGTAAAGAATATTTGGTATGTATGTGTCATTATTTCAGGTTGTGGCTAAAACATTAACTGTGACACAAAGTCCACTAAAATGTATTACCTGTTATGGGGTAAAGTATATACAGGGGTGGGCCACTGTACTAAGATCTGAAAAATATTATTCCCCTCATCACTTTTGTAAACAATTTTTTTTGCACCGTAGGAATTGCCCTTTATGCACTATCCTGAACAATCGCTGCACGCGGAAAGAGGACAATATTGTCATGGATCAGAACCGTGAATAATCAATAATTGTAAAAGAATTAATGTATATGCTGTGGAATTGCCCTTACTCGTAGCAGATACTAGAATTACATTTATAAAAAACCTTCCAAACGGTACTGCCATGTGTAAAATGTTAAGAGCAGCACCAGCTTCGACATTGCAAGAATACTTGGTATCAGGGCGCCCTGCTTGGTATGAAACAACAAATGCTATCGAAATTATACAAACCATGACTTTACTGCAATTTCTCTTTCGTTTCTGGCCTGCAACACTGCTGAAGTAAGGTCATAAAGGTCAGTTTCTTCGATCCTTCCGCAGTTTTCATGTCCACTTCGATATCGGCCAGTGCTTCGTCTTCGTACGGCTTTATTTTTCGCCGAAAAATACTTCGACATCTTTCCCTTCTTCCTCCAAAATATCTTCTTCGACAGAGCTATCTGATGGTTCCAAAAAGCTACTCGATTCAGGGTCACGAGACAAGTTTTATCTCTCATAAATTTCTCCTTTGCGACTGAAAATCAATGGGCGTAAACAAAGTTTGCAAACAAACTGACGTCACACGCTGGAATTTCGCGATAAATTCGGACCCAGTCCTCTAGACATTTTTGAAGCAAAAATAGCTAACTTTTGGCGCTTGTAAAACGGACAATTTTTATCGTACAATTCTTAAACTTTGGAATTGTGTATTTTAAATAGTAAACTTTTGAATTATGAAATAAAAAATTTCGCTTCATAGGCACTTTAAGCGAGGTTAAGATTTTGATGCAGCTTGTCTGGGCATCACAAACGTACACAACGTGATCAAACTCCACGCAAAGAGCAGCTGGTTGGTAGAATTCGGTCTTGCTGACCATGCCATCCTTGTTTCCCTCGCTGCCACTTCCAGCAAAGAGTTCCACTTCGTTAGAGCTCTTTTTCCAAAACAGGATTCGGTGACCCTTGGGATCTGCGTACAAGATGCCAGCTTTATACGATACAATACTTGGGCTTATTGAACCGTACAAAGTACCACGATGAACCACGCGCACGTTACTCAAAGACGACAGACATATCTCGTCAATACCCTGACAATGGGAAGCATATAAGCATCGTCCGAGAATAGACATCGAACCGACATGTTGCCAATTGGCTTCGTACTTGCTCAAGAGTGATACCTCACCACGAATCCCGTATCCGTCTCTTTTCAGAGTAATGGCATGAATGGAGTTTCCTTTCATGCAAGCGCCATAGAGAAGACCGTTGTCTACTACATGAAGAGCCTCAAATTGATAACAGTTTTGGTCTTGACCATCCCAAAAGTTGATGTGGTCTGAATGAAACCCTTTCCTTTCATAATCGCGTTTTAAGGTAGCAATGTGATTCACAATGCGAGACTTCATTTCAGCAACAGTGCCGCCAGGAGCAAGACCAAGTTCATTTACTTTCTCTAGCACTTCATTGCGGGTCCGTAGTTTAGTAACATCGAAGCAAACGCTTCCTTTGACAAGCTCATGGAATGCAACTGGCCCATGGTTACACGTTAGAAACACGACGTTGTTGCCGTAGTGAACTTCCTTGGCGGCGACGGCTTTTTTAAGAACTTCAACCTTTTGAACTGGGTTGTGCAATTGAGCCATATACAAATTTGAAGTACCCGTTTCTTGATTCAAACTGAGAAATAGTAGGTTACCGAAGGGACCCACGGCGACACTTATGGGATGAGGATACATTCCCACCCTGTTGTATTCCGTAAAATGATCAGTTTCTGGGATAATCGTATGGCTGACGAAATCCAGCTTCTGAAGATAGTCGATTAGCTTTTCATCAGCCAACTTGATAACTGCCGCTGGATCCTGACGATCTTTGTTTCTTACATGATCATTTTGAGGTAGGAACTTTCGAATTGTCTTCCTCACCTCAGGGCATGCCTTGTTCCTTAGAGTTTTCAAAATTGCCAAATTTCCCCTCTCATTTTGCAATTTTAAGTACCAGTTTGCAAAACCTGCTTTGAGGCTCTTGCCAACATGAACGCTGTCAGGAATTGGTATCACCAGTGACAACGACGGGTCTCTTGTTCCGTTTTTCAATTCTTCGAGGATGTCTAGCATGGCTTTTTTGTTGCCTTCTTCGCAATCAACAGTCAAAATCAGTACAGCTACCTTAACGCACCTTTTACCAGCTTCTATACACCGTTTACAAGCACGAAGACTCGGATAGAAACTGGTCTGGCCATTCTGTTTGCACTCCTCACATACCACTTTTTCTTTGAAACACTCTCTGCAAGCACTATCGCAAAGGTTTACTCCTTCAGAACTCATGACGTTTTCAATTGATGGTTTAATACTCCGACATGCCTCACAGACTTGCAAAAGCTTGCAAGTTGTGTCAAAACGATTTTTCATTTCCTGGCCAGTTTTACCTTTTTTAGCAACATACTCAACGGCACAGGGAAGGCTGCAACTGTTGTCTAAGGCAGTTATGGAATAGACTAGTGCTTCAGTGATGATGTGCTCACTTAAGAATTCGGGACTCGGTTGTGGATTCTCCTTAACAAATGAGGCATCTACGTTTAAAGTCAATCCAACGTTCCGTTTAGCACGCGGATCGAACTGAATCGAAGGCTTTAAAGCGGTTCCATCATTGGCTAAAGCGCACGGTACTACCTTTAGATTGTCAGTGCTAATAAGAGCAACTGTCTGTGAAACACCGTCCGTAGAAGACAGCTTTAAAAATGCGTCGCTTAGGCTTTTGATGACTCCCGATTTCGTTGTGTACCCAGCCTGTCTTTTGCGGCACGTTTCTTCTGAAGGACCCCCCAGATTCATTTGACAACTGTCTGAAGTATGAAAAGAGCCCCTTCCTTGACCTGCAAACATTGGTCCTCGAATCATGTTTGTTGTCCGACGTCCTCCGAGATAGGACAGTGTATTAAAAAATTCGACAACGTCCTCGCTGTATTCGTGTCGCGGATCGTAGTAGAATTCTACCACGTCTTGAACATATTTATAAAATATTTTCTGCTTTGATATTGTTCCCCTTCGAAGAAGTTCGTTGAGCTTGACGCAAATGGGATCAGCATTTTCTACTCCAATTGCAATAAGCCGCCATTCCTTGTCAATACTTAAGGAATCAGAAGAGTCGGAATCGTACGACACTGCATTGTCGTCATCGTCGCTATCTTCAGATGATAGCTCCACACTTTTCTCACTCGATATATCGTTCATTGAATTACTTTCTGCGTCTGAACTACAAATGAAAAATGGTCAAAATTGGAGACTGCATCTCAAAATCAATTTCTGATGACTTTAATTTGTTTCACATGGCCGTATAATTAACAGAACAAAACAACTGCTTTTGAGACCGTGACCGTCCTTGTTTACATCCGCGTTAACATGCATGTTTAGTTCATTTTACAAGAACTTACTAGGCTGTCGTGTCCTCGGTATCGGAAATGTCAACATCCGAGTCACCGGCGATAGACTGTTGTGCTACAGAAGCACTTTCCTCCCTTGACGTTACCTGTTCTGATCGCTTCCTTTTGTTTAGCATCGATAAGATACTTTCTTGTCTTTGTGGTGCTTTCCTTTTCTTTGATTGGCACGATTTAAAATGATCTAAGAGAAAAAAAAGGTTAATAAACAACTCGGCCATCCTGAATCCAAAGGCATGCAAGCGAGGCAAAGCAAAATTAGAATTTAGTCTCTCTTAACATACGGAAAGTAAAATGGTCCTTACACCGTTATGCGAACCAATGTAAACTTGTGTTCACAAGGAAATGCATTGCGTCGTGGGTTACGACTCCAACTATCATGCATCAGTTTACAATTTGAGCTCGTACTAGGAAATCGTTCCTCTTGTTCTCGTATGGGCAACTAATCTTTGCTTTACACGGTCATACATACAGGTAGGGTACAGACAAATAAATTGAAAAAAAATACAAAAACATTGAACAGGTGTAACGCAGTCACTTACGAGCTTTAAAGTATGAAACTCTTCCGTTCACACTGGCATCAAGGCGCAGCTGTACCTCATTTTGGCAGAGCCCACACTTCACCTTCCATGCCCAGAGAACAGTCTTTTTACCTAGCTTGGTGTGGACTTTCTCCCCATACACAAGCTCGCTATTGCCCAGTTTTTTTAACTCTGTAAAGAAAATGGTGGTAATAAATATTTGAATCAACTGAAGTTTTTAAGTTAATAAGATAAATTACCTTTTATGTACATGTATCCCCTAGTTAAGAGGCCAGCTTAGATCAGTGCAATGCTAATATTGAACGAGTTTACGAGTGATATCTTCACCCCTTTGATTGACAACCGGAATTATCACTAAAAGCACTCTACTAGTACTATTTTACTCAATATTAATTAATTCATACCTCTTCCTATCCCATGTTAAGTTAAAACTTTTTTATCCTAATTATTATTGACAATTATTGTCATTTAACATCCAATTAGCTTGCTATATTTTTGCCCTTTCCATTTCTTTTCTTCTACTTGTTTACTTTAATTTTGGAATGGGATAAATTAATGAAATGAAATAAAAGCTGAGAACCATTAAATGCCATATCATTATTAAAACAATTTGAGTACCTTCGTCGATCGTTTCCTTCTCCGAAGGTTTTAAAGATCGTTCCTCTAGGCCTGGGACTTGTCCAATCACCTCAGCCGTCGATTGGCCACCGTCTTTGGTGACGACTTCCACCACAATTCTTGGCGAATTAGAAGCAAAGGCCAGTTCAATGGGATATATGGTAACTGAGATTTAACAAAATATCAGTTAGTGACAAAATTATCAACTGCCTCACAGGCAAACGATAAACAAAGCTAGAATAAATTAAAACTGCAATGATATTTTCCACTTACGTTGTAAGGTGTCTGCGCCGGTCCTTATAGACGGCAATTCAAGTGAAACTTGGGCGTCGGTGTTAATGGCGAAACACTGCGGTCCTTTGTGTGGGTCTGACTTGTCAAGTCTTGCAAGTTTCACCGTTATGTTACTTCCAAGGCCAATGCTTTGTGCAACATCGTGTACGCCTCCGAATCGGCTATTGAAAATCGATAAAAAATTTTCTAACTGTAATTTAATCCATGATTTTTTAGATAGTCTTTATCCCCCACACGGGGGAAAGGATAAGTGTCTTAAGCTTTAAATAACTTGCAAATAGAGTCATCTCCCGTTGTTCTCGGGAGCCGAAACTTTCGCAAACACTTTTAGTGGCTCCCTTTAGGGCCTTTTACCAGTTGTAAAGCGGCTTAGAGTGATTAGAAGCAGCGGTATTTGCATAATATCAGTGGTTTGTCTGGAGGGTGGGGGGTGGGGGTGGGGGTTGGACCAATTACGCATAACGCATCACGATGAATTTTTGTTTTTGTATATTATGTCTATAATAAAACACGGAAATCGTCTTAAAGCAATCTCGCATCAATCTTTTGGATGTATTATTAAAAATAATATTGTATGCAATAGGGTATTGCATAAAAATAAACAAAGAAAGAAATATACTGAATTGTAAAAAGGAAATAGAGTAGATTTTTAAGTTAGTTAATTTAATAATGGTCATTGTTTTCTTTTCTGGAAGGCTCAGTACCATGAATCCAAAGACATCAAGGGTCAAGAAAAGACAAGAAACGGGTGTCATTGTATTCGAATGCGAATACAGACGTTTCTCCAGCTGTCGCTTGTCTCCGCCGGAAATACATCTGCGCTCGCAGGCTATAGTGTATTTCTTTCGAATGGTATAATTCTTCTAGGTCAAAGAAAGTTCACTTATCAAAGAAACCTGACAGATAAATAACGCGTCACGCACTTACAAAATAGGAAATCGCGCATCACGCTGTGCACACGGTTCATTTTGGTCAAATCACGCATCACCATTATTATTTGGGGCTACATCACGCGTCACGCAAAAACCCTTTGCTACCCTCTGTCTGGTTTCTTTCAAGCGGCATTCATTGAATCGTACAGACAAATGATAGAAATGATGTGGATAGTAGTGAAAAAATACGTGATAATACATTGAATACCAAGGTTTAGAAATAACAACAAGAAAAAAAACTTACCTAACAGTTTCCTTGAGTGTCTTTAAAGAATTCACCTTCCGTGGAAGTTGCGCTCTAAATTTCTCTTTACGCAGAAAAGAACTGCCGCTCTTCCCCTTTTCATAGAAAAGGGCTACACAATTAACAATATCTTGGACCTCTTGGTCATCGCTTTCGGCGTGAGCCGACATCGCTGGGATCCGCGAGCACGCGTTTCTCTGAATACCTTTCCAAATACTCAATTACACTCAATACTGACTGACCTGACCTTCTCGCTATCCGTGGACGACCTATGTCTATGGACACACGTGCTGATCTTACACAATAACTTGACACTTGAGATTTCACGGTCAACAAAAGGCTACAAAGAGTCACTTGCGAAATTGAATCCAAAGGATATTATTACGACCAAGGTTCACGAAAACAGACAAAAGATCGCCATAGGGGTCGTAATAGACGTAATAGCCGCGTGACTGCATCGTGGCCTTTTGCTGGTCAATTTCCGACATTCTGACAGCTTGATTGTGTTCGTACATTTTCGTCCAGGACTTCCCGAATCACGGCTCTTCAAAATGACATTTCCCGAGTCCCGCTTCGTTAAATCGCCAAATCCCGTGTCCCGTTCAAAATTGCAATCCCGAATCTCGTTCCCCCTTTTCTCCGAAATCCCGAATCCCGGCCTTCAAATAAGCCAAATCCCGGATCCCGAAAAACCTATTGGGGACCCTCAAAGTTAGTTTTTCATGTTTTTCATAATATTCTTGAGTGCAAATTAGAAATCCAGCTTAACTTGTGCACTTTTACCTTGAGGAATATAAAGCAAAAAGCTTTCTTTGAAATGCAAAATCTATTATTATGCTCATCAATTTACGTGTCCTTTTCAAATCTGTTCTAATGTAAGCCTCTGTACTGTGACTATTGTAACTATTGTTCAAATATTGTTAATTAAAAGTCTTCAGTCTATTTATGCGCAAATTTACAGGTATGGTTCTGGTTCTGATTCACACCAACAAAACATGTTTTGTTAAACCAGGTTTGAGAAAATAAAAATCAGGAACAGACAACTGACAGACGAAATTTTACATAGGATCAAGTATGCTCTAACTTCTGCTTTCATTGTGCCAAATTTGAAGTCGATAAACATCAGTCAGTAACTTCCATGAAGAAAACAATTCTAAACCGTGTTTAACTAAACAACATTTAAACATGTTTAAGCTTTGGTGTGAATGGGATATTAGTTAGGGGTCTATTTTCTTTCTTGCAACTGAGTGCATGGAAGTATTTACGAAAAGAACAATTGTAACCTCGCAAACGAATCAACGCATGATCTGAATTGTGTGGCAACAAGGATGTAAACATGCACGTCAGCCGAAATCGTCTATTGAAAAAATAATGTAACTTCAACTACAAAACAATATAAATTTTCTTCTGATGTGATGCTACCGCAGGGTTTTTCTAATTCTGCACCAAGTAACAACATTTATTCCGAAGATTGTTAAAATAATAAACTAATATGAATGGTGGAAATAGAAATGGTGATAAGTCCATGTAATTCCCCAACTATAAGCTGATAAATACAGTCACAAAGAAAGAAATGTTCCATTATAAAGAAATATAGTCTCACCAAAGGAGCTCTTATTGAGCTCGTGCTCAAAATCCGCCCTATTGCTTGGCACTGTTTTTGTCAAATTTTATGTGTAAAGTATTTGAAACCTTTTTCACAAGAAATTATGGAAATAAAGCCTCTAGAAAACCTCTTTCGTTAACTACGTGCGAAAACAGGCGAGAATAAGTTAAAGGATCACAAAATTCACAGCGCTTACCTGAAAATTAAAGAATAAATGGCAATGCAAAGTTTGAACTTGAACCATTTAGCTAATGCCTGAATGGAGTTATAGGCTGGTGATGAGTTGCGTTCAAACAAAACGATCGTGACTGATCCTGAAGATCTGATCTGAAATTTTCAGCTCATTCCCCAGATACAAGTAACAGAAACAAATCTCTTCTGCCAAAACAGGGATAACACTGACCCAAAAGAGAATATAAAAATAGTTCATGCAAAGTAACCGGGCCTCTTTAGACTATAATTTTTTTTTGACTAGAGACTTACATCACCCTCCGTCCATGTTTGATGACTGGAATTTATTTCCCTTAAATTATCCTCTCGTTTCTTTCCCTTTTTTTCTTAAAAGAACTCTTTCAGTTGACGTGAAAGAAAAAAGAGAAACTTTGCGTGGTCCGTGTGAGGGTCGAACTCACGACCTTGGCGTTATCAGCACCACGCTCTACCGACTGAGCTAATCGACCATCCATGTGAAGCCCAGAAAGCTTGAGAAGTTAAATAAAGAACGAAATCCCCTGTTTTAACAGGGCAGAGCAGTTAAAAATGCTCCCAGGGAACTTAGTATCCTCTCAAGCATCTTGGAGGGCATTTGCGTGCAAAGGAAACGATCAGTGGTGAACAACAGACTTTTTTGGCAAGTTCTTTTAATAGTGAGCCACTTTCGGAAACAGTGAAATATTGTGTCCCAACTAAAGAGCCGTCATTCTTGGCAAGATAGGACAGCGCCCTTGGCAGACTGCACCCAGCTGTAATAGTTCCTTATCCCACCTGCTGACTCATTAGCATTAAGGTGTGGGGAGACTCCTGTCGAGCAGAAATGACAGGTAGCACAAGAGTAGATGAGTCAGCAAGAGGGGTGGGAGGGAGGGCCGACCAGTTCCTAGATGTCTTCGCGAAATGACACACTTTGCATTAATTATCATATCTTTTACAATACCACAGTCAGCACGTGGGATAATGAATATTACATGAACTGTGAATAGTTCGCCCTTCTGTGTTAGTCCTTAAGAGAAGCAAAGGAAGGCAGTGAAACTGATCCCGCAAATAACCCGGGTATTCAGGCTCCCAACAACATTGTAGAATTAAACACGAACACCGTGAGAAGCAACGTAAAGCTTGACTGTCTAAAACAGAACTCTCGCTACACTGAATAGCAAAATTTGCTTTTTGGAGAATCCGGGTATCGATCTCGGTACTTCCCGCATGCAAAGCGGGCGCTCTACCGTTTGAGCTAATCCCCCAGATGCAAGATTCATTTGCTAGTTTGTGTTACTAAACTAAATTTGAAGAAACACCACCATAAACAAATCTCTTCTGTTAGAGTGGTTTTACTCGACCTGTGAAACAACATGTAATAATTAGTGCGTAATAGTCAAAACTTAACAAAAGAAAACAATGGAATTGGTGTGTAATACTATCTAAAAGTTTAGTTACTATTTCACAGGTTAAGCAAAACCGCCCTAAAACAGGGATAACACTGACCCAAAAGAGAATATTGAGTTATTCCAGGCCTTGTGTTTTTTAGATGAGATTATAAATACAACCTTGTTTTTCACACATAGATTATTATTTTTTGTTTTAGAATAAAAAGGAGACTTTCATCACTCTCCGTCCATGTTTCATCAGTCCTTTAAACGCCTAGTGGCGCATAGGGCATCAACAAGTCGCCTCCATTCCTGTCGGTCCTTTGCAAGCCGTGAAGCTTGCCCCCAAGTAAGGTTTAGAGCCTGAAGTTCTGCTTCTGCAGTTCTTCTCCAGCTGGATTTTGGACGGCCTCTTTTTCTTTTACCCTCTAGTAGTAATATCGGAGTCAAACGAATACCACCTCGGGCGCACCCACCAAATTTTGCCTCTTTCCGTGACTAGTACTCCGGGGGATAAACCCCCTTCGTACTAGGGAAAGAGGCAAAGGTGGGTGCTGCTCGGTAGTATTCGTTTGACTCCGATATTACTACTTGGAAGAAAAGAACAAAACCGAATTAACAAACGAGCCGCGGAACGTCTATTTAGAGGAACACAACAGTGAAGTACAAACGTTCTAAATAATAAAAATTAAAAATATTTTTTCTACCTTATATACGATGGACGAAATTGACCTCGAATCTTTGGAAGAAGAACTTGCAAATCTTGATCCCGAAGATTTGCGATATTTATCAAAATTAATTGCAGAAGACACACCTACAATTCAAAGGGTAATAAACACTTTGCTGGATGAACCAATCCCAGAAGCCACAAAGAAAAAATTAAAAGCCCCATTAAAACCATTAAAACCAATACCGAAACCACCACCCAGAAACAGAAAAAGAAACAGAAAAGAAACCATTTTGAAAATATTCGACCCCATCCCACCGAACAAGGTGAAAACCGTGACAGATTATCAGAACGAGGTTCTGGATCTGTACCATGACACGGAATATGAGGGTGTGGTAGAGGAGAGCGGGAGACGTTACAAGAGGTGGCGTTTTGTAGTGGGTCTAAACAAAGACCTCACACCCAGGTTTATCGAAAAGATAAGGGAGAACGTGGGAACATCGTTTTACATGAGGCACGCCTATTCGTATATTTTAGAAAACATTGAAGATGGGACTAGGATTACTTATTACCAAAATAAGGGCTCCCCATGGATGAAAACGTACGCAGACGCAGAAGAATGGATCAAGGCAAGGGAGGTGGTACGTTTGGACCCGGATAACACTGAAAGACCAGATACAAAGTGGATCTTTGAGTCGCATTTCAACGTAGATGTAAAGGTTGTGCTTGACCGCCAGCCATTGATGGGAACAGGACCCTTACCAGACTGGCTACGCAACCTAGCAAGAGGAAATCATGCAATGGTGACGCTAGACAGCTATAGGGATAACCTGTGTTTATGGCGCTGTATCGCTGTGCACAAAGGAGCCAGACCAGATCGAAGTACAGAAGCAGCCCGAGATCTGGCCAAGAGTTTCTACAAACTTGAAACGATGCCAAATAGTTGGGTTGGGAAAACCTCATTGGATGAACTAGAAAAGGTAGAAATGCACCTGAACAAGGGCAAACCTTTCTCAGATTGGCTTGGGATAAGAGTTTATATGCCAGAGTGCATAGAAGATGAATTTGACATGGAAGCGCCAATCGAGGTGGTATGGCATCTCACAAGAAACCCAGCGCCGCAGTTAAAAAATATTATGACAATCGGTGTTTTTAATGAGCACGCATTCTTGATAAAAGACATAACAAAGTTAGCGAAAACTTATGAATGCATCAACTGTCACGCAAGATTCACAAAGGCTTACAACCTCCAACGTCACGTGGAAAGATGCGCCCAAGGTAAAACAGTAACACACTGCCCTGGAGAGAAGGTCGAAGCGCCACAAACAGCATATCAGAAAGCGTTTTATCCGAAGCAAAAGGCCTCAAAAGAATCAATCCAATGGTTGGAGTACGTGGCAAAACGCTGGAAAATCACCATTCACCACGCTGAATCAGGTCACGGAGGTGAAAGGTGGATAGAGAAAAGTCCAGTAGACGGGTACAACCACGAAAGAAAGCTGGTGCTGCAGTATCACGGCTGTAGCTGGCACGGATGTCCGAGATGTTACCCGAATCGAGGGCAAATATTATCACACGGGACAAAGACGGCAGAAGATCTGTACCAAGCAACAAAGAAGAGAACAGCCCACCTAAGAAAGGCCGGATACAAAGTAATCGAGTGTTGGTCATGTCAATGGCTCGTTCCAGGAGGTGCAGACAAATATGGTGAAGAACCATCAAAACCTCAAACAAAAAGCTATCCACACGCTATTCTGTATGACTTTGAGGCGTACGGAGACAAAAACCATCGAAAGGAACCAACAGGAAATCTCACGATTGAGAACAAACACATACCAATCTCAGTAAGCGTGGGCGACACATTGGAAAGAGAGCCAACCCACATCTGTGAAAAAAACCCCAAAGTGTTGGTTCAAAAGTTCATGGAAGAACTGAAAAGACGAGAGAAAAACATCAGAGCAAAAGTGCGCGCAGAATTCATGCCGGCAGACATCGAGCTGATACCAAAAGATCAAAGGAAAAAAATAGAAGAATGGTGCGACCAGGTGCCAACACTCGGTTTCAACTCAGGAAGTTATGATTTGAACCTTATAAAGAATTACTTCGCGAAACAGCTCGCAGGTACAACCAACAAAGTGAGAGTGGCAAAGAATGGGAGTAAAATCATGTTCTTACTCACGGACAGATTACGTTTCCTGGACATAATCAACTACTTGGGCCCAGGAATCAGCTACGCGAAATGGGTGGAAGCGTACGACTGCAAGGCAACAAAATCCTGGCTCCCATACGAGTGGTTTGACAGCGCAGAAAAGCTGGATTACCCAGGATTGCCAGATTACCTGCACTGGTATTCGAAGCTTAAGAATGAGTACGTTCTAACACGGAAAGAATGGGAGGAATGTCAGAGACTGTTCAAAGAAAAGGGGATGAAAACCTTTAAAGACTGGCTGAAATATTACAATAATCTGGATGTGGCACCCGGGCTTGAAGCGCTCCAAAAAATGAAAAACTTTTACATAGAGAAGGGGATAGACATAATGAAAGACGCAGTCAGCATACCGGGGGTGAGTTTGCATTACTTGCTAAAAGGTGCAATAGAACGCAAAGCGGAACTATATGCCCCAAGTAAAGAAGCGTATGAGATGTTAAAAGGGGCGGTAGTCGGAGGGCCAAGTTTGGTCTTTACAAGATATCATGAAGCAGGTAAAACGCGGATAAGATCGCATCAATACCCAATCCCAAGGGATGGAGAAATTATAACAGAAGCCCATGCGAAACTTTGTCAAAACATCCTCGGATATGACGCGAACGCGCTGTACCTCTCAACAATGCTGAGAGAAATGCCATGCGGAAAAGAAAGGTGTGTGCACTACACGGACGAGTACCAAGTAGATGCTGCCCCAATATTAACGCACAGATTAAAAGAAAAAAGCTGGTTCGGGTACGCAGAAGTGGACATAGAAATCCCAAACCACTTGCACCAAAAGTTTGAAGAAATGTGCCCCTTCTTTCACAAAAAATCGGTACCGACCAAAGCCGTTCCAAAGCACATGAAAAAATACTTGAGAGCAACAGGAAGAAAACTAGTGGAGAAAAACAAGAAACTAATGGGAACGCTGTCAGCACAGAGGATACTTTTATATGAGCCGCTGCTGCAATGGTACATAAACCACGGGGCAAAGATAACTAGAGTCTACCGGACGATCGACTACGAGCCGAAAGTAATATTCGAATGGTTCGTGAAAGAAGTCACAGAAAACCGCCGTACAGGGGATGTGGACAAAAGCAAAGCACTATTGGCTGATATATTCAAACTTCTGGGAAACAGTGGATATGGGAAGCTGATAGAAGCGTTAGAGCGGCAAACAAACGTAATTTACACCAAAGATGAAAAGGTGGTGGACAGAGCATTGAGAAGCGCATACTTTTCAGACTTGGATGAGATTGGAGAAGCATATGAGTTAGAAAGTAGAAAAGCACGGATAACAATCAGACGCCCATTTCAGGTAGGAATAGCGGTGTATCAGCTAGCCAAGTTGAGGATGCTTGAATTTTACTACGACTTCTTGGATAGGTATCTTGACAGGAAAGATTTCGAGCTGATCCAGATGGATACAGACAGCAACTACCTCGCAATCTCAGGAAAGAGTCTGGAAGACATTGTGAAACCAGATATGAAAGCGGAATTTGAGGCAGAAAAAAAGAACTGGCTGGCATGGGACAAGTGGAGCGGAAGAACGCCGGGACTGTTTAAAAAAGAATTCGAAGGGGAGCGGATGATCGCGCTGTGCTCCAAATGTTATTATACAGACCATCACACGGACAAAAACGAGGTGAAGAAGAAACTGAGCTCAAAGGGGATGTCAAAGAGGCAAAACGAGATCAACTGGCACCGTTTCAAGGCAGCGCTAGATGGAAACAAAGACATGGCAACAAACCGCGGATTCCGGATGCGGGACGGGAACATGGTAACATACGAGCAGGAGAAGCTGGGGTTGAGCGCATATTATGACAAAAGATGGGTGCTGCCGGATGGAATACACACGGAACCAATTGAATACCATATTTAGTTTACATTAGTTGGGGGTAATTGTGTGTTTGGAGGTACAACAAGCAGTTCTTCACGTACAAAACCACGCTTAGGTCCGTCGCGCAAAAAGTAGAGAACAGGTTGATTCGGTTTGGTAAAAGAACGTTCAAGGTTAAAGACATCTAAAGACCAGATTGGATCAGTGGCTCTTTTCGTTCCACCTTCAAGCTCACCAGGTTCGTACAAATACCGAACCAAAACTATGGAGGGGAGCTTTTTTTCATTTTCTCCAACAGGTCTCAAATATTTAGTTGATGGTTCTGCATAAACATTTTTTTTCTTGATTGCGGCAGCAGGTTTCATACCAATTAATCGAGTGACTTGGTTGTTCAGAGCAGAAACAACTTTGGGAAGCCTTTTTACCCACTCAGTAGACCGCAAACCCTCAGGCGAACGCATTTCAACCGCGTACTGGTGGCCAAACAAACGCTCAGCCAAGGTACGATTGAAACGTTCAACAATAGCTTGGTCTCTATGAATTTCAGGGCGGCCACGTCTGATTAACGTTTTGTGTTTCTCCATTTCTTTTGTAACAGCACCCATAAATTCGCGCCCAGGGTCAACCTGCAGCAGTTCAGGCCACTTCAGAGGGCCACGTGTATAAATTGTCTTAAAAGCTTTGGCAACCTCATCAGAGTTTTTAGAGGTTAAAGGCTGAGCTTCTTTGAATCTGCTGGCAACATCAACAACGGTAAGCGCGTATTTGTAAGTGCTACGGCCCACTTTGTCGTGTGGCAGAAAAAGAAGGTCTGCCTGATGCACTTTGTTGGGTGTAGGTACATCGAATTTTGGACGAGGAATGTAGCGCGG
The DNA here is from genome assembly GCA_963693305.1 of Meandrina meandrites. Lineage (NCBI taxonomy): Eukaryota > Metazoa > Cnidaria > Anthozoa > Scleractinia > Meandrinidae > Meandrina > Meandrina meandrites. The sequence goes on from OY855910.1 coordinate 36,707,284, forward strand.
AGCGGGGAGGTAGATCTGCCAGAGCGCTTGCCTGAACAACCATTCTTTAGCAACAACTTCAGGAACCTTTGCAGCGACCGCTAATTTTTTAATGGCGGAGATACCTTTCCAGTAACCTTGTGGGCTGTAGTAACGCCGCTCCAATTTTCTGTCCATTTAAATAATTATGCGTAGACATATATACATGGCTACAAAAATGGGTTTGGGGGGTAACCCTTATGGCGTTCTTCGTGAACCACTGAAAAAAGAGCTTATCGAAGTGTTGCTAAAAAAGCTGGCAGAGATAATGCAAAAAAATCCGACAGTGATAACACAAAAAAAGCAGCCAGCGATAATAAAAAAAATCAAGCCGGAAAAAGATCTTGACGACCACGAAGGGGTGTGGGTAGCAACTGAGTTGCTGATACCCTACGAAGAGATGAGACCCCACCCTCCACAACCAAAATTATGGTATTTAATTGCGGTACTAAAAAAGACCGGTATTTCTTTAGATCAGGTCGGTGACAATAATGGGTTGACTTTTTTGGACAATGTCATTCACCAGTTCAAGCTGTTAAATCCCGGCTCGTGTAACTACGTTTGTTTTTTATACAACTATTTTCAAAAGGTCACAACAAGGGATTGGCCGGCGAAAAATGCAATACTGGAAAAGCTCACGAAATGTTTGCCGAAGATGGAACAAACCAGAAATAAAGCTAAAAAAAGTTTTAACAAATGGTGGAGAGAAGAAATGTTAAAACAAATTATTTATTACAGGTATCAGGTTTTCCCACCACGATTAAACAGAAGTTGTCTTAGATGTTCTTTTACCCCCACTGTCAGTGTGGTTTGAAAACCGCAGTTTTGTCTTTGCAGTAGTAAAGGTGTTGTACTTTTTGACAATATCTTGATACTCGCCGTCAGAGATTTCACCATCTTCAAGAGCGGTTGATATGAGAGAGTTGATCGTGCTCAGCGTAGCTTCAGCCAAAGTTTGTATTTTTTCGTGTTTTTTCGCTTTACGCAGGAAAAATTTGATGGTGACCATGCCGGAGGTTGACACCAATGAAAACAAGGCGGCAGTTGCGATTAAAGGCCCGCCAACAACAACGCCAACCACAGAAAGAGAAGCGGCCAACCCAGAGCCTGTAAGAATGGTAGCAACTCCGCCTGTTAACGCACATACTGTTTGACACCGCGTGTGCCACCGTTTAAACTTGGCTGAGGTTTGGTAGTAATGCACCAACTGGTTTTCAAGATTTTTCTTTATCATTTCTATTTCAGCCCGCCGGAATTTTGTTGCAGAATCCATTTCTATATATATGTGTTTAAAAATAGGTTATCAACAATCATATGTGTTATGCCATTTGCCGTTAATTTTCTTTATCTCCCCCCTGCAACCCTTTTTAGGGTGTGTCCAAAACTTTTTGCTGAACAGACCGGTTTTCGTGTTAAAGGCACCTTTTGCGATGTCACCACTCCAATACTTTTTAAACAAATCCTTATCACCACCTGTGACAGCCATGATTGCAGCAGCCACATCTTGAGCCGGTTGAAAGCCCGGAATTTTTTCGCCGATCTTTTTATTGATCGTTTCACCGACACCCAAACCCACTTTTTGCTTCGAGCTGATTGCGTTGCGCGCCGCGGCGTGACCCCATTGCCGTTTGTTTTTGGGAATAGCGTCAAGCGCCTTCACCATTTTTTTGTCTGCATCATGTTTGCAGCCTTTCTCATTTTTCTTGCCTGCACAGACGGCATAATCAACGTCATGCTGCATTGCAACTGCGTCTGTGGCGCCTGTGGGTTGCTGGTATATCTTCAAGATCTTTCCCGTCTTGGGGTCGTAAGAAAGCTGTTTTTCAAGAGGATTGTACGGTCCTGTGTAGTTATGACCAGGAAGCGTCCACCCCTTTTTTGGCTTAGGCAGCTTACCAATAGCTTTATGCAAATCAAAACCCCGCCCACCACGTTGGTAAAGAGGGTTTGTTGGGTCATCTACTCGATTACCTGCATAAATTCTCATATCATAATTACCACCACTTTGTGTTTTATTAGAAACGAATCGTGTCTTGGTAATGCCACAACTTGCACATTTTACTTTAAGCAGCCTTCTACCATTTTTTGTGGTAGTGTTTTTTTCACTTCCCGGTACGTTGGGTGTGAAACGCTTTTCCTTCACGCAGTATACCTCCATCTTATATAATTAAAGAAAATTCATTTGACTTTGGGGTGTGGGGTTTACCTCACTAATTGTGACACCCGCCTTTCAACTTATTTCCCGGTATCATATCTTTGGGTCTTAATCTGTTTGAGGCTTTAGTCAACAAATCCCCAGACAAAGCATCAATTGTGTAATTAACAGCTTTTCTCGCGATTGGTTTGGCTTTATTGGCTAACTTCTTCTGATACTCTGGTTGTCTTAAAAACTCGCTTGCAAAGTATCTTCCTTGTTTCACACCTTGCTTTGCTAAATAAGGAACTCCATACTCAAAGAAAGCTTCAGCGGCTGTATTTCCAACTGTATCAAAAACCCCACCTCCAAACATTCTTTTTTCAGCGCGTGCAAGTTCTTCTCTCTTCTTTTTGGGTAAACCCCTTCTGGTCCACTTAAATATTGGATCCAAAATATTACCTCCTTCTTGAGCAGCACCATTTTGTGTTTTATTAGAAACGAATCTTGTCTTGGTAATGCCGCAGCTAGCACATTTTACTTTAAGCAGTCTTCTGCCGTTTTTTGCGGTTGCAAATGTTTCACTTCCCACCACATTGGGTGTGAAGCGCTTTTCTTTCACACAGTAAACATTCATCCTATACATTATGTGTAAAATAATCCTTCACCACAGCCTCGTTGGTGTGTGTATTTTCAGAAAACATACTCAAAATATCTCGAAATGTCCGCCCTTTGTTACGCTCATTCAGGAAAAGCAGACAGTAGTAGCCGCAGCGCACACTGGATTCCCACTGAAGCTGGTTGTCATTTCGTAGAAAGGTCTTTTTACCTTCAAGAATCAACTCAATTTCCCATTCCGCGGGGGGTGGTAAACCGAAAGAGTCAAAGTATTCAGTTGATCCCCAGCAGCATACCCAATGGGTACCTGCCCCGCCAAGATCATCCATGTTGATTATACAAGGGGAGTGGTTTTTCACGTGGATCTCGTCTCTCGCAAATATACCTTTAATGGGGATTTTCAAGTATCGGCACCATCGCTGCAAGTCATAATCAGTTAAGGGGACATCAACGAAGGCGGGCTTTTTTTTGATCACCCCAAGAACCAATAAATGGTGGCGGGCGCATAAATGGTGGAGGGTTAATGCGCATACCTGATCCTGTTGGAGGTTTTACCCGCATACCTGATCCTGTTTTCTTTTTGATAGCGTTATCCACGCCTGTTGTTTTTTTGATAGCGTTGCGTGTACGTCTGATTTGTGTCTTGCTCATGTCTATGTCCACGCCCGTTTTGTTTTTGATAGCGCGCTCTATTTTTTTGATCTGCCTGGCGGTCAAGTGCAAAGTGTCGCTACCACCGGTTATAGCCTCGTTTTTAAATCTGAGTGTAACTGCTTCTCCTCGCCCAAAGGCCCGCGCGAGGTTTACCTTCTGCCCGTCTGAAAGTGAAATCTTGTGCGGATAGTAAGTCGTCATCTCTTATATTTCATACAAAAATTATTTCACTTTGGGGTATCAGCAACTCAGTCATCTCTTATATTTCATACAAAATTATTTCACTTTTAAACCATAACCAGCTCATTACCCACCTCCCTGAGAGCAAATTCGGACTCGTACAAAATTCCTGCATAAATGGTGTAGTCTTGCGCGTTGGCAGCCTCGTTGAGCCTGTAGTGGAAAACCATCTGCTTCGGGTCGTTGGTCATGTTATCCTTGTTTTCACGTAAGTCAAAATAGATAATTGGGTATAAATCCTTGAAGTTGTTGGGCTGAAGCTGAACACCGGTGTTGTAGTCGTTTTTGCGGTACCGGTAGTTCATCAAGTCATTAAGAATGCGCAGTTTGAAGTTTTCGTCGTAGTCCAGCTCTGGATAGTACTGTGAAGAGCCGTACTGTAGCCGGCAGGTCGCTAGCTTGGCTGAATTGTCTCCGTCAATGTCAAAGGTGTCAAAGAAGTAGGGGTTTTGAGTCAAGGCCTTCTCCTTCCTCGACTGTTGAATGAAAATGAAAACATGTTTGGCATCCTTTATACCAGGATTTATCTGCCACGAACCAAAAGCGTCACGCCGGCTACTGCTGGGTTGGATCATTTCATTAAGGTACGTCCATTTCTGAGGTTTCAAAAAGTTTTCGTTTGCGAGCTTTTGCCCTTCGCTGGTAAAACGTAGCATTGGAACCCACAGCTCGAAGTTTTTCACCACTATCCTGCGATTGGTGCCATCGTTTTGCCAAATCAGCTCTGCATCCGATTGTAACTCAATTTCAAACTCCATCTGCATTGGGGGGAGAAGCTTGTCACCCAACTCTTCGAAAAATGAGTACCTGTTAAGCGGTATAAGGGTTTCAACCGTGAGACCGGCATGGGCAAGCAAACCCCTTTCTCTGATTCCAAGGTTGGTGGCAGCGACGGCCGTCACATTGCTATTCGTTGTGTCCAAATACCAAAACTGATTTTTTGCCGCGCTCCTCGCATAGTCATCAGAAAAATCCAACAAGTTTTTGATAAATATGAGCTTGTGAATGTTGTCTACGTTGTAAATGTTTTTGCCCGAGGATTTTACCACAAGTTTGTTTATCAGTGAAAATGAGCCGTTAATGGGTGCTGACCTAGCGTCTGCAGCAACTTGGGCACCATCCGCGGTTGCCTCGAAAGTGAAATCAGCCCGGAAGTAGGCGTTATACCAGTCAAACCAGTTGTCTCGGTCGGTGAGTGTGAATTTATAGTTTGTTTTTACCTGGTGCTGATTGTTTCCCGGGATAGTGATCGGTTTGTCTAACATGATACGAACATACTCTGTTTTTTCCAAATGCCTGTGGCTTCTGAACATCTTGCGGCCTATATATCTTTTTAAAAAATTATTTTAATTTTCTGCTATCAATTGGTTTACTTTCAACCTTGCAGCCCGACCCGCGTTTAAAATCTGTTGCAACTTTTTCCGTGAATCCCCGCTTAACTGAGTTGTTACGCCAGGGTTTAGCATCTTCTTCAGTTTTTGTTTCGACTCTGTACTAAGTTTCTGTGGTGGGGTCTTTTTACTCTTTGGTTTTACACTTGGGGTCTTTTTACTCTTTGGTTTTACACTTGGCTTGGGGCGTGGATCAGTGACTGAGTTGCTATTTCGCAAAACCGCTTGTATCTTGTCAGCCGCTTTTTCTTCTGCTTTTTCTGCGGCTTTTTTTAGCATTTGCTTCGAGGCTTTATTTACAGCCTTCTCCAACGTCTGACGGGTAACCTTCTTTTTGAACCGCTTTCCTATATTCATCAGGGTGTCTCTTACAACCCCCGTACCTTTGTGTCTGTATCTATATGTTCCGTTTGGCGCGTCATAATATCTCGCCCACTCGCTCGGATGATTCATTATTATACTTATGTGTAAATTATTTATGTGTAAATTATTTTCAGATGGGCTTAGGTGTTTCTTCTTCAATGATGATACTTAAAGCCACGTCTTGGTCATTCAGATCTATAATGTTGTTGCGCCCGTCCGTGATTTTGATATTTATCGTATTGATTCTGTTTTTGTTCACCGGGTGCCACAAGAGACGGCGAGGCTCTTTTGAAAAGGGGTAGCTAACGGAGAGTTCAGCGGTTGAAAAAGAGAACATAACGTCGCCTCCGATGTTGTCCACAGCCCTTGTAATGAGATCGCAATGGATATAGATCCAGTCGACGCCTCTTGTTATATTTGGCACGTGGTCGCTCCTATTGTTCGCTCCGTCTATTGTTTTCTTGTCAAAACCCAGCAGCGCAGCAAATTCACCTCCACTTAGATCAAGCTCGTAGCCGTCCTGCAACAAAATAACCGCCCGATACGTTGTGGTGTGAAAATACAGCTGAAAAATAAACTTGGATTTTTCATCCTTGGGATCCACTCTTCCGATTAGTGCCTGAATGGTGGTGTTGAGACCGTTGTAATCATACATTCCATCCGGAATTGTCACGGTTTTCCAGTTCTCTGTTTTTTTCCGCCATTTGAATTCGTTGTTGTTGTACCGTTTCGCGATGTTGTACCACGAATAAGACATAGATACCAGCTCATTTAACGCCGCCTTGTACTTTTTGAAGGGTTCTAAAGCGATTGGCGGGTCAAAGTTAATTGTAAAGTCATGTGACTTGCTGTTGGCGTTGTTTTGTTTGGCCAGCTGCGAGTCGAGCAACAGGTTGAAATGAAAATGGGTTGACATGTTGCTTATATAATATTACTCAAAATTTTGTGGGCTTCTTTTTGTGTTATTTCCTTTAGCTTTACCAGCAGCCCTAACATCTGCTGGACCTGTTTTTTCAGCTTCAGTGAAGTGTTGCCCGCCTGTATAGACGCCAGGCTTAAGTGTAGCCTTTCAACCAAAGCGTTTGGATCTACACTTCCGCTTCCTTCCTGGTGGGGTAAACCCCACTCCCCAGGACTGTCGAGTTCCTCCACACCCTTGGGTAAAACCGCCCTGGGCTGTTTATTCCCTTTTCTCCTTTCAAGAATTTCATCTCTTGCCTTTTTTATCTCTGGCAATGTTTTTTTGTAAAATTTTGATTTTTTGCTTTTTACCACATAGTTGGGATTGTTTTTATTTTTTGTTAAAATGCTGTTCAGTGTCTGCAGGTCAACTGACTCTGATCCCTTGATAACCAGTTCTTGTGGTGGCCCCCATTTACTTGGTTGGGGTTTTACCCCACTTGTACTTGGTTGCTCTTCTTCCATTAATTCCATTAATTCCATTTCTTCCTCTTCAGCTAAAGGTGGTAACGGTGTTGATGAAGGAGATAGAGGTGGTGATGATGTTGGTGATGGTGTTGGTGTTGGTGATGGTGTAGGTGATGGTGATGGTGATGGTGATGGTGATGGTGGTGTTGGTGTTGGAGGTGGTGTTTCCGCATCCGGATTAAAATCTCCGTCGAAGGGGTTGTTTAAATCAAACTCATCCATACCATAGTCTGGAACCTCTTCTTTTGAGTTGCTATCCCCTATTTGGAGTTTGTCAAGCCGCGATGTGATAGGTTTGAACAAATCCTCACCTGATAGCTGGCCAAACCCTTTATTGATTTTGGTATTTTTTATCAGCGCGAGGATTTTGTCGTTCTGCTGCTCAACTTCAGCCTTTTCGCTAGCAAGTTTTTGCCACTTCTTCATGGACATATTTTTGCCGTATATATAACAGAAAAAAAATGAAAATTCCCAATTACGACCCCAGTTTGACTACAAAAAGTAATTACAAGCAAGGCCACCCTTGTATGCCAGCAGATACCTTTCGGATGCTTATTTGCGGGCCAAGCAACTCTGGTAAGACAAATATTCTCATGCATATGCTTTACAGGCTGTTGGTCTACGACAAAATTTACCTTTGCGCTAAGAACCTGCATCAAGACAAGTACCAATATATGCTTGATGATTTCGATAAAAGAGTCAATCCTGTGGCTGACTATAATGTTATTGAAGCCGCCAACGATGTTATTCCTTTGGAAACGCTGTCCACTGACAATCAAAAGATTGTAATTTTCGATGACATGGTTTGTGAAAGCAACCAAAACGACATTATCGATTATTTTATCAATGGTCGCCACCGCAATTGCAGCGTCATTTATCTTTCTCAAAGCTATTTTAAGGTCCCCAAAAACATCCGAGATAATTGTAGCCACTTTTGCATTTTCGACTTTCTTCCCAGAGAAAATAACCGTATTGCTGATGAATTGGGAATTGATAGAGAGCTGCTTGAAAGGGCTACCGATGCTAAATATTCTTTTTTATACCACGACAAACCAAAAAAAACCACACTTAAAAATTTTGACGAAAATATATAGAGATGGGGTTTATTAACGGTGCGACGGGTGCAACTCAAACACATGAAGAGTCTACTTCAACCCGAGGGGAAGCTGGTCCTGCTGGTCCAACTGGCGCAACTGGAGCGCGTGGCCCTAAAGGTGAAAAAGGTGATAAGGGCAATACTGGCCCACAAGGTCCTAAAGGAGATAAAGGTGATGCTGGAGAAAAAGGAATAAAAGGTGATACTGGATCACAAGGACCGACCGGACCTGCTGGCCCTGCGGGAGCAACGGGACCTACAGGACCAACCGGAGCTACAGGACCCGCGGGACCCACTGGAGCAACTGGACCTGCGGGTTCGAGAGGCGCTATTGGACCAAAAGGTGCAAAAGGGGAAAAGGGTGATAGTGGGGATATGTCATCAGCTAGCGTTACTGGTGACATTGTCATGAACGACCATGCAATCAAACAGCTCGCAAATCCTGTCGGCGATCAAGATGCTGTCAATCTCACTTCAATGAAAAAATATGTGGGCTCCTCTGCAATTACAACTGGGCACGCCCATAAAAAGAATGACTTAGGATTTTTAACCCAAAGGGTTGGTGTTTCAGCTGTAAACAATATTTCTTCTGTTACCGTTGAAGACTTTACATCCAACCTTCACAGTGTCAATAAAAAGGCTTACACTTTTAACATTATAAAAACAAGTAACAATTCTTTCAACTCGCGTTTGGCGTTGACTAAAACACCTCTAAAAGAAGGAGAGTACACTATATGTGTTGAGTTCTTTTACCCTAAAAACAAAAACGACCAAAACTGGTTTCTTAACCCTTTAAACAAGTTGGCCTCCAGTACTATTACCTACCACACCAAACGCTTTGCCACCCATAACCCTCCGTATATAAGGATCATTTTTAATACTTACAAATCAAAAGATAAGAATGACGACACTATCTATTTTGACATTTTAAATCCGGGTTATGATGGTTCAGCACCTAGTGAAAAGGCCGCTTTAATCATTTACGGTGTAAAGGGGTATCAATCAGATATAGACGGAATTATTTACGATGATGTTTTCTTTCTCGCTTCCGACGGCGATTTTACTCTACAAACAAATTTAGATATGAACTTTTTTCAAATAAAAAATTATGATCCAGGCTTCGTAACAGACAACGATACAATCAAGTTAGATAAAAATTTAGATCTTAACGGTAATGCGTTAAAGAATTTCCAACCTAGAATAGTAATAACTGGCGAATGGAACTCGGATGAAAATGTTACTGGTAATAGAACTTTTGTTAAATTCGGTAATAACCTTCGTGTGATGGCGCCATTTCCTTGTTTACTCGACGGTATCTCAGCTTTAATTATTGAAAATAAGGGTGCCTCTAGAACTTATGAAAGAATAGGTTTTAATTTTACTTTACCTTATGGTTTCAGACATAACTACCCATTTACAAGTATACGTAATGCTAGTGGTTTAAAATACCAATATGCAGAGCCCCGTTGGGGGAGCAGCGATGATGAAAGAAAAAAAATAGACCCGGGAGACTATTTTGGGGTTTATTTATCTCAACACGACCACCCCGATAGAGGTCTATCTAATACAAAACAGGTATTAGTAAGTTTAATTTTAATAGACGATTTTTCTTTTAAGAAGTAAGTTTGCCGACCGCTCTTCTTCTCAGAAATATCACGCAAAGACTCCTCTCCATTTTGAGGAGAAAGATCTCTTGAAGCACTCATCATAATCATTTTCATCATAAATTGGATAGCCGAGATAGTGTCTGAATCCATTTCTAATACACAGATTACAGAGACCATTTCGCGAACATCTGCTTCTGTCACATTTATAACAGAACAAGACCCTTACAATTTGTTTATTGCGATCGCAAAATGGTGCTTCATAAATTGCAGCATGAGCTTTATCCCAGCCAAGAGTTTTTCGCTGTCTGAGCTTCATTTTTACAAAGCCTTTATTAATTTCTTTTCGAACCTCGTCCCAGCCAAGCATTTTACGCTGCCAGAGTTTTATTACAATATACTCGTTGCAGATTTTTTCTCGAAGTTCTTGTGGAAGTGCTTGTATCAGTTCTAATGTATCCATGTTTATTTCCTTATGCCGCGTTTCTCTAATTGCAGCGCGCCGTCTTCGAAAAAAACTTTATCTATGAAGTTTATCAGCTGTTTATTGTCTCTGGCGGCTTTGTCCCGCTGGTAATTTGCCCATTGTTCCTCCGTGTATGGGATATATTGGTTTAGGCATTTCTTGATTTTCTTTCCATTGAAATGCACATAGGGGTCTTCTTGATATTTTTTTATTTCCGCTTCGAACTTTTTCGCTGCTGCCGCTATTGCCTCTGCCAGTTTTTTATTGAAAAGCTTTTGCTGCTCGGGTGTGAGTTTTTGCATTGATTCAGCTATGCCCATGTTTGATAACTTGCTGCCACTTTTCTCCAAATGCGCGCAAAAAAAATATCAATTTACATATACACGTGACTGAATGATTGTGTTGGTCCACATGCTCGTGTTCGCTTTCAAAGACCTTTCTTCCCCCTCGTGGGTAAATGATGTCAAACTTGTTACCGCTCAAGCTGTGGAAGCTATTCTTGATGCTGCTTCTTAAAAGTGCAAACTTTTCTTTATTATGTACTCTACCTGGTCCTGGCTAAACTCATTTGCCATTATTCTGCGGGTCAGCTGCGGCGTCAGGATTGGTGTTTCGTAAACCGGCTCTCCTGATCCCGTCAAATCGTACTCTTCCATGTCTGTTAATTCAACTTCTTCTTGTTCTTCTTCCGGTTGTATAAGTGTGTTCTTTAAATCTTGCGGGCTCATTTTTTTCATTGCTGTGAGCAGCTCGTCTGAAATGTGTATTGGTGGATCTATAAATATATCCTTGGTTGCCAGTTCGATTTTGGGTTTTCTGATTTTTTTTTGACTTTGGGAAATAATTCCTTTTCTTCCACGTCCCATTGTTGTTTACATGACTGCTGCATCCCTCTAAATGCTTGTCCCGCCGCCCTTTGTTGTAAAGTTGTTTCTCTGTTTTTGCGGTTTTTTCCTAAGTAGTAATATCGGAGTCAAACGAATACTACCGAGCAGCACCCACCTTTGCCTCTTTCCCTAGTACGAAGGGGGTTTATCCCCCGGAGTACTAGTCACGGAAAGAGGCAAAATTTGGTGGGTGCGCCCGAGGTGGTATTCGTTTGACTCCGATATTACTACTCCTCTGGTGTCCATCTGAGAGCAACTTTAGAAATGCTGGTAGTTTCTCTGCGGAGGACATGGCCAACCCAACTCCATCGTTTCCGTGTAAGAACAATACTCATGTCCTCCTGTTCTGTCAATTTAAAGAGTTCATTGTTGGAGATCTTTTTTGGCCAAAAGATGTGCAAGATTTTTCGGAGACAAGATGTGTGAAAGCTTTGCAGCTTTCTCAAGTCACGCACAGTCATTCTCCAGCATTCAGATCCGTAGAGTAGTACAGAGAGTACACAAGCTTGGTAGATCTTAATCTTCGTTCTTCTGCTGTAGTTTCTGTTTCTCCACACGGGTCGCAATTTTGCAAAGGCCCCTCTAGCTTTACCAATCCTCTGTCGGATGTCGATGTCAGCCCCCCATCACTGCAGACTGTACTACCCAAATAGGTGAATTGTTGGGTCGTTTCAAGGTCTAGCTGTCCCACTTTGATGGGCAATGGTGCTGAGATGTTGACAGGCAATACTTTCGTCTTCTGAGGGCTGATCTTAAGCCCTACCTGCCGAGAGAATCTGTCAAGCCGGTCAGTTTTCTCCTGCATGTCACTAAAAGAATGGGATAGCAAAGCAATGTTATCGGCATAATCCAGATCCTCCAGAACAGTTGACAGCGTCCAGCGTATTCCTCTCCTTCTGTCTTCAGTAGCTCGAGACAGCACCCAATCGATGACAATGTTAAACAGTAGCGCTGACATAACGCATCCTTGTCGAACACCCGATTTGACATGGAAGCTCAGGTCAGAGCCTCCAACCGAGCAACAAAAGTCAGTGTAGAATTGCTTTATCACTTGGACAATGTGTGCAGGTATGCCATACGCCCTGAGGATACTCCATAGACTCTCCCTGTGCACGCTATCAAAAGCCTTCTGGAAATCGATAAAATTGATGTACAATCCTCTCTGCCATTCATGACACTGTTCAATGATGTTTCTCAAGGAGAAAATGTGTTCTGTGCAACCTCGGCCTTTTCTAAAACCGGCTTGTTCCTGTCGCAGCACTTCATTGACCGCCAAAGAAAGACGTTTCACAATAACCTTACAGAAGATTTTACTAGGTAGGGATAAAAGAGTGCTACCCCGCCAATTATTACGGTCCGACAGTGTGCCTTTCTTAGGAATTGGTATGATGACCCCTTTGCTCCAGTCATTTGGTATCCCCTCACCATTCCACACCTTAGCAAAGAGTGGGAGTAATATCTCTGCTGCAAGCTCTGGATGACATTTAAAGAGCTCAGCATTAAGCTGGTCCTGCCCAGGTGCTTTACCATTCTTAAGGTCTCTAATGGCTTCCACGATCTCTTCTTTAGTGGGTGTTTCAATGCTAATGTCAAGGTCTTCCTCAGCATCCTGAGCAGCAGCTGGCTCCTCCGGGACCTCCTTGTTAAGTACTTCCTGAAAGTGTTCCGCCCATCGCTCTTCCTGTTCCTTCTCAGTTGTTAGTAATGCCCCTTGCTTGCTGCAGATAGGTGCCTTCCCTCTCCGTTGACCTCCACAGATTTGCTTGGTGCTTCTGTAAACTGTGCCTTGCTCCTGTTTCTGCGCAGCAGCCTCTGCTTCTGTTGCGAGGTTCTCAACAAATCTTCTTTTGTCTGCTCTAGTTGACCGCTTTACTTTGGCATTGAGCTTGCTGCTTGCTGTACTGAGCTTGTAATTTCTCTTTTAGGCGAGTAGACCTGGCCCCCATTATTTTGCCCTTTGCTCTTTTCCTCTCTGCAATAGCATCCCAGGTGTCCGCACTCAACCATTCTTTGTGGGATTTCTGCTTATAACCAAGGGTGGACGTGGATGTTTGGTGACTGAAATTTATTTCCCTTAAAATTGTTCATTCGTTTAAATAAAACTCTTTTACGTGAAACGGAAAAAAGGTAATTTTCGTGGTCCATGTGAGGCTCGAACTCACGACCTTGGCGTTATCAGCACCACGCTCTGCCGACTGAGCTAACGGACCATCCGTGTGAAGCCGAGAAAGCTTGAGAGGTTAAATTAAGAACGAAATCCTTTGTTTAATTAACTGCTGCCAGGGAGCTTATTATTTTCCTCAAGTATCTTGTAAGGTATTTGCATGCAGAGGAAACGATGAAAAAAGTGAAATATTCTGCTCTCAACTGAAGAGCCGTCACTCTTGACACTCTTGGCTAGATCGGACAGCACTCTTGTCAGACTGCACTAGCTGCAATAGCTTGTCCCTCTATGTTATTTCTTTACGAGGGCAGCGACAAGGGATCCCACAAATAACCCAGGTGAGCAGGCTTCCAACAAAAAGACATTTTGGAGAATCTGGGTATCGATCCCGGTACTAGTACCGGGATCGATACCCGATTCTCCAAAAACTCTTTTTGCTTGTCAGTGTAGCCAGAATTTTTTTAAACAGTGAAGCTTTACCTTGCTTGTTCATGTTTAATTTTGTACTGTTGGTGGGAGCTTGCTTACCTGGGTTATTTGCGGGATCCCTTGTCGCCGCCCTCGAGAAGAAATAACATAGAGGGACGAGCTATTGCAGCTAGTGCAGTCTGATTTTTACAGCACATGCTTGATAATTCAAAAAATATAATTTACAATTTCAAACCTTTATTGACATTGATTTACTCAAACACGTCCAAATTTATCGATAAAGAAGGCGTTGAACCGACGAAAAAGTTGCGTTACAAATTTACCGTTTACAAAATTATGCTAAAATATTCAAATCAATGCCATTGCATTCCCACCAGAGAAAAGCATCTTTGAAACAAAAGAAAATGGAACGAAGTTTTCATGAAAATAGGTAAGAAACGGCATTTTTTTTCCTTGGAAATATATATTTTTTTATATTATCAAGCATATGTTGTAAAAGTTTGAAAAAAAAAATCGTTTGAACCGTTTTTGAGATTGTTGAAAAATCGCTCAAGGTGGAAAATTTACCAAAAATTACAATGGAAGGGACCGTATGAAAAAGTCTAATTCTTGGGATCGTGAAAAACAAAATGAACAAAACTTTTACAATGACGAAAAGTAGGTTAAATACACATATTGGCGTTGTTTGAAGTAATTTCGCCGTCAACGCAATGTCTGCATCTCGGTATATTTATCATGACCATGCAAAAAGCATGGTTTTAAATATATTTGCGATTTATTCGAAATTGATGTGAAGTACACCATAGTTTCAGATACTGGTGCTAGTTTCTTTACGTCAAATCTGATTCGCGTAGAATTCAAGGTGAACTGATTTCTTATTTTTCTAGATCTGTGTAGCGTTTCTATGGAAATATCGATTTTTCTAAAAAATATGTTATTCGCTCTTTCAGTTACACATGGATGGTCCGTTAACTTCTCAATCTTTTTTCCCTATACACGGATGGTGCGTTAGCTCAGTTGGTAGAGCGTGGTGCTGATAACGCCAAGGTCGTGAGTTCGACCTTCACACGGACCATGAATATTACCTTTTTTCCTTCACGTAAAAGAGTTTTATTAAAAGAAAAAACGAAAACAAAAGCAATCAAAGAATATTTTTTAAAACCCAAAGAATAATAATCTATGTAAGAACACCATTCCCCAAATGCAAGGTTATAAATTTGTGTCACTGAATTTTAATAGTATATGTAATCGCATGGGCCCGAGGGCAATTAAGAATTAATTTCACGCGTATTTTCAAAGTTTTTACAAAATTGCCCCAGTCGCGAAGCGACGAGGGCAATTTGGAAAACTTTGAAAATGCAAGTGAAATTAATCCTTAATTGCACGAGGGCACATTGCGATTACGTGTTTATCACATAAAGGGCAAAGTTGTGTACAAAAGAAAACTTAAACGAGGTCCGCCATGGCGTAAATCGGTTGGCAAGAATATTTGCTCGTAGCAAAATGACCACATAAAAAATCAACTTATGTCGCGAAACAGTAAAAGTAAGCATAACACAGCATGTGCAATTCACTCATAATAGTTCCTTCACAGATAAAACTGAATGCAGTTTAAATTTTATTTACCTTTGTTTACGAGGCGTCCGACCGCGCAGAAATGCTGCATCGATGAAAGTCATAAACAAAGTGTCCGAACGAGCTTTTATAACTTCTTGAACCTGACATTCTCCTTTCCACAGCGAAAACTGTAAGTACCAACAAAATTTTATGCCCTTTCCAGGCTCTGTTTCTAATAAGGCGAAGCAAGCAAAACAAAGAAATGTTATCTTTCAGTGTCGATTCAGTGGTCTCAGCCGCCATGAATTTTTTTTCTCCGTGCAGCGCCAATCGTCCAGAAGTTTTTTCGGGCTGTGACAAACGAATTTGGATTGAAAAATCCTCTCTCTATTCCACCAAGGCACTACTCATTTCTGCCTACCGATTTTCTTTCACATTTGATGAAATAACCGCATTTATATCACACTCGGATGCATTGCGTTTCTGAACTTTTTTCAAACTCGTTTCAAGCGGGAAACCAACTCAGTGCAGACGACGCGCGCTCAGCCAATCAGGATCAAGTAATCATGCCCTCTTGATTACCAAAAAGTGCCCTCGTGATTAAGAAAAAATGCCCTCTGTCTCAACCAATCAGCGTTCAGTAATTTTGCCCCGTATGTGATGAAATTTGAAAAACTCCACTATAAACAAATCTCTTCTTTTGAAACAGAGATAACACTGACCTAAGTTATTTCAGTTAGAGTTACGGGCCCATGGTTCAATTAATTCGCTTTATTTTTTTTTAGTGGAAATCATAATGATGCAATATTGTTTTTCAAACATAGATTATTATTTTTCTGGTTTTGAGCAAACAGGAGATTTGCATCACTCTGCGTCCATGTTTGGTGACTGGAAGTTTTTCTTTAAATAGTCTTTGCTTGGTTTTTGTTTCTTTAAAATAAACTCTTTTACGTAAAAAGGAAAAAAAAGATAACTTTCGTGGTCCGTGTGAGGGTCGAACTCATGACCTTGGCGTTATCAGCACCACGCTCTACCAACTGAGCTAACGGACCATCCGTGTGAAGGCAAAAAAGCTTGAGAGGTTAAATTAAGAACATAATCCCCTGTTAACTGCTGCCAGGGAGGTTATTATTTTCCTGAAGTATCTTGTAAGGTATTTGCATGCAGAGGAAACGATCAGTGTTGAACAACGTACTTTAATTTTTTCATGAAGTTAAAAGTAAATAAGGACACGGACGAGTAATTTATATGATCTTATCATTTTTTTGCTCCTACCAAATAAGGAAGTGAGGGAATTACATTGGTCCTCAATATCTAATTTTGTGTTGATCGCAATTAACATAAATTAATAATTTGCCGTTTGAAAGAGTGCGTTGAGAACTTGTGACATTCTTCGTCTTTTATTTGCACTTACTTAATTGTTACTTCGTTTTTTGGAAATGTTGCACCATAGCATTGGCTCTCGGTCCCTATTTTTCCCTAAAGCGCTTTGTAGGGGTAACGTGCCCAGCTGTGGTGCATATAAGCTTTGAATGTAACTTTATCGACGTTTGCTGTATCCTACTGATGTGTCAAATAAATGGGTACCTTGGGCCTGGCTGTCCAACACGGCCATGAATCAATATCTTGATGTGTGCACGTGTTTGATTGAGTCGTGAAGGCAAAATTGGGTCCATCCTATCGCGACCTTTCGAACTGAAAAAGAAAAATTAAGAAATGTTAGTACTATCTATTCACAGGCATATAAAGCCTCTCAATCAACACGTTACAAATTACAACGAAAACGACATTTTGCGTTAACAAAACATCAATAGCAGTCACTAATCCGCGTCTCAAAAAAACAAATCCACCATATGCAAAACGTCGAAATCCACCCGACATCATCTACTAGTTCAAAAATGTTTTTTGGGCCTGTCCGGGAGTCGAAACCGGGACCTCTCGCAGCCTAAGCGAGAATCATGCCACTAGACCAACAGTCCAAACTTGAAGAAATAGTTTTTGATAAAGTCCTTAATCTGCTACTCCTCTGATTCGCTGGTAGTGTGGCACCTGTTCTGTGTCGTGTTGTGGTCAAGTCACTTACTATCCAGAGCTGACTGCCTCTTCCGTGATACAGTTCTAACAGAAAATAAATTTCGTAGCCGAGTTTCATCAACATAATGAAATGTGATGAACGCTAAACCCCTTATCACATAAAAAAAATGCTCAAAGCTACCAACAAGTCTCCGTGGCGCAATCGGTTAGCGCGTTCGGCTGTAAAGCGAAAGATTGGTGGTTCAAGCCCACCCGGGGACGTTTCGTTTTGCTTTAGTCAACAGAAAAATCATTCCAATAGTTGTTATCAAGTTGTTCTACTTAGAATATTTTAAAAGAGTCTCGAGCTCCTTTTGGAACATTCAATGTCATTCTCCACTCTTTCCCTTTTGTGTTACTTCTGACTTCTTGTGCGGCCGCTGATTAGATAATTTTAGGTGTGAATGATGAAGAAAAAAATGAGAAGAAAGGAGGAAGCAGGTCTTGAAAGAAAAGTAGCGCCTAGAAATATTAAAGAATGTTTACTGAAGACGAGTCGTGAGGCCAACGCATTGCCAAATTTTAAGATGCAAGTTGCAAATGCTCATTAGTAGTATAGTGACGATATCGTAACTAGATAGTGAAAAAACATACTGCTGTTGCTTAGGGGATATCATTCAGAGAATTAATCATTTGATCAGCTTTTCCAAAATAAACTGGTACCCGTCATCTTCATAATGACTCTTAAATTCACAGAAAATGAGAGTATGAAAGGCCTGTTGGTCTAGTGGCATGATTCTCGCTTTGGGTGCGAGAGGTCCCGGGTTCCACTCCCGGACAGGCCCTGTTAAATACTTTTTTAAATTGATTTCCACAAAGTTATGCCACCATATTGCTCTTTCAAGAGATGAAGCAGTAATATATTTCTGATAAAAAATGTCCATTTAATTTTTATGCAAAACGTCGCAATAGCCTTTTAGACTACAATACTCCTTTTCCATTTTGGTTTTTCTTTTCTTTTCTAAAAAAACTAGTTCTTTCTACAACTGGCAGGATATAAGCAAGATAAACCCGTTTTGATAATCTCATGAAAAATAAATTTAACAAAATACTGTTATTGTACATGTAAAAAAATACTTGTTGAGCTGCTAAGGTTATAAAATCGACACGGAGAATCCGGATATTTATCCTGGTACTTCCCGCATGCTACTATTTGAGCTAATGCCCCAGACAGGACTGTTGTCTATTGCAACTTGTGAAAATAAACTTACTTGGAAACTGTCCATGTATGTCACTGGAATAAATTTCAAGAGAACAAGCTAATTTTAAGAAAGATCTGTCGCTAAGAACTACCTAGTTTCGTCGTTTTGTTTGCCTAACCACGTGGAGAAATCCAACATGGCCTTTGATGGCTCGATGTAACAGATTGGTTTTCGTTCCATTCCTGATAAAAATACACATTCGGAGTTCAAAAATGAAATGAAATTATGCATAAGATACTAGTCTTTTGTGGTTGGGCCAGTTTCAATAGACCTCTATGGCGGAATCGCGGAGTCTCCAGATACGAATTATTTTTGTAAAAAGAATGTAAATTTGTTTTAACAAAAAAGAAAGACTTAAACGATCCCCAAACTCTTACTCACTAACAAAACGCTCTCGTAGAAAATATAGAAAAGTAAAATAAGGAATTGTGGTCCGTGTGAGGCTCGGACTCACGACCTTGGCGTTATCAGCACCACGCTCTACCGACTGAGCTAACGGACCAGATGCTGATATGTAAGTCGTGAGAATAATAAGGTATGGATCCCTGTCCTACTTGTGCAAAGCAAGTGCTCTACTACCTGATCAATCTTCCTCTTCATTGATGGCAAAGAGAGCAAACGACCTCAATCCTTTGTTTCATCAAAAAGGCGCATGCTCTGCACAGTGGCTGCACTGCAAAGTTTTTTTCCCGTAAACTCGTACCTAGAGTGCTCGTTCCTTACTGCGCAAGCTTGACGGAACAAGCAACTCTCGAAAGTTCCGTTTTGATTGGTTTTAAACAGTAGTATTACAAACACTCGTCATCAAACCGCAAGTGTTGACACGTTCGTATTTCCTTTGGGTGACGTATTCGTCGCCCACAAGGAAGAGTATTCCCTTGGGAGTTTACGAGAACTGACTGATCAATCCACGGAGTGAAATTAAGCCCACTACAGCACTTCTATTTGCAAAATAATCGTAAAAAGCAGTACCCACCATGCGTACCTGGCGGGATACGCGATCGTGTGATATTTTAACAGTAGGACACTACCTCTCTGGAACCTCTACATTAACCCGCTGTAAATACTACCTCTATTGTTATTCAGGGCTGGGGGAATTGTTATGACCTGTTTTATATTATTTTAAGAACCAATGAAGTAACTCGTTCCGAGAGGAAGTGGGGGACCCATTTTTAGTGGCCGCATGCTTTCGTCTTGGCCGCTAAGTCGCGAGGGGATTGGTGTGAAGTCGAGTAAGCTGGCGGGATTCGCGAGCGAGTGATATTTTAGCGGCGTGATATATGCTTGAACACTGGGGAATCAGCTCAAATGGTTGAGCGCCCGCTTAGCATGCGGGAGGTACCGGAATCGACACCCGGATTCTCCATTATTCTCCTTTTTTAATATGTAGTGAGTAATCAGAACCCTTCAACAAGCACAAACAGCTCGACAAGAAGCACAATTTTACGATGCATACAAGGTACAATTAAACATCCTATATCCATCCCACCTATGACGTCATTTGTCAGTTTATTTTCGATAAAATTTTAGCATAGCAACAATGAACATTACGAAAACCCCTTGGAAAAGTGGGAAAAGGCCAAAATAAGGAAAAATAATCATTTCATGGCAAGAAAGAAATCAATTAGGCGGTTTTTTCGGAGTGTCGGCGATAAAGATATTATATGAGATCAACAGCATCCCGGGCTTGTACCGGCGGATATGTACTGGTTTAAGTACAAAACCCTAAATTTGGAGAATCCGGGTATCGATCCCGGTACATCCCGCATGCGAAGCGGGCGCTCTACCATTTGAGCTAATTCCCCGTGTATACACTTGTAGCGTTTGGGAGGAAATAGATCGCTTAATTTAACACCAAAAATCCCGACACAACAAAGCTAAATCCCGACACAACTGATAGTCTTTTCACAACAAGACAACACCGTAAAAAAAAAACCAATTTTTTTCTTTCGTTTTTTTCCTTGAAACACTTCAGCTTGATAATTCCAAAGCAAAGTTTGATCATCATAATTTCAATTAGAATTAGTCAGTGTGTAACAAAAAAGGAAGAAATTATTGGAGAATCTGGGTATCGATCCCGGTACTTCCCGCATGCAAAGCGGGCGCTCTACCATTTGAGCTAATTCCCCAGCTCACGAGTTTGCTAAAACTATTAAACATTATTTCAAGGGGCGTAACCCACCTGCCTTTTCCTTTTCTTAATTATATAACTGTCAATTGTCACCAAAAATTGTAACATTGCCACGAAAAAGTGCGTTCATACCCTTCTTTCTGTATTTATCATAAGCGCGTAGTTCTCTTATCACGACCTGATGAAAGGGGTCAATAACCAAGAGTTCCTGTCCAGGCACTTCCTTTAGTTTTGTAACAAAGCAACTTCGATTCCATTACGCGGAAAATCATGCGCAGCAAGGATGCGCAATGCAATTCAGTTATACTGCGCACGTAATTCCTGTCGCAACGCCACGAATCAAGCGCGCGCGCTGAGGAAACTTTCCAACCACATATATAGGGTGAGAAGCCGTTGCGTTAACTTCGCTTACAGTTTGCTAGCCTAAATGGTCGGTGAGCCCAACTTTTTTCTTAACAGATCACTTTTGTTAACAATTATCTGCGTTTTGTGAGAAAATGAACAAAAAAAAATCTATCGATTAAAAGTGTGATTTTTTTTGCCCCATGCACTATCGGTAATTTTTATGAAAGAAGTCGCAATAGCCTTCTAGACTTAAATACTCCTTTACAATTTTTAGAATTTTATTTTTTCTGAAACTAGTTCTTTCCACAACAGAAAGGAAATAAACAAGGTGAATCACGTCTGATCCTCTTAGAAAAATGAAATTTAACGAAAGGTTGTTATTGTACATGTAGAATACTTGTTGAGGTGCTAAGGTTATAAAAAGGAATTGGAGAATCCGGGTATTTATCCAGGTGCTCTAACATTTAAGTGAATCCCCAAGACACGCCTGCTGTCTATTGCAACTTGTTAAGAAACTTGGAAAAATGTCCATTTATATAACTGGAATAAATTTAAAGTGACTTCTCTACGCAAGAAGCTCTTTCATAAAAAATGCTAACACTTACCGCGGGAAAACACGATAATTTACAGAAAGTTCTGGCACTGAGATGATGCATCCATTACACCAACCACGTAGAGATATCCAACATTGCTTTGCTTGGCGCGATGTAGCAGACGATTTTTCTTTCCATTCCAAGTCGAAAATGGCGAAAAACAGGAGTAACACTGGTTGGAATAAAGGACGCTCCAAACACAAGATTAACTGAGCGACATTTTGAAGATCTGTTTGGGTATGTTGCTCATAATTAAGTAAGAGCCGGTCTTACGCCTAATGATTCTTAATAAGTGAATCTATCAACTATGTTAAATTCTTTACTTGACATCTCTCGCACTGAACCGCAGAGCCAGACGTGCGCGGCATTAACATGTGACATGATTGATAAAAAATAGGATACCTGCGCAGCGTAGGTGCTAAATGTATGAATAAAAAATTAGGTAATACTACGCTGTATAGTCAAAATATTTTTCCCGACGTTTCGGCAATGCTGCCTTCTTCAGGGGGACAAAACTATAGTTTTGTCCCCCTGAAGAAGGCAGCATTGCCGAAACGTCGGGAAAAATATTTTGACTATACAGCGTAGTATTACCTAATTTTTTATTCATACATTAACATGTGACAACCAAGAGAAGAAAATGCGTAAAAAAATATGTGTCTAGAAATTGCAGGTACAGCCAGTTCCAGAACTTCCGTTTATTGGGGAGGTCCCCCACAACCTTCCCGGTATTTTTCGCTCCCCTATTTTGCAGAATGCAAAATAGGAGTTAAGCGAGCGAGCGAATTCACTCGCTCGGTCGATCTTTTCTTCCTTCCTTGGGTCGTAATTCCGCTGACCAATGCATAACTTAACTTGATGATGAAATTTTAAAAATGCCTGCAAATGTGAAACGAAGTGAAACAATGAGTGATAAGATAGTTACAGCTATGTCAAGAGCATGTGGTGCGAGGATTTCCTTATTTGAATCGTTTAAAAATACCTAGAAAACATTTGTTGTCCTTGCAAGTATTACGAAATGAACGCGGACTCCTGGCAAGCATGGCTTTTAATAACATGATGCATGCAATGCATGAATATTGAGAAATTTAATTTATTATTATAAACGGGAAGCACTATATATTAACTTCTTGGGGAAAAAAGAAAGAAAAAAACGTCGGAGGGAAAAAAAGGAAAGAAAAAAAAAGATCGTGCGAACGCCCGCCCGTGTGTCGAACTCTCGCCCTCCCTGTTTTCCAATACAGTATACCAACACATTGAGCGTTATACATTATTGCATTGCGAAGTCAGTGCAGTGATTTGAGTGTGATTTTAAAAGGTTTAAAGAAGGAACAGAAGAAAGAAACTTATTTTTTAGAACACGTAACTCAAAATATTTTGAAGTTTAAAAAGGAATTGCCTGTTCTTATACACAGTGATCTTGGTTACCCCGCCCTTCGTTAGGGCCATACTGACCACCGCGATCTTGGTCACCGCGATTTTCGTTACCGTGACCTTGCTTACCGCAAATGTGTTCACCACGTTGTTCGTCTAATTTTCTTCTTTTTTTTTTTGTAATTTCTTAAAAGTTGCATTACAATTGGAAAAAATATACTAAACAAAAGCTAAAGGAAGAAACAAGGAATGGTGCATTTGTTTCCGGCCGGACTCGAACCGGCGACCTTCCGCGTGTGAGGCGGATGTGATAACCACTACACTACGGAAACGACGGTGATTGTAAGGGGTTAAGATTAGGAGGTCTTCTTGTATCCTATAAATATTCCTTTTTGTGAGTCTGTTCTTCCCCATTGTGGCAATAATTTGTTTCTTTCATTTATATTCAGGCATTTTTGTCAGTTTCAAGAAACTTAAGACGCAATCAGGTGGGCAGAGAGATAATAAGATATATTAAAATAGCCGTAATTAGCTTTCTTAACAAGAAAACCTGTGGGTTCAAAGATGGGTCTTGGAAAGTGAGTGCTTTATGATAAAAATTTCACTGCTTTTTTGGTAGAAAAGTCATTGTGTTATCCTATAGCGCGACAGTCAAAGTCAATTGTGTAGTTTTACTCATTTGAAACTAAGAAGTGCAATTTTTGTAAGGCACGTAAGGTTCAAAAAATATAAAAAAAGATTTATTAAAAGGCACCGATGGGATTTGAACCCATGACCTCCTGTTTACTAGACAGGCGCTCTAACCAACTGAGCTACGGCGCCATATGTATATGTTATTAGCAACGTGCACAGGACGAAATCAAATGTTTCCGTATTTCTGAAACATGGCGGAAACATGCAACTCCATGTTTCCGTTATGTTTGCGTCTTGCGGAAACGAGAAAATTCAAGTCAAAGTAATTCCGTCACGTTTCCGGAACGGAAATGCCAAAAAGTGGTACGGTTCCGCTGTATACGCAGCAACGGAAACCGGAAACGTGAGTAAACGTCACGAAACCGCTAACGGAAACACATGTTATCCGTCGTGTTTCCGGATCGGTTTCACATGTTTCTGTGATGTCTCCGTTTACGGAAGAAAGATTAGTTCCTTGAAGTACTTCATGAAAAGTGTTTGGCATACTTCTCACCAATAAGTGAGGCTTCATTAATTCGAATTAAGCTCTCCGAGGACTTATTCATGGGTGTCAAAGGCTCTGATTCATTGATCGGTCCAGTCCAAGCAAACTATGAGCCAGTAAATGTTGCTGTTCCTTTCTTATGGCCTCGCCACACGAATTGAGTCTGGCTGACCAATCCACCCACCTGCAATCACATTTAGAAAAGCCTTTGTTGGCCAGGGTATAGAAACATTTTCATAAAGTTAAAAGTAAATAAGGATACGGACGAGTAATTGTGGTCTTATCATTTTTTTGCTCCTACCAAATAACGAAGTGGAGGAATTACATTGGTCCTTAATATCTAATTTTTGTTGATCGCAATTAACATAAATTAATACTTTGCCGTTTGAAACAGTGCGTTGAGAACTTGTGACATTCTTCGTCTTTTATTTGCAATTACTTAATTTCTACTTCGTTTTTTGGAAATGTTGCACCATAGCATTGGTTCTCGGTCACTATTTTTCCCTGTAGCGGTTTGTAGGGGTAACGTGCCCAGCTGTGGTGCATATAAGCTTTGGATGTAACTTTATCGACGTTTGCTGTATCCTACTGGTGTGTCAAATAAATGCATATCTTGGACCTGGCTGTCCAACACGCCCATGCATTACAATCTTAATGTGTGCACGTGTTTGATTGTGTCGTGAATGCAAAATTTGGTCCATCCTATCGCGACCTTTCGAACTGAAAAAGAAAAATCAAAAAAAATGTTAGTACTATCTATTCACAGGCATATAAAGCCTGTCAATCAAGAGGTTATAAATTACAACGAAAACGACATTTTGCGTTAACAAAACATCAATAGCAGTCACTAATCCGCGTCTAAAAAAAAGCAAATCCACCATATGGAAAACGTCGAAATCCACCCGACAACATCTCCCAGTCCAAAAATGCCAAATGCCACTAGACCAACAGGCCAAGCTTGTCAAAATGTTTTTGATAAAGTCCTTAATCTGCTACCCCTCTGATTAGCTGGTAGTGTGACACTTGTTCTGTGTCGTGTTATGGTCAAGTCACTTACTATTCAGAGCTGACTGCCTCTTCCGTGATACAGTTCTAACAGAAAATAAATTTCGTAGCCGAGTTTCATCAACATAATGAAATGTGATGAACTATCATCCCCTTAACACATAAAAAATGCTGAAAGATACTGCCAAGTCTCCGTGGCGCAATCGGTTAGCGCGTTAGGCTGTTATACGAAAGGTTGGTGGTTCAAGCCCACCCGGGGACGTTTCGTTTTGCTTTAGTCAACAGAAAAATCATTCCAATGGTTATTATCATGTTGTTCTACTTAAGAATATGTTTAAAAGAAACTCGAGCTCCTTTTGGAACATTCAATGCCATTCTCCACTCCTTTCCCTTTTGTGTTACTTCTGACTTCTTGTACGGCCGCTGATTAGATAATTTGAGGTGTGAATGATGAAGAAAAAATCAGAAAAAAGGAGTAAGCAGGTCTTAAAAGAAAAGTAGTGCCTAGAAATACTAAAGAATGTTTACTGAAGACGAGTCATGAGGCCAACGCATTGCCAAATTTTAAGATGCAAGTTGCAAATGCTCATTAGTAGTACAGTGACGCTATCGTAACTAGATAGTGAAAAAACATACTGCTGTTGCTTAGGGAATATCATTCAGACTAGACTGGTACCCGTGATCTTCATAATGACTCTTGAATTCACAAAGTATTATAGTATGAAAGGCCTGTTGGTCTAGTGGCATGATTCTCGCTTTGGGTGCGAGAGGTCCCGGGTTCGACTCCCGGACAGGCCCAAGAAATGTTTTTGGACCAGGAGATATTGTCGGGTGGATTTAGACGATTTACACATGGTGGATTTCTTTTTCTGAGACGCGGAATGTCGCATTCCTTGTAAGTTGTGATGCCTTGATTAACAGGGTTTATATGCCGATGCATAGATAGTACTAAAATTTCTTAATTTTTCTTTTTCAGTTCGAAAGGTCGCGATGGGATGGACCCAATTTTGCCTTCACGACACAATCAAACGCGTGCACACATCAAGATTGTGATGCATGGGCGTGTTGGACAGGTCAGCCACACTTAATTCGTGTGGCGAGGCCGTGATAAAGGAACAGCCTCTTCTAGCGGCTCACAGTTCACTTGGACTGGACCAATCAATGAATCAGAGCCTTTGACATCTATGAATAAGTCCTCGGAGAGCTTAATTCGAATTAATGAAGCCTCACTTATTGGTGAGAAGTATTCCAAGCACTTTACATGAAGTACTTCAAGGGGTTAATCTTAAGTTTGATTGAATTGAACATTATCCACGTTGCTATAACATATGCATATGGCGCCGTAACTCAGTTGGTTAGTGCGCCTGTATAGTAAACATGAGATCATGGGTTCAAATCCCATCGGTGCCTTCCAATAAATCCTTTTTTTTAGAGCCTTACTTACCCTGCAAAAATTGCACTTCTTAGTCCCAAATGAGTAAAAATATAGAATTGACCTTGGCTGTCGCACTATGGGATAACACAATAACTTTTTTTAACAGAAAAGCGGTGAAATTTTAATCGTTTAGCACTCACCTTCCAAGACCCATCTTTGAACCCACAGCACTTGTGAGGAAGGCTAATGACAGCTATTTTAATATTTCTTATTATCTCTCTGCCCGCCTCTTCGCGTCTTAAATTTCTTGAAACTGACAAAAATGCGTGAATATAAATGAAAGAAACAAATTATTGCCACAATGGGGAAGAATAGACTTTCAAAAAAGGAATATTTATAGGATACAAGAAGACCTCCTAATTTGGCCCTATTTCACTTACTGTCGTTTCCGTATTGTAGTGGTTATCACGTCTGCCTCACGCGCGGAAGGTCGCCGGTTCGAGTGCGGCCGTAAACACGCTCCCTCGTCTTTTCTGTGCCTTAGCTTTTGTTTAATATGTTTTTTTTCCCAATTTTTTAAGACATTATTAAAAAAATAAGAAAAGTAGACGAACAGCGTGGCGAACGCAATTGCGGTAAGCAAGGTCAGTGAAACAGTACAGTGAAACTTACATTACTTAACTACATCACTTACATTACACTACTTACACAAGGGCACTACTTACAATACAACACTAACAATACTCTACTTATACGATACACTACTTACAATACGTTTCGTGGAGGAAAGATAAAAACTACATAATTACTTACGTTAAAATACCTAAAACAGATTTAACAGCAAACCAGAACTAGTGGTAACAATAAATAAATGAAAAGAAAGAAAAAAGGCGGCTCCTCTACGGTTTTTAACTGTTTAGATATTATCATCCAATAACTACTTGATATAGTAATTTTATTGATCGATATTGCCGTAACGAAGGCTGGGTCACCGAGATCGCGGTGACCAAGATCATTGTGTATATGAAAATGTATAAGTTTAAGGCAGGCATAAAAGCGGAGCTCTCATGATTTTTTTTAAGGTGGCTCCATAAACATGGAATTGCATAAAACGCCCATTAAACACTGTAAGCGAGCCTAGTGGTTTCAACGTTGACGCATGCTCAAATAGCGATCTTGACGAATTTCCATTCGGATGACTTTACATATGTGTGGGGCAAAAATGGCAACTTTCGTCTAGTTTTTCTTACGTTTTCTTCGGTGAAATTTCGTAAAGTTGTTCTAATTATTTTGCTTTATGTGGCGTTTTTTTTTTAGAAAATCTATTAGACCAGTTTTTATGCAGAGTGGAAAGACACAAATTTGCAAATGAAATAGAAGCTCCCTTTACAAACCTCTACTTTTTCTGTTGAAAATTCCTTTTCAGATAGCATTCATGTACTGTGAAAATTAATTTGGGAAAATTTCACCGAAGGCCGGAATTGAAGAAAATTGCACTTAAAACTACGTAAACACTAAAAGTCGCATTTGTCTGGGCAGTCTTAATTCGCGACATAAACCCAATATTTTAACCAAGATGGTTGTAGAACACTATATTACCGTTGCTTATTGCATTTGATAGGTTTGAGTGAATTGGGAGTAGATAAAATATGAGCGGGAGATCTGTAAACGGCCATACAGATCGGACGCAAATATTTTATTCTACTTGTGAAATGAAAACAATAAATTGAATGCAAAGTATTGTTGTGCGATTTGGTAGAGATCTGTATCAAAAGTAATAATATACATGAAAAAATTACTCGATTCTGATTGGCTGAGACTGAGTGCAGTTCAGAGGTAACACCAGTGCAAAAAGTATAACACCAGTGCAAATTACAAATAGACGCGGACGAAAACAACGACCGGGGTTTTCGCTAGGTAAACAACAGTAAAACACCTAAAAGATAGTTCTAAGAAACCAAATACAATTATTAGCACCTCATTCTGGCTAAATGTACGGAAAACGTCAAGCGAAGAGAAAAACATATCGCCAACAAAATAGAGGAAAACGAGCCGGCAAGCCGAACTAACAGTTCTGCCCTAAAGTAAAAGGACAAAACAGTGACGACTTGTCTTGGAACCAGACCGCTTACAGAATGATAACCGACAGCTACACTCGACAGGCATATAAATAAACAAGGATACATGTTTTTCAATCCGGCAAGTAAGTTCTTCGCCGACCAAGTTCTTCGCCGGTCTGTCATGGGAAAACGTCCAACTATAAAAGCGCGAAGTTCAACCGAAGAAGAAGTGGACGTGCTATGACAGTAGGAATTTTTTGGTTCCAAAACGCCAGAAGCACTAACATATCTGTAGTTTGTGGTGGCTTTTTGCATTTATCAACTGCCAGGTTTCTTTCATCTTTGGCCGCTCGAAGCTTACATCTCGGTTTCCAAAACGGCCGCCGTCCAATTCTTCAGTTACGCCGAGCTTTCAGTCTAATATGTATGTCTTTAGTCGGTCATTGTTAACCGAGTTATGCTTCAAAAAACGTTTGAAAAACCACAAATTCCCAAGTTTACAGTACAACTGAATGAATCTGAATATTGAGGGTCTCCCAGGGGGGGTCCTTGTTCCCTTGTTCCCTTCCAATATTGCCCTATGTTCCCATGTTCCCACACATTTTCGTAATTTGTTCCCCTTTTATCAAATCCACTTACCACCTACCCCCTCCCTGCTCACTTTTCTCCACAAAAAAAATTAAAAAGAAGAGTACAGATGTTGCATGTGACGTTCTATTTGTGTGACACATCATCTCAAGCATTTCAGCGAAATTCGCAATCCATCAGCGTGTGATTAGCATTAAAACTAACCTTAACTATCCGATCAATCATCATAATACATGAACTCGTCAAAATTTGCCCTCTTCCTTGCTCTTCCTGATCTTCTCGATGTGGTATTTGATTGCCCTTGATCTTCCTCTACACATCTTACATATGTAATTCAATGCAAGATACACCGCATGTAATGTCAACAGTGACTCAAAAATTGTGTTAAAGACTCGATCACGCCTAATGATTAATAAATTATCCGTCACGCAAACGATACAGGGAACCATAAACCTACTTGCTTTGAATCGCCCCCATTTTGTCTTTTGCCGTTCAGTTCGTTGGACTTGATCCTCAGTCATATCCTTTTCCAAACATTTGTATAGCCTTTTATCTTCCATATAAGCTGGCTTAGACGGCTTTGCTACTTTTGCAGGCACTGGATTTCCGTCTGCAGAAGTGCCAGCCCGCTTAGCCTCTGCTGAATTGCTTATGTGGGAATAAGCAGCTTTCAACTCGATCTCATACACCTTCACTATTGCAAAAACAGATACCACAGCATTTTAGGGAAATGGCCATTTAGTACATATTTTGGTAAAGAAAAAATTAAGTTGGAATCGCCCGATAATAAGGACCTCAATAAGATGTACATAAGCTTACATGGTTAATGAATGAACATAAATAAAGAAGCTTCGTCTAGCGTTAAATATATTCAAATATAAGCCAGATTTGGGCAACCTACCTATTAATTCCCGCTCCTTCGTCATCACTTTGGTAATTGCTGCATTCCACTGTTCTTGGGAATCAATTTCAAATACTCTGCCCTTTGGACAGTTCGCTGTAACTTGAAAATCTTTAACACTGATCGTCACTCTGAATTTCGCTATTTGTAGCTGGCTACACCGATCTGCGATTCCAAATCCTTCTCTTACTCGAAATATTAAATCAAACAAATTCTTGTCACTTTCGCCCCCGATTCCCATTTCAAGGGACCAACGCATTGCTGGTTTTTCTTCGCCATTTCGATAAATTGCCGCAGTGACAGGCAACAGAACACGATCGGCAAATGATCTTTCCGCCATCTTGGCAATCTGTAACAACACAGCGTCAGATTACCGCCAACTTGTGACCGTGGTGACCTCTGACCCACCTCTAACCCAGTCTCCCAGCTGAGAGCCTTGACCTCGCTTGAGTTCTTTGACTCTAACCAGGGCTAAACCAACGTCGGAACGACAGTGGTGCATAAATGACCATAAATAAAAACTCCAAAATAATGCTCTCTATTCCTTATATCAGAATTTTTTCGTACTGTAATTTTTCGAATTTTGTTCCCTTGTTCCCAAAAATTGGCTAATGTTCCCTTGTTCCCTTCGATATTTTGCCAATGTTCCCTTGTTCCCCAAAACCCCTGGGAGACCCTCAATATTTCGCTCTTGTGAAAGTTTGACCTTGACATGTGTTTGCTGTGCTTCAACCAATCAATTGAATGAAAAATCAGAAAAGGCGCGCGGTGTCAAAATTCAACTGGTTTTCTTTTTCTCTCTGTCCCTTTTTTTATGTATATTATTAATAAGTAATCACATGATTTTTCTCGTGCAATTAGGAATAAATAAGCACTTGTAAATTTTTCAAAGACTACAAATTGCACTCGCCCTACTAGCCTCCTGCGCAGACGTCTTAGGGCTCGTCACGCGTTTCTCCCCCACGAACGTCTGCTCAACCGAGCTGCCACTTCCGTTCGCCGGCGGTTAGCCAATCATAGCTCACCTTCCAATTTCTGGAAAGTGGGACTTTGACCCCACGTTTTAATCCTGCGATAACATGATGGACCTGAGCGAGTCTTGGAGCGGGTGTGCGGAAAATATTGCATCACGGAGTTAAATGCACTGCAAAGGGAAGCCGTAATTTCTTTTGTGTTGAAGAAAATAGGTCTGTTTGACGATTTGCCAACAGGATTTGGCATTCTTTGTACATCCAAGCCATACCGACCATACCGTTGTGCCGGGTTAATTCATTTGAATCCCCGGGTTTGAATCATGTGGTACCAGAACGTCACACAACGCACAAGTGAGGTAAAAACCTGAACATCCAAATTGACGGGAAAATAACATGACCTTCAGGACAAAGGAAACCGTTAACTTAAAATAACGTTCTCGAAGTAAAGCTACAGAAGTCTGTCGAGGACGGGCAATGATAAATATGTCATCTGCGATTCAATACAAAAGTGCGGACGGAACAGTGACGCTAACAGCCGGGCCCGGCGTCAGAAATATTAAATGCAAGTAATCAACATCTTACCGAATAGTTTTAGACCTTGCCCTTTCGTAGCTTAGATTTTGCAGATAGAAATGAGCGTAAACAAACGACGCGAGCGCAAGCAAAACATGAAGCAATGATATACGGAGGTGTCAAACTCCAAACAGGAAACCGTGCAGACCAAATGCAAATGACCTGTATACATTTGCTATGCTGCAGTCTTATGGCTATATTCAGCTTCAAACACCTTATAACAATAAAACATGAAACAAGTTGGAAGTAAAACAGGTCGGAAGACCGAATTTAAAAAGGAAATGTAGGCCTGTTAACCCGCAATTATGGCGTGAATCGTTTGTATCGTTTCGCGGAATTTGCTCCGCTGGTGAGCTGCGGGTTTTGATTTCCACAATAGACGGATGCTGATTGGTTTCTTCAAAACAAAGGCTAACCGCCGGCGAACGGAAGTGGCAGCTCGGTTGAGCAGACGTTCGTGGGGGAGAAACGCGTGGCGAGCCCTAAGACGTCTGCGCAGGAGGCTATCGCCCTACGGGCTCGTGCAATTTTGTTAGCCTTTGAAAAATTTACTCGTGCTTATTTATTCCTAATTGCACTCGAAATCATGTGATTACCTATACTTAGTGAATACTAATTAGCTGAGCAGGAGTTTGTATCAAAAGTTAATTCTATTGTTTGATTTGTATTGGGGTTTACAGTTGTGTACATGTGATCTGAATACTGTGCTGGGATTGGTTTGCACCCTCATGAATAATTAAGAGCCGATTTCTGAATTTATCGAAAATCGGACGTCACTCGTGAAATTTCGAATTCCTTCATATTTTGTCCATATAATCTCTATAGTAAAGTATTTTCAAAAATAGAGTCAAAAGTTTCGGCAGCGTTTTATTTTTTTCAAAATCGGGCAAAATTTGAAATACGGCAAATTGGCCTCCTTCCAGTCACGAAATTAACCGAAAATTGTCCACTTTCATCTCGCTCGTACAGAGAACCCCTTTGTCTCCTGTTAATGAAATGTTAACAAAATATAAAGACATCCTCGCTCTTCCTAATGCACTTCTTTATTTGAGATAAGCTGGAATATTGAAAACGCTTCGGCCTTTAGAAGAAACCCCATTTCGACAATTTAAAATTTTAGCCAATTTCGACCAATTTCAACACTAAAGAAACCCAATTGGTACGTAAAGTTTGAACTTAAAATGATAACAGTCATGAAGTATAACCCTTCTAGTATACTGTGTTGAAATATTTCCGGCGGCACTGCAAAATTGCCCCGTTGAGAGGCCAAAATGCGAAGGCTATTTTGGCATGAGGAGAGGCTCTGAAACGAACAACCGTCATGCTAGTTCTTTGTAAATTTATACCGCTTTGATAAATAACATGCTTTTTAAATGCTGTAAAGAAATTGTTGACAGTTTTATCATTGCTAATAGTAGCTTACTTTCTGTTGAACTAAATAGAATATCATTTTGTCAATTCACGTGTTGTACACATGTGGAAGACAGGATTTGACATATTTTGCTGTTGTGTAATTCGAAACTGTTTACATTATTCTGCTTCGACTACTTTCCCGACAATAAAGCCCGCTCTTTATTGACTTTATTTATAAAATACACGAGTCATTTGCCACAAGCCAGAATATATCTAAGCTTTACTTCATTTATCGATCAAGTTAAATGAAGACCTGTAGGAAAACTAAGATTGCATAAATTCACTTTCGAGCGATTGCATAGCAGTCAGAGTAACAGCACTAGCTGTGACAGCAGAGAACAGACTAGCTTTCCGATTCGATTGTCGCATAACCAGTATAAATATTCATGAAGGTGCAATAAATAGCTGTGAATTCGAAACTTGACTTACGATAGGACTTACCACAGTGGTCTAATCTGTAGAATCTGTAGTGCTGGAAACCGGAAAAAGTTGATATCCTTGCATTTGTAACTACTACGTGACTGAAACAAATCATGGCGTGATCAAAACCGCATGGGATCTGGTAACAAATCCGGATCGCCACGTCAAGTTAAACACGTTAAAGTTAAGCAACAAAACGACAAAATTTTCGGTATTTCACCTCAGTAAATAAGTAGTTATTCAAGTTATCAAACCAGCCGTAAACATTTCCGGCGCTTTGGAAATATTTTTTTCTTTCTTTCTTTTAATTTTTTCCTGGGGGTGGGGGTAGGGTGGGGACGAAAAGCTCCAGTCGCGGACGAACGTCTGAAACAAAGATCTGTGCCTTTTTTACAACAGTCAGTTTTTTCCTGCTGTGTGGCACTAAAAGGAACCATTGAAAGTATAAAAAAAGAATTTGGCAGCTGAGCAAAAGGCTAAACATATCGGTTGGAGGTTTTACACCTACACTCGTGGTCCTCGTGTCTTGCACTGCAAAACAGCTAGTCAACGTTTTGTCTTTCAATTGCAAGATACGATACCAGGAAGTAACGACCGCGCGTGATCCTACGACGGACCAACACACAAAAATTTGTTTTGCTATCTAACCTGCCCCAAATAGCGAGAACCGCATTTAAAAAAAAAAGCCATGAACCCGAATTTTAAAGACCCCTCTCTGCACATTTGCACTCACTTAGTTTGTTCGGGTTAGCTTTCAGGCATTTCCACTAACTTAAACAAGCTAGTGTTCATGTGGCATAACAAAACATTGCAACAATCTTGGGCAAAACTAGTTGAAGCAAACGAATTTCACGCATTTTTCCCAAATGTCCCGACTTGCAAGCGGGTTAAAATATCTTATCCCCCCCCCCCCCCCCCCCCCTTACTCAATGTTGTTTCTTGAAGTTTGTTGAAGTTTGCAGTTCGACAGGCTTTGTTTTAAAAGCACTAAAGCATTAACGACATTGAAATGGAGGGTGGGGGGTTGCAAATCTCAACTCTGTTAGCTAAATAAGTGGAAATTTGCTAAGTGTTTCAACAGTTCTGTCCAAGATTGTAGGGAGTCGCTCATAGTCTTTCTGCTTTCAAAGGAAACGAAAAAGATAAAGTCAGATAGGAAAAAGTCCTGCATTGTTCTCTGCGCTTCATTTTGTAGCTCTACAGGGGCAGCTATCAACAAGTTCTTCTAGGAGTGACACATACGGAGCTTTCCTCCTCACTGCCGGCACTGGCACATCCAGCTCCAAACTTTGGCAGAGGTGCTGCAGCATCCCCAGCTTTGTTTTCCGTAATTCGGCTTTGCTGTCAACCAATGCGCAGATGTCGTACTAATCAACGACTATGGGGTGTCGGACCTGCAGATTGGAAATTACTTCTGCTCTTGCAAGAGAGAAATTGATTTGCTCTTCTGCTGCTAAGACATCTTGTGGTGTCACCTCCTGAGCTTGTTGCTGACGCCGCTTTGCTGCAAGGCGTGAGAAATAAGATGACACTTGCTGGGGAGTCAGGAACTCTGAGGCGCAAAACAACCTTTCTCCGTCTGTTCCCCGGGCACGACGCATTTCTTTTGCAACAACATCCGGCTCCATCTTCCTTCCTGTGCACTCACCGATATCAAACTTCGCCTCGAGATATGTCTTTTGCTTTTCGTTAAACCGATAAGGTTTCTTGATTTCTTGATAAGGTTTCTTCGCCGACCTCTCGCAAGGCATCATTGAGAGCTTGGCACTGATCACAAAGTTCGTTATGCTCATGGTCACACTGCTGTTTGAACGCAGAATCAGATGGGTCGCTAAGTGCGTATACGCTACAGTGGTCAGCCACTCTAGCCCCACTGTCTATGTGCACCTGATAAAGCAAAAAGACATCCTGTCATTGTTACATTATCAATACAGTTATGTCCGCTTTTTTGGGCCATCTTGTTGCTGATACTATGCTATACTGCTGCTGCTTGGAGCCCTGGTCTTCAAATATTTAGTGATAATTTTATGATCCTTATTTCTACCCGAAAAAATGTACAGTACAGTGTATATAGTTTACCTTGAAATCGCTTTTAAGATAGAGCTTTCCCGCCTTCAGGGACTCTTTAATGCGGCTTGCCCACGCTCCGCCGTCCACTCTGAATGAAGAAATATCCTCCACTATTGAAGCAAGGTCATCAAATGCTCGTGCCCCTTCTGCTACGAAATAATCTAAGCCTTGCAGGGACTTGCGCACCGACGCACTACACTCTGTCAGTATTCGTAGCATGGTACTGCGGCTGAAAGGCTTGAAGTTCCCCTCACTGCAATACTGTATGTACTGCGCGACAATCCGTTCAGGAATCATTGTGCGAATGATGTTTGGCACCGTGACGATTTTACCGGACGAAAGCTGTAGGTGCTTTTCACCAAAAGGTAAGTCCTGAACGAGATGAGGGCTTGTAATAAACCCTAGGAAATGATCCAGTTGGTTTGGGTCTATCCGTAGTCTTGGAGCCTCGCTAGTGGGCACTGGGGCATGCCGTCCGTATTGAGCACTGTGCAGGTTGGCCATTGTGTAACGATACTGGGTCAAGCCAGGTATGAATTCAGATATGGCTTTAAAACAGGCGACTCCTGACATCACAGACAACACCTGCCGCCGTGTGTCCCAGCTGGTTGCATTGCTATATACCTCTGCGAGAGCTTCTAAGTAGGCTGTCTCTGATGGTAGAGATGATTGATTGAGACCCAGGCGCAGGTTCACGGCTGCGGACGTCTGTAAAGCTTTCCACAGATGGGGTGCGTTAGTAGGCGAAATCACTTTAAGTACAGCTGAGACAATCTCACTAGATCGCTGGACATAGCGCTGTCTTGTACGGACACTGACCTCGCCCCAATCCAGCCAAGGCTTTCCAAGTGGCTGGATCTGACACAGATTGAGGAAAATATTAAAGGCATCTCTTGGTCGGGGTGCCACCCTTGAAGAACCATTTCCTTCTCCAGAAGAGGAAACTGTACTGGTAGTCTCAGGAGAAAGGATAGGGCTGTCATCAGAGATTTTCATTCGCCCAAGTCCCGCTGTCAGTTCGTCAGATGTAGTACTAACATCCTCTTCCTGCATTTCAAAGTGGCAACATGTATACACTTTAGTATAGTATCTGATTTAGTATCTGATGCCTTAAATTCATGACGTTCTAGCATAACTTTTCCATAACACATAAAACGTGAAATAATCAGGCCCTGAAAAAATGTTGTTACCTCTTCCTGTGGCCATTTGTGGCTCTCTTCCTGAAGGGTGTATTCCTGCTGTCCTGTTTGACTACAAGTAGCTTCAGGTATCTGTGCCGGTTCACTGATATCTTCAGTTGTCTGCGCATGCTCGCTGATATCTTCACTGGCCGCCTCACTTGCAACAATATTGACCAAATATTCCCTGCACTGCCTGCAAATAGCTGTATAATTGAACATAAAAATACCTATTTTTACGACATATTTGCTACATCCAATTACTTTAACAAAGTTTAACAAAGCATTCAGCAACTACAACCTGCGGCCGAACCGCCTCACTATTCCAGAAAACCCGTTCCTTACCTCTATATCCATCCACATTTCCGAGAAGACAAAAATCGAAAAGCAAATGTATTACACGCGGTGTGCAAGAGTTCGTTATGTGTTCTTTTATTGCAACTTTCTTGTGCCCGAATTTTAAATCATTAGAGTTTTCAAATTGAAACTTCATTTCAAAGTCTGGGACAAGTTACTTACTGATATCCCGCAAAAAATACCTTTCACCTGTTCGTTGCAAGAAAAAGCTGTAATTGTAAATCGTTTACCGCGCCGAACTCAGAAAGAAAACGGTGTACCATAAAACTATTGTACAGTCGAGAAAATATAAGATCCCAAAGCTCCCTTTTTTGCAAAGAAACGTATCCGCGGGCTGCACAATTTAAATGGCTACGTCACGGGGATTTCGCAGACTTTTGGTCTAAACTGTTCTGAAAGTAGTGATAGGCAGCTAAATCCATGAAAAATTATGTTTGAACATCTAAAGAAAGACATGACCGTAATTTGCAGATAGAAATCAAACTAAAGCTATAAATATTGATGTTTTTGAGGACGCTTGGAAACAACTTAAAAAGTTAAGCATTACTTTTTCAAGTTGCAATCCAATTTCATCCAAGCAATCCGCAGCCAAAGATGCTCGTTAACAGTTTCAGTGCTCTAATATAGCAATTGTTT
Source organism: Meandrina meandrites (assembly GCA_963693305.1). Taxonomy (NCBI): domain Eukaryota; kingdom Metazoa; phylum Cnidaria; class Anthozoa; order Scleractinia; family Meandrinidae; genus Meandrina; species Meandrina meandrites. The sequence continues at coordinate 36,744,778 of OY855910.1, forward strand.
ATAAAAAATGGCCCATTATTTTTAGGTTTCCTACGCCACAAGTATAAATTTTGGCTGTTCGAAAATCTGTTAAAATCCGTGAAAAAGCCCCTTTAAAAGACGACATTATTTAGATAGACGTCATTTGTCGGGGAAAAAAGGTAATTATACAAATAAAAAACCTGGGTTCTTTAAGTGTTTCGAATTCGTCAGAATTTTAAGCTCCTTATCTATCCGGCAATATCGAAAAACCACTTTTTATGGGCGAAAGGTATATATAAGTCAACTCCCCCTCCCCCTCCTCCCCAAAAAATCCCTACAAAAGGCAGACACTATTTTTTTTTTAAGTATCATCTTTATGCCTCCTTGCTTTTGTGAACCTCACAACAGACTAATATTCGTAGACAAAACGTTTTTAACGAGTGGCCTGCAAGGTGGAGGGCCGAGGGAAAAATAAGTGTCGCTAACACGCGCGAAACACGAGACGCGTGCGTGGGCGCATTGCTCTGGAGCCACGTGCTCAGAAAATCTCCAGAGAGAGATAAGTGGCATTAACACACGCAAAACACGAGACACATGCGAGGGCGCATTGCTCTGGCGCCACGTGCTCAGAAACTCTATGCCTTTTCTCTCCCATCGGCCACCCTCGCTCTGCATTTGGCCAACAATATTGAACGACGAATGTTAAAACATTTTCTGTGGAGTACATACGCGAGCCAACTGGTACAAGCATCTTCGTGGTCTGCAAAACGTATGCGGAATGCGCCGTCTTCAATCCACCCTGAGCTTTTGGCGCTGAGGATTTGTGGGCTGCCATTTCAGCAGGAATGGTACAACGAGACCTATTGCACCGCCACCTGGTACCAAACAAATCGCGATGGCGAGGGCACACCGTCATTTTCAAATGCGACTCTTGTATTTCAAAAATACCTAAAAATTACCGATTGAAAAGTCAGTCAATCGGAAGTAGTTATATAATAGAAAAGATTCATGTTTGCGATGCCTAAAAGCTTACCTGCGCGAGTTAGCAATAGCTTTGTTTCACTGTCCACGCCAGAATCGTCGCTTATTTTACAATAGACCAGATGGGAGCGGACATCTTTCTTGCAATTGCCGATTGAAACACATTGCACATTGGCCGGGTTGAAAGAACTTGGTCCACAGGCACCACCAACGAAGCAGGAATAGCCACAAGATGCCATAAAGGCTTTGACCTCAACGCGAAAAACTACAAGATCTTGTTCTTAGAGCATACAATAGTCTCGAACACTGATAACCATGCACGAGTTTGGAGGTCTGCCAAAATTCCAGAGCGCGTGTCACGCAATCTTATCGTAACATGTCAACATACGACCTTTGCTCCCGTCCTTGTCTTGACACATTTTAGAGTACCTAAACAACACTACCATATGGTTATCATGGCTCAAATATTATTCAGGATATTTCCAGACTCGACAATCGAGTGCAAGACTGGCTTGGTTAAGCACATCAGGTAAGTTTTATAACCTCCTGTTGTTGTGGTTTCGAGCGGACGAAATTAGAGCGAGTGGGTTTTGATCGCTGTTACGGCTATTTATAACTTGGTTGCATGGCATTTTGTTCAAAAGATATCATTTTAATTCACCAAGCAATGTAAAACATTATTATCAATCGCCAGAGATATCGGAATAGGTTATTTTTTCAAGAAGCTGGCTATAGTTATTGTAAACAATGTCCTTTATGCATCGGCACTTGTTAGTTTCAGAGCCTGACCTGATGTCAAGATTTGTAAAAGTAGTCTTCACATTTCGGTCTCTCGACGGGGTAATTTTGAAGTGCCGCCAGCAATATTTTAACACCTTAAACTGCAAGGGTTGTGCTTTAAGACTGTTATCATTTTAAGTTCAAACTTTACGTACCAATTGGGTTTCTTTAGCGTTGAAATTGTACGAAATTGGCTAAAATTTTTAATTGTCGAAATGGGGTTTCTTCTAACGGCCGAAGCATTTTCATTATTCCAGCTTATCTCAAATAAACTAGTGCATTAGGAAGAACGAGGGTGTGTTAATATTTTGTTAACATTTCATTAACAGAAGACACAGCGTTTTTCTGTACGAGCGAGATGAAAATGAGGGTCCCCAATAGGGTTCTTCAATCCCGCCATCCCGACCAAAATTTTCCTTCAATCCCGTAATCCCGACGGTTTTTATCGGCCAATCCCGATCCCGGTCATAAATGTTTTCTTAAGTTCCTTACCTCAATGTAAAAAGGCCTTTTTAGGGGGTACAGATTCCCTCGCAGGAAATCCAAGAAATAAGCTCTCTCCAACAAAGCGAAGACATCGTTCATCTGGTAGTTTTCAGTTTCTATTGAATTAGGTCGCTAATTATTTTTTGTAGGTCGTTATTCTACCTTTTCTCCTTCGGTCCTGTTTCTGGTTTGGTTTTACCTAAAACATGCCTTCCTGATCAATATATCACTTGGAACTCTGTTATTCGGTGATGGTAGCGATCGGATAAAAACATTACAAGTCCTGGTGCATTGAAGCGATAGTTATGATACCTTATTCATTCACATTCCTTTCTCACCGAACGCAGCCATCGAGAACCATCGTCGAAAAACTGATATTCATTATGACTGTGCCAAATAGGCTGTCACTAGTACGCTATTCTACCCTGGTTATACTTGACTCTACTAGTGCTATTTTGGCTCAATACGATTATTAAAATGAATACGATAATTTTAAAACGATCGCTACCATGTAGGAACTTTGCTATAAATCGTAGCAGTCAAAAAACAATTCTGTTATTGAAGCGAATAGTTCTACCGAACCGGGAAACTGTTCCAAGAAGGAAATTTGCCTCGCGATCCAATGATCCAATGTCATCGTCGGCCTCGTCGTTGTCCCTTTCTTCCAAATCCTCATCGTCGCTCGACGAATCGTATTCAAGAATACCATCTTCCTCTTCTGTTTCTGTTTCCTGCTGTTCCTCCGAGACAAAGTGCTCAAGGGAGACCAATTCACCCGGTTATACCTCTCTCTGGTAGAGGTAAGAAGGCAGGGTTCCAGCTCGTGCCATCGTGGTCTCTTGCCTAACAGATCGTTGACGTACAGCTGCACCAAACGTTTGCGCCCAGTCCCTCATGCTTTGCACGCATTGTTGTGACATCGGAACAGGTGGCAAAGGTTGCATGACTGGCATGGCTGAAAGAACCATGGCACGTTCCGGCACAGGATACCATGACTTTGGATTTGTGAAGTAGTGCGCCGCCCAATGGGTCGTTCTCTTAAGGCCTTCTTTGGCTGCACTTCCAAAGTTTCGTGCGTAATCTAACACTGTGCAAAGTGGATCCTTGTGATGTACAACTGAGTGAATGTTTTCCACGTCAAGTGTCATGCAACTCAGTAGATTCAGAGCACTATATTCGTGTGAATCTAAAACTTCATTCAGCTTTTCAAGGCCGCATTTCAACATTTCCACTGATGACACAGTCTTAGATGCCACATTACCCTGGGGGCCGTTGAGGGTTCTCGGCAAACTGGCCACCTCACCTCTAATAGAATCTTCGTTTCCGCGCAGGACCTGAAGAGTATCACTGACGAGTTCGACCGCCTCTTCAATGCCACAGACTCTTTAGGAATGGCGCTTTTCATGGACTGAAAACGCTCTATAAATGTTTCCCATAGCATTCAAAAACTTTGCTGTTTGTTTAAGCGAGGTTAAGATTTTGATGCAGCTTGTCTGGGCATCACAAACGTACACAACGTGATCAAACTCCACGCAAAGAGCAGCTGGTTGGTAGAATTCGGTCTTGCTGACCATGCCATCCTTGTTTCCCTCGCTGCCACTTCCAGCAAAGAGTTCCACTTCGTTAGAGCTCTTTTTCCAAAACAGGATTCGGTGACCCTTGGGATCTGCGTACAAGATGCCAGCTTTATACGATACAATACTTGGGCTTATTGAACCGTACAAAGTACCACGATGAACTACGCGCACGTTACTCAAAGACGACAGACATATCTCGTCAATACCCTGACAATGGGAAGCATATAAGCATCGTCCGAGAATAGACATCGAACCGACATGTTGCCAATCGGCTTCGTACTTGCTCAAGAGTGATACCTCACCACGAATCCCGTATCCGTCTCTTTTCAGAGTAATGGCATGAATGGAGTTTCCTTTCATGCAAGCGCCATAGAGAAGACCGTTGTCTACTACATGAAGAGCCTCAAATTGATAACAGTTTTGGTCTTGACCATCCCAAAAGTTGATGTGGTCTGAATGAAACCCTTTCCTTTCATAATCGCGTTTTAAGGTAGCAATGTGATTCACAATGCGAGACTTCATTTCAGCAACAGTGCCGCCAGGAGCAAGACCAAGTTCATTTACTTTCTCTAGCACTTCATTGCGGGTCCGTAGTTTAGTAACATCGAAGCAAACGCTTCCTTTGACAAGCTCATGGAATGCAACTGGCCCATGGTTACACGTTAGAAACACGACGTTGTTGCCGTAGTGAACTTCCTTGGCGGCGACGGCTTTTTTAAGAACTTCAACCTTTTGAACTGGGTTGTGCAATTGAGCCATATACAAATTTGAAGTACCCGTTTCTTGATTCAAACTGAGAATTAGTAGGTTACCGAAGGGACCCACGGCGACACTTATGGGATGAGGATACATTCCCACCCTGTTGTATTCCGTAAAATGATCAGTTTCTGGGATAATCGTATGGCTGACGAAATCCAGCTTCTGAAGATAGTCGATTAGCTTTTCATCAGCCAACTTGATAACTGCCGCTGGATCCTGACGATCTTTGTTTCTTACATGATCATTTTGAGGTAGGAACTTTCGAATTGTCTTCCTCACCTCAGGGCATGCCTTGTTCCTTAGAGTTTTCAAAATTGCCAAATTTCCCCTCTCATTTTGCAATTTTAAGTACCAGTTTGCAAAACCTGCTTTGAGGCTCTTGCCAACATGAACGCTGTCAGGAATTGGTATCACCAGTGACAACGACGGGTTTCTTGTTCCGTTTTTCAATTCTTCGAGGATGTCTAGCATGGCTTTTTTGTTGCCTTCTTCGCAATCAACAGTCAAAATCAGTACAGCTACCTTAACGCACCTTTTACCAGCTTCTATACACCGTTTACAAGCACGAAGACTCGGATAGAAACTGGTCTGGCCATTCTGTTTGCACTCCTCACATACCACTTTTTCTTTGAAACACTCTCTGCAAGCACTATCGCAAAGGTTTACTCCTTCAGAACTCATGACGTTTTCAATTGATGGTTTAATACTCCGACATGCCTCACAGACTTGCAAAAGCTTGCAAGTTGTGTCAAAACGATTTTTCATTTCCTGGCCAGTTTTACCTTTTTTAGCAACATACTCAACGGCACAGGGAAGGCTGCAACTGTTGTCTAAGGCAGTTATGGAATAGACTAGTGCTTCAGTGATGATGTGCTCACTTAAGAATTCGGGACTCGGTTGTGGATTCTCCTTAACAAATGAGGCATCTACGTTTAAAGTCAATCCAACGTTCCGTTTAGCACGCGGATCGAACTGAATCGAAGGCTTTAAAGCGGTTCCATCATTGGCTAAAGCGCACGGTACTACCTTTAGATTGTCAGTGCTAATAAGAGCAACTGTCTGTGAAACACCGTCCGTAGAAGACAGCTTTAAAAATGCGTCGCTTAGGCTTTTGATGACTCCCGATTTCGTTGTGTACCCAGCCTGTCTTTTGCGGCACGTTTCTTCTGAAGGACCCCCCAGATTCATTTGACAACTGTCTGAAGTATGAAAAGAGCCCCTTCCTTGACCTGCAAACATTGGTCCTCGAATCATGTTTGTTGTCCGACGTCCTCCGAGATAGGACAGTGTATTAAAAAATTCGACAACGTCCTCGCTGTATTCGTGTCGCGGATCGTAGTAGAATTCTACCACGTCTTGAACATATTTATAAAATATTTTCTGCTTTGATATTGTTCCCCTTCGAAGAAGTTCGTTGAGCTTGACGCAAATGGGATCAGCATTTTCTACTCCAATTGCAATAAGCCGCCATTCCTTGTCAATACTTAAGGAATCAGAAGAGTCGGAATCGTACGACACTGCATTGTCGTCATCGTCGCTATCTTCAGATGATAGCTCCACACTTTTCTCACTCGATATATCGTTCATTGAATTACTTTCTGCGTCTGAACTACAAATGAAAAATGGTCAAAATTGGAGACTGCATCTCAAAATCAATTTCTGATGACTTTAATTTGTTTCACATGGCCGTATAATTAACAGAACAAAACAACTGCTTTTGAGACCGTGACCGTCCTTGTTTACATCCGCGTTAACATGCATGTTTAGTTCATTTTACAAGAACTTACTAGGCTGTCGTGTCCTCGGTATCGGAAATGTCAACATCCGAGTCACCGGCGATAGACTGTTGTGCCACAGAAGCACTTTCCTCCCTTGACGTTACCTGTTCTGATCGCTTCCTTTTGTTTAGCATCGATAAGATACTTTCTTGTCTTTGTGGTGCTTTCCTTTTCTTTGATTGGCACGATTTAAAATGATCTAAGAGAAAAAAAAGGTTAATAAACAACTCGGCCATCCTGAATCCAAAGGCATGCAAGCGAGGCAAAGCAAAATTAGAATTTAGTCTCTCTTAACATACGGAAAGTAAAATGGTCCTTACACCGTTATGCGAACCAATGTAAACTTGTGTTCACAAGGAAATGCATTGCGTCGTGGGTTACGACTCCAACTATCATGCATCAGTTTACAATTTGAGCTCGTACTAGGAAATCGTTCCTCTTGTTCTCGTATGGGCAACTAATCTTTGCTTTACACGGTCATACATACAGGTAGGGTACAGACAAATAAATTGAAAAAAAATACAAAAACATTGAACAGGTGTAACGCAGTCACTTACGAGCTTTAAAGTATGAAACTCTTCCGTTCACACTGGCATCAAGGCGCAGCTGTACCTCATTTTGGCAGAGCCCACACTTCACCTTCCACGCCCAGAGAACAGTCTTTTTACCTAGCTTGGTGTGGACTTTCTCCCCATACACAAGCTCGCTATTGCCCAGTTTTTTTAACTCTGTAAAGAAAATGGTGGTAATAAATATTTGAATCAACTGAAGTTTTTAAGTTAATAAGATAAATTACCTTTTATGTACATGTATCCCCTAGTTAAGAGGCCAGCTTAGATCAGTGCAATGCTAATATTGAACGAGTTTACGAGTGATATCTTCACCCCTTTGATTGACAACCGGAATTATCACTAAAAGCACTCTACTAGTACTATTTTGCTCAATATTAATTAATTCATACCTCTTCCTATCCCATGTTAAGTTAAAACTTTTTTATCCTAATTATTATTGACAATTATTGTCATTTAACATCCAATTAGCTTGCTATATTTTTGCCCTTTCCATTTCTTTTCTTCTACTTGTTTACTTTAATTTTGGAATGGGATAAATTAATGAAATGAAATAAAAGCTGAGAACCATTAAATGCCATATCGTTATTAAAACAATTTGAGTACCTTCGTCGATCGTTTCCTTCTCCGAAGGTTTTAAAGATCGTTCCTCTAGGCCTGGGACTTGTCCAATCACCTCAGCCGTCGATTGGCCACCGTCTTTGGTGACGACTTCCACCACAATTCTTGGCGAATTAGAAGCAAAGGCCAGTTCAATGGGATATATGGTAACTGAGATTTAACAAAATATCAGTTAGTGACAAAATTATCAACTGCCTCACAGGCAAACGATAAACAAAGCTAGAATAAATTAAAACTGCAATGATATTTTCCACTTACGTTGTAAGGTGTCTGCGCCGGTCCTTATAGACGGCAATTCAAGTGAAACTTGGGCGTCGGTGTTAATGGCGAAACACTGCGGTCCTTTGTGTGGGTCTGACTTGTCAAGTCTTGCAAGTTTCACCGTTATGTTACTTCCAAGGCCAATGCTTTGTGCAACATCGTGTACGCCTCCGAATCGGCTATTGAAAATCGATAAAACATTTTCTAACTGTAATTTAATCCATGATTTTTTAGATAGTCTTTATCCCCCACACGGGGGAAAGGATAAGTGTCTTAAGCTTTAAATAACTTGCAAATAGAGTCATCTCCCGTTGTTCTCGGGAGCCGAAACTTTTGCAAACACTTTTAGTGGCTCCCTTTAGGGCCTTTTACCAGTTGTAAAGCGGCTTAGAGTGATTAGAAGCAGCGGTATTTGCATAATATCAGTGGTTTGTCTGGAGGGTGGGGGGTGGGGGTGGGGGGTGGACCAATCACGCATAACGCATCACGATGAATTTTTGTTTTTGTATATTATGTCTATAATAAAACACGGAAATCGTCTTAAAGCAATCTCGCATCAATCTTTTGGATGTATTATTAAAAATAATATTGTATGCAATAGGGTATTGCATAAAAATAAACAAAGAAAGAAATATACTGAATTGTAAAAAGGAAATAGAGTAGATTTTTAAGTTAGTTAATTTAATAATGGTCATTGTTTTCTTTTCTGGAAGGCTCAGTACCATGAATCCAAAGACATCAAGGGTCAAGAAAAGACAAGAAACGGGTGTCATTGTATTCGAATGCGAATACAGACGTTTCTCCAGCTGTCGCTTGTCTCCGCCGGAAATACATCTGCGCTCGCAGGCTATAGTGTATTTCTTTCGAATGGTATAATTCTTCTAGGTCAAAGAAAGTTCACTTATCAAAGAAACCTGACAGATAAATAACGCGTCACGCACTTACAAAATAGGAAATCGCGCATCACGCTGTGCACACGGTTCATTTTGGTCAAATCACGCATCACCATTATTATTTGGGGCTACATCACGCGTCACGCAAAAACCCTTTGCCACCCTCTGTCTGGTTTCTTTCAAGCGGCATTCATTGAATCGTACAGACAAATGATAGAAATGATGTGGATAGTAGTGAAAAAATACGTGATAATACATTGAATACCAAGGTTTAGAAATAACAACAAGAAAAAAAACTTACCTAACAGTTTCCTTGAGTGTCTTTAAAGAATTCACCTTCCGTGGAAGTTGCGCTCTAAATTTCTCTTTACGCAGAAAAGAACTGCCGCTCTTCCCCTTTTCATAGAAAAGGGCTACACAATTAACAATATCTTGGACCTCTTGGTCATCGCTTTCGGCGTGAGCCGACATCGCTGGGATCCGCGAGCACGCGTTTCTCTGAATACCTTTCCAAATACTCAATTACACTCAATACTGACTGACCTGACCTTCTCGCTATCCGTGGACGACCTATGTCTATGGACACACGTGCTGATCTTACACAATAACTTGACACTTGAGATTTCACGGTCAACAAAAGGCTACAAAGAGTCACTTGCGAAATTGAATCCAAAGGATATTATTACGACCAAGGTTCACGAAAACAGACAAAAGATCGCCATAGGGGTCGTAATAGACGTAATAGCCGCGTGACTGCATCGTGGCCTTTTGCTGGTCAATTTCCGACATTCTGACAGCTTGATTGTGTTCGTACATTTTCGTCCAGGACTTCCCGAATCACGGCTCTTCAAAATGACATTTCCCGAGTCCCGCTTCGTTAAATCGCCAAATCCCGTGTCCCGTTCAAAATTGCAATCCCGAATCTCGTTCCCCCTTTTCTCCGAAATCCCGAATCCCGGCCTTCAAATAAGCCAAATCCCGGATCCCGAAAAACCTATTGGGGACCCTCTCATGAGGCCAACGCATTGCCAAATTTTAAGATGCAAGTTGCAAATGCTCATTAGTAGTACAGTGACGCTATCGTAACTAGATGGTGAAAAAACATACTGCTGTTGCTTAGGGAATATCATTCAGAGAACTAATCATTTGATCAGCTTTTCCAAAATACACTGGTACCCGTGATCTTCATAATGACTCTTAAATTCACAAAGTATTATAGTATGAAAGGCCTGTTGGTCTAGTGGCATGATTCTCGCTTTGGGTGCGAGAGGTCCCGGGTTCGACTCCCGGACAGGCCCCGTCAGTGCTTTTTTAAATTGATTTCCAGAAAGTTATGCCGCCATATTGCTCTTTCAAGAGATGAAACAGTAATATATTTCTGGTAAAAAATATCCATTAAGTCGCAATACCCTTTTAGACTACAATACTCCTTTTCCATTTTGTTTTTTCTTTTCTTTTCTGAAAAAAACTAGTTCTTTCTACACCTGGCGTGAAAGGAAATAAGCAAGATTAACCCGTTTTGATAATGTTATGAAAAATAAATTTAACAATATACTGTTATTGTACATTTAAAAAAAATACTTGTTGAGCTGCTAAGGTTATAAAATCGAATGGAAAAATCCGGATATTTATCCTGGTACTTCCCCCATGCTAAGCGGGTGCTCTACTATTTGAGCTAATGCCCCAGACACGACTGTTGTCTATTGCAACTTGTGAAAATAAACTTACTTGGAAAATGTCCATGTATGTCATTGGAATAAATTTCAAGTACGTACTCTACGAAAGAGTTTTTTCCTTAAAAAGAGAGCAAGCTAATTTTAAGAAAGATCTGTCGCTAAGAACTACCTAGTTTCGTCGGTTGTTTGCCTAACCACCATGAGAAATCCAACATGGCCTTTGTTGGCTCGATGTAAAAGATTGGTTGTCGTTCCATTCCTGATAAAAATACACATTCGGAGTTCAAAAATGAAAAGAAATTATGCATAAGAATACTAGTCTTTTGTGGTTGGGCCAGTTTCAATAGACCTCTATGGCGGAACCGCGGTGTCTCCAGATACGAATTATTTTAATAAAAAGAATAAAATTTCTTTTAACAAAAAAAAAGACTTAAAGGATCCCCAAAATCTTATTCACTAACAAAACGCCCTCATAGAAAATATAGAAAAATAAAATAACGAATTGGGGTCCGTGTGAGGCTTGAACTCACGACCTTGGCGTTATCAGCACCACGCTCTTCCGACTGAGCTGTCGTGAGAGTATTTATATCAGATGCGAACTCCAAGAAGGCATTTTATTATATCTCTAAGACAGTACGCGCGCTGTGATTGGTCAATTTTACGGGCCGTATTCTACAGTACGGCCCGCGAAATTTGAGAGTTCTCCAGATGCGATAAGTTTTGTTTATCAAAATCTCTTACAACGAAAATTTTGAAAGCTACTTTGAAAACATTTGCATTCGGACAAAACATTTTGAGAAAAAAAGCGAAAAGAACAGGGTCTTACAAAATTCAAAGTAGATTTTTCAGATCTTTTAGAAACTGAAAGCGTCCCCGACCCCGAGCATCACACAGGTCAGAAACTTGACAATTTTCTCTCTGCCGAAAGGTAGAGAAGTCGAATTCTGAATGAAAAAGATTTAAAGAGTTTTGTCAAGAGTTTGTCGAATACAGCCGCCTCTCATCGCTCCCGGAATGAGAGGCGGCTGTATTCGCAGGCTAGTCGAGAGTAAACGAACAAAACATTCAAAACAACGTACCTGCTGCTGTTGTTGACGATCTCTTCGGCAAATTTTTAACGACGTCCGCTTAATATTTTGAAAACGGCCGGATAGTTCGAGTTCACCCCAGACAAAAGTTCGATAGTGTACTCATTTTCCAACAAGAATTCTGCACCAAACACCTCTCAGGACGACACAACAAAGTGCTTAAAAGTAGACGGAGGTCTCTGAGGTTTTTACCGGTTGTTTATGTTTTCGACGAAATCATTGTTTGTTGCTTGCGGTCACCGCTTTCTTCTCAGTAGAGTTGTTCTTCTCTGTTTATCGAACTTCACATCACTTCAGGAGTTATTTCAAAGTAATCTTGAACTGTATCCAGTTTTCCACAGAAAGAAGCTGTACGGATTAATCGTAAAATTAAAGCGTTTGAAGTTTGGATTCACGTCTCTGCGAGCCAACTGCAAACTGTTTTCGTAAGCCAATAAATTTCGCTTTCTTCTTGCATTTGACGCGCGCGTCATTCAAATGTAGCCGCGATTGACTTGAAATGGTTTCTTTTCTCCAGAATGAGAGATATAATAAATATCTTATTAACCTCGTTTTCTCGGTCCGTACTGTAAAATACGGATCCTCGTTTTTTCCCATCGATTTATGGCCCGCGCGCTTCGCGCTTGGGCCATAAATCGACGGGAAAAAACTCGGTCCGTATTTTACAGTACGGACCTCGAACTCGATTAATAAGAGGTATGTATTTTGTTCACAATCCCTTAGGGAGATAGCGGGTGATGAATCAACTACATGTTAGTGGGCGTATGATCAGATGTTTTAATTCGTTAAGTCAAAAAATAGGGTAGCGGGTAACATGCAACGCATTGATCCCGGTCGTACTTGTGCAAAGCAAGTGCTTTACCATCTGATCAATCTTCCTCTTCATTGATGGCAAAGAGAGCAAACGACCTCAATCCTTGGTTTCAGCAAAAAGGCGCACGCTCTAAACAATGGCTGCAATGCAAAGTTTTTTTTCCCCGTAAACTCGTACCTAGAGTCATCGTTCTTTACTGCGCAAACTTGACGGAACAAGCAACTCTCGAAAGTTAAGTTTTAATGGTTTTAAAACAGTAGTATTACAAACACTCGCCATCAAACCGCAAGTGTTGACACGTTCGTATTTCCTCGGGGTGACGTATTCGTCGCCCACAAGGAGGAGTATTCCCTTGGGAGTTTACGAGAACTGACTGATCAATCCACAAAGTGAAATTAAGCCCACTACAGTACTTCTATTTGCAAAATAATCGTAAAAAGCAGTATACCCAGCATGCGTTAACGCAACAGCTTCCCACGCTATATAAAGTGGTTGGAAAGTTTCCTCAGCGCGCGCGCTTGATTCGTGGCGTTGCAACAGGAATTACGTGCTCAGTATAACCAGAAGTCCATAACTAGAAGTCTACATCTCTGGTAATAGGCTTTGAGATATGTCTTTCGCGTGTACCTCGCGCTCCTCGCGTGTAGGCTATTTTTAGAACAGCTTTGCCGCGAACAAGTAGCCAATCACATTGAAGTATTTTTTAATTCGCGCCTTTGATTGGTTGAACAAATTTTTGAAGAAAAGCAGAACTGCAGAGGACGAGTGAACTCGAGCGAACGGCATTACGAAATTTCTGTTTGTTGGTCATCGTAATTTCCGTTTTGTGAGGATTAAATCGTCCGGACAAGAATCATCAGGCCATCTTTCATCGATGACGATAGCATCGAAGTTGTAAAAGTTACAAAAGTAAAGGAAGCGCCTGGACATGAACCCTTGCTTATTAGCAGCACACTGTACTCCCTTTCATCAGGTCGTGCTTAGAGAACTACGCGCTTATGTAAAGAAAGAAAGAAAGAAAGAAAGAAAGAAAGAAAGAAAGAAAGAAAGAAAGAAAGAAAGAAAGAAAGAAAGAAAGAAAGAAAGAAAGAAAGAAAGAAAGAAAGAAAGAAAGAAAGAAAGAAAGAAAGAAAGAAAGAAAGAAAGAAAGATCGTTTTCCAAATGTCCTCGTTCCCCTTCCTAAATGTCCAATTTCGTAGTAATACTTACAGTAAGATAGAGAAGAAGATTATTCAGGTTTCCGTCCTTTCCGTGATGTCTGTCGTTTCCGTTTGTTTTTTCAAACTGTATTGTGTGACTGGGGAACTTGCAGTCAATGATTGTCTAGATGGAATACATTTCAAGTGAAAAGTTTTTATTTGAAGTTGGATATGACGGTCATCACGGAAAGGACGGAAGCAAGACTATATTATCTGTCTTACTGCTCTTTTCAACTGGAAGTATCTAAGAAGAAATAAGTATAAAAATTATATATATAATTTGTAAGGAATACTTACAGTAAGATAGAGAAGATGGTTTAATGTTATTCAGATTTCCGTCCTTTCCGTGATGTCCGTCATTTCCGCTCGTTTTTTAAAACTTTACTTTGACAGGGGAACTTGCAGTGAATAATTGTTTAGATGGAATACATTTCAAGCGTAAAAGTTTTTGTTTGAAGTTGGATATGACGGTCATCACGGAAAGGACGGAAACAAGATTATATTATCTCTTTTACTTCTCTTTCCAACTGGAAGTATCTAAGAAGAAATATATAAAACAATTATATATTTAATTTGTAAGAAATACTTACAGTAAGATAGAGAAGAAAGTTTAATTTTATTCAGGTTTCCGTCCTTTCCGTGATGTCCGTCATTTCCGCTCGTTTTTTAAAACTTTACTCTGACAGGTGAACTTGCAGTGAATGATTGTTTAGATGGAATATATTTCAAGTGAAAAGTTTTTATTTGAAGTCGGATATGACGGTTGTCACGGCAAAGACGGAAACAAGAGTGTGCTACTCTCTTACTTTTCTTTATAATCAGAAGTATCTAAGAAGAAATGAACATGTAAACTACATCACTCATTTGGAAACTATAGGCACAAATGCTGGTACTCAATCATCACCCATTTTCTGGGTTTATTCAGATCCCTTTGTTAAAATTACACTTATTCATTGAACTGACGTTGTTATTTATTTCTTTTGAACAAGTGACATTTGTTCTACAATAGCGGCGTTTAGTCAAATTAGCACAATGTCGGAATTTCGCACAATTTCGGAAGTCCCAAAACTCTAAGTGCATGTGTTTCCTTGTGATATCTTTTCTCCGTTTTCTTGATAAAATATCCACTATTTTATTGGACAATACTATGTTCATTTGGCATTAGCAGCTTCTAGCCAAATTGTCACCCAAACAGGGTTTCACTGTTAAAAACAAGAGCGACATTTCTCAATATGGTGAAGGAATATTTTTGTCCGCCTTTTTACTGAATGCTTTCTTTCAAAGTTGAACACTGCAATTAGAACATCATTATTGTGGAAACGATAGGTTCGGTGGGTTTTATTAAGCGGTAATTGTTGTTAGAACCTTACGCAGATATTTCGCAGCAAAAGGAGCAGTTTCCAATATGGTGAAGGCATTTGCTTTTAGGTGAAATATGATTTATTCCTCGTGATCTCGCAACCACCGTAGTGTATATAAAGAGCCACTTCTCTCAAGCTATTTGCACTACTATTCGAGACGCGAAGATGTTGAGAGCGAAACAGCCTTGCAGACAGTTGAACAGCCAAGCCATTAAGGGAAATGCTCTCTGTTTTATGGGTCCTGTTGTGTCTGGAAAATGCAGCGTTATAAGTGCTAAATGTGTATGCGACGTCAAGGAAAGAAATCTCAAGAAGTCTTGGGATACGATCTGCGCTACAAGAGACGCTTGCGACACGGCAATTTCTGGTTGGTATTGCCCAAACTTGACTTGGCTTTTAACTTGCTGTTTTCAATCTAGCAAGAGTGTTTGAGAAGTTGGCGTGAATAGTGATAATTTTGGACTTTTTTTCAGAAATTGTAGATGTTGCATTCTTCTTCAGTGCAATAAGCACGCACGAGAAGAGTAAGGCCAAAGTAAACGATGAACAGGAAGAAGAGAGTGATGGGAGCGATGAACCGACCAGCCAGATCCCGACAAGCACATTTCAACAATGGATTGATGGAAGTCCTACGGTTGTCAATAAGTCACTTTATCCCGCCATTTCCTACTGGCTAGCTTTGACGACGCCCAATGGTGCCCCAGCCAACCCCATTACAGTACACAGAAAGTTGCTAAAGCATATGCACGGCGTGAGTGTCACGGCCAAACAGGTAAAGCATTATGTTTTTACATACGTTTTTCTTTAAAGTCACTGCAGGACTCTCCGGTTGACCTTGAGCAAAAAGACCGCATTAAGTAGGTTTCAAACGAACTAAGACAGACGAAATGCCATTTGTAACGTAAGGTTAAAAGTGAAAATTACATATGTTATATATATTTTTAAGATTGTACCTATATTCTCTTAAAAATAATCATCAGTTGGTTCGGGATGATTGACTACAGTGGAAGGGCACTTTCTGCATTTGTTTGAAACATTCCACAGGCAAAAAATATACCGGAAATTAAGGTAAAGAAATTAGTAGTGCAACATCCAACCCAAACATCAGATTTTTTATTTCTCTCCATCATTTATCGTCAGTATATGTATTATAATTGCATTTTTTTAATGGAGAATATTACGTTTCATAGGCCACGTTTGCAGAAGGTAGGGAATGTGAGGCCATGAGAGAACTATACAAAGTATTGAAAGACCACAAAAATCCCTTCATGGAAGATCTGGTGCAATCCTCCTACAGGCACACCTTTGCAATGGAGCATAGAAATGTCGTCGGCGCGGGAAACTTATCATTGCAGGAGCTGGATGACTGCGGTACAGAAAACGTGGTTCGAGTGACATTGATTAGCTCGCGTTTCCAAACCGTGTTAACAACGGCAATCGATAAACTCCTTGGTGCTGGACTGCGAATCGACAAATTTAGATTTGATGCGGTCGACACAGGAGGCGAAAACTCAAGTCCACTCGAGAAGGCAACTGGGGACAAGATGCTTTCAGACAAGGTAACGGTTTTGATAAATGACATTTCGATCGCAATGAAACAGCTGGGATACGCCAGTTATAGAGGCACAATTTACAAGAAAGATTCACGATCGAAGTTCACTTACGCTTACAAATGCGATGCTGCGGCATTCATTAACACCTTGGCAACAAACGAGTTTTTTAAGGCTAGACTTGTGCGAGAGATGAAGAACGTGATCGGATTATTATCAGACCCCTACTGCGAGTTGTTTGCACCGTTGATTATCGACCATGATCTAATTGAGGTGAGTGACGGTTGGTGCTGGTCTGTCAAGAGGCGATCCTTCGTCCAAGATGCCATTCAAGATCACCAGATTGGTAAAGTTTCGCCAAGAGCGTTCTGCGTTTATGATCCGGCGGGGGACCCCAAACCAAAGTACTTCCAAGAAGTTTTAGAAAACAGTCTGGGAGAACAAGACCTAAGGAACTTTTGCCACGATTTTTTGAAGTTACTGAGCTACAATCAGAAGCGCCACAAGGACAAAGTGTCATGCCTGGTTGGCGATGCAAACAGCGGGAAAACCAGCTTATTTTTTCCCATCCTTGGCCTTATCCACCATGGGAACGTGGCCACCGTTACAAAACAACGTGCCTTTAACAAATCAATGATTACGCCATACACAGAGGTGATTTTCATTGATGAGGCAACGGAAAAAACACTCGACATGGACGATTGGAAAATCTTAACTCAAGGGGGTTACGCCGCGCATGACGTGAAATACAGAAATGCACGAGCGTTCATCAATCGCTGCCCAATGCTAATAACGTCACAGCGCAAGCTTGACTTCGGTCCTGCCGACCAACCTGCGATGGAGAGACGATTAAGGACTTACACGTTTCAAAGCCTGCCCAAGCCAAAGAAGGGAGCCTCTGCCTGGATGAAGAAGAATGCGATGGATTGTGTCGTTTGGGCGGCCAAGATGGCCAAGGCACCAGATGGAGAAGAGGAATCAGAAGACGAAGACGAAAGCAGCGCCGATGAAGAGGACATGACCGCTTCCGAAGGCATTCTGATGGAGAAGGAAAAGGGAGAAATAAGAGGTCTGTCCCTTCCTGCTCTGCTGACTCAAGAAGCACTGGCTGACGAGGGTCAGGCACCGAGTGACCATGAACCCCCTGACGACACAGACAGCTACCCGGACGCCGATCGAGCAAGGGAGTTGCAAACACTTCTCCAGCAGTCGCATCCTGGAACTCTGCGTCGAAGGCAACTTGAGAAGATACTTAGAATGGAAGAGAGAAGACGAAACGAAGAAGAACGGATGCGGCCAGAGCAATATGCAAGCAGGCAAAATGTACTCCGATGCAGGGGTGTCTCAAGCCAGAACCTGAATCTGCTCCCGGCCGACCCTCAAGAGCAACTACCGACTCCAGTCAGAAATGATATCGCCGCGTTCGAAGATATACAACGCGAGGAAGCGCTGCAAACTAGAAAGACCAGGGCGAAGGAAGTATTTGAATCCCGGTGGCTGCAGAATACGGAAAAAGAACTGCACGAATGTATAGTCGCCTTACAAATCAGTGAGGATGCTGACACAACGGCTTCGATGGATGCGTTGAGAGAACTGTTGTCAGACAAACTTCGAAATCATCACAGGAACCTTGGCACCCTTGGTTGCTCAGAGGCCTTGGCAGAAAGAAAGCGGGTGTGTAGGGAACTCGGGCTGCTGCGTAAGGAAGATCAAAACATGGTGAATAGCTTGTATGAGCCACTGCCCGCCGCACGTAGTGTCACCTCCCTGGAAACAGAAGACGAAGATGAGAACGCATTGTTTGTTACACAGCGGACAACACCTTGCGTTCCACAAACCACACCACCAGGAATTCATAGTCCAGCGTCCCCCAAACCAAGTGGTGCACCACTTATCGAAGACCTTGACGACTGCGCGATGTCAGAACAGTTGATGCGTATGCACGGCACGAAGAGGCGCAGAAATATCCCTGCCAGTCAAAGGCAACAAAGCAAGAGAGCCAAGACAAACACGATACTGAGATACTTAAGCACTAGCCAAAAGTGAGCAGTGAAAGTACTGAAAGTAATAGCATGTAGCTTTCAGGAATGAATTTAGTTCTTGAAGCAATGTAAAGTAATGTTAAACCTAAAATTATAGACTGAGATCATGTCATTGTGCACTTTAATAGAAGATTGACAAACACAAGTAAGCTAATTTAGTACATTTCCCAAAGACAACGAGAGCACGATGTAACTGTGAGCATACGTGTTAGAGAAATTAAAATGTGTGTGTTAATTGATTGCAGTCAAGATGTAATATTTGCACGATTCGTTTCCAAAGACCACTCGAAGTATTGTTTAGGTAGTGGTTTTCGCAACCAGTGTCATAGTCATCAACCAAAATCAGCAGAAGTTTTACTCTTTTTCTGCAAACTTAGCCTTGTTAAGCTTGGGGTAGTTTGAGTCCAGCCCTTTTCTTTAGAGAGTCCGCCGTTCTACCGTCTTGAAATTGAAAATCGGAATCTCTCAAAATAGCTGTCCACTGTCCAAACCCGTGCTTAGTTATCCCTTCCTTTAGAAAATCATCCTCTTCTTTCGTGAATTTTAAAACATGACGAGTTTTCCTCTGAAGGTGCAAGTTTCTCTTAGGCAGGGCATCCTTTATGGGGGTCGAGCTGTTGTTATTCTGAACTGTCTCAACTGAAGGCCCGGAGCTGGACGTTGAACCGCCAAGTCTTGCGTGTACGTCATCGTCTACCTCGGAACCCTTGGTACCTTGAAGTTTTTGAAGACACTCGTGACCCTTCAGGGCAACTTCTCGCGATCGTTGCTTTTGATAATGAACTTTGGCAACGGCAGAACTGTGTTTCTGGTCCTCAGACAAAAACCTTTGCTCTTCGCTAGTGAGCTGATTGAGGCTTTGCGTTTCGACGATTTGGCGATAACGCGTCGGATGAATGTATTTTCCAATTGCATCAAAAACCAGTTTGCTCATAGTTTCGCCCAGTTTGCCATGCTGACCTCCATTTCTGCTCACGAGAACGAAATCACACTGGGGCTTAAGCAACGGTCTAACGTTCGAGATGTAGCCGTTAAGAACGTGCATGTTAGCGTCGGTCAGAATCAAAGAATCGAAGCCATATTTTCCAGCCGTCTTGAACGTTTTCTGATCGATAAATCCACCGTTTTCCTTTGCTGTGGCAATCATGTCCACCGTCAAATATTGGTAAGTCATGGGCCGCGATCCCTTCACCTTGATGAACAGATACATGGCTACAAATTTCGTGGCAAATGTTAAGTCTGAGGGGTTAACTTGAGCTGGGCTGGTTTTGCACATTTTCACTGTATTTTCGTAACGCGGCAGATGAAATTTCACCACCTCCAATAACTCCTCCATTGTTGCCCAGTGCCCTCTTGCTTCCAGAGTCTCGATGTCTAAATCTTGTGTCCACTGTAATCTCATCATCTTTGCAACTGTTTTTCGGGCTCTCTTGAGGTACAACTCTGTCGTAGAAAACTTTCTTAGAACTGCTTCTGATGCGCCATGAAGTTTTCTGAAGTCGATCAATTCAGAAATAGCATCTATGTAGCCCAAACGCCCACCATGGCCGAGTTTACATGCATCTTGTAAGTAGTCGATAAACTTGAACAACAGATTTGGAGAACACAAACTAAAGTCGACCACTTCAAACGTTAACTCCTCCTCGTCTTCACAGCAAAATCTAAGAAATTTGAAGCACCTTGTCACTATCTGTTGAGCGGCACGATCTTTCTTGCAACCGCCAGCACTTCCTGTCAACCATTTCGTGAACACTTCGCCAATGTTACATGATAATGGAATGTGGTTTCGCTTGTGTCATCTTCATTTCTTCCAATCGTCAGCGACTTTGTTACTTGTTTAGAATCGGGCCTTTCGTCAAAATAAAAGAACCAACTGTGCTTAGTGCTAACGTGTTTTCTACAGCCTCTCTGACTTTGAAATCCATCATGTTCACACTCTTGTATCGGGCAATGGTAAAAGCTGTCTGCTTCATCCTTTTCCAAGTGAAGTCGCTTTGGTTTGGATGATGCTCCTTGGACATCTGACCAATTGACTTTGCACTTCTTGCTCATTTTTCCCTTTAAACAACATGTGGCTAACACAATCGCCTTTAAATCTTAGCCGAAACAAAGGACGTTTCAACTTGCCAAAACATGCCCTTGCTTGCCCACACTCATTACTATTGTGTAAAATTCATGACAGTGAGATACAACCCAAACTTGCCCAAGCAGGTCTGTACGCGCCTTTTTCAATTCGGAGACACAATACATAGTTAACGGATCGATAAATCGGAACAAAACAGTCCTAACTTTAATCCTGACCGATGAATTTGGGAACATTATGTTCCATACGCAAATGGGACCACGGAACAAAAAAGTCCGAAATACCACTTTTGGAACAACATTAACTGAATTGCATTGCGCTTCCTTGCTGCGCATGATTTTCCGCGTAATGGAATCGAAGTTGCTCTGTTACAAAAGTAAAGGAAGCGCCTGGACATGAACCCTTGGTTATTAGCAGCACACTGTACTCCCTTTCATCAGGTCGTGGTTATTAGCAGCACACTTTTGAAAAGGAGAGTTCTGCGATTATAAATAAATTAGATCACTTTTACTATTATTGAAACCACTAATTTTTACTTTAATTTTTATTACTCTTATACTGTATATATTTGGTCTTTTATTTTTTTATTAGATGTAAATGTTGTAACTTAGTAACGCAGGTCCACATCAGCCTATGGCTGCCAGATTTTTAACCTGCGTGACCAAATAAAGTATGTATGTATGTATGTATGTATGTATGTATGTATGTATGTATGTATGTATGTATGTATGTATGTATGTATGTATGTATGTATGTATGTATGTATGTATGTATGTATGTATGTATGTATGTATGTATGTGCTTAGAGAACTACGCGCTTATGTAAAGAAAGAAAGAAAGAAAGAAAGAAAGAAAGAAAGAAAGAAAGAAAGAAAGAAAGAAAGAAAGAAAGAAAGAAAGAAAGAAAGAAAGGTATGAAAGCGCTTTTTCATGACAATGTTACAATCTTTGGTGACAATTGACAGTTATATAACTAAGAAAAGGAAAAGGCAGGTGGGTTACGCCCCTTGAAGTAATGTTTAATACGTTTAAAAACTCGTGAGCTGGGGAATTAGCTCAAATGGTAGAGCGCCCGCTTTGCATGCGGGAAGCACCGGGATCGATACCCGGATTCTCCATGTTGCCACAGTGATTGTTATAAGTTTTATTAATCGTTTCAGGACAACTAGTCCATTCTAAATGTTACAACATTTTTTGTCGATTAAGTTTTAAATTCAAAGGGGCATGTTTTGCTGCAGTTGCTTCAATATTTAGTGAGAAATAAATGACTATTAAAATTCTTCCCATAAACATATGGAAATAAGTTTCCTGTAATTTCATAATTAAGTGAGAGCCGGTCTTACGCCCAATGATTCTTAATAAGTGAATCTATCAACTATGTCAAGAGCATGTGGTGCGAGCATTTTCTTATTTGAATTGTTTAAAAAAACCTTCAAAGCATTTGTTGTCCTTGCAATTATTACGAAATGAACGCGGACTCCTGGCAAGCATGGCTTTTAATAACATGATGCATGCAATGCATGAATATTGAGCAAAATAATTTATTATTGTAAACGAGAAGCACTATATATTAACTTCTTGGGGAAAAAAAGAAAAGAAAAGAAAAGAAAGAAAAAAAAGATCGTGCGAGTGCTCGCCCGTGTGTTGAACTCTCGTCCTCCCTGTTTTCCAATACAGTATACCAACGAATTGAACGATCTTAACACATAGGTCCGCAGAGCGTATATGTATCTAGAGTGTTATACATTATTGCATTGCGAAGTCAGTGCAGTGATTTGAGTGTGACTTTAAAAGGTTTAAAGAAGGAACAGAAGAAAGAAATTTATTTTTGGAACACGTAACTTATAATATTTTGAAGTTTAAAGAGGAATTGCCTGTTCTTAAAAATCTACTGCGGATACTTTGCAGATACAGTTAAATCCGTGGTTAACAATTTTTCCCTGATCTTGCGTCAGCTCGCGCGCGCAGGTTCCAAAGGCTCGCATCATCAGCACACGCGTGGTAATAAAACTATTTGAAGCCACCTTAAAAAACTGGGAGCTCCATTTTTAGTACTGACTAAATCTATACATTAGCTAATACACAATGATCTTGGTCCCCCCGCCCTTCGTTACAGCCGGCGTAATATCGATCAGCGCGATCCAGTGGTCTCCGCGATTTCCGTCACCTTGCTTACCGCAATTCACTTCACCACGTTGTTCGTATAATTTTCCTATATTTTTTTAATATCTTAAAAGTTGCATTAAAATTCAGAAAAATATATTAAACAAAAGCTAAAGGAAGAAAAAAAGAGTGGAGCGACCTTCCACGTGTGAGGCGGACGTGATAACCACTACACTACGGAAACGACGGTGAGTGACATGGGGCCAAATTAGGAGGTCTTGCTGTATCCTACAAATATTCCTTTTTTGTAAGTCTATTCTTCCCATTGTGGCAATAATTTGTTTCTATCATTGTTAATCAGACATTTTTGTCAGTTTCAAGAAAATTAAGACGCGATCAGGCGGGCAGAGAGATAATAAGATATGTTAAAATAGCCGTAATTAGCTTAATTGTTGACAAGAAACCCTGTGGGTTCAAAGATGGGTCTTGGAAAGTGAGTGCTAAAAGATTAAAATTTCACTGCTTTTTTGGTAAAAAAATTATTGTGTTATCCTATAGCACGACAGTCAAAGATAATTCTATATTTTTACTCCTTTGATACAAAGAAGTACAATTTTTGTAAGGTACGTAAGGTTCAATATACATAAAAAAGATTTATTAAAGGCACCGATGGGATTTGAACCCATGACCTCCTGTTTACTAGACAGGCGCTCTAACCAACTGAGCTACGGCGCCATATGTATATGTTCTTATTCATTTATTCGAATTAACCTCTCCGAAGACTTATTCATAGATGTCAAAGGCCTTGATTCATTGACTGGTCCAGTCCAAGCGAACTATGAGCCGCTAAAAGAGGCTGTTCCTTTCTTATGGCCTCGCCAAACAAATTGAGTTTGGCTCAAGGATGAAACCACTTACAATCACATCCAGAAAAGCCTTTGTTAGCCAGGGTACGGAAACATTTTAATAAAGTTTAAAGTAAAAAAGGATACGGACGAGTAATCATGGTCTTATCATTATTTTGCTCCTACCATATAAGGAAGTGGGGGAATTACATTGGTTCTCAATATCTAAATTACTCGTCCGTATCCTAATTTACTTTAAACTTTATGAAAATGTTTCTATACCCTGGTTAACAGAGCCTTTCTGGATGTGATTGTAAGTGGTTTGATCGGTCAGCCAGACTCAATTCGTGTGGCGAGGCCATAAAAAGGAACAGCCTCGTTTAGCGGCTCATAATTCGCTTGGACTGGACCGATCAATGAATCAAAGCCCTTGACATCTATGAATAAGTCTTCAGAGAGCTTAATTCGAATAGATGAATAATAACATATTCAAATGGCGCCGTAGCTCAGTTGGTTAGAGCGCCTGTCTAGTAAACAGGAGGTCATGGGTTCAAATCCCATCGGTGCCTTTTAATAAATATATTTTTATATATTTTGAACCTTACGTACCTTACAAAAAGCAGTGAAATTTTAATTTTTTAGAACTCACTTTCCAAGTCCCATCTTTGAACCCACAGGGTTTCTTGTTAAGAAAGTTAATTACGGCTATTTTAATATATCTCGTTATCTCCCTGTCCGCCTCTTCGCGTCTTAATTTTCTTGAAACTGACAAAACGAATTATTGCCACAATGGGGAAGAATAGACTTATAAAAAACGAATATTTATAGGATACAAGAAGATTGGCCCGATTCCACTTACCTTTTTTTCCGTAGTGTAGTAGTTATCACGTCCGCCTCACACGCGGAAGGTCGCCGGTTCGAGTCCGGCCGGAAACACACGCACCATTCTTTTTTTTTTTCCTTTAGCTTTTGTTGAGTATATTTTTCCAATTTTAATGCAACTTTTAAGATATTACAAATATAGCATAAGAAAATGAGACGAACAACGTCAACGTGGTGAACGCATTTGCGGTAAGCAAGGTCACGGTAACGAATATCGCGGTGACCAAGATCGCGGTGGTCAGTATTGCCGTAACGAAGGGCGGGGTGACCAAGGTCACTGTGTATAGGCTAATGTATAGATTTAGGCAGGCATAAAAGTGGAGCTCCCATTTTTTTTAAGGTGGCTCCATATAGTTTTATTACCACTCGCGCGCTGATGATGCGAGCCTTCGGCACCTGCACGCGCGAGCTGACGCAAGCTCAGGGAAAAATGTTTAACCACGGATTTATGTTAAACATTTTAAAGCAAAACTGTATCCGTAAAGTATCCGCAGTAGATTTTTAAGAACAGGCAAATACTGCAAATGAGTTACGTGTTCCAAAAATAATTTTCTTTGTTCTGTTCCTTCTTTAAACCTCTTAAACTCACACTCAATTCACTGCACTGACTTCGCAATGCAATAATGCGTAACGCCCTAGATGTCTATCTTAACACCTATGTGTTAAGATAGGTCAATGCGTTGGTATACTGTATTGGAAAAAAGGGAGGGCGAGAGTTCAACACACGGGCGGGCACTCGCACGATCTTTTTTCTTTCCTTTTCTTTTCTTTTTTTCCCTCCGACGTGTTTTTTCTTTCTTTTTTTCTCCCAAGAAGCTAATTATTATTTTGCTCAATATTGATGCATTGCATGCATCATATTATTAAAACACATGCTTGCTTTGCCGGAGCCCGCGTTCATTTCCTAATAATTGCAAGTACAACAAAAGCTATGCCTTGGTCAGCGGAATTACGACCCAAGGAAGGAAAGAAGGATCGATCGAGTGAATTCGCTCGCTCGCTTAACTCCTATTTTGTATTCTGCAAAATAGTCGTACAAAAGGCGAGCGAAAAATACGGGAAAGGTTGTGGGGGATCTCACCAATAAACGGAAGTTGTGGAACTGGCTGTACCTGTACCTGAAATTACAAAAAAACTTATTTCCATATGTTAATGCGAAGAATTTTACAAGTCATTTATTTCTCACTAAATCTTGAAGCAACTGCAGCAAAGCATGCCCAATTGAATTTAAAACTGAATCGACAAAAAAACAAAAAGTGTTGAAACATTTAGAATTGATAAGTCGTCCAGAAACGATTAATAAAAATTATAGCAATCCTGTGGCAACATGGAGAATCCGGGTATCGATCCCGGTGCTTCCCGCATGCTAAGCGGGCGCTCAACCATTTGAGCTGATTCCCCAGTGTTCAAGCACATATCACGCCGCTAAAATATCACTCGCATACTAAAGATTAGTTCGACTGAACTTTAACCACCACAGGACGAAATTCCAAGAATCGGTAAACGGATACATCACAGAAACATGTGAAACCGATCCGGAAACACGACGGATAACCTGTGTTCCCGTTAGCGGTTTCGTGACGTTTACTCACGTTTCCGGCTTCCGTTGCTGCGTATACAGCGGAACCGTACCACTTTTTGGCATTTCCGTTCCGGAAACGTGACGGAATCACTTAGACTTGAATTTTCACGTTTCCGCAAGACGCAAACATAACGGAAACATGGAGTTGCATGTTTCCGCCATGTTTCAGAAATACGGAAACATGTGATTTCGTCCTGTGCACGTTGCTAATAACATATACATATGGCGCCGTAGCTCAGTTGGTTAGAGCGCCTGTCTAGTAAACAGGAGGTCATTGACTGTCGCGCTATAGGATAACACAATGACTTTTTTACCAAAAAAGCAGTGAAATTTTTATCATAAAGCACTCACTTTCCAAGACCCATCTTTGAACCCACAGGGTTTCTTGTTAAGAAAGCTAATTACGGCTATTTTAATATATCTTATTATCTCTCTGCCCACCTGATTGCGTCTTAAGTTTCTTGAAACTGACAAAAATGCCTGAATATAAATCAAAGAAACAAATTATTGCCACAATGGGGAAGAACAGACTCACAAAAAGGAATATTTATAGGATACAAGAAGACCTAATCTGAACCCCTTCCAATCACCGTCGTTTCCGTAGTGTAGTGGTTATCACATCCGCCTCACACGCGGAAGGTCGCCGGTTCGAGTCCGGCCGGAAACAAATGCACCATTCCTTGTTTCTTCCTTAAGCTTTTGTTTAGTATATTTTTGCCAATTTTAATGTAACTTTTAAGAAATTACAAAAAAAAATAAGAAAATTAGACGAACAACGTGGTAAACGCATTTGCGGTAAGCAAGTTCACGGTAACGAAAATCGCGGTGACCAAGATCGCGGTGGTCAGTATGGCCCTAACGAAGGGCGGGGTGACCAAGATCGAGGTGACCAAGATCACTGTGTATAAGAACAGGCAATTCCTTTTTAAACTTCAAAATATTTTGAGTTACGTGTTCTAAAAAATAAATTTCTTTCTTCTGTTCCTTCTTTAAACCTTTTAAAATTACACTCAAATCACTGCACTGACTTCGCAATGCAATAATGTATAACGCTCAATGTGTTGGTATACTGTATTGGAAAACAGGGAGGGCGAGAGTTCAACACACGGGCGGGCGTTCGCACGATCTTTTTTTTTTCTTTACTTTTTTTCCCTCCGACGTTTTTTTCTTTCTTTTTTCCCCAAGAAGTTAATATATAGTGCTTCCCGTTTATAATAATAAATTATTTTGCTCGAATATTCATGCATTGCATGCATCATGTTATTAAAAGCCATGCTTGCCAGGAGTCCGCGTTCATTTCGTAATAATTGCAGGGACAACAAATGTTTTCTAGGTATTTTTAAACGATTCAAATAAGAAAATCCTCGCACCACATGCTCTTGACAAAGCTGTAACTATCTTATCACTCATTGTTTCACTTCGTTTCACATTTGCAGGCATTTTTAAAATTTCATCATCAAGTTAAGTTATGCATTGGTCAGCGGAATTACGACCCAAGGAAGGAAGGAAAGATCGACCGAGCGAGTTTAACTCCTATTTTGCATTCTGCAAAATAGGCGAGCCAAAAATACCGGGAAGGTTGTGGGGGACCTCCCCAATAAACGGAAGTTCTGGAACTGGCTGTACCTGCAATTTCTAGACACATATTTTTTTAAGCATTTTCTTCTCTTGGTTGTCACATGTTAATGCCGCGCACGTCTGGCTCTGCGGTTCAGTGCGAGAGATGTCAAGTAAAGAATTTAACATAGTTGATAGATTCACTTATTAAGAATCATTAGGCGTAAGACCGGCTCTTACTTAATTATGAGCAACAAACCCAAACAGATCTTCAAAATGTCGCTCAGTTAATCTTGTGTTTGGAGCGTCCTTTATTCCAACCAGTGTTACTCCTGTTTTTCGCCATTTTCGACTTGGAATGGAAAGAAAAATCGTCTGTTACATCGCGCCAAGCAAAGCAATGTTGGATATCTCTACGTGGTTGGTGTAATGGATGCATCATCTCAGTGCCAGAACTTTCTGTAAATTATCGTGTTTTCCCGCGGTAAGTGTTAGCATTTTTTATGAAAGAGCTTCTTGCGTAGAGAAGTCACTTTAAATTTATTCCAGTTATATAAATGGACATTTTTCCAAGTTTCTTAACAAGTTGCAATAGACAGGAGGCGTGTCTTGGGGATTCACTTAAATGTTAGAGCACCTGGATAAATACCCGGATTCTCCAATTCCTTTTTATAACCTTAGCACCTCAACAAGTATTCTACATGTACAATAACAACCTTTCGTTAAATTTCATTTTTCTAAGAGGATCAGACGTGATTCACCTTGTTTATTTCCTTTCTGTTGTGGAAAGAACTAGTTTCAGAAAAAATAAAATTCTAAAAATTGTAAAGGAGTATTTAAGTCTAGAAGGCTATTGCGACTTCTTTCATAAAAATTACCGATAGTGCATGGTTAAAAAAAAATCACACTTTTAATCGATGGATTTTTTTTTCATTTTCTCACAAAACGCAGATAATTGTTAACAAAAGTGATCTGTTAAGAAAAAAGTTGGGCTCACCGACCATTTAGGCTAGCAAACTGTAAGCGAAGTTAACGCAACGGCTTCTCACTCTATATGTGGTTGGAAAGTTTCCTCAGCGCGCGCGCTTGATTCGTGGCGTTGCGACAGGAATTACGTGCGCAGTATAACTGAATTGCATTGCGCATCCTTGCTGCGCATGATTTTCCGCGTAATGGAATCGAAGTTGCTTTGTTACAAAACTAAAGGAAGTGCCTTGACAGGAACTCTTGGTTATTGACCCCTTTCATCAGGTCGTGCTAAGAGAACTACGCGCTTATGATAAGTACAGAAAGAAAGGTATGAACGCACTTTTTCGTGGCAATGTTACAATTTTTGGTGACAGTTGACAGTTATATAATTAAGAAAAGGAAAAGGCAGGTGGGTTACGCCCCTTGAAATAATGTTTAATAAGTTTACCAACTCGTGAGCTGGGGAATTAGCTCAAATGGTAGAGCGCCCGCTTTGCATGCGGGAAG
Source organism: Meandrina meandrites (assembly GCA_963693305.1). NCBI lineage: Eukaryota > Metazoa > Cnidaria > Anthozoa > Scleractinia > Meandrinidae > Meandrina > Meandrina meandrites. Next base: position 36,773,703 of record OY855910.1, read on the forward strand.
TACCGGGATCGATACCCGGATTCTCCAATAATCTCTTCCTTTTTTGTTACACACTGACTAATTCTAATTGAAATTATGATGATCAAACTTTGCTTTGGAATTATCAAGCTGAAGTGTTTCAAGGAAAAAAACGAAAGAAAAAAAATTTTTTTTTTTTTTACGGTGTTGTCTTGTTGTGAAAAGACTATCAGTTGTGTCGGGATTTAGCGGTGTTGTGTGGGGATTTTTGGTGTTAAATTAAGCGATCTATTTCCTCCCAAACGCTACAAGTGTATACACGGGGAATTAGCTCAAATGGTAGAGCGCCCGCTTCGCATGCGGGATGTACCGGGATCGATACCCGGATTCTCCAAATTTAGGGTTTTGTACTTAAACCAGTACATATCCGCCGGTACAAGCCAGGGATGCTGTTGATCTCATATAATATCTTTATCGCCGATACTCCGAAAAAACCGCCTAATTGATTTCTTTCTTGCCATGAAATGATTATTTTTCCTTATTTTGGCCTTTTCCCACTTTTCCAAGGGGTTTTCGTAATGTTAATTGTTGCTATGCTAAAATTTTATCGAAAATAAACTGACAAATGACGTGATAGGTGGGATGGATATAGGATGTTTAATTGTACGTTGTATGCATCGTAAAATTGTGCTTCTTGTCGAGCTGTTTGTGCTTGTTGAAGGGTTCTGATTACTCACTGCATATTAAAAAAGGAGAATAATAGAGAATCCGGGTGTCGATTCCGGTACCTCCCGCATGCTAAGCGGGCGCTCAACCATTTGAGCTGATTCCCCAGTGTTCAAGCATATATCACGCCGCTAAAATATCACTCGCTCGCGAATCCCGCCAGCTTACTCGACTTCACACCAATCCCCTCGCGACTTAGCGGCCAAGACGAAAGCATGCGGCCACTAAAAATGGGTCCCCCACTTCCTCTCGGAACGAGTTACTTCATTGGTTCTTAAAATAATATAAAACAGGTCATAACAATGCCCCCAGCCCTGAATAACAATAGAGGTAGTGTTTACAGCGGGTTAATGAAGAGGTTCCAGAGAGGTAGTGTCCTACTGTTAAAAATATCACACGATCGCGTATCCCGCCAGGTACGCATGCTGGGTACTGCTTTTTACGATTATTTTGCAAATAGAAGTGCTGTAGAGGGCTTAATTTCACTCCGTGGATTGATCAGTCAGTTCTCGTAAACTCCCAAGGGAATACTCTTCCTTGTGGGCGACGAATACGCCACCCCAAGGAAATACGAACGTGTCAACACTTGCGGTTTGATGACGAGTGTTTGTAATACTACTGTTTAAAACCAATCAAAACGGAACTTTCGAGAGTTGCTTGTTCCGTCAAGCTTGCGCGGTAAGGAACGAGGACTCTAGGTACGAGTTTACGGGAAAAAAACTTTGCAGTGCAGCCACTGTGCAGAGCATGCGCCTTTTTGATGAAACAAAGGATTGAGGTCGTTTGCTCTCTTTGCCATCAATGAAGAGGAAGATTGATCACATGGTAGAGCACTTGCTTTGCACAAGTAGGACCGGGATCCATACCTTATTATTCTCACGACTTACGAATCAGCATCTGGTCCGTTAGCTCAGTCGGTAGAGCGTGGTGCTGATAACGCCAAGGTCGTGAGTTCGAGCCTCACACGGACCACAATTCCTTATTTTACTTTTCTATATTTTCTACGAGAGCGTTTTGTTAGTGAGTAAGAGTTTAGGGATCGTTTAAGTCTTTTTTTTTTGTTAAAACAAATTTACATTCTTTTTAAAAAAATAATTCGTATCTGGAGACTCCGCGATTCCGCCATAGAGGTCTATTGAAACTGGCCCAACCACAAAAGACTAGTATCTTATGCATAATTTCATTTCATTTTTTGAACTCCGAATGTGTATTTTTATCAGGAATGGAACGAAAACCAATCTGTTACATCGAGCCATCAAAGGCCATGTTGGATTTCTCCACGTGGTTAGGCAAACAAAACGACGAAACTAGGTAGTTCTTAGCTACAGATCTTTCTTAAAATTAGCTTGTTCTCTTGAAACGTATTCCAGTGACATACATGGACAGTTTCCAGGTACATCCATGTCCAATATACACGACCTGATACGAGTCGTAAATGGCAACAGTCCACCCTAGTTATCAAGTTGTTCTACTTAAGAATATGTTAAAAAGAAACTCGAGCTCCTTTTGGAACATTCAATGCCATGCTCCACTCCTTTCCCTTTTGTGTTACTTCTGACTTTTTGTACGGCCGCTGATTAGATAATTTTAGGCGTGAATGATGAAGAAAAAAATGAGAAGAAAGGAGGAAGCAGGTCTTGAAAGAAAACTAGCGCCTAGAAATATTAAAGAATGTTTACTGAAGACGAGTCGTGAGGCCAACGCATTGCCAAATTTTAAGATGCAAGTTGCAAATGCTCATTAGTAGTATACTGCTGTTGCTTAGGGGATATCATTCAGAGAATTAATCATTTGATCAGCTTTTCCAAAATAAACTGGTACCCGTCATCTTCATAATGACTCTTAAATTCACAGAGAATGATAGTTTGAAAGGCCTGTTGGTCTAGTGGCATGATTCTCGCTTTGGGTGCGAGAGGTCCCGGGTTCGACTCCCGGACAGGCCCTGTTAAATACTTTTTTAAATTGATTTCCACAAAGTTATGCCACCATATTGCTCTTTCAAGAGATGAAGCAGTAATAGATTTCTGATAAAAAATGTCCATTTAATTTTTATGCAAAAAGTCGCAATACCCTTTTAGACTACAATACTCCTTTTCCATTTTGTTTTTTCTTTTCTTTTCTGAAAAAACTAGTTCTTTCTACAACTGGCAGGATATAAGCAAGATAAACCCGTTTTGATAATCTCATGAAAAATAAATTTAACAAAGTACTGTTATTGTACATGTAAAAAAATACTTGTTGAGCTGCTAAGGTTATAAAATCGACACGGAGAATCCGGATATTTATCCTGGTACTTCCCGCATGCTACTATTTGAGCTAATGCCCCAGACAGGACTGTTGTCTATTGCAACTTGTGAAAATAAACTTACCTGGAGAGGGTTGTCCAATATACACGACCTGATACGAGTCGCAAATGGCATCGGTCGACTCGTACGACAGGCCAGAGTTGAAGCTTCGTTTTTTCGTCAATCATCAGTAATTATCAGTTACCTGTAAAACCACCTGTCTTGTAAGAAAATGTCCCCTGGTAAATGCCTGTTTGAACCCATAAATACGAGTTGTTTAATGTGTACTATAGATATTCGGAAGGTCAGCTGTTACTACACATGTGTATGCTGTGTGGCAGACATGTCACGGGATTCTTTATATTTTAAAGTGTATCCTGAAGTCTTCATAAGCGGACATACGCGACGCAACTCGGTGGTGATATTGGTTACTGACTTGCATTAACCCTATCCAGACCGGGGGGGGGGGGGGGGGGGTGGCGGAAAGTGCCCGCGCTCACTTTGAACGTTTATACATTTTTCAAGATTCAAGCAAACGCTGCCAAACTTTACGAGGTTTTTTAAAATTTATCTCGGAATAAATTGGTAGGATAGGTTGTTGTGTCTGGAAGTTGACGTTACCATGGCAACGTCATTTTGACAGACATGTTTTTCCAAATTTGTACTTTTTGTGTTGCCATTAATAACAATTAACTTTAATTCAACTATTTTCACCTCTTTTGGGTTTTTTTGCACTGTTTTATAGATTTTGAGTATTTTTCAGTAATTTTGGGCGGTTTTCTGATGTTTTGGAAAAATTTTGAAATCGAAGATGGTGGATCCAAGATGGCGGCTGTTTTGACACCATGATGTAATTGTCACGTGATGTGACGTCATCACCGCACGCGACGTATATAAAAAGATAGATTTTTGGACATACTATATATCCTGTAAGTTTTATTGCGATTGCTTAAGGACGTTCGCGCTAATTGTTTATGCGCATCCTTACTGCGCACGTAATTCCTGTCGCAACGCTACGCCACGTCATGCATCGAGCGCGCGCGCTGAGGAAACTTTCCAACCACATATAGGGTGAGTGGCCATTGCGATAACTTCGCTTGCAGTTTGCCTGCTTAAATGGTCGGTGACCCCTACTTTTTTCTTGACAGATCACTTTTGTTAACGATTATCTACGTTTTGTGAGAAAATGAAAAAAATCTATCGATTAAAAGGTTGATTTTTTTTGCCCCACGCACGTTCGAATTCCGCTTTTTGATCTTTTCGTTTTGTCGTACGACGGGTTCAAATGCCTCTTCCAGGGCTAAGTTTTGCATAAAAGATGGCAACACTTAAAATTATTTACGCAACAGACGTACTTCTTCAAAATATCACCAAGATCATTTGCCTCCGTTTTCTCATCATCGATAATTTAAACTACAAACCTTGAAAGCCGTGCGAAATTACGTGCGCCAATTTTTGAAAATCAGGATAGTTTTCTACAGACTTTATCTCTGAAACGAAGTCGGTGACCCCCACTTTTTTTTGTATTTCTGAGACAAGTAACTCATTATCCGTCCTCAGTAAAAAATTTAGAAAAATCTATCGACTAGAAAATTTTCGCGCGAACGTCCTTAAATATTCTGGAAGTTACGGAGGGGGGGGGGGGGGGGGGGGGGGCGCCCCCCCCACGGTCTGAAAAGATCCAAAAAAGCCCGGTATGAATAGGGTTAAAGGAAGACTTCACATTTTTATAAAACATGCATTCAACGGAGCGCCGGCGAGGAATATACCGTATCCGCATACATGTATATTTCGATATGCACTATCTCAACTGATCTACAAATATTCAAATATCGACCGCTCTTGTTTTGTTACCGAGGACAAGAGATTGTCTTATATTAAAGCTTAATTTGAAACGACTCTTTCTTTGCTCATATTTGCCGGGCTTCATAACCATTTCCCTCTATTAACTTTGCTTAAACACAATATTTTAACAGAGATGGTTGTAGAACACTATACATTATCGTTGCTTATCGCATTTGATAGGTTTGTGTGAATTGGGAGTGATAACGAATGCCAAAACCAGATTTCAAAGTATAACACTAGCGTCCGCCACATCATATGTTATTACCGTGTGAAGCCACCTTAACGGCAACAAAACGAATGATTTAGAAATATTGACTGTGACATTTTTTTGGTTTTCCAGTAATAAAAATCTTCTATATTAAAGCCAATTAACGGCTATTAACATAAATTGAAGGAAGTTAAAAAATTTCTAAGAATTCTTGTTGGAAGACTAACTGTAACACAAGAGAATGAGTTGAGTGGATTCACTTTTCCTGTCGATAATCCGTTCATCACTCTAGAATGATTCTGTTCACTGTCATATGCATGGAAGTAATTAAGAAATAAACTATTCTTACAACGTAAGGAATTAGTTACACCCGAACTTATCTGTGGCCCTGGTATATCGGGGTTTAGTTTTTCTGCAACGCAGGCTACTTGTAGTAACTGATGGGCTCGTCATTAGCTGTATAAACGAATGTCTTGTGGGATTAGCTCAAATGGTAGAGTGCCCGCTTTGCATGCGGGAAGTACCGGGATCGATACCCGGATTCTCCAATAATTTCCTCCGTTTTTGTTACACACTGACTAATTCTAATTGATATTATGATGATCAAACATTGATTTGGAATTATCAAGCTGAAGTGTTTAAAGGAGAAAAAAAACAAAGAATTTTTTTTTTTTTTTACGGTGTTGTGTTGTTGTGAAAAGACTGTCAGTTGTGTCGGGATTTAGCGGTATTGAGTCGGGATTTTTTGGTGTTAAATTAAGCGATCTATTTCCTCCCAAACGCCACATGTGTATACATGGGGAATTAGCTCAAATGGTAGAGCGCCCGCTTTGCATGCGGGATGTACCGGGATCGATACCCGGATTCTCCAAATTTAGAGTTTTGTACTCAAACCAGTAGATATCCGCCGGTACAAGCCAGGGATGCTGTTCTCATAAAATATCTTTATCGCCGGCACTCCAAAAAAACCGCCTAATTGATCTCTTTCTTGCCATTAAATAATTATTTTTCATTATTCTGTCCTTTTCCCGCTCATGCCTGCTTTTTAGAGCCCTTCAAACGACGTTAACGCCTTTGAAGGGCATTGAAAAACGAAAAAAATTCTAAAAGCGGATGTTGAAAAAAAGGATGGTTAGAAGTTCTCAACATGGAGGCTTTATTTCTCCTTGGAAATGGAAACTCTGGTTAATTATGCCTTGTATGCATTGTAAAATTGTGCTTCTTGTCGTGCTGTTTGTGCTTGCTGAAGGGTTCTGATTACTCGCTGCATATAAAAAAAGGAGAAAATGGAGAATCCGGGTGTCGATTCCGGTACCTCCCGCATGCTAAGCGGGCGCTCTACCATTTGAGCTAATACCCCCGTGTTCAAGCTTATTCACGCCGCCTAAAATATCACTCGCTCGCCAATCCTGCCAGCTTTCTCGACTTCCCACCAATCCCCTCGCGACTTAGCGGCCAAGACAAAAGCATGCGGCCGCTAAAAATATCACACGATCGCGTATCCCGCCAGGTACGCATGCTGGGTACTGCTTTTTACGATTTTTTTGCAAATAGAAGTACTGTAGTGGGCTTAATTCCACTCCGTGGATTGATCAGTCAGTTCTCGTAAACTCCCAAGGGTATACTCTTCCTTGTGGGCGACGAATACGTCACCCCAAGGAAATACGAACGCGTCAACACTTTCGGTTTGATGGCGAGTGTTTGTAATACTACTGTTTAAAACCAATCAAAACAGAACTTTAGAGAGTTGCTTGTTCGGTCAGGCTTGCGCAGAAAGAAACAATGACACTTGGTACGAGTTTACGGGAAAAAACTTTGCAGTGCAGCCACTGTGTAGAGCATGCGCCTCTTTGCTGAAACAAAGGATAGAGGTCATTTGCTCTCTTTGCCTTCAATGAAGAGGAAGACTGATCAGATGGTAGAGCACTTGCTTTGCACACAGGAAGTACGACCGGGATCAATACCTTATTAACCGCTACCCTATTTTTTGACTTTACGAATTAAAACATCTGATCATACGCCTGCTAGTATGTATTTGATTCACCACCCGCTATTTCCCTGAAGCATTGTAAACAAAATACAAAGCCTTCTTAGAGTTCGCACCTGATATAAATAATCTCACGACTTACCTATCAGCGTCTGGTCCGTTAGTTCAGTGGGTAGAGCGTGGTGCTGATAACGCCAAGGTCGTGAGTTCAAGCCTCACACGGACCACAATTCCCTATTTTACTTTTCTATATTTCTATGAGAGCGTTTTGTTAGTGAATAGGAGTTTTGGGATCGTTTAAGTCTTTTTTTTTGTTGTTAAAACAAATTTAATTCTTTTTGTTAAAATAATTCGTATCTGGAGACTCCGCGGTTCCGCCATAGAGGTCTATTGAAACTGGCCCAACCCCAAAAGACTAGTATTCTTATGCATAATTTCTTTTCATTTTTGAACTCCGAATGTGTATTTTTATCAGGAATGGAACGAAAACCAATCTGTTACATCGAGCCAACAAAGGCCATGTTGGATTTCTCTACACGGTTAGGCAAACAAAAAGACGAAAGTAGGCAGTTCTTAGCGACAGATCTTTCTTAAAATTAGCTTGTTCTCTTTTTAAGGAAAAAACTCTTTCGTAGAGTACGTACTTGAAATTTATTCCAGTGACATACATGGACATTTTCCAAGTAATTTTATTTTCACAAGTTGCAATAGACAACAGGAAAAGGAGTATTGTAGTCTCGAAGGCTATTGCGACTTTTTGCATAAAAAATTAAATTGATATTTTTTTTACCAGAAATATATTAGTGCTTCATCTATTGAAAGAGCAATGGCGGCATAACTTTGTGGAAATCAATTGAAAAAAAGTATTTAACAGGGCCTGTCCGGGAGTCGAACCCGGGACCTCTCGCACCCTAAGCGAGAATCATGCCACTAGACCAACAGGCCAAACTTAACAAGGTAGTTTTCGATAAAGTCCTTAATCTGCTACTCCTCTGATTAGCTGGTAGTGTGACACCTGATCTGCGTCGTGTTATGGTCAAGTCACTTACCATCCAGAGCTGACTGCCCCTTTCCGTGATACAGTTCTAACAGAAAATAAATTTCCTAGCCGAGTTTCATCAACATAATGAAATGTGATGAACTCTCAACCCCTTATCACATAAAAGAAAATGCTGAAAGATACCAACAAGTCTCCGTGGTGCAATCGGTTAGCGCGTTCGGCTGTTAACCGAAAGGTTGGTGGTTCAAGCCCACCAGAGGACGTTTCGTTTTGCTTTAGTCAACAGAAAAATGATTCCAATAGTTATTATCATGTTGTTCTACTTAAGAATATTTTTAAAAGAAACTCGAGCTCCTTTTCGAACATTCAATGCCATTCTCCACTCTTTTCCCTTTTGTGTTACTTCTGACTTCTTGTACGGTCGCTGATTTGATCATTTTACGTGTGAATGATGAAGAAAAAAATGAGAAAAAAGGAGGAAGCAGGTCTTGAAAGAAAAGTAGCACCTAGAAATATTTAAAAAGAATGTTTTCTGGAGACGAGTCGTGAGGCCGAACGCATTGCCAAATTTTAAGATGCAAGTTGCAAATGCACATTAGTAGTATAGTGAAAAGTGATAGAAGTCTTCGTGACGCTATCGTAACTATCGCAACTAGATGAAAAAAACATATTGCTGTTGCTTAGGGGATATCATTCAGAGAATTAATCGTTTGATCGGCTTTTCCGAAATAGACTGGTACCCGTCATGGTCATAATTACTCTTTAATTCACAGAACTTTATAGTATGAAAGGCCTGTTGGTCTAGTGGCATGATTCTCGCTTTGGGTGCGAGAGGTCCCGGGTTCGACTCCCGGACAGGCCCTATTGCTCTTTCAAGAGATGAAACAGTAATATATTTCTGGTAAAAAATGTCCATTTAATTTTTATGCAAAAAGTCGCAATATCCTTTTAGACTACAATACTCCTTTTCCATTTTGTTTTTTCTTTTCTTTTCTGAAAAAAACTAGTTCTTTCTACACCTGGCGTGAAAGGAAATAAGCAAGATTAACCCGTTTTGATAATCTTATGAAAAATAAATTTAACAATATACTGTTATTGTACATTTAAAAAAAATACTTGTTGAGCTGCTAAGGTTATAAAATCGAATGGAAAAATCCGGATATTTATCCTGGTACTTCCCCCATGCTAAGCGGGTGCTCTACTATTTGAGCTAATGCCCCAGACACGACTGTTGTCTATTGCAACTTGTGAAAATAAACTTACTTGGAAAATGTCCATGTATGTCATTGGAATAAATTTCAAGTACGTACTCTACGACAGAGTTTTTTCCTTAAAAAGAGAGCAAGCTAATTTTAAGAAAGATCTGTCGCTAAGAACTACCTAGTTTCGTCTTTTGTTTGCCTAACCACCATGAGAAATCCAACTTGGCCATTGTTGGCTCGATGTAAAAGATTGTTTGTCGTTCCATTCCTGATAAAAATACACATTCGGAATTCAAAAATGAAAAGAAATTATGCATAAGAATACTAGTCTTTTGTGGTTGGGCCAGTTTCAATAGACTTCTATGGCGGAACCGCGGTGTCTCCAGATACGAATTATTTTAATAAAAAGAATAAAATTTCTTTTAACAAAAAAAAAGACTTAAAGGATCCCCAAAATCTTATTCACTAACAAAACGCCCTCATAGAAAATATAGAAAAATAAAATAACGAATTGTGGTCCGTGTGAGGCTTGAACTCACGACCTTGGCGTTATCAGCACCACGCTCTTCCGACTGAGCTGTCGTGAGAGTATTTATATCAGATGCGAACTCCAAGAAGGCATTGTATTTTGTTCACAATCCCTTAGGGAGATAGCGGGTGATGAATCAACTACATGTTAGTGGGCGTATGATCAGATGTTTTAATTCGTTAAGTCAAAAAATAGGGTAGCGGGTAACAACGCATTGATCCCGGTCGTACTTGTGCAAAGCAAGTGCTTTACCATCTGATCAATCTTCCTCTTCATTGATGGCAAAGAGAGCAAACGACCTCAATCCTTGGTTTCAGCAAAAAGGCGCACGCTCTAAACAATGGCTGCAATGCAAAGTTTTTTTTTTTCCCGTAAACTCGTACCTAGAGTCATCGTTCCTTACTGCGCAAACTTGACGGAACAAGCAACTCTCGAAAGTTAAGTTTTAATGGTTTTAAAACAGTAGTATTACAAACACTCGCCATCAAACCGCAAGTGTTGACACGTTCGTATTTCCTCGGGGTGACGTATTCGTCGCCCACAAGGAAGAGTATTCCCTTGGGAGTTTACGAGAACTGACTGATCAATCCACAAAGTGAAATTAAGCCCACTACAGTACTTCTATTTGCAAAATAATCGTAAAAAGCAGTATACCCAGCATGCGTTAACGCAACAGCTTCCCACGCTATATAAAGTGGTTGGAAAGTTTCCTCAGCGCGCGCGCTTGATTCGTGGCGTTGCAACAGGAATTACGTGCTCAGTATAACTGAATTGCATTGCGCTTCCTTGCTGCGCATGATTTTCCGCGTAATGGAATCGAAGTTGCTCTGTTACAAAAGTAAAGGAAGCGCCTGGACATGAACCCTTGGTTATTAGCAGCACACTGTACTCCCTTTCATCAGGTCGTGGTTATTAGCAGCACACTTTTGAAAAGGAGAGTTCTGCGATTATAAATAAATTAGATCACTTTTACTATTATTGAAACCACTAATTTTTACTTTAATTTTTATTACTCTTATACTGTATATATTTGGTCTTTTATTTTTTTATTAGATGTAAATGTTGTAACTTAGTAACACAGGTCCACATCAGCCTATGGCTGCCAGATTTTTAACCTGCGTGACCAAATAAAGTATGTATGTATGTATGTATGTATGTATGTATGTATGTATGTATGTATGTGCTTAGGGAACTACGCGCTTATGTAAAGAAAGAAAGAAAGAAAGAAAGAAAGAAAGAAAGAAAGAAAGAAAGAAAGAAAGAAAGAAAGAAAGAAAGAAAGAAAGAAAGAAAGAAAGAAAGGTATGAAAGCGCTTTTTTATGACAATGTTACAATCTTTGGTGACAATTGACAGTTATATAACTAAGAAAAGGAAAAGGCAGGTGGGTTACGCCCCTTGAAGTAATGTTTAATACGTTTAAAAACTCGTGAGCTGGGGAATTAGCTCAAATGGTAGAGCGCCCGCTTTGCATGCGGGAAGCACCGGGATCGATACCCGGATTCTCCATGTTGCCACAGTGATTGTTATAAGTTTTATTAATCGTTTCAGGACAACTAGTCCATTCTAAATGTTACAACATTTTTTGTCGATTAAGTTTTAAATTCAAAGGGGCATGTTTTGCTGCAGTTGCTTCAATATTTAGTGAGAAATAAATGACTATTAAAATTCTTCCCATAAACATATGGAAATAAGTTTCCTGTAATTTCATAATTAAGTGAGAGCCGGTCTTACGCCCAATGATTCTTAATAAGTGAATCTATCAACTATGTCAAGAGCATGTGGTGCGAGCATTTTCTTATTTGAATTGTTTAAAAAAACCTTCAAAGCATTTGTTGTCCTTGCAATTATTACGAAATGAACGCGGACTCCTGGCAAGCATGGCTTTTAATAACATGATGCATGCAATGCATGAATATTGAGCAAAATAATTTATTATTGTAAACGAGAAGCACTATATATTAACTTCTTGGGGAAAAAAAGAAAAGAAAAGAAAGAAAAAAAAGATCGTGCGAGTGCTCGCCCGTGTGTTGAACTCTCGTCCTCCCTGTTTTCCAATACAGTATACCAACGAATTGAACGATCTTAACACATAGGTCCGCAGAGCGTATATGTATCTAGAGTGTTATACATTATTGCATTGCGAAGTCAGTGCAGTGATTTGAGTGTGACTTTAAAAGGTTTAAAGAAGGAACAGAAGAAAGAAATTTATTTTTGGAACACGTAACTTATAGTATTTTGAAGTTTAAAGAGGAATTGCCTGTTCTTAAAAATCTACTGCGGATACTTTGCAGATACAGTTAAATCCGTGGTTAACAATTTTTCCCTGATCTTGCGTCAGCTCGCGCGCGCAGGTTCCAAAGGCTCGCATCATCAGCACGCGCGTGGTAATAGCGAAGCTCCTGCGCGCGAAGCGCGCCAGCGGAGCACCATGGGTAAGAAATTTTGGTAAACCCATGTGGCCAAGAAAATTTGGTGCGTACGCCCGCCCGCCCACCCGCACGCCCGTACAGACTCTCGGGGAGGGGGAGTGGAGTCCTAAGGCAGCCCGACCGGGGGTGGGGGGAGGAGAATAGGCTGAGGGAGATGGGGAGCAGATGAATGCCATCTCTACTTATCCCGACACTTATCCCTACTTACGTAAATAAACAGAGCTTACAACTTTGATCAATTGACAGCTGTCAAATCAAGGTATCCGATGACCAGTATCACGTGGCCATATCGCGGGCTCACATTTGGAGCTCTTCGAGGTCACGTGTTTTTGTGAAGTTGACCGCTGACCAGGTCATGGTTTTCTAGTTGATCGCGGGCTCAAGTCCTAGTTTTATACAAATTTTTTGATCATCGCGTTAATTCAGATTTAAATAATCGGCAAAGTTAATAACCGAGCTAGGAGCTCAGCTTTTGGGCATGGCTAGATCTATTGTAAAAAGTTTTTTCTGTTAAAGGAATGATCTGGACATTTCATTTCAACTTAAACGAAGCGATTGTATGAAAAGGTGGCAAACTGGTTTGCACGGTCGTTTGCACGTTGTTCACAGCTGAATTGAAATACGGGAAGAAAGCGTGTTGGAGGACATAGATCTTCGTGAATATTTCACGCTTTATTTACTTATATACAGCATGGAAACTTATGCCAAGTGATTTAGGATAACCTCTTAACGGGAAGATCCAAAATAATTGTTGACCTTAACAGATATATTGGAGTACGAGTTCGTCGGTAAAAAAAAAAAAAATTGTCGTCGGTTCCTGCGGCTGACCAAGACTGGAAAATTAACTGAGGTCTGAGCTAATATAAAAGTGTGCTCAGAGCCGGTCAAGTTGACTGAAGTGACGGATAAAAGACTGTTAAAAGCTACACCGAAAGGAAGAAAGATATTGATCTTCGCTAATAATTCAGATTATGCATATGTCGGTGGTGTGAGTTTATTACGAACATTGGACGAAACTACCGTTTTCGTTGCTTCGTCTCCGATGTTATTTGGCTGGTTTGAAAGCTTTGCCCTGCAGAATTTACAAGCCTTCTCAAAATATGAGGTAACAAACGTAAATGTACACATTTTGTTATGAGAATCTGTTTATACTTCATTTATGAGCGAATTCGATGTTGTGTCGGTTTTCAGATCTTCTCGTCAATTATAAGCTTAAACCGCTTAAATTTCGTTAAAACGGCTGCTTTCAAACCTCTTAGCTTTAATCACTTTTGTACAATTTCCCCATTAAATCTTTCGTTTCAAATATTGTGGGTTTTTTTAGTAAGTGGAGTTAACTGTGAGGTTCATCATTGGATTTTGAAAAGAATATTCAATTATTGAGCTACAAAAACATGATTTCGCGCGCTGCATTTACAGAAAAATCCCGCAAACAAATCAAAGCAAAAAACGAGTAAACCTTCGGCAACGATACTTCACACCAACGATTAAACGATTTATCATCCAACTGCTCTATTTCACTCGCTTGCATTTTTGTCATTTTGGTGAGTGTGTTGAAATCTCGTACGCGTGATAAATTTTTAGATTCGTAAACGAATATTTACGCCGGTTTTTATATTGCGATTTGCCTGTGCTTGGGTGAGTGAGTTCAGACTTTTCCTAACGCACATTTGCCTGTTAGAAACGAAGGAAATTCATAAAATTCTCTAGGGTATTTAGCAATGTGTACGATAAAACATGCAGCGTAGTAATCATGCAACCAAGATGGTTCAAAACTACAAAGTAAGCTTATTAGGCAGCGAGCACCACTTCCTAAATCACAAACTGTCACAATTCTTACACAAAAAACTGCTTGAACCGGCTTCCAATGAATTTGCTGAGTTAGTTTTTCCGCTGTGATTTTCTTTGTTTTGGCGTGAGTTCATTTTGTTTAGCCGCGAGTTCACTTTGTTCAGTGCCTTGATTTGATCTTTTTGCCTTGACTGTTTTGAAGTGAATCAAAACAAATTTCTTCGCCTTCATCAAGGTCCTTTTTGCATTGAATTACCCTTAGAGTTATGGAAAGTCTTTACACTAAAATGTGATGTGTGCGCCGACGTGTGTATGTGCATGAGGAGCCCAATAAAGTGCAGCGACATGTACCAAAATGGGCAACCGTATACGCTTAGAAATAGTGTGGCTACTTATTAATTGGGAAACAGTGCAAACTCAAGCAAAAAAATAATAAATAGGAGCTCCGCTTTTAGGCCTGCCTAAATCTATATATTAAAACTATTTGAAGCCACCTTAAAAAACTGGGAGCTCCATTTTTAGTACTGACTAAATCTATACATTAGCTAATACACAATGATCTTGGTCCCCCCGCCCTTCGTTACAGTGGTCTCCGCGATTTCCGTGACCTAATCATAGTAGTAATCATGGTCTTATCATTATTTTGCTCCTACCAAATAAGGAAGTGGGGGAATTACATTGGTTCTCAATATCTAAATTACTCGTCCGTATCCTAATTTACTTTAAACTTTATGAAAATGTTTCTATACCCTGGTTAACAGAGCCTTTCTGGATGTGATTGTAAGTGGTTTGATCGGTCAGCCAGACTCGATTCGTGTGGCGAGGCCATAAAAAGGAACAGCCTCGTTTAGCGGCTCATAATTCGCTTGGACTGGACCGATCAATGAATCAAAGCCTTTGACATCTATGAATAAGTCTTCAGAGAGCTTAATTCGAATAGATGAATAATAACATATTCAAATGGCGCCGTAGCTCAGTTGGTTAGAGCGCCTGTCTAGTAAACAGGAGGTCATGGGTTCAAATCCCATCGGTGCCTTTTAATAAATATATTTTTATATATTTTGAACCTTACGTACCTTACAAAAAGCAGTGAAATTTTAATTTTTTAGAACTCACTTTCCAAGTCCCATCTTTGAACCCACAGGGTTTCTTGTTAAGAAAGTTAATTACGGCTATTTTAATATATCTCGTTATCTCCCTGTCCGCCTCTTCGCGTCTTAATTTTCTTGAAACTGACAAAACGAATTATTGCCACAATGGGGAAGAATAGACTTACAAAAAACGAATATTTATAGGATACAAGAAGATTGGCCCGATTCCACTTACCGTCGTTTCCGTAGTGTAGTAGTTATCACGTCCGCCTCACACGCGGAAGGTCGCCGGTTCGAGTCCGGCCGGAAACACACGCACCATTCTTTTTTTTTTCCTTTAGCTTTTGTTGAGTATATTTTTCCAATTTTAATGCAACTTTTAAGATATTACAAATATAGCATAAGAAAATGAGACGAACAACGTCAACGTGGTGAACGCATTTGCGGTAAGCAAGGTCACGGTAACGAATATCGCGGTGACCAAGATCGCGGTGGTCAGTATTGCCGTAACGAAGGGCGGGGTGACCAAGGTCACTGTGTATAGGCTAATGTATAGATTTAGGCAAGCCTAAAAGTGGAGCTCCCATTTTTTTTAAGGTGGCTCCATATAGTTTTATTACCACTCGCGCGCTGATGATGCGAGCCTTCGGCACCTGCACGCGCGAGCTGACGCAACTCAGGGAAAAATGTTTAACCACGGATTTATGTTAAACATTTTAAAGCAAAACTGTATCCGTAAAGTATCCGCAGTAGATTTTTAAGAACAGGCAAATACTGCAAATGAGTTACGTGTTCCAAAAATAATTTTCTTTGTTCTGTTCCTTCTTTAAACCTCTTAAACTCACACTCAATTCACTGCACTGACTTCGCAATGCAATAATGCGTAACGCCCTAGATGTCTATCTTAACACCTATGTGTTAAGATAGGTCAATGCGTTGGTATACTGTGTTGGAAAAAAGGGAGGGCGAGAGTTCAACACACGGGCGGGCACTCGCACGATCTTTTTTCTTTTCTTTTCTTTTCTTTTTTTCCCTCCGACGTGTTTTTTCTTTCTTTTTTTCTCCCAAGAAGCTAATTATTATTTTATAATAATAATAATAATCAACTTTATTTATAGAGGGTAAACACATAACAGTAAAAAACTGACAAACCAGTGGCCCTCTAATATAAAATACAATCGAGAACTAAAAATAATGCTAAAAATCTAACAATCTAAAATTACAAAATTTAGTTTAAAATACGCTATAATATAAAAACTAGGTAAAAATTACTCTAAAATGGCGAGATTGATATAAAAGAGTTAACTAAAAGGTAAAGTGATCTAAATGTTTGTATGTATCTTTAAAAAATTTAAACGTAGCCTTCTTAAAACTTACTAAACTAGGCTTGTTCCTTATGGTGCTGGGTATAGTATTCCAGAGGCGTGTAGTCGATACTGTGAAAGACCTTCCGCCTTCTGACTCCCGTTTGAATCGGGGGCAGACAAGGTTTAGTAGTCCATGTCTGCTCGATCTTTCATTGATGTCGGCGTTTCTTATCAGCATCTGTGACAAATAATATGGACAGTCCCCAGACAGTCGTTTGTATACCATTGATAACCTATTTACATTTGCCTCATGATAAAATGGAACCCAATCCAATTCTCTAAACAGTTGTACGCTATTCGCTTTAGTATCCGCATTTAGTATTACACGTGCTGCGCGTTTCTGAAGTTTAAATACTCTTTGTAAATTCTCAGCAGAGCATGAAGTCCACACGGTTGATGCATATAGCATTGTCTGCTTGATCATAGCATTATAATAGAGTTTCCTTTGATCAAGAGGAAGAGAGCGTCTTATTTTTCGCAACATGGCGATTCTCTGTGATAACTTCGTGCATAGATTTTCGACATGTTGGTCAAAGGTAAGCTGGCTGTCAATCGTGACCCCTAATAGTTTATGCGAGCTCACTTGTTCAAGTTCAGTAGAATTTACGTGTAACTGCAGAGTGGACTGTTCCAGTTTCTTGCCTAACCGTTTACCAGTAACAAGCATGGATTTTGTTTTGGATTCGTTTAGTATCATTTTGTTGTCTGCTGACCAGATCATAATTTCATCAATATCCGTCTGAAGGCCGTTTGAGATGTCGTTGGGTGCCGCCATATAATGGGTGGAGTAGCTAATAGTTGTGTCGTCGGCATAAATATCAACCACGGAGTGCTGCAAAGCTGCAGGTAGATCATTAATAAATACAAGGAATAAGATTGGACCTAAGATGCTGCCCTGTGGTACACCCAGTGTTAAGGCCCTCTGGGTAGAATAATATCCGTCTATGTTCACAAACTGGCGTCTACCACTCAAATAGTCACGGAACATGGGTAGGCTCCTTTCGCCTACACCAAGAGCCTTTAATTTTGACAGAAGCAGTTTATGGTCAATCAGATCAAATGCCTTTTTGTAGTCGATAAAAACAAGTCCAGTGACTTTATCATTGTCGAGGTTGAACAATAACTGGTCTACCAATCGGATAAGCGCAGTTTCAGTGGAGTGAGATTTTCTAAACCCCGACTGAAGGGGGTGGAAAAAGTCATTCTCTCTCAGGAAGTTACACAAGTGTTCACATATGTGTTTCTCCAGCACTTTCGAGAGAATGGGGAGCACAGAAATCGGTCTATAGTTGTTCTTGTCGTTTCTGCTGCCGTTACCTTTAAAAACAGGGGTAACTTTTGCGATCTTCCAGGTAGTAGGAAACGTCTGTGTAGACAAGCCGTGGTTCAGCAACTTCGTCAGCGATGGTGCGATTGCTGGAGCAGCAATTCTGAGTATTTTGGCGCTGATACCGTCGTCTCCGGTGGCCTTATGGGTTGGAATTGATAACAGTAACTCTACAACCCTCTTCTGTGTTATATTCGGGAGGTCAAATGCACTGATGTCCTGTCTGGCAGAGGTCACCGTTGAGGGGACAGTTAGCGAGCTAAGCCCAAGTGCGGCAACCAAGTTTTTCGGTTGATCAACAAAAAACGAGTTAAGTATCTCAGCAATGGTTTGCTTATCCGTGATATTTGTCTCGTTTTCTATTTGTCTCGTTTGCTCAATATTGATGCATTGCATGTATCATGTTATTAAAACACATGCTTGCTTTGCCGGAGCCCGCGTTCATTTCCTAATAATTGCAAGTACAACAAAAGCTATGCCTTGGTCAGCGGAATTACGACCCAAGGAAGGAAAGAAGGATCGATCGAGTGAATTCGCTCGCTCGCTTAACTCCTATTTTGTATTCTGCAAAATAGTCGTACAAAAGGCGAGCGAAAAATACGGGAAAGGTTGTGGGGGATCTCCCCAATAAACGGAAGTTGTGGAACTGGCTGTACCTGTACCTGAAATTACAAAAAAACTTATTTCCATATGTTAATGCGAAGAATTTTACAAGTCATTTATTTCTCACTAAATCTTGAAGCAACTGCAGCAAAGCATGCCCAATTGAATTTAAAACTTAATCGACAAAAAAACAAAAAATGTTGAAACATTTAGAATTGATAAGTCGTCCAGAAACGATTAATAAAAATTAGAGCAATCCTGTGGCAACATGGAGAATCCGGGTATCGATCCCGGTACTTCCCGCATGCTAAGCGGGCGCTCAACCATTTGAGCTGATTCCCCAGTGTTCAAGCACATATCACGCCGCTAAAATATCACTCGCATACTAAAGATTAGTTCGACTGAACTTTAACCACCACAGGACGAAATTCCAAGAATCGGTAAACGGAAACATCACAGAAACATGTGAAACCGATCCGGAAACACGACGGATAACCTGTGTTCCCGTTAGCGGTTTCGTGACGTTTACTCACGTTTCCGGTTTCCGTTGCTGCGTATACAGCGGAACCGTACCACTTTTTGGCATTTCCGTTCCGGAAACGTGACGGAATCACTTAGACTTGAATTTTCACGTTTCCGCGAGACGCAAACATAACGGAAACATGGAGTTGCATGTTTCCGCCATGTTTCAGAAATACGGAAACATGTGATTTCGTCCTGTGCACGTTGCTAATAACATATACATATGGCGCCGTAGCTCAGTTGGTTAGAGCGCCTGTCTAGTAAACAGGAGGTCATGGGTTCAAATCCCATCGTTGCCTTTTAATAAATCTTGTTTTAAATTTTTGAACCTTATGTACCTTACAAAAATTGCAATTCTTAGTTTCAAATGAGTAAAACTACACAATTGACTTTGATTGTCGCGCTATAGGATAACACAATGACTTTTTTACCAAAAAAGCAGTGAAATTTTTATCATAAAGCGCTCACTTTCCAAGACCCATCTTTGAACCCACAGGGTTTCTTGTTAAGAAAGCTAATTACGGCTATTTTAATATATCTTATTATCTCTCTGCCCACCTGATTGCGTCTTAAGTTTCTTGAAACTGACAAAAATGCCTGAATATAAATCAAAGAAACAAATTATTGCCACAATGGGGAAGAACAGACTCACAAAAAGGAATATTTATAGGATACAAGAAGACCTAATCTGAACCCCTTCCAATCACCGTCGTTTCCGTAGTGTAGTGGTTATCACATCCGCCTCACACGCGGAAGGTCGCCGGTTCGAGTCCGGCCGGAAACAAATGCACCATTCCTTGTTTCTTCCTTAAGCTTTTGTTTAGTATATATTTTTCCAATTTTAATGCAACTTTTAAGAAATTACAAAAAAAATAAGAAAATTAGACGAACAACGTGGTAAACGCATTTGCGGTAAGCAAGGTCACGGTAACGAAAATCGCGGTGACCAAGATCGCGGTGGTCAGTATGGCCCTAACGAAGGGCGGGGTGACCAAGATCGAGGTGACCAAGATCACTGTGTATAAGAACAGGCAATTCCTTTTTAAACTTCAAAATATTTTGAGTTACGTGTTCTAAAAAATAAATTTCTTTCTTCTGTTCCTTCTTTAAACCTTTTAAAATCACACTCAAATCACTGCACTGACTTCGCAATGCAATAATGTATAACGCTCAATGTGTTGGTATACTGTATTGAAAAACAGGGAGGGCGAGAGTTCAACACACGGGCGGGCGTTCGCACGATTTTTTTTTTTCTTTACTTTTTTTCCCTCCGACGTTTTTTTCTTTCTTTTTTCCCCAAGAAGTTAATATATAGTGCTTCCCGTTTATAATAATAAATTATTTTGCTCAATATTCATGCATTGCGTGCATCATGTTATTAAAAAGCCATGCTTGCCAAGAGCCCGCGTTCATTTCTTGATAATTGCAGGGACAACAAATGCATTCTTGGTTTTTTAAACAATTCAAATAAGAAAATGCCCGCACCACATGCTCTTGACATAGCTGTAACTATCTTATCACTCATTGTTTCACTTCGTTTCACATTTGCAGGCATTTTTAAAATTTCATCATCAAGTTAAGTTATGCATTGGTCAGCGGAATTACGACCCAAGGAAGGAAGGAAAGATCGACCGAGCGAGTGAATTCGCTCGCTCGCTTAAGGGGGGAGACTCTTAACTACAGACCTACAGCAGTTGCTAAGAAATGACTGACGACTGTATTTTGAAGGAGGCGATTTTGAAACTTTTTGTAACGCTAAATGGTGAATTTTATTTGGGGCTACACCTGCTTTGAAAAATATATCATTGCGCGTGCGAAACTAGTGACAGTCCCAAACCGCGGGTTAGAATTTAAAATCCCTAAAACTCCACGGAAACAACGTAAAGTTCCGATTTCTCTTACGAATCAGAGATAACGTAGCCGTCTTTATAATCTGACGTATGCTTTTACCGTTAACACGAAAAAAGGAAACGCTACTGATGAAAGTCTGTATATACGAGTGCTTATTACGCCATAACTCTTATAATAATGCGAATTTCACAAAAACGATACGTCACATTACGCATGTGGACGTTCTTTATCTATTGACTCTCATTTAAATTTTAAAATCTTTCCGCCGTTTGAGTTTTAGGGTTTTTTCTGTTCTGGTCACGTGACGCGTTAAATTTGGCCGTGACTTGAAACTCTCGGAGTAATCTTCACTACAACAAACTCATACAAAAAGCTTATCCATATGAGGTCTGATTTCCAAAATATGGCAATTAGAAACCTGCCTTAGAAACGAATTGGTAGTTAAGAGTCACCCCCCTTAACTCCTATTTTGCATTCTGCAAAATAGGCGAGCAAAAAATACCGGGAAGGTTGTGGGGGACCTCCCCAATAAACGGAAGTTCTGGAACTGGCTGTACCTGCAATTTCTAGACACATATTTTTTTAAGCATTTTCTTCTCTTGGCTGTCACAGGTTAATGCCGCGCACGTCTGGCTCTGCGGTTCAGTGCGAGAGATATCAAGTAAAGAATTTAACATAGTTGATAGATTCACTTATTAAGAATCATTAGGCGTAAGACTGGCTCTTACTTAATTATGAGCAGCATACCCAAACAGATCTTCAAAATGTCGCTCAGTTAATCTTGTGTTTGGAGCGTCCTTTATTCCAACCAGTGTTACTCCTGTTTTTCGCCATTTTCGACTTGGAATGGAAAGAAAAATCGTCTGTTACATCGCGCCAAGCAAAGCAATGTTGGATATCTCTACGTGGTTGGTGTAACGGATGCATCATCTCAGTGCCAGAACGTTCTGTAAATTATCGTGTTTTCCCGCGGTAAGTGTTAGCATTTTTTATGAAAGAGCTTCTTGCGTAGAGAAGTCACTTTAAATTTATTCCAGTCATATAAATGGACATTTTTCCAAGTTTCTCAACAAGTTGCAATAGACAGCAGGCGTGTCTTGGGGATTCACTTAAATGTTAGAGCACCTGGATAAATACCCGGATTCTCCAATTCGTTTTTATAACCTTAGCACCTCAACAAGTATTCTACATGTACAATAACAACCTTTCGTTAAATTTCATTTTTCTAAGAGGATCAGACGTGATTCACCTTGTTTATTTCCTTTCTGTTGTGGAAAGAACTAGTTTCAGAAAAAATAAAATTCTAAAAATTGTAAAGGAGTATTTAAGTCTAGAAGGCTACTGCGACTTCTTTCATAAAAATTACCGATAGTGCATGGGGCAAAAAAAAATCACACTTTTAATCGATAGATTTTTTTTTTCATTTTCTCACAAAACGCAGATAATTGTTAACAAAAGTGATCTGTTAAGAAAAAAGTTGGGCTCACCGACCATTTAGGCTAGCAAACTGTAAGCGAAGTTAACGCAACGGCTTCTCACCCTATATATGTGGTTGGAAAGTTTCCTCAGCGCGCGCGCTTGATTCGTGGCGTTGCGACAGGAATTACGTGCGCAGTATAACTGAATTGCATTGCGCATCCTTGTTGAGCATGATTTTCCGCTTAATGGAATCGAAGTTGTTTTGTTACAAAACTAAAGGAAGTGCCTGGACACGAACTCTTGGTTATTGACCCCTTTCATCAGGTCGTGCTAAGAGAACTACGCGCTTATGATAAGTACAGAAAGAAAGGTATGAACGCACTTTTTCGTGGCAATGTTACAATTTTTGGTGACAATTGACAGTTATATAATTAAGAAAAGGAAAAGGCAGGTGGGTTACGCCCCTTGAAATAATGTTTAATAAATTCACAAACTCGTGAGCTGGGGAATTAGCTCAAATGGTAGAGCGCCCGCTTTGCATGCGGGAAGTACCGGGATCGATACCCGGATTCTCCAATAATTTCTTTTTGTTACACACTGACTAATTCTAATTGAAATTATGATGATCAAACTTTGCTTTGGAATTATCAAGCTGAAGTGTTTCAAGGAAAAAAACGAAAGAAAAATTTTTTTTTTACGGTGTTGTCTTGTTGTGAAAAGACTATCAGTTGTGTCGGGATTTAGCGGTGTTGTGTCGGTATTTTGGGTGTTAAATTAAGCGATCTATTTCCTCCCAAACGGTACAAGTGTATACACGGGGAATTAGCTCAAATGGTAGAGCGCCCGCTTCGCATGCGGGATGTACCGTGATCGATACCCGGATTCTCCAAATTTAGAGTTTTGTACTCAAACCAGTACATATCCGCCGGTAGAAGCCAGGGATGCTGTTCTCATAAAATATCTTTATCGCCGGCACTCCAAAAAACCGCCTAATTGATCTCTTTCTTGCCATGAAATAATTATTTTTCCTTATTTTGGCCTTTTCCCACTTTTCCAAGGGGTTTTCGTAATGTTCATTGTTGCCATGCTAAAATTTTATCGAAAATAAACTGACAAATGACGTGATAGGTGGGACGGATATAGGATGTTTAATTGTACCTTGCATGCATCGTAAAATTGTGCTTCTTGTCGAGCTGTTTGTGCTTGTTGAAGGGTTCTGATTACTCACTGCATATTAAAAAAAAGGAGAATAATGGAGAATCCGGGTGTCGATCCCGGTACCTCCCGCATGCAAAGCGGGCGCTCTACCATTTGAGCTAATTCCCCAGTGTTCAAGTATATATCACGCCGCTAAAATATCACTCGCTCGCGAATCCCGCCAGCTTACTCGACTTCACACCAATCCCCTCGCGACTTAGCGGCCAAGACGAAAGCATGCAGCCACTAAAAATGGGTCCCGCACTACCTCTCGGAACGAGTTACTTCATTGGTTCTTAAAACAATATAAAACAGGTCATAACAATGCCCCCAGCCCTGAATAACAATAGGGGTAGTATTTAGGGACCGACCATTAGAAAAGTGATGGGGGGGGGGGGGGGGGGGGGATGGGGAAAAAACCCAAAAAAAATTCATGCAAGGCAAAATGTCCGAAAAAAAAATTCATTCATGGAAAAACCCAACGAAAAAAAATTCATGCACAAGATGGGTCGCATTTTGATATTAAGCCAGAATTATAATTCTTCTCGAAGAGTGTTCCTAAATGCACCAAATCGCATTAGAGCATGTCTAGATTTTCTAGATTTTCAAAATTTTCCCGGAGGACAATTCCCCCGGACCCCCCAACGGAAATGGACCTCCCAACATTTTAATACGGCAGCGGTAATTTGCCGAACGCGGAACGCACAATGCCAAGCGCAGAACGCGGACCAAAATCACCGAAAAAAGCAAAAACCAACCGGAGTGCTATCCAGGCTAACCGGAGTGTATCTTGCACTCAGGTTAGTCTAAAGATCAGTAAGGTTAGCCTGAATATCGCTTAGGTTAGCCTAAAAAAGGCCCAGGTTAGCCTGTTTATGGTTAGCTCTCAATAATGGTAATGGCTTTGCTTGCTTCGGTGATTTTATTTCGCGTTCGGCGTTCGGCATTCTGTGCTCGGTGTTCGCAAAGTTACTCCTGCCGATTTTAATACCGTCACAATCCGTGCTAACCTTGGTTCCCCTCACCTCAAAATGCAATCCTGCGGGCCTGACAGGTGTATAAATTACGCAAATTTTCACTATACACCTGTAAACTGCTACTTACTTTTTATGTCATAAAATAGATGGAAAGTAATGTTAACAAGCTATGTATTTAATGAATCAAAGTACCGGTAGCACTGTTTTTAATTAATTCAGTAGTAAATTGTGCATGAAGCAGATTTAATTAAAAAAAATTCGTGCATAGGGCTGCAATCCCCCAAAAAAATTATTGCACAGGCAATGGGCCAAAAAAAAAATTCTTGCAAGCCAAAAATCCCCCTCCCCCCCATCAGTTTTCTAATGGTCCGTCCCTTACAGCGGGTTAATGAAGAGGTTCCAGAGAGGTAGTGTCCTACTGTTAAAAATATCACACGATCGCGTATTCCGCCAGGTACGCATGGTGCGTACTGCTTTTTACGATTATTTTGCAAATAGAAGTGCTGTAGTGGGCTTAATTTCACTCCGTGGATTGATCAGTCAGTTCTCGTAAACTCCCAAGGGAATACTCTTCCTTGTGGGCGACGAATACGCCACCCCAAGGAAATACGAACGTGTCAACACTTGCGGTTTGATGACGAGTGTTTGTAATACTACTGTTTAAAACCAATCAAAACGGAACTTTCGAGAGTTGCTTGTTCCGTCAAGCTTGCGCGGTAAGGAACGCGCACTCTAGGTACGAGTTTACGGGAAAAAAACTTTGCAGTGCAGCCACTGTGCAGAGCATGCGCCTTTTTGATGAAACAAAGGATTGAGGTCGTTTGCTCTCTTTGCCATCAATGAAGAGGAAGATTGATCAGGTAGTAGAGCACTTGCTTTGCACAAGTAGGACCGGGATCCATACCTTATTATTCTCACGACTTACAAATCAGCATCTGGTCCGTTAGCTCAGTCGGTAGAGCGTGGTGCTGATAACGCCAAGGTCGTGAGTTCGAGCCTCACACGGACCACAATTCCTTATTTTACTTTTCTATATTTTCTACGAGAGCGTTTTGTTAGTGAGTAAGAGATTGGGGATCGTTTAAGTCTTTTTTTTTTGTTAAAACAAATTTACATTCTTTTTACAAAAATAATTCGTATCTGGAGACTCTATTTAGTCCAGCAGATAAGTGCAAAATTTGGCCAAATTGTGCCTTTTATGATAAAAGCGTGAAACTTGGCACAAAGTTAGAACACATCTTAAGAAACATTTTTAGCTATAGGGCCATCGCAGATTTGTCACGTGACCCAAGTTACGTTCGCTCTTTGAGTGACGTCATCAAGGGTGGGGGTAATTTACCGTTTGTGCGCTGTGTTTCATAAAGAAGGTAAAACTTGAGAAAATTCTCGCCGTATACATAGTAGAAACTTCAGGATGAGCTTCCAGACGTGTAAAAATATAATATTGGTTGCCATGGCAACTGTTACCTTAAACAATATGTTCCGTTTAGGCTATTAATACGACATCTTGGTTACTGGATGTTTTAAAAAAAAAAACCTACCTGTTCTTGAAGCTCACTTTTCAATGATATATTACAAAACAATATAGCTGTATTTCACATTTTTCACTTGAGGATGTGTTAAGGCGCTTAAATACAGTGCAAGTTGACTTTGAAATTAAACTGCTGACCAGAGTTTTACTTCAGTTGTTCAAGGAAGATACGCATCGCTACAAATCATGTAAGTATTTCAGTAAATTTTATTTAACTTTAATTGCAGCCAGAACAAAAGGGAGCATGTGTTTTAGATAGTTTTCGTTTAGTGTAGCAAACAGGGCGGAAAATGAGCTTTAAAAGCGAACGCATTCAAGTTTTATAGTCACTTTCTCAACAACACGTGCTTCAAGACCTGTGGCTCAGTCATGTATAAAATGAAAGCTCTTTTTGTTCTTTATTTTTCACTTATTCTCCCTGGAAGTGGGATACAAATTATGCAGTATTCTTTTATGTCTGCAATATAGTTAACAGGAGAAAGACAATTAAAAGAGACAATTAAAAAAGGGTTTTGAAGAAAAGCAATTGTAAAATATGAGCTGCAGCTGCGTTCACTTCATTGAAGCCGGGAACCCAGTTGAGTGCACTTTGTGGCCTGTTTACAAGGAGGGAGGGTTAGCTTCCCGGAACAACCTTATTGTGTTTCCAAAAGGGAAATATGATCAAAACACCTAAAAAATAAGCGATTTTAACCAAGAAAACATCCAAATAATTTTGGTTTGTTTGACTTGTTTTATTTATACTTTCGTGGGAAATAAATTTTCGAATAAATACGTTTTCTGCGGGCAAATATTTGATTAAATGTTGTCTCTACAGCCGCTTAATTATTCGTTTTAGCCAAATGAAGGAAAACGAGTTCCAAACTGAAGGTAAATTTGTTTCTGGGATTTACGTGAGCCAAGAATTTGTAATAGGAAAAAAACTTAAAAAAAAAACACGATAAAACTGCGTACTAAAAGCGAAAACTAGTTTTGGCTATAAATTTGTTTTCGCCTTGTGTTTTATTAATGCGTAAATTGTGAGCCTTTGTAGGCCGGGGCGGTACGTACATTGCTTTTTCCCCATTGAGAAAATTTACCCTCCCTCCTTGTTAACAGACCTGTAGTCAAAAGTTTTTAAGTAATAGTTTTTAACAACTTTCCACTGAAATCAACATTTTTAACAGCAAAACAAAGCAAAAACAAGACAAGATATTTATTATTTTTTTGTTAATTTTTCTTTAAGGTAAAACTTGTCTTCCTTGTAGCTGTAAGCCATTCTTTCATGATTGTGGCGAGGGATGGCATACATATAGTAGGGGTAATAGAACAGTGAGACGCAATGTCTAAAGTGTACAAAGTCGTTGACCCTTCGCAACCTGGGACATCGGATATGCAATGTTTACCAATTGACTGGAACAAATGTGTTCTGTGTCAGAAAGACACAACCGAAAGCCTGTCTTGTCCAGCTGATTCAACGCGTAGCACAAAAGGAACCGGTTATAAGACAACAGCTGAAAATCTACTTGCCTTCGACAAGCTCGGTTGCTTGCCAAGATCCATAAATTTATCTCGATTAGATGAAGGTGAAGGCGTTGAAGCAAGTTTCCAACATCATAAAGCTAAATGGCATGACACGTGTAGGCTGAAGTTTAACAAGACAAAACTCCAACGGGCAGAGAAGAGAAAAACGCCCCCCGAAGACAGCTTGACAGATGTCCGCAAAAAGTTCACCCGTAGAAGTAGGGAAGAGGTTCCTCGTTCCGTTCATCGCTGTTTCTTCTGTGACAGTGATGCTGAAGCTGGCGAGTCTTTGCACAGAGCGTCTACACTGGAGCTTGACAATCGTGTCCGCCATTGTGCTCTTCATTTGCAAGATAAACCTCTACTAGCTAAACTGAGTGCTGGGGATATGGTTGCCCAGGATGCGGAATATCATGTCAAGTGCCTAGTTGCTCTTTACAATAGAGCACGAGAAACAAGATCTTGTAGTACAGAAACTGATGTGGACGCTGTTAACCATGGCATTGCATTTGCTGAACTTGTGTCCTACATGGAAGAAGCTCGCGTCGACAATCTTATCGCCCCAATTTTTAAACTGTCGGACCTGGCAAACCTGTACAGCAACAGACTGGAACAACTCGGTACAAAATTATCAGGGCGCGTTCACTCCACCAAACTCAAGAATAGAATACTGGCTCACTTTCCAAACATGGAATCTCACCCGCAAGGTCGTGACGTCATTCTAATTTTCAAAGAAGATGTTGGTGCTGCACTGGGAAAGGCGTGTGAGCATGATGCTGATAGTGATGCTGTTCATCTAGCTAGGGCTGCGACGATAGTTCGACGAGACATGTTTCAAATGAAAATGGAATTCAATGGTTCATTCCATACCAAGTGTCAGGAGCAGTCTGTACCACCTTCACTCCTAGCACTAGTTACTATGGTGCTAAATGGACCTAACATCAAATCACAATCTAGTTCCTCATCAGTATTTCAGCCAGCTCTCAGTCTATCTCAGCTTCTGCTATTTAACAGCTCCAAGCGTTACAAGGAAAATGATAAAGATGTTGTCAGGCACAGCCAACAGCGCGAAACACCCCTCCCCATCTATTTGGGCATGATGCTCCATACAAAGACCCGAAAACGTGAACTTGTGGACACCCTTTTCAACCTGGGACTATGCATATCATATGATCGGGTGTTGAACATCTCCACTGAACTTGGCGACAAAATCTGTTACCATTATGAGAGGGAAAAAGCTGTCTGCCCCCCTCAGCTCAAAGGTGGCCTTTTTACAACGGCAGCAGTAGACAACATAGATCACAATCCCAGTTCCACAACTTCTCGCGACTCATTTCATGGAACTGGGATATCACTGTTTCAGCACCCAGATGAAAGTTGCAGTGGAATTCAACGGGCGGTTATTGCGATTCAGGATGATTCTCAACCAAGGAAAATGAAAATCAACCTACCGGAATCTTACACAAGTGTGCCTCCTGTTGTTCTTCCAAGGCATGATCCACCCATACCAAAGCAACAAGGAACCAACAGAGCATACTGCGACCTCATTCCTCAAGCTATACAGAAGGAATACAGGTATAAAATTACTGAAGGTAGCGTTACCTTTTGTTAATGATGCGCACAGAGAAATGCACTTTGATAGTTTAAGCAGTTCTTAATATTTACTAATTTTTTTATTCTGCATCTTTTGTATGACAGATGGCTGGAACAAGTAAGTAGAGTGGTGTCTACTGACAGCACCAAAGGAGACGAGGCAGTGTCATGGTCTGCATACCACGCAAGTCTTCAACCTCCAAATGGAATATCAGAAAGTTGCTTGGCAAACACTTCCCTATTGCCCCTTTTCTATGATCAAGCCCACTCAGTAGCCATGATTCGTCACTCAATGGATGTAGTGAGGAAGGCTGTGGACATTCTGAATCCTGGACAGGTGCCCATCATCACTGTGGACCAACCATTGTACGCCATCGCAAAGCAAATCCAGTGGAACTGGACAGCAAGTCACGGCGAAGATCAGATTATTGTGCTGTTTGGAGGTCTGCACATCGAGATGGCAGCTTTTAAGACCATTGGCAATCTTCTAGATAGCAGTGGTTGGGTAGGGGCATTAGTCCAAGCCAATGTTGCTTCTCCTGGCACGGCCGATTCATTTCTTCGCGTCACTCATGTAACACGCACCCGACGTGCCCACCAGATTACAGCCAGTAGCCTGTATCTACTTCTGCAGAAAGCCTTCACGGGGTACTGCAATGGTCTAGAAGAGGAACATAATCGGCCGTCAATGGAAGATTGGTGTTCCAGCAGAGCTGAATTATATCCACAATTCAAGTTCTGGTACCTTGTTTTACAGTTGGAATTGTCAGTGCTTGTCTTCGTGCGAGCTATAAGAGAGGCAGACTTCAAGCTCTATGTAGATGCCCTCACTAAGATTGTACCGTTGTTCTTTGCGTTGGACCACCCGAATTATGCCAGATGGATCCCTGTTCATCTGAGAGACATGGTAGCATTAAAGAACGTTCAACCCAAAGTTTATTCAGAATTTCTTAAAGGAAAGTTTGTATTGAAGAAGACGGCGCGCAAATTCTCTGCTATTGCCATTGACCAGGGTCATGAACAGAATAATGGTGCTGTGAAAGATGACGGCGGGGCAGTTGGCCTCACCGAAAACCCTGCTGCCCTCAGGCGTTGGATGGTGTCTGGCCCGGAGATGGCCAGAGTAATTGGAGAGTTCGAGGCATCAACTGAAAAGAGTAAGAAGTTGGATTCACGACATCACGAGGAGTCGAAACACGTGCAGAAGGCATTTGCACGAGATGTGGAAAGTCTAGCCAACACCATAGAGGAAATGGGCAATCCATTCACCGAGGATAGCGGCGATCTCCTTGCACTTGATAGCAGAGACATTGCCGATCCAGCCGTTACTGATACAGTGAGAAGAATTGAGAAAATTGGAGAAGAGCAGTATGAAACCTTTGTTAAAGAGCGGCTTGTTAATCAGACGAAACCCATTTCAGATCCTATCAAGAAGAACAATCTTCCTCTCTTCAGCCGACCTCCAGTCCGAGAGAAGACAAAGTCACAGCTACAACTGACCTCCCTGAAAAATGATTGCTCCCTCTTTTCGCGGCTGTATATTGCGTCACAGGTGCGTAATGGAAATCTGGATGAATTTTTCGAACACGAGAATCAAGCCTATCCCCCAGCGTTATCACAAAATGGAAAACTTAGAATGGCCACAAAGTCAGATCTAGTCGGATGCTTGGAGGACTTAGTTTCTTCCCAAGAGAAGACCACTAATCCTGATGTACAAGCCATTCTCCTTGATGGCTCTGCTGTTGTAAATATGCTACGACCCGGTTATGCAAAAACATTCTCGGATTATGCATCACAAGTGTTCCAGCCATACATTGTAGCCCAGACACAACATGCAAGTCGTGTCGACATTGTTTGGGACGAGTACCACAAAGAAAGCTTGAAAGCGGAAACAAGAGGCAAGAGAGGGAAGGGAGTTAGAAGACGTGTAGAGCCCTCCACTGCAATTCCTGGAAACTGGAAAGAGTTTCTGCGCATTGATGAAAATAAAGTAGAGCTATTTTCTTTTCTTGCATCTAGTGTAGTAGCATCCATCGACAGCAGCAAGCAGATAATCAGCACACATCGTAATGAGGTACTTTGCAATCAATCCAGGGATGTCTCACGTCTTGCTCCATGTACACACGAAGAGGCCGACACGAGGATCATTCTTCATCTGGAAGATGCTGTGAAAGAAGGGAATACAAAAGTTTCCATACGTACAGTTGACACAGATGTGGTAGTATTGGCAGTGACATCAGCCCAGCGCCTTGACAACACTGAAGTATGGATTGCATTTGGTACCGGAAAGAGCTTCCGTTTTTTAGCAGCTCACGAGATAGCCAGAGCTCTGGGGCCTGATCGATGTAGGGCCTTACCAATGTTCCATGCTTTTACAGGGTGTGATACTGTTTCATGTTTCGGAGGACGGGGTAAAAGAACTGCATGGGACACATGGAAAGCCTACGATAGTGTCACACCAGCATTTTGTTCTTTGGCAGCCACCCCAGAGTCCATAGAGAGTTCTATTAAACCATTGGAGCGATTTGTGATATTGCTGTATGACCGCACCAGTAGCTTGGAATGTGTCAACCAGTCCCGAAAGCAGCTTTTCACGCAGAAAGGCAGATCAATAGAAGGTCTTCCCCCAACAAAGGCAGCTCTTATAGAGCACACTAAACGCGCGGCTTACCAGGCTGGTCATTGCTGGTCCCAAGCAATGATTGCAGCTCCAGAGCTTCCTTCTCCGAGTGATTGGGGCTGGACGAGGAAGGAGCCCAGTGGTTGGGAAGTATGCTGGACAACTCTGCCAGAAGCTACAAAGGCCTGTAGGGAACTTCTGAGATGCGGTTGCACGAAAGGTTGTAAAGGTCAATGCAAATGTCTAAAAGCAGCACTCCAGTGTACTGCACTTTGTCGTTGTGGCGGACTTTGCTCTGAGGACTAGGCAGCAAATAATGTGGAATATTTGTTGTCATGACTGGCAGCTGAAACATTTTCTCAGTCTCTAGCAAATTGTTCGTTTGAAGAAGGATTTTAAAGAATTCGATACCACGTAAGAGAACGAAAACTGATCTGTGAAAGCTATTTTGAACTTTTTTAACATTGCAATAAATTGTGGTACAGATCCTTCTGTCATCAGAAAACTGTGTTAGATCAAATAAACATTAAAACATGTTTTAAGGGTGAGCTGTCTGTGATCTTTTCTAACAAATTAAAAATATTATTGCACTGTTTTATTGATTGTTTTAAAGATGTTCGCTTAAATCATAAAGAAAAAAAGTAAAATAGTATACAATGACCAGTATGGTGCTCGTAATGTCAAAAAAGCGTTGTCATGGCAACGGAGATTGTTGTCATGGCAACAGCAATAAGTGGCTACGCAGTTTTTGTCGAAGTAAATTATTAGCACGGTGTGAACATGGTCTAGGCTAAACAGGTTAGGCTAATTCATTGTAGTTTTTGTACTTACTAGTAAAACTAAGGACTCGACCACGCCCTTTTTAGGATACAGCCGCCATATTGGTCACGTGACCAATCTGAGATGGCCCTATATCTAAAAATGTTCCTTTTCATATGCTCTACATTTGTGCCAAGTTTCATTCTTTTATCATTAATGGCACAATTATACCACTTATCGGCTGGACTAATTGAAACTGGCCCAACCACAAAAGACTAGTATCTTATGCATAATTTCTTTTCATTTTTGAACTCCGAATGTGTATTTTTATCAGGAATGGAACGAAAACCAATCTGTTACATCGAGCCATCAAAGGCCATGTTGGGTTTCTCCACGTGGTTAGGCAAACAAAACGACGAAACTAGGTAGTTCTTAGCGACAGATCTTTCTTAAAATTAGCTTGTTCTCTTGAAACTTATTCCAGTGACATACATGGACAGTTTCCAAGTAAGTTTATTTTCACAAGTTGCAATAGACAACATTCCTGTCTGGGGCATTAGCTCAAATAGTAGCATGCGGGAAGTACCAGGATAAATATCCGGATTCTCCGTGTCGATTTTATAACCTTAGCAGCTCAACAAGTATTTTTTTACATGTACAATAACAGTATTTTGTTAAATTTATTTTTCATGAGATTATCAAAACGGGTTTATCTTGCTTATATCCTGCCAGTTGTAGAAAGAACTAGTTTTTTCAGAAAAGAAAAGAAAAAACAAAATGGAAAAGGAGTATTGTAGTCTAAAAGGCTATTGCGACTTTTTGCATAAAAATTAAATAGACATTTTTTATCAGAAATATATTACTGCTTCATCTATTGAAAGAGCAATATGGTGGCATAACTTTGTGGAAATCAATTTAAAAAAGTATTTAACAGGGCCTGTCCGGGAGTCGAACCCGGGACCTCTCGCACCCAAAGCGAGAATCATGCCACTAGACCAACAGGCCATTCATACTATCATTTTCTGTGAATTTAAGAGTCATTATGAAGATGACGGGTACCAGTTTATTTTGGAAAAGCTGATCAAATGATTAATTCTCTGAATGATATCCCCTAAGCAACAGCAGTATGTTTTTTCACTATCTAGTTACGATATCGTCACTATACTACTAATGAGCATTTGCAACTTGCATCTTAAAATTTGGCAATGCGTTGGCCTCACGACTCGTCTTCAGTAAACATTCTTTAATATTTCTAGGCGCTACTTTTCTTTTAAGACCTGCTTCCTCCTTTCTTCTAATTTTTTTCTTCATCATTCACACCTAAAATTATCTAATCAGCGGCCGCACAAGAAGTCAGAAGTAACACAAAAGGGAAAGAGTGGAGAATGGCATTGAATGTTCCAAAAGGAGCTCGAGACTCTTTTAAAATATTCTTAAGTAGAACAACTTGATAACAACTATTGGAATGATTTTTCTGTTGACTAAAGCAAAACGAAACGTCCACGGGTGGGCTTGAACCACCACCCTTTCGCTTTACAGCCGAACGCGCTAACCGATTGCGCCACGGAGACTTGTTGGTAGCTTTGAGCATTTTTTATGTGATAAGGGGTTTAGCGTTCATCACATTTCATTATGTTGATGAAACTCGGCTAGGAAATTGATTTTCTGTTAGAACTGTATCACGGAAGAGGCAGTCAGCTCTGGATAGTAAGTGACTTGACCACAACACGACACAGAACAGGTGCCACACTACCAGCGAATCAGAGGAGTAGCAGATTAACGACTTTAACAAAAACTATTTCTTCAAGTTTGGACTGTTGGTCTAGTGGCATGATTCTCGCTTAGGGTGCGAGAGGTCCCGGTTTCGACTCCCGGACAGGCCCAAAAAACATTTCTGGACTAGTAGATGATGTCGGGTGGATTTCGACGTTTTGCATATGGTGGATTTGTTTTTTTGAGACGCGGATTAGTGACTGCTATTGATGTTTTGTTAACGCAAAATGTCGTTTTCGTTGTAATTTGTAACGTCTTGATTGACAGGCTTTATATGCCTGTGAATAGATTGTACTAACATTTCTTAATTTTTCTTTTTCAGTTCGAAAGGTCGCGATAGGATAGACCCAATTTTGCCTTCACGACTCAATCAAACACGTGCACACATCAAGATTGTGATTCATGGCCGTGTTGGACAGCCAGGCCCAAGGTACCCATTTATTTGACACATCAGTAGGATACAGCAAACGTCGATAAAGTTACATTCAAAGCTTATATGCACCACAGCTGGGCACGTTACCCCTACAAAGCGCTTTAGGGAAAAATAGGGACCGAGAGCCAATGCTATGGTGCAACATTTCCAAAAAACGAAGTAACAATTAAGTAAGTGCAAATAAAAGACGAAGAATGTCACAAGTTCTCAACGCACTCTTTCAAACGGCAAATTATTAATTTATGTTAATTGCGATCAACAGATAATTAGATATTGAGGACCAATGTAATTCCCTCACTTCGTTATTTGGTAGGAGCAAAAAAATGATAAGATCATATAAATTACTCATCCGTATCCTTATTTACTTTTAACTTCATGAAAAAATTAAAGTACGTTGTTCAACACTGATCGTTTCCTCTGCATGCAAATACCTTACAAGATACTTCAGGAAAATAATAACCTCCCTGGCAGCAGTTAACAGGGGATTATGTTCTTAATTTAACCTCTCAAGCTTTCTTGCCTTCACACGGATGGTCCGTTAGCTCAGTTGGTAGAGCGTGATGCTGATAACGCCAAGGTCGTGAGTTCGACCCTCACACGGACCACGAAAGTTATCTCTTTTTTCCTTTTTACGTAAAAGAGTTTATTTTAAAGAAACAAAAAACAAGCAAAGACTATTTAAAGAAAAACTTCCAGTCACCAAACATGGAGCAGAGTGATGCAAATCTCCTGTTTGCTCAAAACCAGAAAAATAATAATCTATGTTTGAAAAACAATATTGCATCATTATGATTTCCACTAAAAAAAAAATAAAGCGAATTAATTGAACCATGGGCCCGTAACTCTAACTGAAATAACTTAGGTCAGTGTTATCTCTGTTTCAAAAGAAGGGATTTGTTTATAGTGGAGTTTTTTCAAATTTTATCACATACGGGGCAAAATTACTGAACGCTGATTGGTTGAGACAGAGGGCATTTTTTCTTAATCACGAGGGCACTTTTTGGTAATCAAGAGGGCATGATTACTTGATCCTGATTGGCTGAGCGCGCGTCGTCTGCACTGAGTTGGTTTCCCGCTTGAAACGAGTTTGAAAAAAGTTCAGAAACGCAATGCATCCGAGTGTGATATAAATGCGGTTATTTCATCAAATGTGAAAGAAAATCGGTAGGCAGAAATGAGTAGTGCCTTGGTGGAATAGAGAGAGGATTTTTCAATCCAAATTCGTTTGTCACAGCCCGAAAAAACTTCTGGACGATTGGCGCTGCACGGAGAAAAAAAATTCATGGCGGCTGAGACCACTGAATCGACACTGAAAGATAACATTTCTTCGTTTTGCTTGCTTCGCCTTATTAGAAACAGAGCCTGGAAAGGGCATAAATTTTGTTGGTACTTACAGTTTTCGCTGTGGAAAGGAGAATGTCAGGTTCAAGAAGTTATTAAAGCTCGTTCGGACACTTTGTTTATGACTTTCATCGATGCAGCATTTCTGCGCGGTCGGACGCCTCGTAAACAAAGGTAAATAAAATTTAAACTGCATTCAGTTTTATCTGTGAAGGAACTATTATGAGTGAATTGCACATGCTGTGTTATGCTTACTTTTACTGTTTCTCGACATAAGTTGATTATTTATGTGGTCATTTTGCTACGAGCAAATATTCTTGCCAACCGGTTTACGCCATGGCGGACCTCGTTTAAGTTTTCTTTTGTACACAACTTTGCCCTTTATGTGATAAACACGTAATCGCAATGTGCCCTCGTGCAATTAAGGATTAATTTCACTTGCATTTTCAAAGTTTTCCAAATTGCCCTCGTCGCTTCGCGACTGGGGCAATTTTGTGAAAACTTTGAAAATACGCGTGAAATTAATCCTTAATTGCCCTCGGGCGCATGCGATTACATATACTAATTCAGTGACACAAATTTATAACCTTGCATTTGGGGAATTGTGTTCTTACATAGATTATTATTCTTTGGGTTTTAAAAAATATTCTTTGATTGCTTTTGTTTTCGTTTTTTTTTAATAAAACTCTTTTACGTGAAGGAAAAAAAGGTAATATTCATGGTCCGTGTGAGGGTCGAACTCACGACCTTGGCGTTATCAGCACCACGCTCTACCAACTGAGCTAACGGACCATCCGTGTGAAGGCAACAAAGCTTGAGAAGTTAACGGACCATCCATGTGTAACTGAAAGAGCGAATAACATATTTTTTAGAAAAATCGATATTTCCATAGAAACGCTACACAGATCTAGAAAAATAAGAAATCAGTTCACCTTGAATTCTACGCGAATCAGATTTGACGTAAAGAAACTAGCACCAGTATCTGAAACTATGGTGTACTTCACATCAATTTCGAATAAATCGCAAATATATTTAAAACCATGCTTTTTGCATGGTCATGATAAATATACCGAGATGCAGACATTGCGTTGACGGCGAAATTACTTCAAACAACGCCAATATGTGTATTTAATCTACTTTTCGTCATTGTAAAAGTTTTGTTCATTTTGTTTTTCACGATCCCAAGAATTAGACTTTTTCATACGGTCCCCTCCATTGTAATTTTTGGTAAATTTTCCACCTTGAGCGATTTTTCAACAATCTCAAAAACGGTTCAAACGATTTTTTTTTTTTCAAACTTTTACAACATATGCTTGATAATATAAAAAAATATATATTTCCAAGAAAAAAAATGCCGTTTCTTACCTATTTTCATGAAAACTTCGTTCCATTTTCTTTTGTTTCAAAGATGCTTTTCTCTGGTGGGAATGCAATGACATTGATTTGAATATTTTAGCATAATTTTGTAAACGGTAAATTTGTAACGCAACTTTTTCGTCGGTTCAACGCCTTCTTTATCGATAAATTTGGACGTTTTTGAGTAAATCAATGTCAATAAAGGTTTGAAATTGTAAATTATATTTTTTGAATTATCAAGCATGTGCTGTAAAAATCAGACTGCACTAGCTGCAATAGCTCGTCCCTCTATGTTATTTCTTCTCGAGGGCAGCGACAAGGGATCCCGCAAATAACCCAGGTAAGCAGGCTCTCACCAACAGTACAAAATTAAACATGAACAAGCAAGGTAAATCTTCACTGTTTAAAAAAATTCTGGCTACACTGACAAGTAAAAAGAGTTTTTGGAGAATCTGGGTATCGATCCCGGTACTAGTACCGGGATCGATACCCAGATTCTCCAAAATGTCTTTTTGTTGGAAGCCTGCTCACCTGGGTTATTTGCGGGATCCCTTGTCGCTGCCCTCGTAAAGAAATAACATAGAGGGACGAGCTAGTGCAGCTAGTGCAGTCTGACAAGGGTGCTGTCCGATCTAGCCAAGAGTGACGGCTCTTCAGTTGAGAGCAGAATATTTCACTTTTTCGTTCTTAATTTAACCTCTCAAGCTTTCTCGGCTTCACACGGATGGTCCGTTAGCTCAGTCGGCAGAGCGTGGTGCTGATAACGCCAAGGTCGTGAGTTCGAGCCTCACATGGACCACGAAAATTACCTTTTTTCTCGTTCACGTAAAAGAGTTTTATTTAAAAGAATGAACAATTTTAAGGGAAATAAATTTCAGTCACCAAACATGGACGGAGAGTGATGGAAGTCTCCTTTTTATTCTAAAACAAAAAATAATAATCTGTGTTTGAAAAACAAGGTTGTGTTTATAATCTCATCTAAAAAACACAAGGCCTGGAATAACTCAATATTCTCTTTTGGGTCAGTGTTATCCCTGCTTTAGAGCGGTTTTGCTTAACCTGTGAAATAGTAACTAAACTTTTAGATAGTATTACACACCAATTCCATTGTTTTCTTTTGTTAAGTTTTGACTATTACGCACTAATTGTTACATGTTGTTTCACAGGTCGAGTAAAACCACTCTAACAGAAGAGATTTGTTTATGGTGGTGTTACTTCAAATTTAGTTTAGTAACACAAACTAGCAAACGAATCTTGCATCTGGGGGATTAGCTCAAACGGTAGAGCGCCCGCTTTGCATGCGGGAAGTACCGGGATCGATACCCGGATTCTCCAAAAAACAAATTTTGCTATTCAGTGTAGCGAGAATTCTGTTTTAGACAATCAAGCTTTACCTTGCTTCTCACGGTGTTCGTGTTTAATTCTACAATGTTGTTGGGAGCCTGAATACCCGGGTTATTTGCGGGATCAGTTTCACTGCCTTCTTTTGCTTCTCTTAAGGACTAACACAGAAGGGCGAACTATTCACAGTTCATGTAATATTCATTATCCCACGTGCTGACTGTGGCATTATAAAAGATATGATAATTAATGCAAAGTGTGTCATTTCGCGAAGACATCTAGGAACTGGTTGGCCCTCCCTCCCACCCCTCTTGCTTACTCATCTACTTTTGTGCTACCTGTCATTTCTGCTGGACAGGAGTCTCCCCTCACCTTAATGCTAATGAATCAGCAGGTGAGATAAGGAACTATTGCAGCTGGGTGCAGTCTGCCAAGGGCGCTGTCTTATCTAGCCAAGAATGACGGCTCTTTAGTTGGGACACAACATTTCACTGTTTCCGAAAGTGGTTCACTATTAAAAGAACTTGCCAAAAAAAGTCCGTTGTTCACCACTGATCTTTCCTTTGCACGCAAATGCCCTCCAAGGTGCTTGAGAGGATACTAAGTTCCCTGCGAGCAGTTTCATTCTTTATTTAACTTCTCAAGCTTTCTCGGCTTCACATGGATGGTCCGTTAGCTCAGTCGGTAGAGCGTGGTGCTGATAACGCCAAGGTCGTGAGTTCGACCCTCACACGGACCACGCAAAGTTTCTCTTTTTTCTTTCACGTCAACTGAAAAGAGTTCTTTTACGAAAAAAAGGGAAAGAAACGAGAGGATAATTTAAGGGAAATAAATTCCAGTCATGAAACATTGACGGAGGGTTATGTAAGTCTTTAATCAAAAAAAATATATAGTCTATGTTTGAAAAACAAGACTGCACTTGTTTTAATATCCTCTGACGAAAAACCACAAAGAGGCCCGGTTACTCTGCATGAACTATTTTTATATTCTCTTTTGGGTCAGTGTTATCTCTGTTTCGGCAGAAGAGATTTGTTTCTGTTACTTGTATCTGGGGAATGAGCTGAAAATTTCAGATATCAAATTGACTTTTACACAATATAAATTATTTTCTTGCAATTATTTCTAAGTAATGAGAAGTTTTGTTTCAACCGAAGTATTTTGCGTGCATAGGGCTCAAAACGTCAGCGTTTTAAAATTCAAAGCTGAAAACAATAATGTGTAATTACTAATACGAAGAACTTTAAAATATGTGTTCAAGAATGTTTCGTTTGTTGTCGTCCTCAGTCGTTGCAGTTCGTGATAATCTTTAAATAAATACATACGTAATGAGAGCAAGGGTCCTGTGCGACCTTAAATGTAACGCATGCAATCGAAAAAATTATCATTCCGTTTATGCATAATGAATCATTATTTATCCAGGTATAATATAATAACTGACACAATCACAGTGATTCACTGCAAAGGCAGGCAAGAAATGAAATTTTACCCAACCATCTGTCATATCCGGGATCAGTATATACTAAAACAGTGGATAGCGTTGTTGGCGCGCGCTGATTGGCTATTCAAACATGGGATATCCTTTGTTATTAAAAACTAGCAATGGTATATTGCAATTCCTGTATTTTGATTGGTTAACAGGCAATGGTATATGAGCTCATATACCATTCACCACAAATGTCGCAGCCGCTTAGTCGCGAGGGGATTGGTGAGAAGTCGAGGACGCCGGCGGGATTCGCGAGCGAGTGATATTTTAACGGCGTGCTATGTGTTTGTACACGGGGCAATTAGCTCAAATGGTAGAACGCCCGCTTAGCATGCGGGAAGTACCGGGATCGATACCCGGATTCTCCAATATTTTCCTCCTTTTTGTTACACACTGACTAATTCTATTTTAAATTATGATGATTAAACATTGCTTTCGAATTTGAAGCTGAAGTGTTTGAACGAAAAAAAAAACGAAAGAAAAAAATTGTTGTTGTAATTGTTTTTTTACGGTGTTGTCTTGTTGTGAAAAGACTATCAGTTGTGTCGGGATTTAGCGAAGTTGTGTCGGGATTTTTGGTCTTAAATTAAGCGATCTATTTCCTTCCAAACGCTACAAGTGTATACACGGGGAATTAGCTCAAATGGTAGAGCGCCCGCTTCGCATGCGGGATGTACCGGGATCGATACCCGGATTCTCCAAATTTAGAGTTTTGTACTCAAACCAGTACATATCCGCCGGTACAAGCCAGGGATGCTGTTCTCATAAAATATCTTTATCGCCGGCACTCCAAAAAAACCGCTCCTTGCCATTAAATAATTATTTTTCATTATTGTGGCCTTTTCCCGCTCATCCTTGCTTTTTAGAAAACTTCAAGCAACGTTAACGTCTTTGCAGGGCATTGAAAAACGAAAAAATGTCTAAACATTATTATTTCATTAACGGATTAATAATTATATAAAAATACATATATACAAGAACCAAAGTGCCCGAGAGAGTTTTCATTGCAATTGAAAAGCGGATGGTTAGAAGTTCTCAACATGGAGGCTTTATTTCTCCTCGGAAATGGAAACTCTGGTGATGAAAATTTATCGGGGGTTTTCGTAATGTTCGTTGTTGCAAGGATTTTATCGAAAATGAACTGACAAACGACGCGATAGGTGGGATAGATATAAAATGTTGAATTTTGCCTTGTATGATCGAAAAATTGTGCTTCTTGTCGCCCTGTTTGTGCTTGCTGCAGGGTTCTGATTACTCGCTGCATATTAAAAAAAGATGAAATGGAGAATCCGGGTATCGATCCCGGTACTTCCCGCATGCTAAGCGGGCACTCTACCATTTGAGCTAATTCCCCAGTTCACGACTTGAAGCTTTTAATTAAACATTATTTCAAGGGGCGTAACGCACCTGCCTTGCCTTTTCCCTTTTTAAAAATATATAACTATCAATTGCCGCCAAAAATTGTAGCAGTGGCACGGAAAACGCGTTCATACCTTTCTTTCTTTCTTTACATAAGCGCGTAGTTCTCTAAGCACGACCTGATGAAAGGGAGTACACTGTGCTGCAAATAACCAAGAGTTCATGTCCAGGCACTTCGTTTAGTTTTGTAACAAAACAACTTCGATTCTATAGTAAAACAAGAAGACGACAGGTACCTATCTTACGGTGCACTATTCACTAGTACTCAACAAGTGTCAAACCACCTACTGCTGCTACTACTGTTGTAGTTGGAGCAGGAATCAGTAGAAACATTTCAATCTTGTCAATAATCAAGAGAACTCAGACAGTTCACACTGAGCAAAATTATTTGCTGGCAAATCAGCCGCCGACATTAGGAGTTTGCTGTTTTACTGTTTTCCCCTCATCCCACTAATGACGGTCCTTCCATGCAGATGGAGTGGTCGGAACTGCTCTTTGTACATTCTTTGTCAGCTTCAATGTTCCTCTCACATCGACAGTTACCTCCGTATTTAAGCTTACAATTTTTGCAATAGAGCGTTATAACGCCATGCGAAAACTTCTGAAGATGTTGCAGCTAACGCGAGAAACGGTTCGATACGCAATAATCGGAATATGGATTTCGTCTGTTACATTAAACATTCTATTGTTTTTTTCATACAGACTACTGCTTCAAGACGGCGGCTTGCCTACATACATACAGCGATTAAGCGGAGTTAACTCGCATACCCATTTACATCATTTTTGTTTTCCTTTCCTTTCCTTATCAGCTTTTGCTACATTAAAATTGTAAGAGAGTTTTACCTCATAAGTGCAATTACGCCTGAAAGCAGCATATCCAAACAGGTCTTGAAAATGTCGCTCAGTTAATCTTGTGTTTGGAGCGTCCTTTTTTCCAACCAGTGTTACTGCTGTTTTTCGCCATTTTCGACTTGGAATGGAAAGAAAAATCGTCTGTTATATCGCGCCAAGCAAAGCAATGTTGGATATCTCTACGTAGTTGGGAACAAAAGACGAAACTTGGTGTTACGGATGCATCATCTCAGTGCCAGAACTTTCTGTAAATTATCGTGTTTTCCTGCGGTAATTGTTAGCATTTTTTTGCGAAAGAGCTTCTTTCGTAGCGAAGTCACTTTAAATTTATTCCAGTGACATAAATCGGCATTTTTCCAAGTTTCTTAACAAGTTGCAATAGACAACAGGCGTGTCTGGGTGTTCACTTAAATCTTAGAGCACCTGGATAAATACCCAGATTCTCCAATTCGTTTTTATAGCCTTAGCACTTAAACTAGTATTTCATTTGTTCTACATGTACAATAACAACCTTTCGATCTAAGAGGATCAGACGTGATTTATCTTGCTTATTTCCTTTCTGTTGTGGAAAGACCTAGTTTCAGAAAAAAATAAAATTATAAAAATGGTAAAGGAGTATTTTAGTCTAGAAGGCTATTGCGACTTCTTTCATAAAAATTACCTTTTTTGTTCCAGATAAATGTTACTGTTTCATCTTTGTAATAACGATATGGCCGCCGTGACGTCACAAAACCATCCTGGAACTCAAAATAGTATTCAATGGGGCCTGTCCAGGAGTCGAACCCGGGACCTCTCGCACCCGAAGCGAGAATCATACCACTAGACCAACAGGCCAGACTGGAAGCTTCGTTTTTTCGTCAATCATCAGTAATTATCAGTTACCTGTAAAACCACCTGTCTGGTAAGAAAATGTTCCCTGGTAAATGCCTGTTTGAACCCATAAATACGAGTTGTTTAATGTGTACTATAGATATTCGGAAGGTCAGCTGTTACTACACATGTGTATGCTGTGTGGCAGACATGTCACGGGATTCTTTATATTTTAAAGTGTATCCTGAAGTCTTCATAAGCGGACATACGCGACGCAACTCGGTGGTGATATTGGTTACTGACTTGCATTAACCCTATCCAGACCGGGGGGGGGGGGGGGGGGGCGGAAAGTGCCCGCGCTCACTTTGAACGTTTATACATTTTTCGAGATTCAAGCAAACGCTGCCAAACTTTACAAGTTTTTCTAAAATTTATATGGGAATAAATTAGTAGGATAGGTTGTTGTGTCTGGAAGTTGACGTTACCATGGCAACGTCATTTTGACAGACATGTTTTTCCAAATTTGTACTTTTGGTGTTGCCATTAATAACAATTAACTTTAATTCAACTATTTTCCCCTCTTTTGGGTTTTTTTGCACTGTTTTAAAGATTTTGAGTATTTTTCAGTAATTTTGGGCGGTTTTCTGATGTTTTGGAAAAATTTTGAAATCGAAGATGGTGGATCCAAGATGGCGGCTGTTTTGACATCATGATGTAATTGTCACGTGATGTGACGTCATCACCGCACGCGACGTATATAAAAAGATAGATTTTTGGACATACTATATATCCTGTAAGTTTTATTGCGATTTCTTAAATATTCTGGAAGTTACGGAGGGGGGGGCACCCCCCCTCCCGGTCTGAAAAGATCCAAAAAAGCCCGGTGTGAATAGGGTTAAAGGAAGACTTCACATTTTTATAAAACATGCATTCAACGGAGCGCCGGCGAGGAATATACCGTATCCGCATACATGTATATTTCGATATGCACTATCTCAACTGATCTACAAATATTCAAATATCGACCGCTCTTGTTTTGTTACCGAGGACAAGAGATTGTCTTATATTAAAGCTTAATTTGAAACGACTCTTTCTTTGCTCATATTTGCCGGGCTTCATAACCATTTCCTTTCCGGTGACGGCGCTTTAGCGATACTGAAGTGTACAGAAGTCTTGTTATTGTATAGAACAAATAGATTCCATTTTGCCTAGTGCGTCTGTTCAGTTATAGATCACAGAAGACGTCAAAATGTGGTAAGAACATTTGAGCTAATTCCCCGAGACGTTACAATCTTAATTATTTCCAAACATATGACAGTGAACAGAATTATTCCAGAGTGCTGAACGGATTTTCGACAGGAAA
This sequence comes from Meandrina meandrites, assembly GCA_963693305.1. Lineage (NCBI taxonomy): Eukaryota > Metazoa > Cnidaria > Anthozoa > Scleractinia > Meandrinidae > Meandrina > Meandrina meandrites. The sequence goes on from OY855910.1 coordinate 36,818,196, forward strand.
AGTGAGTCCATTCAACTCATTCTCTTTTGTTACAACAAGAATTCCAACAAGAAATCTGAGAATTGTTTCAATTTCCTTCAATTTATGTTAATAGCCATTAATTGGCTTTAATCTAGAAGATTTATATTACTGGAAAACCATAAAAATGCCACAGGCAATATTTTTAAATCATTCGTTTTGTTGCCTTTACAAATTAAGCTTCAATATAAGAAAATCTTTTGTCCTCGACAACAAAATAAAAGCGCTCGATATTTGAATAGTTGTAGATCGGTTGAGATGTTGCATTTCCAGATACACATGTATACGAATACACTTAATTCCTAGGTATTCCGTTGAATGTTTTATAAAAATATTAAGTTTTCCTTTTATAAGAGTGAGTAACCAATATCACCACGGAGTTGCGTCGGGTATGTCCGCTTGTAAAGACTTCAGGATACACTTTAGAATATGAAAAATTCTGCCACTTGTCTGCCAAACAGCATACACACGTGTAGTAACAGCTGACTTTCCCATTATTTATGATACACATTTAACAACTCGTATTTATGGGTTCAAACAGGCATTTACCAGGGGACATTTTCTTACCAGACAGGTGGTTTTACAGGTAACTGATAATTACTGATGATTGACGAAAAACAAGAAACTGCAAGTCTGGCCTGTTGGTCTAGTGGTATGATTCTCGCTTCGGGTGCGAGAGGTCCCGGGGTCGACTCCCGGACAGGCCCCAATAAATACTATTTTGAGTTCCAGGATGGTTTTGTGACGTCACGGCGGTTATATCGTTATTACAAAATGTAATTTGTGATGATCTTGAGTTAGCATAAATTACTATTTTGTCGGCACGGACCAGAGGTCTGGGTACGGGTTTGAGGTGCGTAGTGTATAGTGGGATTTGAGTTTGTAATCGGTGACAGTTGGCGAGGTGAGGCATTCTACGGCCAGCCTTTGGCGTGTTTAGGTTAAGTTTGGTTTTCTTTTAATAATATCATCAGTTGTAATCCACTGTTGTACGTTTATTTAGTTCTGTTATTGTTATTATATCGCTGTATAAAGCCTTAGGTTTATTTTTCTACAGTACTGATGTTAAATAAGGATACCCTAAAACCCCAAGGTTTGCATCACTGCCTTGGTCGGGGGTACACGTTCCCAATTTTCTCCACTTGCTTGTTTTAGGGTTTTCGTGTCCGGCTTTGGTGCACTTAGTACTTGTCTTTTTATTTATAGCTTCTATTATATGTTGAGATGGAATAAACGGGACGGTGGCTTTGCTGGCCAACGCAGCCAATTTAATCACTGTCTTGTGTGTCCGGATGTGTAGTGGAAAGAAAGAAAGAAAGAAAGAAAGAAAGAAAGAAAGAAAGAAAGAAAGAAAGAAAGAAGGAAAGAAAGAAAGAAAGAAAGAAAGAAAGGCAGGTATGAACTCGTTTTTCGTGCCACTGTTACAATTTTTGGCAGCAATTAATAGTTATATAGTTTTAAAAAGGGAAAAGCCAGGTGCGTTACGCCCCTTGAAGTAATGTTTAATTAACATTACCAGTCGTGAGCTGGGGAATTAGCTCAAATGGTAGAGCGCCCGCTTAGCATGCGGGAAGTACCGGGATCGATACCCGGATTCTCCAATAATTTCCTCCTTTTTTTGTTACACACTGACTAATTCTAATTGAAATTATGATTATCAAACATTACTTTGGAATTATCAAGCTGAAGAAAAGAAAAAGAATTTATTTTTACGGTGTTGTCTTGTTGTGAAATTTGTCCTAAATGTCGCCGTGTTAATATTTTCTCTGTCTGTACTCGTTAAGTTGATTAGTATAGTTTAGATTGTATTTGTGTTATTTAGACTATCTAGTTACGATATCGTCACTATACTACTAATGAGCATTTGCAACTTGCATCTTAAAATTTGGCAATGCGTTGAACCTCACGACTCGTCTTCAGTAAACATTCTTTAATATTTCTAGGTGCTACTTTTCTTTCAAGACCTGCTTCCTCCTTTTTTCTACTTTTTTTCTTCATCATTCACACCTAAAATTATCTAATCAGCGGTAACACAAAAGGGAATGGAGTGGAGAATGGCATTGAATGTTCGAAAAGGAGCTCGAGTTTCTTTTAAAAATATTCTTAAGTAGAACAACATGATAAGAACTATTGGAATGATTTTTCTGTTGACTAAAGCAAAACGAAACGTCCCCGGGTGGGCTTGAACCACCAACCTTTCGGTTAACAGCCGAACGCGCTAATCGATTGCGCCACGGAGACTGGGTAGTATCATTGAGCATTTCTTTTGTGTTTTAAGGGGTTGAGAGTTCATCACATTTCATTATGTTGAGGAAACTCGGCTAGGAAATTGATTGTCTGTTAGAACTCTATCACGGAAGAGGCAGTCAGCTCTGGATAGTAAGTGACTTGACCATAACACGACACAGAACAGGTGTCATACTACCAGCTCATCAGAGGAGTAGCAGATTAAGGACTTTATGAAAAACTATTCTTTCAAGCTTGGCCTGTTGGTCTAGTGGCATGATTCTCGCTTAGGGTGCGAGAGGTCCCGGGTTCGACTCCCGGACAGGCCCAAAAAACATTTTTGGACAAGGAGATGATGTCGGGTGGATTTCGACGGTTTGCATATGGTGGATTTGTTTTTTGAGACGTGGATTAGTGACTGCTATTGAAGATTGTGATGCATGGGCGTGTTGGACAGCCAGGCCCAACATATGCATTTATTTGACACATAGAGTAGGATACAGCAAACATGGATACATCCAAAGCTTATATGCACCACAGCTGGGCACGTTACCCCTACAAACCGCTACAGGGAAAAATAGTGACCGAGAACCAATGCTATGCTGCAACATTTCCATAAAAACGAAGTAAAAAGTAAGTAAGTGCAAATAAAAGACGAAGAAGGCCACAAGTTCTCAACGCACTCTTTCAAACGGCAAAATATTATAGGAAAATCAATTACCTGACGAGAGAATTCCACGTTAAATTTCACGCGAAAAACCGATATCGCACGAATCGCGAAGCGATGAGTGCGATATCGGTTTTTCAAGTGAAATTTAACGTGGAATTCACGAGTCAGGTAATGGATTTTCCTTGAATCGCATAGAACCTTTTAAACATGAAAATGTGGTGACTGTTACGAATTTTACCCGGGATTTTAGTGCAGCCTCACTTTCAAGTCGCAATACCGCGCTGAATACCCTCGCATCTCTAGCCAATCAGAGCGCGCGAATTCTTTGAGCTATGCGATTCTAATTTATATTAATTGCGATCAACACAAATTAGATATTGAGGACCAATGTAATTCCCCCACTTCCTTATTTGGTAGGAGCAAAATAATGATAAGACCATAATTACTCGTCCGTGTCCTTATTTAGTTTAAACTTTATAAATATGTTTCTGTCCCCTGCCTAACAGAGGTTTTTCTGGATGCGATTGTAAGTGGTTGGATCGGTCAGCCAGACTCAATTCGTGTGTCGAGGCGAAAAGAAAGGGACAGCCTCTTCTAGCGGCTCACAGTTCGCTTGGACTGGACCGATCAATGGATCAAAGCCTTTGACATCCACGAATAAGTCTTCTTACATGAAGTACTTCAAGGAGTTAATCTTAAGTTTGATTGATTGCATACGGCGCCGTAGCTCAGTTGGTTAGAGCGCCTGTCAAGTAAACAGGAGGTCATGGGTTTAAATCCCATCGGTGCCTTTTAATAAATATTTTTTTTATATTTTGAACCTTACGTACCTTACAAAAATTGCACTTCTTTGTTTCAAATGAGTACAAATATAGAATTAACTTTGACTGTCGCGTTATAGGATAACACAATAACTTTTTTACCAAAAAAGCAGTGAAATTTTAGTATTTTAGCACTCCCTTTCCAAGACCCGTCTTTGAACCCACAGGGTTTCTTGTTAACAAGGCTAATTACGGCTATTTTAACACATCTTATTATCTCTCTGCCCGCATGATCGCGTCTAAATTTTTATGAAACTGACAAAAATGTCTGAATTATAGAAATAAAACAATGCCAAAATGGGAAGAATAGACTTACAAAGAAAGGTACATTTCTAGAATACAACAAGGCCTCCTAATCTGTACCCGTTCCTTTCAATGTTGTTTCCGTAGTGTAGTGGTTATCACGTCCGCCTCACACGCGGAAGGTCGCCGGTTCGAGTCCGGCCGGAAACACGCACCACTCTTTTTTTCTTTCGTTAAGCTTTTGTTTAATAAACTTTCCCAATTTTTAAGTAATGTGAATTGGGAGTGTTAACGAATGCCAAAAGCAGATTTCAAAGTATAACACTAGCGTGCGCCACATCATATATGTTATTAGCGTGTGGACCCACCTTAACGGCAACAAAACGAATGATTTAGAAATATTGACGGTGAGATTTTTTTGGTTATCCAGTAATAAAAATATTTTATATTTAACAATTTTTTTAAGCCAATTAACGGCTATTAACATAAATTGAGGGAATTTTTTAAAAAGAGAAAAGGCAGGTGCGTTACGCCCGTTGTAATGTTTAAAGGTCAAATGAACCAAGATTTCGAGATTCTTTCTTTAGCGATTTTAAAGCAACCAAACGCTAGAAGAACTCATTATTAACTAAACTTATGAAGAAATTTTGCTTTCTGAGCCTTAAAGCGCGAACATTAGCAAAAACTACGAAGATTTCCGAAGACTTCACGAAAACGTTTCCAAATTGTCCGCGCACTGGAATGGAAGGAATGGATCGAGCTTTGAATTTTGTGACGTAATATTTTTATTTCACGGCTTTGCGATCGAAGAGACGATCGTCGTTTAAAGAGCGAATAATGTAAAGTTTGAGGGTTCAAGTAATTCTGAACGAATCTAAGCTTTTTTTAAATATGGTTGTTATATTTTTTTTACTACATTGTAATCCAGTTTCAAAGATTAATAATTATCAAAGCACTGAGTAAAATTGTAAGCATTGTACGATATAGGAGGTTTTCAAACACTGGATGGCGTATAAAAATCATCAGTCGGTTCAGCTTGGTATAGAACAGTTATGTACCCCAATCTAAATGCAGTTTTTTTGGATTTGCATGTAATTCTTATCAGGACGTGTGCGGCTTGCAACCCGGATCGGTATGAAGCGCGAAGTTATTCTAGGAATTGGCCAAAAGCTAAGATTGAATTCACTGTTTCTTTTCTGTACTCGAGAGTCACACAAAACACAAAAAATAAATTTGTACACAAAAATTTAACTTGAATGAAAGGGTATTTCTCAATGCAAATTCGAAACTGCAAAGCATCACGCAGGGTAAAACTTTCAGTTTTGGAATAAATACTGAGCGTTTACACACTGTCCCCGCGGACACTGTGAGTTCTGTTTGTATTAGCTGTTTTTTTGTCCATATTTATTTAGCCGGTACATGTTATTTAGGGCTCGAAATTAACGGTTGTAAACCCAACATAAATACAACATTTGAAGCTTAATTTTATACGCGTCAAAAAGCATGTGCACGTGCATAGAAGCAAATTATTTGACAAGGATATTGAACTAACGAACTCAAATTCTAATGCTTGATCATGACCAGCCAAACCAACAAAGTAAAAGTGCTAATAATCATAACAAATACTCTATCTAGCTCTAGGTAGAACAAGAAAGGTGCAAAATGCATACCTCTAACTTCCTTCGTTTAGCAAAAGCCGAACGGACAGTGGGGTCTTTGTTCTTCGGAAGACATTCTTCCCCGTGATTTCTTTTCCGAGCAAAAAAAAAAAAAAATAGTCCGCGGCACAGCATCCTCTTTGAGGTGGAGACTTAGCGGCTTGAAATCAGAACCCAGAAACCTACGTATTGCCAGATTTTCTCTGAAGTAGTCTTCGGTAAAATGAACCGCACAAATGCGAGAGTTCTTTCCTGGCTGAAATTCTTTTCTTTCCATTTTCAAAAGCCGTTGTTTCCTGAGCTTTGAATTTGCTGGAAACTTAAACGTACTTACTTTCGACTTAGAATAATTTAAGCAGTTTAGTGCGGCACAAAACACCATGATGTTCCATTCTTGTGAGCTTCATCACTAAAACACTTTGAATTTCCCGCAATTTCACAGCGCACCAATACTGACGTCACAGTTTTATGTTCCGAAAATTTCGCGACAATTTTCCCGAGCGCTCTACGATTATGAAGGCCAAAACTAAGCGTTTTTCAACTTGAAATTGCTCTGTTTTGCAAAGTCCAATTCCTTTGAAACTTCAGAATATGTTTATTTGGTTGTAAATCAACAAATTGGGCTAAAACAAAAGAAAATTCGAAATTTTGGTTCATTTGACCTTACGGGTGTCGATCCCGGTACCTCCAGCATGCTAAGCGGGCGCTCTACCATTTGAGCTAATTCCCCCGTGTTCAAGCTTATATCACGCCGCTAAAATATCACTCGCTACTACTGTTGAGAGTTGCATGCTCTGTCAAACGTGCGCAGTAAGGAACGAGGACTCTAGGTACGAGTTTACAGGAAAAAAACTTTGCAGTGCAGCCACTGTGTAGAACATGCGCCATTTTGCTGAAACAAAGGATTGAGGTCGTTTGCTCTCTTTGCCATCAATGAAGAGGAAGATTGATCAGATGGTAGAGCACTTGCTTTGCACACAGGAAATACTACCGGGATCAATACCTTATTAACTGCTACGCTATTTTTTTTTGAATTATGAATTAAAACATCTGATCATACGCCTGCTAATATGTATTTGATTCACCACCCGCAATTTCCTTGAAGGATTGTAAACAAAATACAAAGCCTTCTTGAAGTCCGCATCTGATATAAATATTCTCACACCTTACTTCTCAGCATCTGGTCCGTTAGCTCAGTCGGCAGAGCGTGGTGCTGATAACGCCAAGGTCGTGAGTTCAAGCCTTACACGGACCACAATTCGTAATTTTACTTTTCTATGAGAGCGTTTTGTTACTGAATAAGAGTTTGGGGATCGTTTAAGTCTTTTTTTTTTTGTTAAAACAAATTTAATCAAACGATTAATTCTCTGAATGACATCCCCTAAGCAACAACAGTATGTTTTTTCACTATCTAGTTACGATAGCGCCACGAAGATTTCTATCACTCTTTACTATACTACTAATGAGTATTTGCTACTTCCATCTTGAAATTTGGCCATGCGTTGGCCTCATATCTCGTTTTCAGTAAACATTCTTTAATATTTCTAGGCGCTACTTTTCTTTCAAGACCTGCTTTCCTCCTTTTTTCATTCACACCTAAAATTATCTAATCAGCGACCGTACAAGAAGTCAGAAGTAACACTAAAGGGAAAGGAGTGTAGAATGGCATTGAATGTTCGAAAAGGAACTCGAGTTTCTTTTAAAAATATTCTTAAGTAGAACAACATAAAAATAACTATTGGAATGATTTTTCTGTTGACTAAAGCAAAACGAAACGTCCCCGGGTGGGCTTGAACCACCAACCTTTCGGTTAACAGCCGAACGCGCTAACCAATTGCGCCACGGAGACTTGTTAGTACCTTTGGGCATTTTTTTTTATGTGATAAGGGGTTGAGAGTTCATCACATTTCATTATGTTGATTAAGCTCGGCTCCGAAATTTATTACTACCAGCTAATCAGAGGGGTAGCAGATAAAGGCCTTTGTTTAAAATGTTTCGTCAAGCTTGGCCTGTTGGTCTAGTGGCATGATTCTCGCTTAGGGTGCGAGAGGTCCCGGGTTCGACTCCCGGACAGGCCCAAGAGATGTTTTTTTTGTTTTCTTTAATTGCAAGCTGTGACGTCTTGATTGATAAAATAAATACTATTTATAAATAAATAAATAAATAAATAAATAAATAAATAAATTAATTAACAAATAAATACTACTTTAAATCGATTTCCGCAAAGTTTTGCCGCCATATTGCTCTTTCAAGAGATGAAACAGTAATATATTTCTGGTAAAAAATGTCCATTTAATTTTTATGCAAAAAATCGCAATATCCTTTTAGACTGCAATACTCCTTTTCCATTTTGTTTTTTAATTTTCTTTTTCTGAAAAACTAGGTCTTTCTAGAACTGGCATGAAAGCAAGATAAACCCGGTCTGATAATCTTATGGAAAATAAATTTAACAAAATAATGTTGTTTTACATGTAAAACAAATACTTGTTGAGCTGCTAAGGTTATAAAATCGTCACGGAGAATCGGTGCTCTACCATTTGAACTAAATACCCTGGACACGACTGTTGTCTCTTGCAACTTGTGAAAGCAAACTTACTTGGAAAATGTCCATCAGGTATGTCACTGGAATAAATTTCAAGTACCTGCTCTGCGAAAGAGGTTTCTTTTCCTGAAAAAGAGAACAAGATAATTTTAGGAAAGTTCTGTCACTGAGAACTGTCTAGTTTCGTCTTTTGTTTGCCTAACCACGTGGAGAAATCCAACATGGCCTTTGTTGGCTCGATGTAACAGATTGGTTTTCGATTAAAAATAGAAGAGTAACCAGGGTTCATGATGATTAAAAATTAAGATGTTCTCTGGTTAAAAATTTGGTAAAAATGAGCTTTCGGCTGCCAAACTACAGCCTTTAACGAATGATAAAAAATGGCGCGAATGAATAAATATATAGGCTAAAAAAATGTGTGAAAAAATTACAGAATAAAAATGCATAATAAGGTGGCAATAAAAAGAATTTGATGAATTAAGAAAAACTATTTTAAAAGAATAGAATATTGTCGGGGTAATGACCTAGCATTGTTATCCGCCTCAGTTGTCATGGCAGTGTGCCATTACTCGAGAGTTTTTTGCACGCAATAGTTTCCTTTGTCGATAACTCTTACATTTTCAAAATCAATTTGATGGTCGTTCATCCATGCATGGTTTGCGACGTTCGATCCTTTGTTACAATATTTTACGTTTCTGATGTGTTCTTTTTTTCGCGTGTGTAGACATCTGCCGGTTTCTCCAATGTAGCTCCAATTGCAGTCATTGCATGGAATCTTGTAAACCACATTTTTGTTTGAAGGTGGCTGGGTGGCCTGAATTTTGGCGAAGGGAATTCCTGATAAAAATACACATTTCTGATAAAAATACACATTCTGAGTTCAAAAATAAAAAGAAATTATGCATAAGAATACTAGTCCTTTGTGGTTGGGCCAGTTTCAATAGACCTCTATGGCGGAACCGCGGAGTCCCCAGATATGAGTTATTTTAATAAAAAGAATAATTTTTTTTAACACACAAAAAAAGACTTAAACCATCCCCAGACTCTTATTCACTAACAAAACGCTCTCATGAAAATATAGAAAAGTAAGATAGCGGTTGTTGTGGTCCGTGTGAGGCTCGAACTCACGACCTTGGCGTTATCAGCACCACGCTCTACCGACTGAGCTAACGGACCAGATGCTGATATGTAAGTCGTGAGAATATTTATATCAGATGCGAACTCCAAGAAGGCTTTGTACTTTGTTCACAATCCTTAAGGGCGAAAGCGGGTGGTGAATCAAGTATATATTAGTGGGCGTATGATCAGATGTTTTCATTCGTAAAGTCAAAAAAATAGGGTAGCGGGTAATAAGGTATTGATCCCGGTCGTACTTACTGTGTGCAAAGCAAGTGCTCTACCATCTGATCAGTCTTCCTCTTCATTGAAGGCAAAGAGAGCGAGCGACCTCAATCCTTTGTTTCAGCAAAAAGGCGCATGCGCGACCCAGTGGCTGCACTGCCAAGTTTTTTCCCGTAAACTCATACGTAGAGTCCTCGTTCCTTACTGCGCAAGCTTGACGGAACAAGCAGCTCTCGGAAGTACCGTTGCAGGATCGCTTTTGATTAGTTTTCAAAACAGTAGAAATGGCCGGAAGTAAAGTGCCAAGGAGTTCATTGAGCCATGCTTTTGAATGCTAAGCATGCGCATTTCAACAGGAAGTCCAATATTTTCGGACTTCCAGGGTCGCTCGCATTCTCGTTCCCATACCCCTTTTCCCTTCTCTTAGCCGGCAGGGCCTTGGCACGAGAAATGAAAGGCTCTGGAGACAAAGGGTTTGCAGCCCTAGATTCTAGGACTTTCGGTCTTCATGTATGCAGTCGTGATGTTTCTATATACTGTATGGAAGGGTCATGCCGTCTCTTACTTCCGCTCAAGATTTCTTTGTTTCAAACGGCCAATAAAAAAATTCGAATTAATTCAAAAATCTCATGTCTCAAGAGCCCTTCGTTTCTCATGCCAGGGCCCTGCCGGCTACGAGAAACCGGAAAAGGGCTTTAGGGACTAAAAGCTAAAATATAGCACTGAGCCTTTAGGCAACCTCCGAGCTGTATGAGACGACAGTCAGTGATAAGATTGAATTTGAAGATAAACTTGTACCATGAGAGTTATTCGTCCCCATGGGTGATATTAGTGATAAAACTTATGAGAAATTTTTCAACAATGAGCTAACATCTTACAAACTGGCAACATCGATGATAACTTCACGGTTTTTCAACTCGAGATAATACAGGATGCGGATTCCATCCGCTCATCCTCACCGGTAAAAAAATCCTTATATAATTTTGCTGCTGCCATTTTGACCGAGTGATCATATTGTGATCCTGGGCGAGCTGTGCATACAACGACTGGTGAATTCCAAGTTATGCATGAAATGAATTTAAAAACAAAGGTCTCCTTGAGACGACGACATTTTGCCGAAATGATAGTAATGTTATATTAAAGTATCAGAATTTGAAGTACAGTACCACCTGAAATCATCTGCACGTCGGCCTCAGGTTTTACTATGTAACCGATTGCGACTGTTTACTCGTTTATTAGTGCGTGTCGCGCATCTGGTACAAATTTACGTTCTTATCTGTTTTTTGAACTGCTTTTCGTTGGTGCGTTTTTAACTGTTCAGGTAAATGAGAGGACAATCAATAAGCATAGTTTCCTTCTTTTATATTTTCGTTTCGTTTTAACTTCGATTTTTGTGGGTTGTTTGTTTTTAACTTAGACCTTATCGAACACTGGATCATTGTAATCGTAATAATTAAATCTATTTGACCTTTTCTTGAAAAAACCGTGACGTTTGCTCCGGCTCGTAAATAACTTGGAGTAAAATTGCCTCTTTAAGGGATATTAGTATTGGAAGTGTTTCTGGCCAACCTCTTTCCCAGAGTCTCTCTCTCCCCGCCCCCAAGATCGAGAGAAGAGAGAGGGGCGGGGAGAGAGAGACCCTGGGAACGAGGTTGGTTTTTGGCTAGTCACATTCTCAATTTGTTATGTAATGTTTGATATGCGCTAGTCACGTTTTTGTTATGAAACGTTTGATATGATATGGCAAGTCACGTTTTCAACTTTTTATGTAGTGTTGTTTTACAGGATCTGCTAAGTGCTTTTTATTACAAACACACGCCATCAAACTGCATGTGTTGACGCGTTCGTATTTCCTTTGGATGACATATTAGTCGCCCACAACGACCTGTATTGCCTTGGGAGTTTACGAGAACTAACTGATCAATCCTCGGAGTGAAATTAAGCAAACTACAGTACTTCTATTTGAAAAATAATCGTAAAAAGCAGCCCTAGCATGCGTACCTTGCGGACACGCGAGCGAGTGATTTTTTAGCGGCCGCATGCTTTTGTCTTGGCCGCCAAGTAGCGAGAGGATTGGTCAGACGTCGAGTAAGCTGGCGATATTCGCGAGCGAGTGTTTTTTTTTTAATGGCGTGATATACACCTATTTGCAATAACGTTGTCATATTAAAAAAATGAAAAAGGCCAAATAGGAATTATTAAGCTTAATCATCATAGCTGGCAGCATTAACAACAAACCTCACGAGTTTATATCTTTGCAACTATTAGTCGCGTTATGAGATAGATTGAATTGTATTTTGAGACGTTTTGAGGCCGTTTCTTCGGGCGAAGTTAAAACATATCGTTGTTATGCCTAATTAATTCCTATTTCCATTTTTCCGATACCCGGATTCTCCAAATTTAGAGTTTTGTACTCAAACCAGTAAATATCCGCCGGTACAAGCAGGTGATACTGTTCTCATAAAATATCTTTATCGCCGGCACTCCGAAAAAACCGCCTAATTGATCTCTTTCTTGCCATGAAATGATTATTTTTCCATATTTTGGCCTTTTACCGCTTTTCCCTACTTTTTAGAACCCTTCAAGCGACGTTAACGTATTTACTGGGCATTGAAAAGCGAAAAATGTCTAAACATTATTATTTTATACCAGAACCAGAGTGCCTGCGAGAGTTTTCATTGCAATTGAAAACCGAATGGTTAGAAGTTCTCAGCATGGAGGCTTTATTTCTCCTCAGAAATGAAAACTCTGGTGATGAAAATTTACAAGGAGTTTTCGTAATGTTCGTTGTTGCCAAACTAAGATTTTTTGGAAAATAAACCGACAAATTAAATGACGCGATAGGTGGGAAAAGATGTTTAATTAACCTAGCTTGTATGCATCGTAAAATTGTGCTTCTTGTCGCGCTGTTTGTTTTGCTGTAGATCTCTGATTACTCGCTGCATATTAAAAAAGGAGAAAATGGAGAATCCGGGTGTTGATCCCGGTACCTCCCGCATGCTAAGCGGGCACTCTACCATTTGAGCTAATTCCCCAGCTCCCGATTTGTAATTTTTAATTTAACATTACAAGGGGCGTAACGCACCTGCCTTTTCCCTTTTTAAAAACTTCCCTCAATTTATGTTAATAGCCGTTAATTGGCTTAAATATATAAAAAAATTTATTACTGGATAACCAAAAAAATGTCACCGTCAATATTTCTAAATCATTCGTTTTGTTGCCGTTAAGGTGCTCCACACGCTAATAACATATGATGTGGCGCACGCTAGTGTTATATTTTGAAATCTGCTTTTGGCATTCGTTATCACTCCCAATTCACACAAACTTATCAAATGCAATAAGCAACGGTAATGTATAGTGTTGTACAGCCATCTCTGTTAAAATTTTGTGTTTAAGCAAAGTTAATAGACGGAAATGGTTATGAAGTCCGGCAAATATGAGCAAAGAAAGAGGCCAAGATTGATTGTTTACTGGGCGTTTTATGCAAATGAACTCCATGGAGAAAATCTACTAACTCACAATATTTGGAAGTTTAAACAGTTTTTGTCTGTTCTGACAAATTTATTAAAAATCTATCTTACATTAAGGCATCTCCTTCAGGTTAAGCTCGGGAGGGAAATAAATGTTCATTTTCTTCTACACGAGCAAGGTGACCCCCATTTTTTAATGCATTAATTTAAATGACATACGGTTGACTACAGTATAGCGCGATTTAAAGATTAATTTAAACTTGATAAAACACTGCTGCTTATTTTCTTAAACATTACTTAAAAATTGGAAAAAGTTTATTAAACAAAAGCTTAAGGAAAGAAAACGAGAGTTGCGCTTGTTTCCGGCCGGACTCGACACGGCGACCTTCCGCGTGTGAGGCGGACGTGATAACCACTACACTACGGAAACCACAGTGAAAAGACCGGGTTCAGATTAGGAGGCCGTATTGTATTCTAGAAATGTACCTTTCTTTTGTAAGTCTATTCTTCCCATTTTGGCAATAATTTATTTCTATAATTCTTATTCAGACATTTTTGTCAGTTTCATAAAAATGTAGACGCGATCATGCGGGCAGAGAGATAATAAGATGTTTTAAAATAGCCTTAAATAGCCTTGATAACAAGAAACCCTGTGGGTTCAAAGACGGGTCTTGGAAAGTGAGTGCTAAAAGATTAAAATTTCACTGCTTTTTTGGTAAAAAAGTTATTGTGTTATCCTATAACGCGACAGTCAAAGTCAATTCTATATTTGTACTCACTTGAAACAAAGAAGTGCAATTTTTGTAAGGTACGTAAGGTTCAATATATAATAAAAGATTTATTAAAAGGCACCGATGGGATTTGAACCCATGACCTCCTGTTTACTAGACAGGCGCTCTAACCAACTGAGCTACGGCGCCATATGTATATGTTAATAATCATTTATTGGAATTAAGCTCTCTGAAGAATTATTCATAGATGTCAAAGGCTTTGATTCATTGATCGGTCCAGTCCAGGCAAACTATGAGCCGCTAAAAGAGGCTGTTCTTTTCTTATGGCCTCGCAACACGAATTGAGTCTGGCTAACCGATTCAAGCATTTACAATCGCATCCAGAAAAGCCTTTTTTAGCCAGGGTACAGAAACATTTTCATGAAGTTTAAAGTAAAAAAGGATACGGACGAGTAATTATGGCCTTATCATTATTTTGCTCCTACCAAATAAGGAAGTGGGGGAATTACATTCGTCCTCAATATCTAATTTGTGTTGATCGCAATTAATATAAATTAATACTTAGCCGTTTGAAATAGTGCGTTGAGAAATTGTGGCCTTCTTCGTCTTTTATTTGCAATTACTTATTATTTAGTTCGTTTTTTTTTGGAAATGTTGGCCATAGCATTGGCTCTCGGTCCCTATATTTTTCCCTATAGCGACTTGTAGGGATAACGTGACCGGTTGTGGTGCATATAAGCTTTGGATGTAACTTTATCGACATTTGCTGTATCCTACTGGTGTGTCAAATAAATGCATATCTTGGACCTGGCTGTCCAACACGCCCATGCATCACAATCTGGATGTGTGCACGTGTTTGATTGTGTCGTGAAGGCAAAATTGGGACCATACCATCGCGATCTTTCGAATTGAAAAAGAAAAATTAAGAAATGTTAGTACTATCTATTCACCGGCATATAAAGCCTGTCAATCAAGATGTCAAAAGTTGCAACGAACGCGAAATTCTGCGTCTCAGAAAAAAAAAACTTACCATGGGTAAATCGTTTAAATTCACCCGACCACAGCTCCTGGTCCAAAAATATTTCTTGGGCCTGTCCGGGAGTCGTACCCGGGACCTCTCGCACCCTAAGCGAGAATCATGCCACTAGACCAACAGGCCAAGCTGGAAGAAACAGTTTTTGACTCCTCTGATTCGCTGGTAGTGTGACACCTGTTCTGTGTCGTGTTATGGTCAAGTCACTTACTATCCAGGGCTGACCGAACCTTTCCGTTATACAGTTCTAACAGAAAATAAATTTCGTAGCCGAGCTTCATCAACATAATGAAATGTGATGAACTCTCAACCCCTTATCACATAAAAAATGCTCAGATTCTAACAAGTCTCTGTGGCGCAATCGGTTAGCGCGTTCGGCTGTTAACCGAAAGGTTGGTGGTTCAAGCCCACCCGGGGACGTTACGTTTTGCTTTAGTCAACAGAAAAATCATTCCAATAGTTATTATCATGTCGTTCTACTTAAGAATATTTTTAAAAGAAATTCGAGCTCCTTTTCGAAAATTCAATGCCATTCTCCACTCCTTTCCCTTTAGTGTTACTTCTGACTTCTTGTACGGTCGCTCATTCGATAATTTTAGGTGTGAATGAAAAATGGAGGAAAGCAGGTCTTGAAAGAAAAGTAGCGCCTAGAAATATTAAAGAATGTTTACTGAAGACGAGTCATGAGGCCAACGCACTGCCAAATTTCAAGATGGAAGTTGCAAATACTCATTAGTAGTATAGTGAAAAGTGATAGAAATCTTCGAGGCGCTATCGTAACTAGATAGTGAAAAAACATGCTGTTGTTGATTAGGGGATATCATTCAGAGAATTGATCGTTTGATTAAATTTGTTTTAACAAAAAAAAAAAAGACTTAAACGATCCCCAAACTCTTATTCACTAACAAAACGCTGTCATAGAAAAGTAAAATTATGAGTTGTGGTCCGTGTGAGGCTTGAACTCACGACCTTGGCGCTATCAGCACCACGCTCTGCCAACTGAGCTAACGGACCAGACGCTGACAGTTAAGTCGTGAGAATATTTATATCAGATGCGAACTCCAAGAGGGCTTTGTATTTTGTTTACAATCCTTCAGGGAGAGAGCGGGTGGTGAATCAAATACATATTAGCAGGCGTATGATCAGATGTTTTAATTCGTAAAGTGAAAGAAATAGCATAGCGGGTAATAAGCTATTGATCCCGGTAGTACTTCCTGTGTGCAAAGCAAGTGCTCTACCATCTGATCAGCCTTCCTCTTCATTGATGGGAAAGAGAGCAAACGACCTCAATCCTTTGTTTCAGCAAAAAGGCGCATGCTCTACACAATGGCTGCACTGCAAAGTTTTTTTCCCGTAAACTCGTACCTAGAGTCCTCGTTCCTTACTGCGCAAGCTTGACCGAAGAAGCAACTCTCGAAAGTTTCGTTTTGATTGGTTTTAAACAGTAGTATTACAAACACTCGCCATCAAGCCGCAAGTGTTGACGCGTTCGTATTTCCTTGGGGTGACGTATTCGTCGCCCACAAGGAAGAGAAATCCCTTGGGTGTTTACGAGAACTGACTGATCAATCCACGGAGTGGAATCCCACAACAGCACTTCTATTTGCAAAACAATCGTAAAAAGCAGTACCCAGCATGCGTACCTGGCGGGATACGCGATCGTGTGATATTTTGAGCGGCCGCATGTTTTTGTCTTGGCCGCTAAGTCGCGAGGGGATTGGTGGGAAGTCGAGTAAGCTGGCGGTATTCGCGAATTAGCTCAAATGGTATAGCGCCCGTTAGCATGCGGGAAGTACCGGGATCAACACCCGGATTCTCCATTTTCTCCTTTTTTCGACTATTTTGCTTGGTACAAGGAAAATGGTAAGAATTGGGATCATTGGGTTGGCACTCTCTGACCCACATTTTTGTATACTCTCAAGGGACTGTTTTAATTTGTCAAGGGAATACTTTTCGCTGTGGGCGATAAAAACGTCATTGGATAGGAATGCGTCAGCACTTCTCGATCCCGAAGTGTTATTTTCACGCGTCGCTCGTCATTTAGCCTGTCTAGCATTTTGCAAACTACAGGTAGGTATTTTTCAAAGATCTGTGCTATTCATCGATTGAATCGCTTAGCTTTACATGCTTAAAAGCTGCTGCGAATCTCCATTGTCAGAGGATATTGGCCAATGCTATTTTCTATTGTTACAAGTCTATTGTTTGTCGTCTTCATTGAAAGAAGTATTTTTAGCTCGTCACGCAATCTTTTGTTTTGACCACAATTCACGGACTTGATCACGACTTAATGCAGCTTCTCAAGACTTCAGACAGGAAAATGGTAATGTACAATATTGCTTCGAACTTAAATGGAATTTTTAGAAGGATCAGTAAAGCCACTTAGTGAAAAATTGACTGCAAAAAGCCGTCGGGCTAAAATTAAACTTACGCTTTAGCGTGAATAATGCAGGATCTCACTGCTTCAAAAATATGCAGAATTTTGAAACGTTGATACATTAGTAGCTACATCTTGAAATGAGAATTAATCTAAAACAAAACTTCCTTCGAGTTTCTTTCATTTGCCAAGTTTACGTTTGGAAATTTAGGCTTCTGAAGCGTATTGATTTTAAAAGCACATGGTAACATCTGATATGTGGCCGACTTACCATCGCGTTGTTGTTTATTTAATAATTGTGTTCAGTTTACGACATTTTACATGCAAACATTTACTACAGTACTTCGGAAAATGCAAACAAGTATTTTGTTTTGTTATTAGTTATAGTGATGGATAGCATAGAAAGCAATCTGAGTGTTAATTTTGTGGAAGGAATTAAGTAGTTTTCCGCTATCTCACGGCACCATGATTCGCAAATTATTATTCCCAATTACCGCTTTTCTGTACCAAGATAATACCACTGGTGGTTAAATAAATGTCAATGACAGTTGTACAGAATGAAAACCTAGCTTTCACCAGAGTGTTTTGAACTAGTGTTATAGTTTGTAGAAAGAGTTTTTTGCGAGTTGTTAAAATGACGCGCGGAGGTGAAGAAATTTAATTCACCGTCTTCAAGTTTGGTTTGGGATCAATTTATCAAGGTTGATAATTAACAATTCAAATCATGAATTGGTCTTTCACAGCGTGTCTAGTTGTAATAAAAGTTTACTTCAGAAAGGAATTATTTGTCTGAATTTAGTACGCATATGGTATATTTTTCCCACTCGCACGTTTGTGTTAAATGCCGTAAAAGAGCCAGGAATGTTTCGGGGGGGTGGGTGCGCGCTAATAAAAGCGTTCTGGACTGTGAGTCAATGGGTTAATGCATCGCAAATCGCTTACAATACTAACATTTCCCCAACGCATACTCCATACAAAATAGTCGAATCTCGAAGAGATCTTTGATTTCAATATGCAGCGAGTAATCAGAAAACTACAGGAAGCACAAAGAGCGCGACAAAAAGCACATTTTCGATCATACAAGGCAAAATTTTATATCTATCCCACCTATCGCGTCATTTGTCAGTTTATTTTCGATAAAATCTTAGCATGGACACAACGAAAATTATGAAAACCCCTTGTAAATTTTCATAACCGTTTCCGAGGAGAAATAAAGCCGCCATGTCGAGAACTTCTAACCATCCGCTTATCAATTGCAATGAAAACTCTCTCAGGCACTCTGGTTCTCGTATATATGTATTTTTATATAATCAGTCATACAATAATAATGTTTAGACAGTTTTTCGTTTTCAATGCCCTGTAAAGACGTTAACGTCGTTTGAAGGGCTCTAAAAAGCAGGGAAAAGCGGGAAAAGACCAAAATAATGAATCATTTAATGGCAAGAAAGAAGTCAATTAGGCGGGTTTTTTGGAGTGCCGGCGATAAAGATATTTTATGAGAATAGCATCCCTAGCTTGTACCGGCGGATATGTACTGGTTTGAGTACAAAACTCTAAATTTGGAGAATCCGGGTATCGATCCCGGTACATCCCGCATGCGAAGCGGGCGCTCTACCATTTGAGCTAATTCCCCGTGTATACACTTGTAGCGTTTGGGAGGAAATAGATCGCTTAATTTACAGTGACACCAAAAATCCCGACACAACACCGCTAAATCCCAAGACAACTAATAGTCTTTTCACAACAAGACAACACCGTAAAAAAAAAAACAAAAAAACAAAAACAAAAAAACAATCAATTTTTTCTTTTGTTTTTGTTTTTCCATCAAACATTTATGCATGATAATTCCAAAGCAATGTTTGATCATCATAATTTCAAGTAGAATTAGTCTGTGTGTAACAAAAAAGGAAGAAATTATTGGAGAATCCGGGTATCGATCCCGGTACTCGGGCGCTCTACCATTTGAGCTAATTCCCCAGCTCACGACTTATAACTTTTAATTAAACATTACTTCAAGGGGCGTAACGCACCTGCCTTTTACCTTTTTAAAATTATATAACTATCAAATGCCGCCAAAAATTTTAACAGTGGCATGAGAAAGGACTTTCAGACCTTTCTTTCTTTCCTTACTTATCATAAGCGCGTAGTTCTCTAAGCACGACCTGATGAAAGGGAGTACAGTGTGCTG
Source organism: Meandrina meandrites (assembly GCA_963693305.1). NCBI lineage: Eukaryota > Metazoa > Cnidaria > Anthozoa > Scleractinia > Meandrinidae > Meandrina > Meandrina meandrites. The sequence goes on from OY855910.1 coordinate 36,837,511, forward strand.
CTAATAACAAAAGTGTTCATGTCCAGACACTAAGACTTCCTTTAGTTTTGTAACAAAACAACTTCGATTCTATAGTAAAACAAGAAGACGAAAGGTACCTATCTGACGGTGCACTATTCACTAGTACCCAACAAGTGTCAAACTACCTACTGCTGCTACTACTGTTGTAGTTGGAGCAGGAATCGCTAGAAACATTTCAGTGCTGTCAATAATCAAGAGAACTCAGACAGTTCACACTGAGCAAAATTATTTGTTGGCAAATCTGGCAGCTGCCGATATTAGGAGTTTGCTGTTTTACTGTTTTCCCCTCATCCCACTAATGACGGTACTTCCATGCAGATGGAGTGGTCGGAACTGCTCTTTGTACATTCTTTGTCAGCTTCAATGTTCCTCTCACATCGACAGTTACCTCCGTATTTACGCTTACAATTTTTGCAATAGAGCGTCATAACGCCATGCCAGGACCTCTGAAGATGTTGCAGCTAACGCGAGAAACGGTCCGATACGCAATAATCGGAATATGGATTTCGTCTGTTACATTAAACATTCCACTGTTTTTTCATACAGACTACCGCTGAAGACGATGGCTTGCCTACATACATACAGCGATTAAGCGGAGTTAACTCACATACCCATTTACATCATTTTTGTTTTCTTTTCCTTTCCATATATATAAGCTTTTGCTGCAGTAAAATTGTAACAGTGTTTTACCTCAGAACTGCACTTACGCCTGAAAGCAGCATACCCAAACAGGTCTTGAAAATGTCGCTCAGGTAATCTTGTGTTTGGAGCGTCCTTTATTCCAACCAGTGTTACTGCTGTTTTTCGCCATTTTCCACTTGGAATGGAATTAAAAACCGTCTGTTATATCGCGCCAAGCAAAGCAATGTTGGATATCTCTACGTGGTTGGGAACAAAAGACGAAACTTGGTGTTACGGATGCATCATCTTAGTGCCAGAACTTTCTGTAAATTATTGTGTTTTCCTACAGTAAGTGTTAGCATTTTTTTTACAAAAGAGCTTCTTTCGTAGAGAAGTCACTTTAAATTTATTCCAGTGATATAAATGGACATTTTTCCAAGTTTCTTAACAAGTTGCAATAGACAGCTGGCGGGTCTGGGGGATTCACTTAAGAGACGGCAGCTAACGGTCTAGTGGTATGATTGGTCTAGTGGTATGATTCTCGCTTCGGGTGCGAGAGGTCCCGGGTTCGACTCCTGGACAGGCCCCATTGAATACTATTTTGAGTTCCAGGATGGTTTTCTGACGTCACGGCGGCCATAGCGTTATTACAAAGATGAAACGGTAACATTTATCTGGAACAAAAAAGGTAATTTTTATGAAAGAAGTCGCAATAGCCTTCTAGACTAAAATACTCCTTTACCATTTCTATAATTTTATTTTTTTTTCTGAAACTAGTTCTTTCCACAACAGAAAGGAAATAAACAAGATAAATCACGTCTGATCCTCTTAGATCGAAAGGTTGTTATTGTACATGTAGAAAATACTAGTTCAGGTGCTAAGGCTATAAAAACGAATTGGAGAATCTGGTTATTTATCCAGGTGCTCTAACATTTAAGAGACGGTCTCTGTAATTTCGGTCTGGTCAATCTGGCTTGAAAAATAGATTTCGCTTATTTCTTGTGTGTTGCAAGACTTTCATGTACTTATAATAAAACCACAATCCGCTTGATCAGATTATTTATTTTTTTCGAGTTTTTAAGGATTTTCGGTTTACCCCAACGAGCGCCCGTAACGACCAATGTCAGCGCTTTAATTTACCACAACTTTCAAGATAAATTAAACAAAAACGAATAACTTCTATACCAAACAAACACCACAGCCAGTTATATTATGCCTCTTTGATTTATCACACCGACTTTCATGAACATTGAGTTCGAATCAAGCCAGCAGCAAGACATTAACGACACTCCTATCACACACCTTCATGAAACACGCGAAAACGGATCACATTCAAACTTTATTTTTTGAAAAAGTGAGGCGGTCTATTTGAGTCAAACCAACGCAGCCGAAAAGTAGATACAAAAGACAATGTCACTACAGAAAGAAACCTTGCGGTATCGTCTTATTGAAATATTTATAGCTGTGCAAACTTGCCAAACTTCGACGATCGTCATGTTTGCTACCATTTTGAGGTACTCGTCAGGAGGAAGCGTTTCATCAACTTGCCTCGCAGGGGTATCTAAAACCATCAAAAATATGGAAAAAGTTAATATAAAGGCATTATAGTTCAAATGAAAAAGTTAAAATCGTGTTTAAAAACGGAAACTAGACTTACATTTCAATCATTTCTGGAGATGAAAGATAGGTCATCATTGTTCGAATTTCATTCGATGATTCCATAAAACATAACAGTATCTGACACGCAAACTTCGACTCGATGTAGCGTTTGAATCAGGTAAAGGTAGTTACCTCGTAATTTCCCTTTCGTGACTTAATGTTCAATTTGCTTTCAGCTGAGGATGACTATGTTGAAATCAATAAAATCGTTGACTTTCTAAAATCTTTAGCTTAATTTAACTCATTGTTATTGTTATTTATTGCTATGTTATTCCTTATTATCTTTCTTATTACTATTCCTTCCTTTAATGTAGATTAGGTTTTAACTTTTTGTAAATTTATTTATTTATCTATCTATCTATTTACTTATTTATTTATTTATTTATTTATTTATTTTTCTTCTTCATTTTCTTCTTCACCTCCCGCCTCGAATAACTTGGCTAATTGCGGGAGGTGAAAATGTTGTAAATAATATTATTAAGTAAATAAAGTTTTGTTGTGTTGTTGTTGTTGTTGTTGTTGTGTTGTTTTTTTTTTTGTTGTTGTTGTTCCATGCGTACAGCGAAGTTGTTTTTACGACAAAACGTCGAACATCGTCGAAGAAGCAAACGAACCGGTCATGTTTATCTATCGGTACATACTTTATGTATGGGGTATCGTATTGTACCGTACAGTGCCTCATTCGAGCCTCATACATGAAGTAGTGACCGCGAAGCCCGTTCTCCGGTTGTTGTTCGACGTTCAACGTTTTGCAATGGAAAATCTTCGCTGTGTGCCAGCAAGGAAGGGAAAGGACGACGTTACTACCTTAACCTGATTCATATGCTACATCTGGTCAAAGTTTGCGTGTCAAATATTGTAATTTCGTGTGGAGTCATCGAGTGAAATTCGAACAATGATGACCTTTCTTAGATTTCCAGAAATGGTTGAAATGTAGGTCGAGTTTCCGTTTATAAACACGATTGCAGCTCTTTCATTTGAACTGTAATACATTTATATTGACTTGTTCTTTATTTCTGATGGTTTTAGATACATCTGTGAGGCAAGTTGATGAAACGCTGCGTCCTGATGAGTACCTCAAAATGGCGGCAAACATGACGATCGTCGAAATTTGGCAAGTTTGCACAGCGATAAATATTTCAATATGACGATACCGCAAGGTTTCTTTCTGTAGTGACATTGTCTTATGTATCAACGTTTCGGCTGCGTTGGTTTGATTCAAATAGGCCGTCTCACTTTTTCAAAAATAAAGTTTGAATCTGATCCGTTTTCGCGTGTTTCATGAAGGTGTGTGATAGGAGTGTCGTTAATGTCTTGCTGCTGGCTTGATTCGAACTCAATGTTCATGAAAGTCGGTGTGATAAATCAAAGAGGCATAATATAACTGGCTGTGGTGTTTGTTTGGTATAGAAGTTATTCGTTTTTGTTTAATTCATCTTGAAAGTTGTGGTAAATTAAAGCGCTGACATTGGTCGTTACGGGGGCTCGTTTGGGTGAATCGAAAATCCTTAAAAACTCGAAAAAAATAAATGATCTGGTCAAGCGGATTGTGGTTTTAATATAAGTACATGAAAGTCTTGCAACACACAAGAAATAAGCGAAATCTATTTTTCAAGCGAGATTGACCAGACCGAAATTACAGAGACCGTCTCTTAAGTGAATCCCCCAAGACACGCCTGCTGTCTATTGCAACTTGTTAAGAAACTTGGAAAAAATGTCCATTTATATCACTGGAATAAATTTAAAGTGACTTCTCTACGAAAGAAGCTCTTTTGTAAAAAAAATGCTAACACTTACTGCAGGAAAACACAATAATTTACAGAAAGTTCTGGCACTAAGATGATGCATCCGTAACACCAAGTTTCGTCTTTTGTTCCCAACCACGTAGAGATATCCAACATTGCTTTTCTTGGCGCGATATAAAAGACGGTTTTTAATTCCATTCCAAGTGGAAAATGGCGAAAAACAGCAGTAACACTGGTTGGAATAAAGGACGCTGCTCCAACTACAACAGTAGTAGCAGCAGTAGGTGGTTTGACACTTGTTGAGTACTAGTGAATAGTGCACCGTCAGATAGGTACCTGTCGTCTTCTTGTTTTACTATAGAATCGAAGTTGTTTTGTTACAAAACTAAAGGAAGTCTTAGTGTCTGGACATGAACACTTTTGTTATTAGCAGCACACTGTACTCCCTTTCATCAGGTCGTGCTTAGAGAACTACGCGCTTATGATAAGTAAGGAAAGAAAGAAAGGTCTGAAAGCCGTTTCTCATACCACTTTAAAATTTTTGGCGGCATTTGATAGTTATATAATTTTAAAAAGGTAAAAGGCAGGTGCGTTACGCCCCTTGAAGTAATGTTTAATTAAAAGTTATAAGTCGTGAGCTGGGGAATTAGCTCAAATGGTAGAGCGCCCGAGTACCGGGATCGATACCCGGATTCTCCAATAATTTCTTCCTTTTTTGTTATACACTGACTAATTCTATTTGAAATTATGATGATCAAACATTGCTTTGGAATTATCATCCATAAATGTTTGATGGAAAAAAAAAACGAACGAAAAAATTGTTTTTTTTTTTGTTTTTTTTTTACGGTGTTGTCTTGTTGTGAAAAGACTATCAGTTGTCTTGGGATTTAGCGGTGTTGTGTCGGGATTTTTGGTGTCACTGTAAATTAAGCGATCTATTTCCTCCCAAACGCTACAAGTGTATACACGGGGAATTAGCTCAAATGGTAGAGCGCCCGCTTCGCATGCGGGATGTACCGGGATCGATACCCGGATTCTCCAAATTTAGAGTTTTGTACTCAAACCAGTACATATCCGCCGGTACAAGCCAGGGATGCTGTTCTCATAAAATATCTTTATCGCCGGCACTCCAAAAAACCCGCCTAATTGACTTCTTTCTTGCCACTAAATGATTCATTATTTTGGTCTTTTCCCGCTTTTCCCTGCTTTTTAGAGCCCTTCAACCGACGTCAACGTCTTTGCAGGGCATTGAAAACGAAAAACTGTCTAAACATTATTATTGTATGACTGATTATATAAAAATACATATATACGAGAACCAGAGTGCCTGAGAGAGTTTTCATTGCAATTGATAAGCAGATGGTTAGAAGTTCTCGACATGGCGGCTTTATTTCTCCTCGGAAACGGTTATGAAAATTTTCAAGGGGTTTTCATAATTTTCGTTGTGTCCATGCTAAGATTTTATCGAAAATAAACTGACAAATGACGCGATAGGTGGGATAGATATAAAATTTTTCCTTGTATGATCGAAAAATTGTGCTTTTTGTCGCGCTTTTTGTGCTTCCTGTAGTTTTCTGATTACTCGCTGCATATTGAAATCAAAGATCTCTTCGAGATTCGACTATTTTGTATGGAGTATACGTTGGGGAAATGTTAGTATTGTAAGCGATTTGCGATGCATTAACCCATTGACTCACAGTCCAGAACGCTTTTATTAGCGCGCACCCACCCCCCAAAACATTCCTGGCTCTTTTACGGCATTTAACACAAACGTGCGAGTGGGAAAAATATACCATATGCGTACTAAATTCAGACAAATAATTCCTTTCTGAAGTAAACTTTTATTACAACTAGACACGCTGTGAAAGACCAATTCATGATTTGAAATGTTAATTATCAACCTTGATAAATTGATCCCAAACCAAACTTGAAGACGGTGAATTAAATTTCTTCACCTCCGCGCGTCATTTTAACAACTCGCAAAAAACTCTTTCTACAAAATATAACACTAGTTCAAAACACTCTGGTGAAAGCTAGGTTTTCATTCTGTACAACTGTCACTGACATTTATTTAACCACCAGTGGTATTATCTTGGTACAGAAAAGCGGTAATTGGGGATAATAATTTGCGAATCATGGTGCCGTGAGATAGCGGAGAACTACTGAATTCCTTCCACAAAATTGACACTCAGATTGCTTTCTATGCTATCCATCACTATAACTAATAACAGAACAAAATACTTGTTTGCATTTTCCGAAGTACTGTAGTAAATGTTTGCATGTAAAAGGTCGTAAACTGAAAACAATTATTAAATAAACAACCACGCGATGGTAAGTCGGCCACATATCAGATGTCACCATGTGCTTTTAAAATCAATACGCTTCAGAAGCCTAAAATTCCAAACGTTAACTTGGCAAATGAAAGAAACTCGAAGGAAGTTTTGTTTTAGATTAATTCTCATTTCAAGATGTAGCTACTAATGTATCAACGCTTCAAAATTCTGCATATTTTTGAAGCAGTGAGATCCTGCATTATTCACGCTAAAGCGTAAGTTTAATTTTAGCCCGACGGCTTTTTGCAGTCAATTTTTCACTAAGTGGCTTTACCGATCCTTCTAAAAATTCCATTTAAGTTCGAAGCAATATTGTACATTACCATTTTCCTGTCTGAAGTCTTGAGAAGCTGCATTAAGTCGTGATCAAGTCCGTGAATTGTGGTCAAAACAAAAGATTGCGTGACGAGCTAAAAATACTTCTTTCAATGAAGACGACAAACAATAGACTTGTAACAATAGAAAATAGCATTGGCCAATATCCTCTGACAATGAAGATTCGCATCAGCTTTTAAGCATGTAAAGCTAAGCGATTCAATCGATGAATAGCACAGATCTTTGAAAAATACCTACCTGTAGTTTGCAAAATGCTAGACAGGCTAAATGACGAGCGACGCGTGAAAATAACACTTCGGGATCGAGAAGTTCTGACGCATTCCTATCGAATGACGTTTTTATCGCCCACAGCGAAAAGTATTCCCTTGACAAATTAAAACAGTCCCTTGAGAGTATACAAAAATGTGGGTCAGAGAGTGCCAACCCAATGATCCCAATTCTTACCATTTTCCTTGTACCAAGCAAAATAGTCGAAAAAATGAGAAAATGGAGAATCCGGGTGTTGATCCCGGTACTTCCCGCATGCTAACGGGCGCTATAACATTTGAGCTAATTCCCCAGTGTACAAGTTTATATCACGCTGTTAAAAAATAACTCGCTCGCGAATACCGGCAGCTTACTCGACTTCCCACCAATCCCCTCGCGACTTAGCGGCCAAGACAAAAACATACGGCCGCTAAAAATATCACACGATCGCGTATTCCGCCAGGTACGCATGCTGGGTACTGCTTTTTACGATTGTTTTGCAAATAGAAGTGCTGTAGTGGGCTTAATTCCACTCCGTGGATTGATCAGTCAGTTCTCGTAAACTCCCAAGGGATTTCTCTTCCTTGTGGGCGACGAATACGTCACCCCAAGGAAATACGAACGCGTCAACACTTGCGGCTTGATGGCGAGTGTTTGTAATACTACTGTTTAAAACCAATCAAAACGAAACTTTCGAGAGTTGCTTCTTCGGTCAAGCTCGCGCAGTAAGGAACGAGGACTCTAGGTACGAGTTTACGGGAAAAAAAACTTTGCCGTGCAGCCATTGTGTAGAGCATGCGCCTTTTTGCTGAAACAAAGGATTGAGGTCGTTTGCTGTCTTTGCCATCAATGAAGAGGAAGATTGATCAGATGGTAGAGCACTTGCTTTGCACACAGGAAGTACTACCGGGATCAATAGCTTATTACCCGCTATGCTATTTCTTTCACTTTACGAATTAAATCAATCAATCAATCAATAACTTTATTAAAGTGTCGATGCAGTCTAGCTGAGGGTCGAAACCCTGTATTATTTCATGATTGACACATTTTCTTTTGTTATTCAACAACCTTTATTTAACTTACAACCCTGTTGAATATTAACTAACTGAAAGTCCGGGGAGGGCTTGATAATGTAGCAGGGAAGAGCGGGGCTGATGAATGAATTTATGTATATTAATGAGGGATTTATCTGTATAAATCCCTCCTTTCAGGGATTTATACAGATCAATGCGAGGGCCTTTATCTGCATAATTTATTAAACCTCTCATTAGTATTCTAATATTCTAGGTTCTGATTGATCTATTCCTGACAAAATTAAACTGTCTGGACAAATTAAACACTGCAATTCCAACAATTAAATTTTTACTGCAACCTGATACGAAATACTTTAAGCGATATAGCAGTGGCAACCCAAAAATGTCTTAGGTTTACTTTCCCTAAAAAAATTAAGTCTTTTGAAATTACAAAGCCTTCTTTAGTTTGTAAATTCGTTTTGAAAATATAAAATTCATGTTAAAATGGAATTATAAAAGATTAGCTAAGTTCGGTCTAATTTCCGTCATGCCGTTCTCAAATTTGTCGCTGCACACTGCCTCAGTTAAAAATTCCTTCCTCTTGAGTTCAACAACAGTTTGAGTTCACCAACGCGCGTCTCATTCTTGAAAACATGACATTCATTAAGGTTTCCTTACAACTTATCTTGTATTCGGATCCGCTGAGCAGCCCATGTTCCTTTCTTTGGTTCAACTCTCCATAAATTTTTCTAGCCGTTTCTTTCGAGGTTTCAATTTCTTCGTACGTTTACTACTATCATTAGGACGCTGTACAAAACACGCTAAACCGCACCTTGCGAACAACATACAGAGCAAAACAAACCATCAAAACAAGCTTGTGTTATTCAAATAAGGTTGTCAATCACAATGAATCGCGAATCCGTGGAAATGCATGATCGGGCTATTCTGAGAAAACCACACAGTGGCAAAAATAAAAATAAACAATGGCTACATTGTGTACGCTCGGAGCCGATGTGCCACTCATTAGACGGCTTTTGTCCTCTTGGAAACGGGCTTTGTATAATGATCCCTCATGAATAATATCATAAAATAAGTCAGATAAATACCTCGAACGTCGGTATTAATCCATATACATCCCTCGGGCCTACGGCCCTCGGGATGTATATAGATTAATACCTCCGTTCTCGGTATTTATCTCTTACCTAATAGGGGACACATAAAATTAATAACATAAATTATAAAAGTTAAAAACCTAGATTTGATATTTATAATAAAAAGAGACTAAAATTTAACTACATTATTTACAATAATTCTAACAATTCTAAAATAAGTTATTCGTAAGTAGATTACGTGCTACATAACACACAGCTCTTACATTCATGTTCAATTTTCTGTGAAAGGTTGATTAACGTGATCTGTCTTTTGAAAGATTGTAGAGACGGTAAGTTTTTTAAGTTAGTTGAGAGTCGATTCCACAGCACAGGTCCAATATATCTTAACGAGTGTTTTCCATAGGTGACAGTATTAAATCTGGGAATGTGGAAATCTGCGCCTCTAAGGTTTTAAGTGGAACTTTTCAATGAGAACAAATTTTTGACGTTAGGAGGGCACAAATCATGCTTCACTTTGAACATCAAACAAGCTATATCCTGCAACCTTCTTTCGTACAGAGATTTTAAATTAGCTTTCTTTAGCAGTACCTCATATTTAGATTTGGTATCTCTGAATACTGCACGCAAACCCCTCTCCTGGGTGCGTTCGAGTTTTCTCTTGTCACTTGCTCGGCAGAAATGCCAGGTAAGATGGCAATAGGTGAGATACGGAAGAATTGCAGCCTTAAAAAGGTGTAGTTTCGCAACAGTGGGTACCAAGTTCTTGAGTCTCATTAATACACCTATCCTCTGGTTCGCTTTCTTGCACGTGATATTTATGTGCTCACTGAAATTAAGCTTGTTGTCAATAGTTACACCTAATAACTTAAAACTGTCCAGAGATTCAATGTCAGTTCCTTGTACATTTATGCTTATCTCGTCTCTGCTGTCCCTCTGTTTATTGTTGATTAGCATGGTGTGGTATTTCGAGAGGTTCCCCTTAAGTAAGTTCGACTCGTACCATAAAGAGGCTTTTGTTGCGCTCGCATTAAGGTTGTCATTAATCATCGCAACGTTGTCGCTGATTTCGAAGAGCTGATGGTCATCAGCATACATGCTTAGATTCTGCTCAATTTCATAGACTAAGTCATTTTGAAAAATATTCCACAATAACGGTCCTAACGCAGATCCCTGGGGGCAGCCTCGGTTAACTTGCTTCCAAGAACTTTTTTGAGATGCCAGCTTCACTCTGTTGGAGCGATCACATAAATAAATAAATAAATAAGTAACAAATTGATGAGATTCTCTTCAAAGCCATATGCTCTGAGTTTACTCAGCAACAGAGCAGGATGCATGGAGTCGAAGGCCTTTGACATATCCGTTGATAAGATTCCTACTAGCTGTTTATTGTCCCTAGCCAATCTCCAGTGTTCAATTAGATAAATAAGGGTAGTCTCGCAGCTATGAGTCTTACGATAGGCCGACAAGGCTTGTCCTAAACGGTGGTCGAACATCCCCACAAGTTGCCTAGCTACAATCTGCTCAAACACCTTATCTACAGCCGAGAGGACAGTGACAGGTCTATAATTCTCTTTTAGTAGTGGGTCATCACGTTTGAAGACTGGTATCCATTCCCCCTTTTTCCATGACTGTGGCCATGTACCCTCACTTATGCATCTGTTAAATAAATTAGTGAGAGAGATAGCGATACCCTCTGCTCCAAATTTTAGAGCAAATGGAGGAATGGAGTCACAGCCAGACGCTTTCTTGACTTTTAATGAATCCATTACTTGTTGAACTTGCGCTTTTTGAAGAGGGTTTAGCCTTATAGCATCATTTTGAATTGAAAGCTGTGCTATTTTTAAGACACTTTGGTGGTCGATGAAATCCGTTTCCGTTAAATTTTCAACGTTTTCTCCCCCGATGCCATCTGCAATTGAAGCAAAATAATCGGCCAGAGTTTCAGCTACCTTTTCTTGATCCTTGACGATTTCATTACCTACTTTGAGATTAAACTCGGGACTTTTTGCAGGGGCATTTGACCCTAAGAATGGCATAAAAGTTCTGTAAAAGTCTGATGGGTTATCCTGATCATACGCCTGCTAATGTGTATTTGATTCACCACCCGCTCTCTCCCTGAAGGATTGTAAACAAAATACAAAGCATTCTTGGAGTTCGCATCTGATATAAATATTGTCACGACTTAACTGTCAGCGTCTGGTCCGTTAGCTCAGTTGGCAGAGCGTGGTGCTGATAACGCCAAGGTCGTGAGTTCAAGCCTCACACGGACCAGAACTCGTAATTTTACTTTTCTATGACAGCGTTTTGTTAGTGAATAAGAGTTTGGGGATCGTTTAAGTCTTTTTTTTTTTGTTAAAACAGATTTAATCAAACGATCAATTATCTGAATGATATCCCCTAAGCAACAACAGCATGTTTTTTCACTATCTAGCTACGATAGCGCCTCGAAGATTTCTATCACTTTTCACTATACTACTAATGAGTATTTGCAACTTCCATCTTGAAATTTGGCAGTGCGTTGGCCTCATGACTCGTCTTCAGTAAACATTCTTTAATATTTCTAGGCGCTACTTTTCTTTCAAGACCTGCTTTCCTCCATTTTTCATTCACACCTAAAATTATCGAATCAGCGACCGTACAAGAAGTCAGAAGTAACACTAAAGGGAAAGGAGTGGAGAATGGCATTGAATGTTCGAAAAGGAGCTCGAATTTCTTTTAAAAATATTCTTAAGTAGAACGACATGATAATAACTATTGGAATGATTTTTCTGTTGACTAAAGCAAAACGTAACGTCCCCGGGTGGGCTTAAACCACCAACCTTTCGGTTAACAGCCGAACGCGCTAACCGATTGCGCCACAGAGACTTGTTAGAATCTGAGCATTTTTTATGTGATAAGGGGTTGAGAGTTCATCACATTTCATTATGTTGATGAAGCTCGGCTACGAAATTTATTTTCTGTTAGAACTGTATAACGGAAAGGTTCGGTCAGCCCTGGATAGTAAGTGACTTGACCATAACACGACACAGAACAGGTGTCACACTACCAGCGAATCAGAGGAGTAGCAGATTAACGCCCTTATCAAAAACTGTTTCTTCCAGCTTGGCCTGTTGGTCTAGTGGCATGATTCTCGCTTAGGGTGCGAGAGGTCCCGGGTACGACTCCCGGACAGTCCCAAGAAATATTTTTGGACCAGGAGCTGTGGTCGGGTGAATTTAAACGATTTACCCATGGTAAGTTTTTTTTTCTGAGACGCAGAATTTCGCGTTCGTTGCAACTTTTGACATCTTGATTGACAGGCTTTATATGCCGGTGAATAGATAGTACTAACATTTCTTAATTTTTCTTTTTCAATTCGAAAGATCGCGATGGTATGGTCCCAATTTTGCCTTCACGACACAATCAAACACGTGCACACATCCAGATTGTGATGCATGGGCGTATTGGACAGCCAGGTCCAAGATATGCATTTATTTGACACACCAGTAGGATACAGCAAATGTCGATAAAGTTACATCCAAAGCTTATATGCACCACAGCCGGTCACGTTATCCCTACAAGGCGCTATAGGGAAAAATATAAGGACCGAGAGCTAATGCTATGGCCAACATTTCCAAAAAAAACGAAGTAAATATCAAGTAATTGCAAATTAGATATTGAGGACGAATGTAATTCCCCCACTTCCTTATTTGGTAGGAGCAAAATAATGATAAGGCCATAATTACTCGTCCGTATCCTTTTTTACTTTAAACTTCATGAAAATGTTTCTGTACCCTGGCTAAAAAAGGCTTTTCTGGATGCGATTGTAAATGCTTGAATCGGTTAGCCAGACTCAATTCGTGTTGCGCGGCCATAAGAAAGGAACAGCTTCTTTTAGCGGCTCATAGTTTGCCTGGACTGGACCGATCAATGAATCAAAGCCTTTGACATCTATGAATAATTCTTCAGAGAGCTTAATTCCAATAAATGATTATTAACATATACATATGGCGCCGTAGCTCAGTTGGTTAGAGCGCCTGTCTAGTAAACAGGAGGTCATGGGTTTAAATCCCATCGGTGCCTTTTAATAAATCTTTTATTATATTTTAAACCTTACGTACTTGCTTACTTACTAAATTGCACTTCTTTGTTTCAAATGAGTACAAATATAGATTTGACTTTGACTATCGCGTTATAGGATAACACAATAACTTTTTTACCAAAAAAGCAGTGAAATTTTAATCTTTTAGCACTCACTTTCCAAGACCCGTCTTTGAACCTACAGGGTTTCTTGTTAACAAGGCTAATTACGGCTATTTTAACACATCTTATTATCTCTCTGCCCGCCTGATCGCGTCTACATTTTTATGAAACTGACATAAATGTCTGAATAAGAATTATAGAATTAAATTATTGCCAAAATGGGAAGAATAGACTTACAAAGAAAGGTGCATTTCTAGAATACAACAAGGCCTCCTAATCTGAACCCGGTCCTTTCACTGTGGTTTCCGTAGTGTAGTGGTTATCACGTCCGCCTCACACGCGGAAGGTCGCCGGTTCGAGTCCGGCCGGAAACACACTCACCACCAGACACCTTTTATTTCTTCCTTTAGCTTTTGTTTAGTATATTTTTTTCCAATTTTAATGCAACTTTTAAGATATTACAAAAAAAAGTAAGAAAATTGGACGAACAACGTGGTGAACGCAATTGCGGTTAGCAAGGTCACGGTAACGAAAATCGTGGTGACCAGGATCACGTGCGGTGGTCAATATTGCCGTAACGAAGGTCGGGGTGACCAAGATCACTGTGTATATGCTAATGTATAGATTTAGGCAGGCCTAAAAGTGGAGCTTCCATTTTTTTTAAGTTGGCTCCATACAGTTATATTACCATGCGCGTGCTGATGATGCGAGCCTTCGGCACCTGCGCGCGCGAGCTGACGCAAGCTCAGGGAAAAATGTTTAACCACGGAATTATGTAGGAAAACTGTATCCGCAAAGTATCCGCAGTAGATTTTTAAGAACAGGCAAATACTGTTTAAACTTCAAAATATTATGAGTTACGTGTTACAAAAATAAATTTCTTTCGTCTGTTCCTTCTTTAAACCTCTTAAATCACACTCAAATCACTGCACTGACTTCGCAATCCAATAATAGGTAGGTAGGTAACATCTTTAATTATAGAGGGTAGTACTTAATATGCATAACGCTCTAGTTACATATACGCTCTGCGGACCTATGTGCTAAGATAGCTCAATTCGTCGGTATGTATTGGAAAACAGGGAGGGCGAGAGTTCAACACATGGGCGGGCACTCGCACAATCTTTCATTTTTTTTCTTTTCTTTTTTTCCCTCCGACGTGTTTTTTCTTTCTTTTTTCCCCCAAGAAGCTAATATATAGTGCTTCCCGTTTATAATAATAAATTATTTTACTCAATATTCATGCATTGCGTGCATCATGTTATTAAAAAGCCATGCTTGCCAAGAGCCCGCGTTCATTTCTTGATAATTGCAGGGACAACAAATGCATTCTTGGTTTTTTAAACAATTCAAATAAGAAAATGCCCGCACCACATGCTCTTGACATAGCTGTAACTATCGTATCACTCATTGTTTCACTTCGTTTAAAATTTGTAGGCATTTTTAAAATTTAATCATCAAGTTAAGTTATGCATTGGTCAGCGGAATTACGACCCAAGGAAGGAAGAAAGGAAGGATCGCCTGTGCGAGTAAATTCGCTCGCTCGCTTAACTCCTATTTTGCATTCTGCAAAAGAGGCGAGCGAAAAATACGGGGAAGGTTGTTGGGGATCTCCACAATAAACGGAAGTTGTGGAACTGGCTGTACCTGCAAATTCTAGAGACATATTCTTTTAATAATTTTCTTCTCTTGGTTGTCACACGTTAATGCCCCACACGTCTGACTCTGCGATTCAGTCCGAGAGACGTCAAGTAAAGAATTAAACATAGATGATAGATTGACTTATTAAAAATCATTGGGCGTAAAACCAGCTGTTACTTAATTAAGAAATTACAAGAAACTTATTTCCATATGTTAATGGAAAGAATTTTGCAAGTCATTTATTTCACACTAAATTTTGAAGCAACTGGAGCAAAGCATGCCCCTTTGAACCCTCACTATACCTCATGGTATTCATGATACCATGAGGTAAAAAGGGAAAAAGGAGCTCTAGTTTCTTTTAAAAATATTCTTAAGTAGAACAACACGATAATAACTATTGGAATGATTTTTCTGTTGCCTAAAGCAAAACGGAACGTCCCCGGGTGGGCTTGAACCACCAACCTTTCGGTTAACAGCCGAACGCGCTAACCGATTGCGCCACGGAGACTTATTAGCATCTTTGAGTATTTTTTTTATGTGATAAGGGGTTGAGAGTTCATCACATTTCATTATGTTGATGAAACTCGGCTAGGAAATTTATTTTCTGTTAGAACTGTATGACGGAAGAGGCAGTCAGCTCTGGATAGTAAGTGACTTGACCATAACACGACACAGAACAGGTGTCACACTACCAGCGACACTGCCAGCGAGTCAGAGGAGTAGCACATTAGGGCCTTTATCCAAATTTTTCTGTCAAGCTTGGCCTGTTGGTCTAGTGGCATAATTCTCGCTTAGGGTGCGAGAGGTCCCGGGTTCGACTCCCGGACAGGCCCAAAAACACTTTTTTGGACTAGGAGATGATGTCGGGTGGATTTCGACATTTTGCATATGGTAAATTTGTTTTTTGGAGACGCGGATTAGTTACTGCTATTGATATTTTGTTAACGCAAAATGTCGTTTTCGTTGCAATTTGTAACCTCTTGATTGACAGGCTTTATATGCCTGTGAGTAGATAGTACTAACGTTTCTTGATTTTCCTTTTCCAGTTCAAAAGGTCGCGATAGGATGGACCCAATTTTGCCTTCACGACACAATCAAACACGTACACACATCAAGATTGTGATGCATGGGCGTGTTGGACAGCCAGGCCCATGATATGCATTTATTTGACCCATCAGTAGGATACATAGACTTTCAATAAAGTCCTTCGCCTTGATTATGGCCAAAAGCACTCGTTTAACTCGTGAGGTCGACTTGTAGCAAGTCTATAGGATACAGCAAACACGGATAAAGTTACATCCAAAGCTTATATGCACCACAGCTGGGCACGTGCACGTTACCCCTACAAACCGCTACAGGGAAAAATATTGAGCGAGAACCAATGCTATGGTGCAACATTTCCAAAAAACGAAGTAAAAATGAAGTAAGTGCAAATAAAAGACGAAGAATGTCACAAGTTCTCAACGCACTCTTTCAAACGGCAAAGTATTAATTTATGTTAATTGCGATCAACAAAAATTAGATATTAAGGACCAATGTAATTCCTCCACTTCGTTATCTGGTAGGAGCAAAATACAAAGCGTTCTTCGAGTGCGCATCTGATATAAATATTCTCACGTCTAATAGCATCTGGTCCGTTAACTCAGTCGGTAGAGCGTGGTGCTGATAACGCCAAGGTCGTGAGTTCAAGCCCCACACGGACCACAATTCGTTATTTTACTTTTCTATATTTTCTATGAGAGCGTTTTGTTAGTGAATTAGAGTTTGGGGATCGTTTAAGTCTTTTTCTTTTGTTAAAACAAATTTAATTCTTTTTATTAAAATAATTCGTATCTGGAGACTCCGCAGTTCCGCCATCGAGGTCTATAGAAACTGGCCCAACAAAAAAAGACTAGTATTCTTATGCATAATTTTTACGACTGGTTTTGCGTATGCAAAACGGGAGTTACGGATTGAGGGGCGATTTGAAGCCATCCTTCCTTCACTCCTTCACTCGGTCAGATGTAAACAAAAGGCCGTTGACAGATGGTTGGCAGACCTACATGTAACGCCACTCTCACTTTGACGTTGCGGTTTATTAAGACCGATGACAGACCACTGCACTTTACGCGCTGATGGTTTTGTTTTGATGGGTATGTGATGATAATTTGAAAATCGATTGTGAACATATTTTATTTTTATTTTACTTTAAATCAGGTGTATGCTGTTTCTGCCCTATAGAAAAATCAACAGAATTTTCTTAAGTTTGCATGTGACGTTGAAAGCGAAATTGAAAGCGAAGTTTGTGTAATCGCTAGCTGACAGAAGATTAGCAGTGTCACGCGACAAAGGTGAACCTAGCCGATTTCAAAATAAATTTTATGCGACGCTTAATCTTCACAGCAATCAAAGAATGCAAGATCATGCTCATGGCACTATCAAAACACATTCCGGAAATTGAACGTTAATCGTAAACGCTGTACAGAGAAAAGAGTGTACACACGCTACAAGGTCCGCTAGCACGAAAACACGCAAACTTGAATTTGTCTGCTTGGAGCTTGCTTCTTTTACTCCCAATGCAAATCACAATGAAAAACAACGTAAATCCGTATAGATCTTTACAAGTGATGCACGTTCGACTTCGACGATTTAATTCGTCACTTGTTAAATAGAAGCTACAAGAAGTGTGCTTCACAGCGACAACCTAAATCAACGCATTTCAAACATCTTTTATAGGCCTCGGAGTTAAGAAGTACCCACAACAGATAAATGTTCATCGCATGCAAGCAAATCATCAGCACAGGTCGCAGCGGAGAACACTCGAATTTCAACGACGAGATAAAATCTTGAGCGAGATTTATTCCTAGCAGAAGACTACCTATCCCAAAAGCCAGAGGACCCTACCGCAACTAAAGAAGGAACAACAAAACTCACAGTACAAGCAACCAAAATAGCGGTCGCAGAAGACAGGCAAAGTCATATATATTTTAAAAGCATATTAAAATAAAAGACGATGCGCGGATCGTTAAAAGTGATCATATGTTTTCAAACACGAATAGAAAAATACATAGAAAAAAACAACTTACCCCCAAAGTTATCCAGATATACACGCAATCGAATTCCACCAAAAAGTCGTTCCACGTACCATTGAGTTCACCACAAAATCAGACTTGAAAGCGTTTGTGTAATCGCTAGCTGACAGAAGATTAGCAGTGTCACGCGACAAAGGTGAACCTAGCCGATTTCAAAATAAATTTTATGCGACGCTTAATCTTCACAGCAATCAAAGAATGCAAGATCATGCTCATGGCACTATCAAAACACATTCCGGAAATTGAACGTTAATCGTAAACGCTGTACAGGGAAAAGAGTGTACACACGCTAGCACGAAAACACGCAAACTTGAATTTGTCTGCTTGGCGCTTGCTTCTTTTACAACCAATGCAAAACAAAACGAAAAACAACGTAAATCCGTATAGATCTTTACAAGTGATGCAAGTTCGACTTCGACGATTTAATTCGTCACTTGTTAAATAAAAGCGACAAGAACTCGCACGAACACATTAAATGATGACGTCATCGCTTAAAAAAACAGTCGTGGCCCAATAGGGCCTTTTGGTTTTTCCATTTTTGAACTCCGGATGTGTAATTTTTATCAGGAATGGAACAAAAACCAATCTGTTACATCGAGCCAACAAAGGCCATGTTGGATTTCTCAACGTAGTTAGGCAAAGAAAAAGACGAAACTAGGTAGTTCTTAGCGACAGATCTTTCTTAAAATTAGCTTGTTCTCTTTTTAAGAAAAAAACTCTTTCGTAGAGTACGTACTTGAAATTTATTCCAGTGACATACATGGACATTTTCCAAGTAAGTTTATTTCACAAGTTGCAATAGACAACAGTCGTGTCTGGGGCATTAGTTCAAATAGTAGAGCACCCGCTTAGCATTCGGGAAGTACCAGGATAAATATCCGGATCCTCCGTGTCGAATTTATAACCTTAGCAGCTCAACAAGTATTTTTTTACATGTACAATAACATTATTTTTTTAGATTGTCAAAACGGGTTAATGTTGCTTATTTCCTTTCATGCCAGTTGTAGAATGAACTAGTTTTTTCAGAAAAAAAAAAAAGAAAAAAGAAAATGGAAAAGGAGTATTGTAGTCTAAAAGGCTATTGCCACTTTTTGGATAAAAATTAAATGGACATTTTTTACCAGAAATAGATTATTGTTTCATCTCTTGAAAGGGCAATATGGCGGCATAACTTTGTGGAAATCATTTGAAAAAAGTGTTTAATAGGGCCTGTCCAGGAGTCGAACCCGGGACCTCTCGCACCCAAAGCGAGAATCATGCCACTAGACCAACAGGCCTTTCGTACTATCATCTTCTGTGAATTTAAGGGTCAGTATGAAGATGACGGCTACCAGTTTATTTTGGAAAAGCTGATCAAATGATTAATTCTCTGAATGATATCCCCTAAGCAACAGCAGTATGTTTTTTCACTATCCAGTTACGATAGCGTCACTGTACTACTAATGAGCATTTGCAATTTGCATCTTAAAATTTGGCAATGCGTTGGCCTCACGACTCGTCTTCAGTAAACATTCTTTAATATTTCTAGGCGCTACTTTTCTTTCAAGACCTGCTTCCTCCTTTCTTCTCATTTTTTTCTTCATCATTCACACTTAAAATTATCTAATCAGCGGCCGTACAAGAAGTCAGAAGTAACACAAAAGGGAAAGAAGTGGAGAATGGCATTGAATGTTCGAAAAGGAGCTCGAGATTCTTTTAAAAATATTCTTAAGTAGAACAACATGATAACAACTATTGGAATGATTTTTCTGTTGCCTAAAGCAAAACGAAACGTCCCAGGGTGGGCTTGAACCACTAACCTTTCGGTTAACAGCCGAACGCGCTAACCGATTGCGCCACGGAGACCTGTTAGTATCTTTGGGCATTTATTTTATGTGATAAGGGGTTGAGAGTTCATCACATTTCATTATGTTGATGAAACTCGGCTAGGAAATTTATTTTCTGTTAGAACTGTATGACGGAAGAGGCAGTCAGCTCTGGATAGTAAGTGACTTGACCATAACACGACACAGAACAGGTGTCACACTACCAGCGACACTGCCAGCGAGTCAGAGGAGTAGCACATTAGGGCCTTTATCCAAATTTTTTTTCAAGCTTGGCCTGTTGGTCTAGTGGCATGATTCTCGCTTAGGGTGTGAGAGGTCCCGGGTTCGACTCCCGGACAGGCCCAAAAAACATTTTTGGACTAGGAGATGATGTCGGGTGGATTTCGACATTTTGCATATGGTAAATTTGTTTTTTGGAGACGCGGATTAGTTACTGCTATTGATATTTTGTTAACGCAAAATGTCGTTTTCGTTGCAATTTGTAACCTCTTGATTGACAGGCTTTATATGCCTGTGAGTAGATAGTACTAACGTTTCTTGTTTTTCCTTTTCCAGTTCAAAAGGTCGCGATAGGATGGACCCAATTTTGCCTTCACGACACAATCAAACACGTACACACATCAAGATTGTGATGCATGGGCGTGTTGGACAGCCAGGCCCATGATATGCATTTATTTGACCCATCAGTAGGATACATAGACTTTCAATAAAGTCCTTCGCCTTGATTATGGCCAAAAGCACTCGTTTAACTCGTGAGGTCGACTTGTAGCAAGTCTATAGAATACAGCAAAGACGGATAAAGTTACATCCAAAGCTTATATGCACCACAGCTGGGCACGTGCACATTAGGGCCTTTATCCAAATTCTTTTTTAAGCTTGGCCTGTTGGTCTAGTGGCATGATTCTCGCTTAGGGTGCGAGAGGTCCCGGGTTCGACTCCCGGACAGGCCCAAAAAACATTTTTGGACTAGGAGATGATGTCGGGTGGATTTCGACATTTTGCATATGGTAAATTTGTTTTTTGGAGACGCGGATTAGTTACTGTTATTGATATTTTGTTAACTCAAAATGTTGTTCACGTTGTAATTTGTAACGTCTTGATTGACAGGCTTTTATGCCTGTGAATAGATAGTGCTAACATTTCTTAATTTTTCTTTTTCAATTCGAAAGATCGCGATAGGATGGACCCAATTTTGCCTTCACGACACAATCAAACACGTGCACACATCCAGATCTGTGATGCATGGGCGTGTTGGACAGCCAGGCCGAAGATATGCATTTATTTGACACACCAGTAGGATGCAGGAAACGTCGATAAAGTTACATCCAAAGCTTGTATGCACCACAGCCGGTCACCTTACCCCTACAAAGCGCTACAGGGAAAAATATAGGGACCGAGAGCCAATGCTATGGC
Source organism: Meandrina meandrites (assembly GCA_963693305.1). Classification (NCBI taxonomy): domain Eukaryota; kingdom Metazoa; phylum Cnidaria; class Anthozoa; order Scleractinia; family Meandrinidae; genus Meandrina; species Meandrina meandrites. The sequence goes on from OY855910.1 coordinate 36,858,727, forward strand.
TTACATTTCCAAAAAAACAAACTAAAAATTAAGTAAGTGCAAATAAAAGACGAAGAAGGCCACAAGTTTTCAACGCACTATTTCAAACGGCAAAGTATTAATTTATATTAATTGCCATCAACATAAATTAGATATTGAGAACCAATGTAATTCCCCCACTTCCTTATTTGGTAGGAACAAAATAATGATGACCATAATTACTCGTCCGTATCGTTTTTTACTTTAAACTTTATGAAAATGTTTCTGTACCCTGGCTAACAAAGGCTTTTCTGGATGTGATTGTAAGTGGTTTCATCGGTCAGCCAAACTCAATTTGTTTGGCGAGGCCATAAGAAAGGAACAGCCTCTTTTAGCGGCTCATAGTTCGCTTGGACTGGACCAGTCAATGAATCAAGGCCTTTGACATCTATGAATAAGTCTTCGGAGAGCTTAATTCGAATAAATGAATAAGAACATATACATATGGCGCCGTAGCTCAGTTGGTTAGAGCGCCTGTCTAGTAAACAGGAGGTCATGGGTTCAAATCCCATCGGTGCCTTTAATAAATCTTTTTTATATATTTTGAACCTTACGTACCTTACAAAAATTGTACTTCTTTGTTTCAAAGGAGTAAAAATATAGAATTATCTTTGACTGTCGCACTATAGGATAACACAATAATTTTTTTTACCAAAAAAGCAGTGAAATTTTAATCTTTTAGCACTCACTTTCCAAGACCCATCTTTGAACCCACAGTTTTTCTTGTCAACAATTAAGCTAATTACGGCTATTTTAACATATCTTATTATCTCTCTGCCCGCCTGATCGCGTCTTAATTTTCTTGAAACTGACAAAAATGTATGATTAACAATGATAGAAACAAATTATTGCCACAATGGAAAGAATAGACTTACAAAAAAGGAATATTTGTAGGATACAACAAGACCTCCTAATTTGGCCCCATGTCACTCACCGTCGTTTCCGTAGTGTAGTAGTTATCACGTCCGCCTCACACGTGGAAGGTCGCTCCACTCTTTTTTTCTTCCTTTAGCTTTTGTTTAATATATTTTTCTGAATTTTAATGCAACTTTTAAGATATTAAAAAAAAAATAGGAAAATTATACGAACAACGTGGTGAAGTGAATTGCAGTAAGCAAAGTCACGGAAATCGCGGAGACCACTGGATCGCGCTGATCGATATTACGCCGGCTGTAACGAAGGGCGGGGGGACCAAGATCATTGTGTATTAGCTAATGTGTAGATTTAGTCAGTACTAAAAATGGAGCTCCCAGTTTTTTAAGGTGGCTTCAAATAGTTTTATTACCACGCGCGTGCTGATGATGCGAGCCTTTGGAACCTGCGCGCGCGAGCTGACGCAAGATCAGGGAAAAATTGTTAACCACGGATTTAACTGTATCTGCAAAGTATCCGCAGTAGATTTTTAAGAACAGGCAATTCCTCTTTAAACTTCAAAATATTATAAGTTACGTGTTCCAAAAATAAATTTCTTTCTTCTGTTCGTTCTTTAAACCTTTTAAAGTCACACTCAAATCACTGCACTGACTTCGCAATGCAATAATGTATAACACTCTAGATACATATACGCTCTGCGGACCTATGTGTTAAGATCGTTCAATTCGTTGGTATACTGTATTGGAAAACACGATCTTTTTTTTTCTTTTCTTTTCTTTTTTTCCCCAAGAAGTTAATATATAGTGCTTCTCGTTTACAATAATAAATTATTTTGCTCAAGATTCATGCATTGCATGCATCATGTTATTAAAAGCCATGCTTGCCAGGAGTCCGCGTTCATTTCGTAATAATTGCAAGGACAACAAATGCTTTGAAGGTTTTTTTAAACAATTCAAATAAGAAAATGCTCGCACCACATGCTCTTGACATAGTTGATAGATTCACTTATTAAGAATCATTGGGCGTAAGACCGGCTCTCACTTAATTATGAAATTACAGGAAACTTATTTCCATATGTTTATGGGAAGAATTTTAATAGTCATTTATTTCTCACTAAATATTGAAGCAACTGCAGCAAAACATGCCCCTTTGAATTTAAAACTTAATCGACAAAAAATGTTGTAACATTTAGAATGGACTAGTTGTCCTGAAACGATTAATAAAACTTATAACAATCACTGTGGCAACATGGAGAATCCGGGTATCGATCCCGGTACCTCCCGCATGCAAAGCGGGCACTCTACCATTTGAGCTAACCCCCCAAGACATTCGTTTATACACCTAATGACGAGCCCATCCGTTACTACAAGAAGCCTGCGTTGCAGAAAAACTAAACCCCGATATACCAAGGTCACAGATAAGTTCGGCTGTAACTAATTCCTTACGTTGTAAGAATAGTTTATTTCTTAATTACTTCCATGCATATGACAGTGAACAGAATCATTCCAGAGTGATGAACGGATTATCGACAGGAAAAGTGAATCCACTCAACTCATTCTCTTGTGTTACAGTTAGTCTTCCAACAAGAATTCTTAGAAATTTTTTAACTTTCTTCAATTTATGTTAATAGCCGTTAATTGGCTTTAATATAGAAGATTTTTGTTACTGGAAAACCAAAAAAATGTCACAGTCAATATTTCTAAATCATTCGTTTTGTTGCCGTTAAGGTGGCTTCACACGGTAATAACATATGATGTGGCGCACGCTAGTGTTATACTTTCAAATCTGGTTTTGGCATTCGTTATCACTCCCAATTCACACAAACCTATGAAATGCGATAACCAACGATAATGTATAGTGTTCTACAACCATCTCTGTTAAAATATTGTGTTTAAGCAAAGTTTATAGAGGGAAATGGTTATGAAGCCCGGCAAATATGAGCAAAGAAAGAGTCGTTTCAAATTAAGCTTTAATATAAGACAATCTCTTGTCCTCGGTAACAAAACAAGAGCGGTCGATATTTGAATATCTGTAGATCAGTTGAGATAGTGCATATCGAAATATACATGTATGCGGATACGGTATATTCCTCGCCGGCGCTCCGTCGAATGCATGTTTTATAAAAATGTGAAGTCTTCCTTTAACCCTATTCACACCGGGCTTTTTTGGATCTTTTCAGACCGGGGCGCTCCCCCCTCCGTAACTTCCAGAATATTTAAGAAATCGCAATAAAACTTACAGGATATATAGTATGTCCAAAAATCTATCTTTTTATATACGTCGCGTGCAGTGATGACGTCACATCACGTGACAATTACATCATGATGTCAAAACAGCCGCCATCTTGGATCCACCATCTTCGATTTCAAAATTTTTCCAAAACATCAGAAAACCGCCCAAAATTACTGAAAAATACTCAAAATCTATAAAACTGTGCAAAAAAACCCAAAAGAGGTGAAAATTGTTATTAATGGCAACACAAAAAGTACAAATTTGGAAAAACATGTCTGTCAAAATGACGTTGCCATGGAGTGTTAAATGTAACAGACGAAATCCATATTCCGATTATTGCGTATCGAACCGTTTCTCACGTTAGCTGCAACATCTTCAGAGGTCCTGGCATGGCGTTATAACGCTCTATTGCAAAAATTGTAAGCGTAAATACGGAGGTAACTGTCGGTGTGAGAGGAACATTGAAGCTGACAAAGAATGTACAAAGAGCAGTTCCCTGGTTCTAACAACTCCATCTGCATGGAAGGACCGTCATTAGTGGGATGAGGGTAAACAGTAAAACAGCAAACTCCTAATATCGGCAGCTGCCAGACTTGCCACCAAATAATTTTGCTCAGTTTGAACTGTCTGACTTCTCTTGATTATTAACAGGACTGAAATGTTTTTAGCGATTCCTGCTCCAACTACAACAGTAGTAGCAGCAGTAGGTGGTTTGACACTTGTTGAGTACTAGTGAATAGTGCACCGTAAGATAGGTACATGTCGTCTTCTTGTTTTACTATAGAATCGTAGTTGCTCTGTTACAAAACTAAACGAAGTGCCTGGACATGAACTCTTGGTTATTTGCAGCACAGTGTACTCCCTTTCATCAGGTCGTGCTAAGAGAACTACGCGCTTATGTAAAGAAAGAAAGAAAGGTATGAACGCGTTTTTCGTGCCACTGTTACAATTTTTGCCGGCAATTGATAGCTATATAATTTTAAAAAGGGAAGAAGCAGGTGCGTTATGCCCCTTGAACTAATGTTTAATTAAAAGCTTCAAATTGTGATCTGGGGAATTAGCTCAGTTGGTAGAGCGCCCCCTTTGCATGCGGGAAGTACCAGGATCGATACCCGGATTCTCCAATAATTTCCTCTTCTTTTGTTAGACACTGACTAATTCTAATTGAAATTATGATGATCAAACATTACTTTGGAATTATCAAGCTGAAGTGTTTAAAGGAAAAAAAGAACAAAGAATTTTTTTTTTTTACGGCGATGTCTTGTTGTGAAAAGGCTATCAGTTGTGTCGGGATTTTTGGTGTTAAATTAAGCGATCTATTTCCTCCCAAACGCTACAAGCGTATACATGGGGAATTAGCTCAAATGATAGAGCGCCCGCTTCGCATGCGGGATGTACCGGGATCGATACCCGGATTCTCCAAATTTAGAGTTTTGTACTCAAACCAGTACATATCCGCCGGTACAAGCCGGTGATACTTTTCTCATAAAATATCTTTATGGCCGGCACTCCCAAAAAACCGCCTTATTGATCTCTTTCTTGCCATGAAATGATTACTTTTCTTTATTTTGGCCTTTTACCGCTTTTCCCTGCTTTTTAGAACCCTTCAAGCGACGTTAACGTATTTACAGGGTATTGAAAAGTGAAAAAATGTCTAAACATTATTATTTTATACCAGACCCAGAGTGCCTGCGAGAGTTTTCATTGCAATCGGAAAAGTGAATGGTTAGAAGTTCTCAACATGGAGGCTTTATTTCTCCTCAGAAATGAAAACTCTGCTGATGAAAATTTACAAGGGGTTTTCGTAATGTTCGTTGTTGCCATTTTCGAAAATAAACTGACGAATTAAACGACGCGATAGGTGAGTTAAGATGTTTAATTTACCTAGCTTATGCATCGTAAAATTGTGCTTCTTGTCTCGCTGTTTGTTTTGCTGTAGATCTCTGATTACTCGCTGCATATTAAAAAAGGAGAAAATGTAGAATCCGGGTATCGATCCCGTTACTTCCCGCATGCTAAGCGGGTGGCTACCATTTGAGCTAATTCTCCAGCTCACGAGTTTGTATTTAATAATTAAACATTACAAGGGGCGTAACGCACCTGCCTTTTCCCTTTTTAAAAAATTCCCTCAATTTATGTTAATAGCCGTTAATTGGCTTAAAAAAATTGTTAAACATAAAAGATTTTTATTACTGGATAACCAAAAAAATGTCACCGTCAACATTTGAAACAAAGAAGTGTAATATTTGTAAGTTACGTAAGGTTCAAAATATATATATATACTAGTAGTAATCAGCGATTAGGGGAGTGCGTTCGACCTGAGATGGAGAGTCAGGTAGTAGCAAAGGAGCAAGGTTGTTGGCAAACTATGCAATTTAATATGCCTCAAATGGAGCGATGAGGATGAGCGAGAGAGGAATCTCATCACACAACATTTTGGAGGAAAGATTGCGTGACGAGCCAAAAGAACATCTCTCTGCAAAATAAACTGGAATTTGTCGCAACAAGAAATGGGTTGTGTTCTTTACGAAGGGGTTCAATAAACTGTGAAAAATTGCAGAATTTTTCTTTGCCTGCAAGCTATGTTATCGTAAATTGGGTGTTACACTGTTACACAAGAAGCCATTCAACCGGACGGAAACATGATCTGTCATCATAGCAGTGATTGTTTACCAAAGGTCAAAAAGAACCTCAAATAATGAATGGCACGGCAAATTCTCATTGATGTCAGAATATTGTAAAACAACGTGAATAGAAGTCGCTCCTAGCACTTCATGTGACATTCACAAAGCAGAAACGTACAAAGTCATAAATGAATGGGCAATTTGCATTCATTTTTACACTAAAATTCATATGGAATAGAAATGAATTATCATGTACACGACAAATAATTATTTATTTCACTTTAGTTGTTTAATATCTTTTGGCACTACACAGAGCACTACACAACTTCTAAAACTCCACAGACTACAAATACTTTCACTTCAATTTGAAAATAGATCGAGGCACAGCACATCAACTTTTCGTTCATAGTCAATACACTCATAATATTCAATAATGATTTCCTCATCAAAATGCCTAAACATTCTCCGAATAACTATAGAATACAAATTCAAAGAAGCGATAAAACAATTTTGATCCTTATTCTACTCACTCGTTTTACATGAAATGCTAACGATTTGAAATTTTAGCTAGTTTTGTGAATCGTTTTGCATGCAAACACGCTGGTTTACCTTGCCTATAAAACAACGAATCGAGTTACTCGATTTCCACTCCTTTTACGACGTTCGGTGGCTGATTGAAAGTCTTCTACCTTGGATGAAAACCCTCCAAACTGCAGCGATAACAGACCATAACAGGACGGACAATTTTGTCGAGAGAAATCACTCCAAACAGCAAAACAGAAGCACATGGCATGGAGATGACGTCATTCGCCCCTGAAAAATTTTCTGGGGGGGCCAAATTGACAACGTCGTATAGTCCATAAAAGCAAGAGTTTTTCTCGATTAGGGTGCGTTCTCCTTCGTCGAACGCAATAAAAAAAAGATTTATTAAAAGGCACCGATGGGATTTGAACCCATGACCTCCTGTTTACTAGACAGGCGCTCTAACCAGCTGAGCTACGGCGCCATATGTATATGTTATTGGCAACGTGGTTAAAGTTCTGTCAAACTAAAGATTAGTTCATGTCAAGTGTTTGGCACACTTCTCAGCAATAAGCGAGGCTTCATTAATTCGAATTAAGTTCTCCGAGGACTTATTCATGGGTGTCAAAGGCTCTGATTCATTGATCGGTCCAGTCCAAGCAAACGATGAGCCAGTAAAAGTGGCTGTTCCTTTCTTATGGCCTCGCCACACGAATTGAGTCCGGCTGACCAATCCACCCACCTGCAATCGCATCCAGAAAAGCCTTTGTTAGCCAGGGTATAGAAACATTTTTATAAAGTTAAAAGTAAATAAGGATACGGACGAGTAATTATGGTCTTATCATTTTTTTGCTCCTACCAAATAACGAAGTGGAGGAATTACATTGGTCCTTAATATCTAATTTTTGTTGATCGCAATTAACATAAATTAATACTTTGCCGTTTGAAACAGTGCGTTGAGAACTTGTGGCATTCTTCGTCTTTTATTTGCACTTACTTCATTTTTACTTCGTTTTTTTTTGGAAATGTTGCACCATAGCATTGGTTCTCGGTCATTATATTTTTCCCTGTAGCGGTTTGTAGGGGTAACGTGCAGGTGCCCAGCTGTGGTGCATATAAGCTTTGGATGTAACTTTATCCGTGTTTGCTGTACCCTGTAGACTTGCTACAAGTCGACCTCACGAGTTAAATGAGTGCTTTTGGCCAAAATCAAGGCGAAGGACTTTATTGAAAGTCTATGTATCCTACTGATGTGTCAAATAAATGCATATCATGGGCCTGGCTGTCCAACACGCCCATGCATCACAATCTTGATATGTGTACGTGTTTGATTGTGACGTGAAGGCAAAATTGGATCCATCCTATCGCGACCTTTTGAACTGAAAAAGAAAAATCAAGAAACGTTAGTACTATCTACTCACAGGCATATAAAGCCTGTCAATCAAGAGGTTACAAATTACAACGAAAACGACATTTTGCGTTAACAAAACATAAATAGCAGTAACTAATCCGCGTCTCAAAAAAGCAGATCCACCATATGCAAAATGTCGAAATCCACCCAACATCATCTCCTAGTCCAAAAATGTTTTTTTGGGCCTGTCCGGGAGTCGAACCCGGGACCTCTCGCACCCTAAGCGAGAATCATGCCACTAGACCAACAGGCCAAGCTTGACAGAAGAATTTGGATAAAGGCCCTAATGTGCTACTCCTCTGACTCGCTGGCAGTGACGCTGGTAGTGTGACACCTGTTCTGTGTCGTGTTATGGTCAAGTCACTTACTATCCAGAGCTGACTGCCTCTTCCGTCATACAGTTCTAACAGAAAATAAATTTCCTAGCCGAGTTTCATCAACATAATGAAATGTGATGAACTCTCAACCCCTTATCACATAAAATAAATGCCTAGAGATACTTATAAGTCTCCGTGGCGCAATCGGTTAGCGCGTTCGGCTGTTAACCGAAAGGTTGGTGGTTCAAGCCCACCCGGGGACGTTTCGTTTTGCTTTAGTCAACAGAAAAATCATTCCAATAGTTGTTATCAAGTTGTTCTACTTAAGAATATTTTTAAAAGAATCTCGAGCTCCTTTTCGAACATTCAATGCCATTCTCCAATCCTTTCCCTTTTGTGTTACTTCTGACTTCCTGATTAGATAATTTTAAGTGTGAATGATGAAGAAAAAAATGAAAAGAAAGGAGGAAGCAGGTCTTGAAAGAAAAGTAGCGCCTCGAAATATTTAAAAATAATGTTTTCTTGAGACGAGTCGTGAAGCCGAACGCATTGCCAAATTTTAGTACAGTGACGCTATCGTAACTATCGTTACTAGATAGTGAAAAAACATACTGCTGTTGCTTAGGGGATATCATTCAGGGAATTAATCATTTGATCAGCTTTTCCAAAATAAACTGGTACCCGTCATCTTCATAGTGACCCTTAAATTCACAGAAGGTGATAGTATGAAAGGCCTGTTGGTCTAGTGGCATGATTCTCGCTTTGGGTGCGAGAGGTCCCGGGTTCGACTCCCGGACAGGCCCTATTGCTCTTTCAAGAGATGTAACAGTAATATGTTTCTGGTAAAAAATGTCGATTTAACTTTTATGCAAAAAGTCGCAATATCCTTTTAGACTACAATACTCCTTTTCCATTTTGTTTTTTCGTTACTTTTCTTAAAAAAACTAGTTCTTTCTACAACTGGCGTGAAAGGAAATAAGCAAGATTAACCCGTTTTGATAATCTTATGAAAAATAAATTTAACAATATACTGTTATTGTACATTAAAAAAAAATACTTGTTGAGCTGCTAAGGTTATAAAATCGAATGGAAAAATCCGGATATTTATACTGGTACTACATGCTAAGCGGGTGCTCTACTATTGGAGCTAATGCCCCAGGCACGACTGTTGTCTATTGCAACTTGTGAAAATAAACTTACTTGGAAAATGTTCATGTATGTCATTGGAATAAATTTCAAGTACGTACTCTACGACAGAGTTTTTTCCTTAAAAAGAGACCAAGCTAATTTTAAGAAAGATCTGTCGCTAAGAACTACCTAGTTTCGTCTTTTGTTTGCCTAACCACCATGAGAAATCCAACATGGCCTTTGTTGGCTAGATGTAAAAGATTGGTTTTCGTTCCATTCCTGATAAAAATACACATTCGGAGTTCAAAAATGAAAAGAAATTATGCATAAGAATTCTAGTCTTTTGTGGTTGGGCCAGTTTCAATAGACCTCTATGGCGGAACCGCGGTGTCTCCAGATATGAATTATTTTAATAAAAAGAATAAAATTTCTTTTAACAAAAAAAAAGACTTAAAGGATCCCCAAAGTCTTATTCACTAACAAAACGCTCTCATAGAAAATATAGAAAAATAAAATAAAGAATTGTGGTCCGTGTGAGGCTTGAACTCACAACCTTGGCGTTATCAGCACCACGCTCTTCCGACTGAGCTAACGGACCAGACGATGATGTGACTGTCGTGAGAATATTTATATCAGATGCGAACTCCAAGAACGCTTTGTATTTTGCTCACAATCCTTTAGGGAGATAGGGTCAGATAGCGGGTGGTGAATCAAGTACATATTTGCGGGCGTATGATCAGAGGTTTTAATTCGTAAAGTAAAAAAAAAAAAATAGCGTAGCGGGTAATAAAGTATTGATCCCGGTCGGACTTCCTGTGTGCAAACCAAATGCTCTACCATCTGATCTATCTTCCTCTTCATTGATGGCAAAGAGAGCAAACGACCTCAATCCTTTGTTTCAGCAAAAAGACGCATGCTCTACACAATGGCTGAAGTGCAAAGTTTTTTCCCATAAACTCGTACCTAGAGTCCTCGTTCCTTACTGCGCAAGCTTGATGGAACAAGCAACTCTCGAAAGTTCCGTTTTGATTGGTTTTAAACAGTAGTATTACAAACACTCGCCATCAAGCCGCAAGTGTTTGACGCGTTTTTCCTTGGGGTGACGTATTCGTCGCCCACAAGGAAGAGTAGTCCCTTGGGAGTTTACGAGAACTGACTGATCAATCCACGGAGTGGAATTAAGCCCACTACAGTACTTCTATTTGCAAAATAATCGTAAAAAGCAGTACCCAGCATGCGTACCTGGCAGCATACGCGATCGTGTGATATTTTTAGCGGCCGCATGATTTTGTCTTGGCCGCTAAGTCGCGAGTGGATTGGTGGGAAGTCGAGTAAGCTGGCGGGATTCGCGAGCGAGTGATATTTTAACGGCGTGATATTAGCTTGAACACGGGGGAATTAGCTCAAATGGTAGAGCGCCCGCTTAGCATGCGGGAGGTACCGGGATCGACACCCACATTCTCCATTTTCTCCTCTTTTTAATATGCAGCGAGCAATCAGAGCCCTTCACCAAGCACAAACAGCACGACAAGAAGCACAATTTTGCGATGCATACAAGGGATAATTAACCAGAGTTTCCATTTCCGAGGAGAAATAAAGCCTCCATGTCGAGAACTTCTAACCATCCGCTTTTCAACTGCAATTAAAACTCTCTCAGGCACTTTAGTTCTTGTATATATGTATTTTTATATAATCATTAATAAAATAATAATGTTTAGACATTGTTTCGTTTTTCAATGCCCTGCAAAGACGTTAACGTCGGTTGAAGGGCTCTAAAAAGCAGGCATGAGCGGGAAAAGGACAAAATAATGAAAAATAATTATTTAATGGCAAGAAAGAGATCAATTAGGCGGGTTTTTTGGAGTGCCGGCGATAAAGATATTTTATGAGAACAGCATCCCTGGCTTGTACCGTCGGATATGTACTGGTTTGAGTACAAAACTCTAAATTTGGAGAATCAGGGTATCGATCCCGGTACATCCCGCATGCGAAGCGGGCGCTCTACCATTTGAGCTAATTCCCCGTGTATACACTTGTACACATTTAACACCAAAAATCCCGACACAACACCGCTAAATCCCGACACAACTGATAGTCTTTTCACAACAAGACAACGCCTTATTACCTATTATTTGATTGCGAAGTCAGTGCAGTGATTTGAGTGTGATTTAAGAGGTTTAAAGAAGGAAATCTACTGCGGATACTTTGCGGATACAGTTTTCCTACATAAATCCGTGGTTAAACATTTTTCCCTGAGCTTGCGTCAGCTCGCGCGCGCAGGTGCCGAAGGCTCGCATCATCAGCACGCGCATGGTAATAAAACTGTATGGACCCACCTTAAAAAAAATGGGAGCTCCACTTTAAGGCCTTGCTAAATCTATACATTAGCATATACACAGTGATCTTGGTCTTGACCACCGCACGCGATCTTTGTCAACGCGATTTTCGTTACCGTGACCTTGCTTACCGCAATTGCATTCACCACGTTGTTCGTCCAATTTTCTTACTTTTTTTTGTAATATCTTAAAAGTTGCATTAAAATTGGAAAAAATATACCAAACAAAAGCTAAAGGAAGAAAAAAAGGTAGGTGGTGGTGAGTCTGTTTCCGGCCGGACTCGAACCGGCGATCTTCCACATGTGAGGCGGACGTGATAACCACTATACTACGGAAAAGTAAATATATATAGATATTCTATTTTTGTAAGTCTATTCTTCCCCATTTTGGCAATAATTTGTTTCTATCATTCTTAATCAGACATTTTTGTCAGTTTCAAGAAAATTAAGACGCGATCAGGCCGGCAGAGAGATAATAAGATATATTAAAACAGCGTAATTAGCTTTTCTAACAAGAAACCCTGTGGGTTCAAAGGTGGGTCTTGGAAAGTGAGTGCTAAAAGATTAAAATTTCACTGCTTTCTTGGTAAAAAAAGTTACTGTGTTATCCTATAGCGCGACAGTCAAAGACAATTCTATATTTGTACTCATTTGAAACAAAGACGTGCAATTTTTGTATGGTACGTAAGGTTAAAATAATATAAAAAAAAGATTTATATTTTTTTAACCTTACGTACCATACAAAAATTGCAAAGTATTAATTTATATCAATTGCGATCAACACAAATTAGATATTGAGGACCAAGGTGTTGCGAGGCCATAAGAAAGAAAAAGCCTCTTTTAGCGGCTCATAGTTTGCCCGGACTGTACCGAATAATGAATCAAAGCCTTTGACATCTATGAATAAGTCTTCAGAGAGCTTAATTTGAATAAATGATAGTTAATATATACATATAAGGCACCGTAGCTCAGTTGGTTAGAGCGCCTGTCTAGTAAACAGGAAGTGGGGGAATTACATTGGTCCTCAATATCTAATTTGTGTTGATCGCAATTGATATAAATTAATACTTTGCCGTTTGAAAGATAGGCAGAATAAATTATTTTTCTGGAGCAGACTTCGAATGACGAATGCGAGAGTGTAGTTTGACAAGGCATGCGTTCATGTTTTGGAGCACTTTAAACTTTAAACCTGGAAGATTTACAACAAGAAAGCATTAGAGGAGCTGAATAATGGTGAAAATGATTTTGTAATTCAACCTACAGTCAGAAACGGTGGTTATTGACATCGTGAAAGAGACGGCGACATACAAGTCCATTGTTCGCAAATGTTGGCGTCAGAACTAGCTTCGTGTCTCTTTAAAACAAACTTAATAGCTTACGTGTATAAGTTACAGCAGTCTCTGGGAAGCCGGACAAAGATAAATATTTCATCCGTGATAAGACACAACACATCTTGCAAGATTTGTAACAGTTAAATTAGACAGCCGAGCTTAGCTGTTTAAATGCAAGTAATCATCATCTTTAACGAAACATTTTCAGATCTTGTCCGTTCAGAGCCAACATTTTGCGAAGTCAAAATATCTTGCAAATAGAAGCGAGCCAAACCGCTCGAGCAGAGCATCATGCAAACGTGTAACATGTCAAAACAAAGACAAATCCGCAGTGTGAGTCTGTGTCAGCTTGTCACGATTCTCAGTAACATTTGCTTCGCTTTGTCTGAGAATTTTTTTAGACACTCGATACTCCTTTAGCAATCTAAAATATAAACTTATCGGGTAAGCCGTAAAAGGCAAAGTTCGTATTGGAACGAGAAAACATGTATTTTTTATCCCATTTACGGTGATCAGTAACGACGCATAAATTAAATTTTGAATCTGCGTCACAGACACGACCGGCCACTCACGCCTCCAGCCGTCACTTCTCGGGGAGGAAAGACCGAACACGAGAGGACGGCGGAAATCGAGCCTATTTGAAAGAGTGCGTTGAGAACTTGTGGCCTTCTTCGTCTTTTATTTGCCCTTACTTAATGTTTTCCTTTTTTTTTGGAAATGTTGGCCATAGCATTGGCTCTCGGTCCCTATATTTTTCCCTATAGGCTTTGTAGGGGTAACGTGACCGGCTGTGGTGCATATAAGCTTTGGATGTAACTTTATCGACGTTTGCTGTATCCTACTGGTGTGTCAAATAAATGAATATCTTGGACCTGGCTGTCCAACACGCCCATGCATCACAATCTTGATGTGTGCGCGTGTTTGATTGTGTCGTGAAGGCAAAATTGGGACAATACCATCGCGATCTTTCGAATTGAAAAAGAAAAATTAAGAAATGTGAGTACTATCTATTCACGGGCATATAAAGCCTGTCAATCAACATGTCTAAAGTTGCAACGAACGCGAAATTCTGCGTCTCAGAAAAAAAAACCACGATGGGTAAATCGTCTAAATCCACCCGACAACAGCTCCCGGTCCAAAAATACTTCTTGGGCCTGTCCGGGAGTCGAACCCGGGACCTCTCGCACCCTAAGCGAGAATCATGCCACTAGACCAACAGGCCAAGCTTAAATCCTTAATCTGCTACTCCTCTGATTCGCTGGTAGTGTGACAGCTGTTCTGTGTCGTGTTATGGTCAAGTCACTTACTATCCAGGGCTGACCGCACCTTTCCGTTATACAGTTCTAACAGAAAATAAATTTCGTAGCCGAGCTTCATCAACATAATGAAATGTGATGAACTCTCAACCCCTTATCACATAAAAAAATGCTCAAAGATTCTAACAAGTCTCCGTGGCGCAATCGGTTAGCGCGTGCGGCTGTTAACCGAAAGGTTGGTGGTTCAAGCCCACCCGGGGACGTTTCGTTTTGCTTTAGTCAACAGAAAAATCATTCCAATAGTAGGCATCGCCAGCATCGTTTAATGTGTTCATGCGAGTTCTTGTCGCTTTTATTTAACAAGTGACGAGTTAAATCGTCGAAGTCGAACGCGCATCACTTGTAAAGATCTATACGGATTTAAGTTGTTTTTAATTTTGTTTTGCATTGGTTGTAAAAGAAGCAAGCTTCAAGCAGACAAATTCAAGTTTGCGTGTTTTCGTGCTAGCGTGTGTACATTCTTTTCCCTGTAATGTACAGTGTGTACGATTGACGTTCAATTTCCGGAATGTGTTTTGATAGTGCCAGGAGCATGATAAGTTTGATCTTGCATTCGTTGATTGCTATGAAGATTAACGTCGCATAAAATTTATTTTGAAATCGGCTGCGTTGACCATTGTCGCGTGACACTGATAATCTTCTGTCAGCTGGCGATTACACAAACTTCGCTTTCAAGTCTGATTTTGTGGTGAACTGGCAATGGCACGTGGAGCGACTTTTTGGTGGAATTCGATTGCGTGTGTATCTGGATAACTTTGGGGGCAAGTTGTTTTCTTCTATGTATTTTTCTATTCGTGTTGGCAAACATATGATCACTTTTAACGATCCGCGCATCGTCTTTTATTTTAATATGCTTTTAAAATATGACTTTGCCTGTCTTCTGCGACCGCTATTTTGGTTGCTTATACTGTGAGCTTTGTTGTTCCTTCTTTACTTGCGGTAGGGTCCTCTGGCTTTTGGGATAGGTAGTCTTCTGCTAGGAATAAATCTCGCTCCAGATTTTATCTCGTCGTTGAAACTCGAGTGTTCTCCGCTGCGACCCGTGCTGATGATTTTGCGATTTTGCTTGCATGCGATGAACATTTAGCTGTTGTGGGTTATAAAACTCGGCAAGGGTACTTCTTAACTCCGAGGCTTATAAAAGGTGTTTGAAATGCGTTGATTTAGGTTGTCGCTGTGAAGCACATGATGTAATTGTTCCTTCTTGTCGCTTCTATTTAACAAGTGACGAATTGAATCGTCGAAGTCGAACGTGCATCACCTGTAAGGATCTATAAGGATTTACGTTGTTTTACATTTTGTTTCGCATTGGTTGTAAAAGAAGCAAGCTCCAAGCAGACAAATTCAAGTTTGCGTGTTTTTGTGCTAGCGTGTGTACACTCTTTTCCCTGTACAGCGTGTACGATCGACGTTCAATTTTCGGAATGTATTTTGATAGTGCCATGAGCAATATAAGTTTGATCTTGCATTCTTTGATTGTTGTGAAGATAAAGCGTCGCATAAAATTTATTTGAAATCGGCTGCGTTGACCTTTGTCGCGTGACACTGATAATCTTCTGTCAGCTGGCGATTTCACAAACTTCGCTTTCAATTTCGCTTTCACCGTCACATGCAAACTTAAGAGAATTCTGTTGATTTTTCTATAGGGCAGAAACAACATACACCTGATTTAAGGTAAAATAAAAATAAAATATGTTCACAATCGATTTTCAAATTATCATCACATACCCATCAAAACAAAACCATCAGCGCCTAAAGTACAATGGTCTGTCATCAGTCTTAATAAACCGCAACGTCAAACTGAGAGTAGCGTTACATGTAGGTCCGTTAACCATCTGTCAACGGCCTTTTGTTTACATCTGATCGACTGAAGGAATGAAGGAAGGATGGCTTCAACTCGCCCCTTCCGTAACTCTCGTTTTGCATACGCAAAAACAGTCGTAAAAAGGAGGAAAGCAGGTCTTGAAAGAAAAGTAGCGCCTAGAAATATTAAAGAATGTTTACTGAAGACGAGTCGTGAGGCCAACGCATTGCCAAATTTCAAGATGGAAGTTGCAAATACTCATTAGTGGTATAGTGAAGAGTGATAGAAGTCTTCGTGGCTCTATCGTAACTACATAGTGAAAAAACATACTGTTGAGGCTTAGGGGATATCATTCAGAGAATTAATCGTTTGATTAAATTTGTTCCCCAAACTCTTATTCACTAACAAAACGTTCTCATAGAAAAGTAAAATTACGAATTGTGGTCCGTGTGAGGCTTAAACTCACGACCTTGGCGTTATCAGCACCACGCTCTGCCGACTGAGCTAACGGACCACATGCTGATAGATAAGTTGTGAGAATATTTATATCAGATGCGAACTCCAAGAAGGCTTTGTATTTTGTTTACAATCCTTCAGGGAAATAGTCCATTTAATTTTTATGCAAAAAGTCGCAATAGACTACAATACTCCGTTTCCATTTTGTTGGGTTTTTTTTTCTTGTCCGAAAAAAACTAGTTCTTTCTACTCCGGCATGAAAGGAAATAAGCAAGAAAAACCCGTTTTGATAATCTTATGAAAAATAAATTTAACCAAATGATGTTATTGTACATTTAAAAAAATACTTGTTGAGCTGCTAAGGTTATAAAATCGACACGGAGAATCCGGATATTTATCCTGGTACTTCCCCCATGCTAAGCGGGTGCTCTACTATTTGAGCTAATGCCCCAGACACGACTGTTGTCTCTTGCAACAAGTGAAAATAAACTTACTTGGAAAATGTCCATGTATGTCATTGGAATAAATTTCAAGTACCTACTCTACGAAAGAATTTTTTCCTTAAAAGAGAGAACAAGCTAATTTTAAGAAAGATCTGTCGCTAAGAACTGCCGCTAAGAACTGCCTACCAGATTTTAAAGTATAACACTAGCGTGCGCCACATCACATGTTATTAGCGTGTGGAGCCACCTTAACGGCAACAAAACGAATGATTTAGAAATATTGACGGTGACATTTTTTGGTTATCCAGTAATAAAATTAATTTCTAAGAATCTTGTTATGTGAGGACTTACGGCAACAAGCAGAGCACTGAATTCATTGGATCCACTTTCCTTCGTTACTTGTCACCTGTAAAACATCCGTTTAGTACTCAGGAATAATTCTGTTCACTGACATATGCATGGAGGTAAGAAATATACTATTCTTAGTACGATAGGAATAGGCTCGTCAGGCCCTCATTTTCATTCAACTAATGCTGATTAAGGACGTTCGCGCGAAAATTTTCTAGTCGATAGATTTTTCTAAAATTTTAACTGAGGACGGATAATGAGTTACTTGTGTCAGAAATACAAAAAAAAGTGGGGGTCACCGACTTCGTTTCAGAGATTAAGTCTGTAGCAAACTACCCTGATTTTGAAAAATTGGCGCACGTAATTTCGCACGGCTTTCAAGGGTTGTAGTTTAAATTATTAATGATGAGAAAACGGAGGCAAACGATCTTGGTGATATTTTGAAGAAGTGCGTCTGTTGCGTAAATAATTTTAAGTATTGCCATCTTTTATGCAAAACTTAGCCCTGGAAGAGGCATTTGAACCCGTCGTACGACAAAACGAAAAGATCAAAAAGCGGAATTCGAACGTGCGTGGGGCAAAAAAAATCAACCTTATAATCGATAGATTTTTTTCATTTTCTCACAAAACGTAGATAATTGTTAACAAAAGTGATCTGTTAAGAAAAAAGTAGGGGTCACCGACCATTTAAGCTTGCAAACTGCAAGCGAAGTTATCGCAACGGCTACTTACCCTATATGTGGTTGGAAAGATTCCTCAGCGCGCGCGCTCGATGCATGACGGGGCGTAACGTTGCGACAGGAATTACGTGCGCAGTAAAGATGCGCATAAACAATTAGCGCGAACGTCCTTAAACGCCTAAACGAGTGTCTCGGGGAATACCGGGATCAACACCCAGATTCTCCATTTCCTGCCCTTTCTTTTTTATATGAAGCGAATAATCACAACAGCAAGCACAAAGAGCGCAACAAGAAGCACAATTTTATGATGCATACAAGGTTAAACTAAATATCCTATATTTATCCCACTTAGCGCGTTATTTGGCAATTTATTTTCGAAGCAAATCTTAGCATGGCAAGAACGAACGTCTACGAAACTCCTTAGAAATTTTCATCACCATGCTATGCAAAGACGTTAACGTCGCTTGGTGGGTTCTAAAAAGCAGGGATGAGCGGGGAAAGGCTAAATTAGAGAAAAAATGATAATCATTTAATGGGCAAGAAAGAGATTTTTATAGAACAAGACTCGTTACTGCTGAGAGATAAACTACTCGTGACGGAATGTGACAACAATTAGCCGCTATGTTAAATATATTATCAAGCACAATGGTTTTCACTGCATTTGAAAAAAGGATGGTTAGAAGTGTTTAACGTGTGATGGCTTTATTTCTCCTCAGAATTGGAACCTCCGGTGTCATAAAACGTGTAAGGGGATTTCGCACGTGTTTGTTTTTCGAAGGTGTTCGTTCGTTTTTTATAATCCCAAAAAATCAACGAAATCGGTAATTTTTTGCCGATAAGCGCGACTCCAAAATGCAATCATCACGTAAATAAATAGGTTCAGGCTATCTTAAAAGCCTGTCAGTAACTTGGAATATCAAATATACGGTTACTATCGCGAGAAACAGCAAGTGTTGGCACGTGTAATCAGTCACTTGAAAACCTCCATTATGTGCAGAAACACACGCGCGCTGGAGTTACGTGCTGCCCTAAATTCGTAACCTCACAGCAATGACAACTCTATTAGTGTGTTGATACAGCTTTTAATGAACCTTTTTTCTGTTTTACGCCTGTTTTCAAAGCAACTGTCGAAATAAAATAACAAACACGCAAACCCCAATTTTTCTACTGCTCTTCTCCGCATAGTTATTCCGGATGCTCTCAGAGTCCGTTATAAACGTTGGTCATAACCTTTTTTGATTCCATCGCGAATGGCCATAAAACTTTGCAATACATTTAACTTATCAGTCCGTAATATAATAAGATTGAATTCGATTTAACTGTAGAAAATAGTTTAATGATATTTGTGTTTAACTGGACCCCTTTTTAAACAAAATCGCACTTAGTAAAAAATGTTGCTTTTATCATTTTGTTAAATTTATGGAATCAGTTTATGTTGTATCAAAATTGCTTGGTAGCAGAATTTCAAAAATGTTCAGGTCATCTTAACCTCATCCTAAAATTCTTTTAAAATTTTCTTTACTTGATGCTTTTGTAGCAGCCTACCCAATGCTTTCTTAACCAAAGTGTAAAGTAGAACGTCGATCTTGCGGACCGTTAAAAAGTATTTGTTAGCGTTAGCGTTCCCTCTCCCTGACTTTTTTTAATGATGAAAATGATGATGTTTAGATATTTTATTGTTTTTCAATGCCCTATCAGAGACATTAACATCGCTTGAAGGGTTCTTAGGAACCGGAATGAGCGGGGAAAGACTAAATTAGGGAAAAATAATCGTTTAATGGCAAGAAAGAGATTCTCATAGATCAAGACTCGTTACTCCCGAGAGATAAACTACTCGTGAGGAATGTGATAACAAAGCCAGCTACTATAATATGTTATCAAGCACAAGCGTTTTTATTATATTTAAAAAGAGGATGGTTGAAAGTGTTGAACGTGGTCGCTTTATTTCTCCTCAGAAATGGAATCTCCGGTGATTTTCGTACATGTTCGTGATTTTTGTACATGTTCGTTTCTCGTTCAGGTTCGTTTTTCGTAGATGTTTAGGATGTCAATAATCAACGAAATCCATGAAATATTTTTTATCCAAAAAGTACGACTCAAAAATGTAGCCACGTTGAATAAATAGGCTCGGACCACCTTAAAAGCCCGTCAATAATTTGACAAACAAGGTTACTACTGAGAGAAACAGTAAAGCTGTCATTGCCTTTTGGCGTATAAAAATCATCAGTCCAATCAGCTTGGAATTGAACAAAAAGTTTTTTTATGGATTTAAACGCAATCGACGTATTTTAAGAATGGCTGACTGTTAGGGCCGAAAACTCTCCGTCACCGACCTATTTGGCTAATCGCTCATATTTTGCTCAAAGATACCCTTTGGCGATATATATTTAAAATCATATTTAAAAGTTCAAGCGATTTTTTATTTTTCAGAAATTCACGAAAAGTTAAAACCGCGGTCAAAGTGCGGTTTTCCTTCTGATCAAATGCCCGAAGGACGCACAGGATCCTTGCTCATTAAACGCCGGACCCCGATTAAACGCCGGCCTCGTATAAACGCCGGGTAAAAACGGTTGTTTTTAAAATAAACGCCGGGGGCGTTTAATCGAGGCCCCGGCGTTTATTTGCGTTCGAACCAACAAGTTGCTTTTCTCATTAAATAGCGGTACTACTGCGACATACTAGTACGTAATGGTATTGTGATAATCTTAAAAACATTTATGCGGAACTTAAAACTTTGCACCCATACTTGCGCCTATTTTTTAGATATTATTTGCGTTCTCTCGGCCGCATATCCTGAATTGCAACATTCAAGTGCTGTATATAATACTGTTATTAAAATACGGTAAATACATTAGCAAAATATTCTTGAGTAAAGCTTTAATTTTCGAAATTTTAATTATTGTTTTCTTCAATACATATCAGAGTAATTTTAGAATGATGGAATTATATCATGGTTCTCGTTTTACTGGCAGATCACCGTTTACCGTATTTTCTCAATTAAACGCCCCCTGCGTTTATTTCAAAATTGGCCGTGTGTACCCGGCGTTTATTTGAAGCCGGCGTTAAATCGGGGCCCGGCGTTTATTTATGAAGTGCAGTTGTCCGATTTTTTTTCAGAGTGATTTATTATCACCCATTTTCCTAGACCAAGGGCAGTTTGTCAACGCAGAACGAGTTTTCCCTTCGTACCGCCCTGGCAAACTGTCCCTAAGTCTTTGAGGAATATTATTACCAAAAATAACAGCATATTATATACAGCACTTGAATGTTGCAATTCAGGATATGCGGCAGAGAGAACGCAAATAATACGAGGCTGGCGTTTAATCGGGGTCCGGCGTTTAATTGAGAAAATACGGTACTTTGATATCATGTTTCAAGCCTTTAAGTTAAGGTCGCGGGATACACTGATCCTAAATATATTCAGAAAGCACAATGTTGGTAGGAGTGTTACTTTGAAAACTTTATATCATGAACGTTTGAGAGTCTATTCCGCTAACACTTTAAAGAGATATCGAGGAATAATAGAAGTTCATAAGGATTGTTTTTTATTGAATGGATCGCGCTTTAGACAATGCTGTAAGCCACTAGAGGTAACTATTTCATAAAACGTGGTTTGGTGTGCAAGTTTTTTCCTTGAGAAGAATACAAAGCAAAAGCAAGTTGATTTTACCGCTCAGTGATCAGTCAAATCCTCTTTGGTGTCATATTTGACTTTCATTGAGAGTTTTAAGCTTTTAAACGCGAAAAAATACCAAGCTAGAATTTAAAGACTTCAAATTTCCCTTCTTTCGGCGAGTTATCGCGTTAGAACGACCTGAGAAGCTGGCAAACAACAAAGAATGAAACACAAAATCAGGGTAAGTGAATTATACTTACAAAATATACGATTTTTTTTACTT